>JAQLOL010000004.1:18561221-18574071 GCA_029783665.1 Naso thynnoides
CAAGTACTTTGTTTACAACGTACGGATCCCATATGGTCTAGCTGTTATGATTTCTGATTTTCACTCAGGCAGCAAGAGGTCAACTCCAGTATGGGAACAGTTTCATGTCTGTCAGCTGGCGTTCATCAAGTTGCCATAGCACAGTTACACCTGTACATTAATGCTAAAAATGTTACATACCACATTTTTAATTTAAACCTACAAAGTAACTAAAGATAACCAAAGTTAGTTAGTGGTGAAAAAAGGACATGAAACTCATTTTAAAAAGCATCTTAACTATTTTAATGATAATGACTGTTTACGGGGAGGTGTTCTGCACTGTTACAGTACAAACACTTCATCATCAGCAAGGTCATTCATGCAGAGGAGGAACGCCAGCGCGGGGATCTCCGGGGAGATTTGATCATTTATACAATCTGCACTTGTGATCCTCCTCTTCCATTTGCACTTATCACAGATGCAGAGAAACAAAATCAACTCACAGGATTTCTCTCAGTGACGTTAAAACAGGGTGGCACAGTTCAGGATACGACATGTAATTGTCAGCAAAGAATGTTGACATTGATGTTATCTCAAAACAACAATAATGAGCCAACAACCACAAAACCAGCGCAGACTTTGTTTCTCTTTACATGTTTGTTCCACAACTAGAAGATTTATTTTATTTCCACGTTGAATATTTTACTGTTTTGGGTTCAATTCTAATTACAGTTCAGCGATAAAAGACAAATGGGAGACAGCTTTAATGTAATGAGAATATAAAATCCAGAAACTGGTTCAAAAGCTGCTTGTGGCTTTAGTGGAGTTACTACACTTAATTATAACAATAGCTATTTTAAATGCGTTTTCTTTCGTTTAAGACATTTTCTTCTTTAATAAATCTTAAGTACACATTTTTGTTCAAGTAGTAATTTGAATCTTTAGGGAAATGGAAAATGCATTCATATACGTACAAATTCTGTGTTTTTGTATTTACTTTTCATTTGTCTCACGGTCAAGGGCAATTACATCAATGTATCCAATCAAACCCAGCCATCATATTAAAAGCCAAAGTCCTGATGTCACTTCCTTTCTAGCCCTCATTAGTTTATGTAATTAAATGCAATCTGTTATTCACCATTTGTTTCATCTGCCTTTTAGAAAAAAAGAACAAAATGAAGCTTGTCCCTGATGTTTACATTCCACATTCTAAGATAAATCTGCATTAACAGGCCATGCTGTCAGAAATCTTTGGCATTATTTATTCAACTTAAACAACATTGCTTTGTGAGTACAGGAAAATGTACAGCTATCATAATAGTTTTCAAGATGCATCCTTAGCAACCTTTCCTGTTTTAAGCTGCATGCTCTGCTGTCTAAAAATCATCCAAGATGCACAGGACTTACAGGAAATGGTGTTTATTTATGACCGCTGAAAACAGAAATATTAAATATAGCTCTGCAAAAAAAAAAAAGAAAGAAAAGAAAACCATCCATTTCCAAACTAATGAAGCAACCAGTGACCAGCCTAGTGGTCAGTGATGTTGCTATGGCTGTTAATACTGGTACTTCTGGAGCAGAGTTCAGGAGTTCTGATTTTTTTCTTTGACCTTGCAGAAAATTGCACTTGCATTGCATTAGCATTAGAAAATTAGCAAAGCAATAAAATTGTAGGTGTGGAACTCTGTGTTGTGCTTTATCCATGAAGTCTATGCCACTCTTTTTTCACAATCACAATCCAATCAAACTGCAGGATTTGATTTAAAAATCTCTAAACTAACTAACTAACTAACTAACTAAATCTTTTACAGATGCTATCTAAAATACTGTTTCATTTGGAAATTTGTCACATTATAAAGGTAAAAATGATCCATGTTATTTTTCTGTGACTTAAAGAGATATCCCCTTATTTTTTGACATAAGACCTCACTTTCGACTTCTTCAGTTTCTATTTTCTATTGATAGAGACCATTTTTAACTAATTTTGCAGTATGGAGTTTGGGCAGCTCGCTGTTTAGCTGCGGATGCTAATGTTAGCGCACATCAATGACACCAGTAACAAGAAAACCGTATTTACAACCAAACTCTGATTAAACACTCCAGAGTATACCCAAAACAAGTTGAATATTATGACAGTTTATTGAGGTGAATTAATGTGTTTGCATTGGAATTTTTTGAGGTCAAATTACAGCTGAATTTCTTAAATATGTGACTTATTAGCAACTTTCACTGTTAACGCTAACCAGAGCCACAAAACAGAGAAATTCTGCAGTGGTTTGACTTCCAAAATGATTCTGTGAACACACAAATTTGTCTTAATAGACTGTCATCATATAAGACTTTCTGTGGGTGCACTGTGGACTGTTTAATGAGAGACTGGTAGAGAATGCTACTGGTGCCATTGACTTGCGCTAGCATCAGCATTCCAAGCTAAATTGCGAGCCATCCAAACTGTGTAGCCTACTGCATCAAATAAGCTGAAATTGGTCTCTGTCAATAGTAATAGGACTGGAACAGACGAAAATGAAGCCCTATGTCAAAAATTAGGGAATATCCCTTTAATCCGGCATTTGAAAAATCATACTTAGCTGTAAATGCTTGAAGGAAATAGACAAGTAATTCAAAATGTCCTCCCTCACAGCTTTAACTGATAATCATGGCTGTCTCAGAGGAGGACGACTACTATTACCCTGAAAACATGACCTTCAACTTCAGCTATGAAGATTACCCCGCCCTCTGTGAGAAGGGTGACATCCGATCCTTCGCAGCCGTCTTCCTCCCCATCATGTACACTGCGTGTCTAGTGGTGGGACTGGCAGGAAACGCCTTAGTTGTAGCTGTGTATGCCTACCACAAACGCCTAAAGACCATGACGGACACCTTCCTGACTCATCTGGCCGTGGCTGATCTGCTCCTGCTCTTCACGCTGCCTTTCTGGGCTGCTGATGCAGCGAAGGGCTGGGAGCTTGGGGAGGTCCTCTGCAAGATCGTGTCGGCCTGCTACACGGTAAACTTCACATGCTGCATGCTGCTGCTGGCCTGCATCAGCCTGGACCGTTACTTTGCATTGGTCAGGGCGCAGGGTGAAGGCCAAAGAGGACGGCTGCAGAGGATATTCAACAGGAAACACTGTTGGAAGATGTGTTCAGTTGTTTGGGCGATGGCTTTCATCCTTGGCCTTCCTGATTTGATACTCTCAGAGGTGAGATGGTTGTCCAATAGGTATGTCTGTCTGGCTATCTACCCTCCATCAATGGCTAGAGGAGGGAAGGCTGCCCTGGAGATGGCAGAGGTGCTGCTGGGATTCCTGCTTCCCTTCCTAGTTATGGTGTTTTGTTACAGTAGCATCGGTCAGGCATTAAAGGCCCTCCCTGTTGAAAGTAGAGGCAAGAGGTGTAAAGCTCTACAAGTTCTCCTCATAGTAGTGGGTGTGTTTGTAATCACTCAGTTGCCTCACAATGTGCTGAAAGTCTATCGAGCAATGGACTCAGTCTATGTCTTGGTGACCCACTGTGGGACGAGTAAAGTGTTGGATCAGGCGGCTCAGGTGACAGAGAGCTTGGCCCTCACTCACTGCTGCCTCAACCCGATCCTCTACGCCTTCATTGGCTCTTCCTTCAGGCAGCACATGATGAAAGTGGCCAAGAAGTTTGGTAAAAAGAGAAGAAAGGGAAGGAAGAGGAGGGAAAATCCTGCAGAGGAGGAAGGGATGGACATGTCATTTAACTCCCACAGTGCATCCCAAGAGACAAATACATTCTCAATATGAGCTAACACTAGTATGTCATAGTGAGAGATGCCCCCTTTTTGAGTATGGCAGAAGAAAAGAAACAAGTTCTGCATGATGTTTGCTTTTGAAGTAGACGCATATGGCAGAATCAGTTTGTACAAGAAAATTTCTTGGACGTTAACACTCATTTCCTCCCTACTTAAAAACAGGAGGTTTATTATTGTTAAGGCTTTTCCTCATCCACTTTATTGGAAAAGTCTGTTTAAGGAAAACACACTTGTCAAAATGTCTCTGCCCATTCTTTAAAGTGACTGTGAGAAATGTGTTTTTCCTGTCAAGTCAAAAAATGTTTTGGTTTTTTATGCTTTCTCAGTTTTAATACCTGCCTCTGAGGAAGTGGCCTAATATTTCATTTCAGCCGTATTTTTTAAAATTTCATTTCAACCTGACACACTCTTTGAACTGTGACTTAAAATGAAACAAAATTTAGAGTGTACAGCCATGCTAGCAGGTCTGTGAGACTGGACCCTGGTAGAATGTTTAACCTGCTTGTTTGGATTTTAGAGAGCTTTTCTACACCTGCGCCAGGGAACCAAACCCCCAAGTACCCCTAACCCTGGCCCCACAATGTTACATTTTTTAATTTTGTTTGTATTAGCATGCAAGCATTCAATAATTAGCACACAAACACAAAGTGCAGTTTAGGCTAAAGTGGAAATGAATTTGAATTTTGACCTGATGGCACTAGATGAAAAGTAAGTGGGTAAATGAAGTCACTGCATTCACTGATGTCTAAACAAAATTCATGGAAATTTACACAATATTTCAATTAAGAAGAAGGTGACAGGCTGATGCAGCAGTTGTGGCTGAAATTAATTTGGTTTTGTGTGTTGTTTTTTTCAACTCCGATTCTGAAAAACCAATATTTCATTTCAGCTGTTTTTATTGCAGGCTTGAAAATAATATCATTAAACCTTTGACTTAAAATTGTTATACAAAAGAATTTTAGTGGATTCAAACACGACCTTTGCCGAATAGCGCACAAGGTTTTTTTTGTCTGTCCATATCTATGAGGCAACAGATATCATCCAAAATTTCACAACAAGACATTCAACACTTTTATAGTTTACTTAGTTGCACAAAGTTCATGCTGTATAATATAATTCTTGAACTGAACACTCTTTCACACATTGCACAGAAAAAAAAAGATCCATTTAAATGAGCTGGGTATTTTTTCAGAACACTTTGTAACTGCTTGTTTTAAATATAAAAAAAAATACAATCCTGCTTGTTTAAATTGTAATCAACTTAATAAATCCTGATTCACTTGATGTTATACATCTGCAGGTATCTGTACAACATCTGCTATAAACCAGATGTGATACAGATGTCTGCACTACTGCTACAGAGTGAGAGAAGGGATGATTTTAAACTTTTATAAACTTGTTCCAGTGGAACTTTGTACTTATGAAGTTTATTTAGTCAATGCTCAGCTTGTGATAACCTGTGATTTCTGAAAATTAAAAGACAACATATATTAAACCACTGACCAGAGTTTTTTGTTCTTGTTTTTGTTTTATTTTTTGGAAATGTGTTTGTTGCTTGCAGGCTTGTGCGCAATTCTATATTGAATGGAATTTAACTCCCTTCATGAGAGAAACCCAGAGCTTTGTTGTTTCCCGAATTCCTCAAAACATCTGAGACACATTTACTACACACGTGCTTTACTGTTGCTCTCTGAGCAGACAGCCAAGTCTGCGCAACGGCCAAAAAAACAACTTCAAAGAAAATTTTTAAGAGGCGATGAAGTAAAGATAGCCTCGTAAAGTCTCTTGATAATAAAACATGTTATCATTACAGATTCTTGTCTTCTTTTAACACTGATTATATCTTCCAGGATGACCTCAGAAACTTTCTTCACATCAACAAAGATGCATAGGAGAGAAGGGTTGTACTATGTACCTTTTTAAATAAGTCAGAGCTATCGCTTTCCCTTTGCACAGGTGACTTTGTAAAAAAAAAAAAAAACAAGGTAAGTGCATTTAGGGCACCTTTCTCTAGCAAAGCACTTAAAAATCATTATGAACAGATCTACAGAAATAACAAGGAAATTAAAATAAAAAGACATTCCTCCTTTAGGGCTACAAAAAGTAACTTCTATCTTATCTTTGTTTAAGTGGAGGAAATGTCAGCACTTGCTAAGTGCTTGTACGGCGTCACAGTCACCTGGTGATATTGTGAAATCTGTCTTGTGCATAATCAGAAATTTTTTGTTTTTGTTTTTTACAAGCTAGACAGAGCATGCAGATTTGAACTATATAAGGCACAGAATGGAGCCTTGAGGAAAGCTACATTATCTTGTTGTACACACAGCTGTGCAAAATAACTGATCAACACAAAGTAGTGCCTGCCCTTCAAAAGGGTCTCAATCCAATTTCACACAGCACCAGAAAGGCCACACAGTTTTCAAGTTTGTCCAGTAACATGATTGTGACGTGTTTTAGTTAAAATCCTGACGGGAAAACATCAGACAATTGTTGAAGAGCAGTAAGATGGTGTTGAGCTTGTTAAAAAAAAGAAAAAAAAAAAGAAAAAAAAAAGCCTTTTCAGAAATCAGGCCCATATCAAACCTCCCATTTTTCAGTTTGGCATAATAACTGCAGATTTCGGGGCCTGTAGGAAACTGACAGCATGTAAGTGTTGTTTTACAGATCCGATGTCATGCAGTCAAATTTTTTTTTGAACAAGCCTGAAGATAGAATATCAAGCCAGCAGGATTTCAGATGCCGCACAATAACTTTTTAAGAACATTTCATTGCTGTTATGATCACACTGCGTTATGCTTACTGAATATTTTAATTGGGTCTAATACAGACCATATATCTGATACAGAGAAACCAGTGTCTTTCATGGGAGAATGAGCCAAATTAGCATGTAGCTTGGTGGTTAAAAGTTCATGGGGCCACTGACACAGAAGGCTTTGTCAGCCTCCCAACTGTGTCAAACAAAACCACCGTCTCCAATTTCAAGTCAGACATAATCACAGCACTACATAGTTTACATATTGTGCGTTCCTGTTATTTTTTCATTAGTCATTTAGTCGTTATCTGTGATTTGTCTTGTCATTCTCTCAGGAAAAAAAGTTAGACACATTGAATGTTCATTGCCTGTTAGCTCCACTTAGATAAGATTACAAAAAAAGTTTAAGTTTAAATGTTTTTTCAGCTGTCTTCCTGTTTCTCAACTGGAGCACATCAAGTGGTTTATCAAGTGATATTGCAGGTCATGTTCTGGCACACGCGCTGCATCATGAGGAAACCATTTGAGGTTTACCATTAAAAACAGTTCACATCACCAAAAACACAAGAGAGTTTCAACCTGGGCATTAAGCTTAGAAATGGTGATAAAAGAAGCCTTGTGTTGTTTAAAGGACAATGACAGCTCTCCTAAAAACAGATCTACCAGAACCAGGGTTGGGTACATGTTAAAGTATTTAGGGCCTGAGCATGTGGTGTGAGGATTCCATTCGAATGCAAGGAATTAGTTGTTGTTTTTGCTTCTCTTATATTTTAATTTTAACATTGCATGTCAGAAAAGAAGTGTTTCTCTGTCAAGATTAAATCAAATTTTATTGAAAAAAAAACTTTCAAAATGTACAAAAGAAACAGCAAAATGTAACAAAACGTCTTCTTAGAATCAAAGAAAACTTAAACAAAAATGCCTCTCAAGGCTCTTAACATCTGACATTTCGAATCAGAAATATGGCAGAATCACTTTTAGAATACGACTAATGCAGTCAACAGCCTTCTGTTTCAAATAACTTGAATAAAGAATTATTTTTGCTTATATTAAGTAAAAAAAACATTTTTTTTAAATATACTTGTAAGACTTTAAAAAACAAAACTCAAGAGGCCTTAAACGGCAGTGTCTCAATAATTTGGAACTGAAAACTTTCTGGCACATTTCACATGAGAACAAGGTTACAAAATACACCCAGAACACTCACTCATTAAATACAATATGCCATCTGGTGAAATATAATTATGGAATTGTTAGATTTTCACACAATATGCTTTCCATGTGTAGAAAGTTACATAAATTAAATTCTCTGTACTAGATCATCAAACCCTGTATAAAATGTTAGAGGCCAATACTGAACTGATGAGTTATTGTGTTTTATCATCTAAAGCGAAACACTGTCACAGTGCCTGCGGTTCATAAAGACAGTAAAGCAATTGTCTTCAAGTCTCAGGCTTTCCACTAGATGGAAAAATACAGATCTCTACACAAAAGTGCAGTAAGAGGCTACAAGATTTATCCTGGATTATCCTTTTCAAGGAATGTGGTAGATATTTACCCTGTAAATAATTAAGAACTCAGTGGACACAAAATGACTCATGGCTACATAAATGTTGATGCATGTTCATTCAGGCACTTTGTTTTGTGTTGGCTGAGGGCAAAAGCACAGTATAAAGATGAGAAGTTGTCAGACAGAGAGGTGAAGTCTAATGTTTGCAAAGGGTTTTTCAGTTGCCGATTGTCTATTTTAAATATCCGCTGTGCATTAAAAAGAAAATAAATGGAAAAAGCTTCTTCAAAGCATCTGCAGAGAGGCAAAAGTGCTTCTCAAGGTTGTATGAGCACACAGCAGAGGCACGGTTAGCCATCAGTAATTTAGGATCTGCACATCAAACAGGTCACACACTCCCTCGTTGTCGTCCAGGTTGAAGCTGTAGTCTATGCCTGCCGAGAAGAGAGGAGTGTTGACGAGACACAATACTTTAAAGCATTTGTGTGACAAAGACAAAAAAAAAAGGTATAGTGTTTTTCATCATGCTAACAACTTAGCTCTACTGATGGCAACATCCCTGGGATTTAAAAAAAACAAAACAGACTGAATTATTTTAAAAATTATTGAATGGATTGCTGTGCTAAGAGGTTTGGTCTTTCTTTCTTTGGTTATATTCTGACTTTTCCTCTAGTGCCACCATGAGGTCAAAACTTAAATTCTAACACTTGCTTATGACCAATTAAATGCAAAACTAATTCATATATCAGCCTCAGATTTACTTTATTTACCAATTAGCTAAACACTAAACAAATACACGGAACATCATACTTGCTAAACACCAGCCTGTTAGCATGCTAGCATGTATTAGCACCACTTTGCCTCAGTACAGTCTCATAGAGCTGGTAGCTTTTCTGCGGACTCTTTCATTAAGCATTGTTTTAAACATACTGGAACTGCAAATGTGCGTGGCCACAGTTCTTCACTTATAAAGTTAGGAGAGCGATGTTTTCAGAGGCTTACCATCAGTAGACATTAATTCATCAATCAGGTCAACGGTTTCTACAAAAGAATGAAAAACAAAATGTTTCTATTTCTTCTAAAGTTTAAATCATTTACAAAACCATAACTAAAATGCATATAAGGTGAAGAAACATTGCAACAGAGCTTCGGTTGCTGGTTGCAGCCACAGAATAAACTGCGCTGCCATCCCTGGTCTTTACCCTGTCTGTCGTCCTTCATGTGATCGCCAGCAGTATCGAGCTTCACCAGGCTGCTCATATCCAGTATGGACTGGAACTCTGGGCCCACCAGGTCCATCTGCTGCTGCTCCAGCACTGCTGCTGACTGACAGTGACAGTCTGCAGGGAATGTGAAAGGTGCACTTAGCTTTACAGTAAAACCCCTTTCAAATTAAACAGCAACATAACGGAGTCTAATTATCTTGATCTTGGATTGCAGGAGAGGATGTGAGGCAGAGGGACAGAAAACCACAACGATCAATCCAAGTGTTCTTCCTCTGGACTTGCAGACTTTTGACATACAAACTGTCATTCAAAACTTTGCAGGAACATGAAGCTAGAGCCCGCAGCTGGTTAGCTTAGCTTAGCATAAAACCCCCAGAAGTCAGTGCGCCTGGCCAAGAGTCAGTCGCACACAAATCCCCTCTAAAAGATAATTATTTATTAAAAATATACCATAGAAGTAAAGAGTTTAAATGTGTAATAGGTTGCTGTTGTGTTAATTCCTTTTTCCTGGCAGAAAGGTTTAGTTCTGTTTGAACTAGGTGAAAGCATCTTACTCAGATTTATCGATTTTGACACACTAATGAAAACAGTGATTCATACTTTTCTTGGAAACTTAGGCACAAATAAGGAAGTAATTGAATCTCACACATACTGGAAGTCTTATACACTGGAAAAAGTAGAAAACTAGTTTAAGTCTGTTACCATGAAAGGAGGTAGGTAGGACCAGATGCTACGGCAGTCTTGCTGTCTCGGTTGCAAAACCGGTCACTGCGCCTTGTCATGTGAGACAAATACGTGACCGCAATACTTCAATTTCCAGCATGATCCCTGTGGCCAAGGAGCAATTTCACCACTAGAGATGTTGTGGAAGGATTCTATGGAATCTTGCTTGTTACTAAACTGTGAAGTACAGAACAAATTGATGAAATATTTACAAGCAAAGGTTAATGTAAAATGTTTATGAAAGGAGAGGTTGTAACCCTCCATTAATTTTTTGTAGATGCTTTCTATTCTGATACCAAGGAGATTTTTTGAGCATTCAAAATACTGGGTTTACAGACTTCAAATACTATTTTCAATGTGTTTGCATTTGTCACTGGATTTTTAACTTTTGTATCCATACAGCATCCAGTCTTTTGATATTTACAATGCATGTATTTTAGACACTGACATGACGCAAACTGCAGTTCTGCATGTTTAAGCTTATGTCTTACAACTAAGACTACATAAGATTTTCAGTATTTTTCTTTTATTCCACACGGCCATTGGTTACGGTTTGTTTTAAGCACACTATGACAGTAAACTTCCTGAGACTCTTAACTTGCTTCAGGTTGTGGAAATTGAACATTTTAGATTTTATGTTAAAAATTTTACTTACAAGACAGGAGAGCCACTTTGACTGACAGTGACACAGACTATGATCACATGGTATTAGAGGTGCAAGCAGTGATTTTTTTTTTTTAACGTTTCCTGTTCTTGTCTTAACATGCTGACATCTAAGGCAGGTAGATAAAAAAGCTTTTAGGGCAATTATAGAGAGCTACTCACATGTCATTTCACAACATCTGTATTTTCTTGCGGTAAGTTGGCAGATTTCCTGACAACAGCTCAGAAATGAAACACTTTGAGTTTTTGGACATGACGGCGTTTCTGAATGTAACGCAACAAGTTTCGAGGGTTCGTTGCTGGGCTGTTGTGTTACACTGCTTCACTTTTTTTTTTTTTTTACGAAGTTACCCAGTTAAGTGGAAAATGAGTCTATGGGAAGCAATGGAGCGTTGCATAAGATCATGTCAGTCACCGGAGTTTAATTCCTCGACACTGGTCCTAATTAATGTGCTGATGATGTAGAAAGACGATTGCCAAAAGCGCCAATCAATGAGTTGAATGTCATGTTTACTTCTCTTAGTTCTTCTGTAAACAGTCAGCATAAACAGGAATCAGAGCAGAACTAACATTCAACAGTGTATCATGTCTAATCTTATCTTGTTCTCGACCAAATTAACCAAACCACAGGTTTGACAGCAACCTTTGCTTCCCTTTATGTCTTTAGGGTCATTTTGCTGGGCAAAATCATCTGTTCCTTCTTTTTCTTTTTTTTTTTTCCACACAAGTCTGCAACTGAATGACTCTCTCCACTCATACATCCTGTGCATTCAGTCAGCGTTTCTGTCGACATCAAACACTATTAATAGACATGACAAATAACGAAAGTGATACTTGTCAAGTTCAAGCTGAAGTAATGACTTCTGACTTAAGGGATGGAGGATGTTTTTCTAGCTAGATCATGGCAAAGAGGATTTGAGGAAAAATGAAACTGCCCTCAGTATTTTTGACAGGGTTATTGTAAAGTTAATGTTTAACCATGTGAATAAAATGTCTCAAAATATTAAAAGCTGAGTGTAGAGCCAAGCTTTTGTCTGATAAATGTTGTTCATTGATGCCTAAAAGAAGCCATAAAAGGTAGTGACAACTGCTCATAGTGGATCTCTGGAGGAATGTAAATGCCAATCCTTGTCCTTACCCATCTGTACATCAGGAGGGGTGGACGACGGTGTCAGCACTTCATCCTGTTCTGGCAGCACCATCTGGTGGTCTGAACAGAGAGAGTCCTGGCTGCAGTAGGAGGAAGTTGTGTTGGAGGTGGAGTAAACAGACGTTGAGAGAGGAAATCTCTGCAGGCTGGCGGGGGTGCTGGGCGGAGTTGGCATCGGACAGATGTCGTCAGTCGGCGGCACGGAGAAGACTACAGGCAATGTGGAGTCTGAGTCCCTGTTGATGAGCATGACCTGGATGGGAGCCGAGTGGCTGCGCAGGTTCACCTGGTACTTCTTCTGACCAGTCTGGCCCTGAGGAGCAGCAGTGTGGAGCGACATCAAGTCATCACAGCAGCTATATTCAATGTTTTATCCATACAGTGGATCACATGTATGCGTGTAGTGATGAAAACCACAGAAAATTATCACACAATCTCAGTTTCTTTTAGTTGTGTGGAGCATTTTAGCATCACTCAGCTAATTTTCCAATGAAAAGGTCTAAAAACCTTCTAGACATTTCCACTGTAAGAGACTATCTGGTGACCATGAAACATTCTGCAGCTTAAAAAGACCAAAAACAGAGCTTAAAGAGATTGACTATTGGATTAGCATTAATAGGGTGACCATAAAAATGACTCAGAATGAAGATGTATGTTACTCTGTATCTGCTGGATGTTTTAAAGGGCAACTTTTTGCTAAGGTTTGGCATATCAACTAAAAAAGTGGTATTATGACTGTGTTCAGTGTTTGCATTTTGTTTATGCAAGTTTAATCTCTTAACAGAAAAGGAGGCTTCTCATTTGCATGAAAACATTTTATGAATCTAAGCTAAAATACAGCAATTCTGGAGTCTCTCACTCATCGTATACTGAGCAGGCATCAAATAAAGCTGAATCTGGCAGTACAGCGTGAATCATTACACTGCACTGATACACAGGGTTTTGCATTGGTTGATTTAATATGGGCAGCAAAATGTGACGAGGAGGCTTACCGGCAAAATTCTTTTGTATTTTAAGTTAGGCTTTACATGCCACAAGAAACTATTATTGCATTCACTTTGTTTTATAAC
>JAQLOL010000004.1:18579558-18599083 GCA_029783665.1 Naso thynnoides
GTCCACACGCTGCAGTTGGGTGTGTGGATGGTATGAGATGAACTGATCATAGGTGACTTGATTTATGAGGCAAACATCGATTATGACTGGAAATGCCCTTTAAGTTTGACGACTTCCCTGGTTATGTAAGCATTAAACTTAATTATACGGCTTGATAATGTTTCATACTTGTTTGCTTCTGTTGCTTTGTCTCTTTCTTCCAGCAGCAAATGTTCCTTTGAATCAAAGTTTTCTTTCATGCGCTTCACCTGGCTCTCCAACCGAGTAAGTAGGTCAGCCTTCTCCTGCCACTTCTTGGTGGAATCACTAATTCAAGAATAGATACAGAGAAACAGGGAAAAAAGAAAAGAAAAAAAAACCAGAACTTATTGCTGATGAAGAAACCAATCAGATTAGATCAAGTAAATGTTATAGGGAGCTGTTTTGTAAACATGCACACTCAGTGTGGGTGTACTAAAACAAGTATGGAAACATGGAAACATAAATTATTCCTAATTATACAATGATTACGATGCAGAGGGTTTTTTTCCAGCATCTCTTTACATGTTTGTATTTTTTTGTTTTGTGGGGATACTTGCCCGTGAACTCTTTTGACTTCCTCCAGCTCTGCGTCCTTATCCTCCAGCTGCTGTTTCAGCTCCTCCTTGCGCAGGCTCAGATGCTCTAGCTGTTCCCTTAGCTCAGTTTGCCGAATTGCCTCCTCCTCCACTTGCTGCTGGCGACTCTTCTGGGCATGGACCGCCTCCTCACGCAGCTTACGGATCTGATCATCACGCTCCTGCAAGGCCTTAAACAACAGGAAAGAGAAACTGTTGCCTATGCCCTAATGTACGTAAACATACACCATTTAACACACAATTCTTATGGTAAAATGCACATTTGAACGGTGTAGTAATAATAGGCTCTGTTAGAATGGTATTTTGCTTTCAGAACAATGCACTGATTTCAGTAGGCAAGATAATGCACTACCTCTTTGAGTCTGCGGATGGTCTCTGTCTGGTCGTCAATGATTTTGGCTTTAATTTTTAGGGCATCATTGTCCCTCTCGTTCTGTTTCTTCTGAGTTTCCAGCTCTGCACCAAGAACCTCAATCTTGGCTTCCAAGCGTCCACGATCCTGAGCCAAGGACACTCCTGATACAGAGAAATACACCAAATTGCATAACTGATAGTGTCTCTCACAATAGCAGCAAATGTTAAACTTTACAACTTCAACATCCAATTTTGTTTTTGTGAGGGCCTCCATCACATGTGTAAGAGTGACCTGCCAAATAACCACCAGATGGCAGACTTCACATGTTGCAGATGAAATAAAACATCAGAATACACAGCATAAGGCCAAACAGCACGTCGTCTTCATGCTGATTCAACAAAAGATCTCCTAAATGTTAAGAGTGACACTATTTGCTCGTGAAAAATATGGATCAACTACCGGACTCATGCATTATAAAGGCTGGTTGTCAAAAGGAATGACTTGTACAGTGGCTTGTCGATTAACTTCAAACTGGTTGGCAGTGTGTGTCAGGCACTATGAAACGCTTCCAACTCCTCCTGGATGTCTCCCACCTTGCTGAGCCAGCTCCTGGCCCCAGATCTTCCTCTCCGCTCTGAGGCCGTCTATCACTGACTCCTGAGCTGTGAGCTGAGACAACAGTCGTGCCTTGTCTTTCTTGAGCAACTCGAGCTGCAGGCCAAGTCGCCGGTCCTGCTCCACCTCTGCTTCCAAGGAATGCAGGCGGCTCTGGCAGAGGGACAGACAGAAAGGCAGTATTAACGATTAGCTGGACCACTGGACCAATTCAGATTTCATGATGTTTCCTAAAGGCTTACACTGAACTGTCTTTGAAAAGGTAGTGACTGGTGACCAAAACAGGTAAACTCTATTATATCTTACATATAACGTAAGTGCTGAAGTGCTGTAGGAAAAAATGAGTCGGACTTCACTCTTTTACATCAGTTCTGTACCTTCAGGTCAGTGACAGCCTCTCTCTTGGCTTTGATGAGTTCAGAAATGCGGTTCTTCTGTTCTTTGACCATAGATGTGAGTTCCTGCACCAGAGAGCCTGACTTCTTCTCCCTCTGCTGGGACTGAGCAAGATTCCTCTTGAGCCCAAATAGTTCTGCAGTCAGCTGATCACAAGCCTCCTTCACCTACAGAAGCAGAGAGAGGATGTGGAATGAGAATGGGACAAGCTTTGGACCGAGCGTGACATGAAAAGACGTGTTTTTCAACACATATCGCATTTGTTGAGTTTATTTAAAGAGAATAAATCATTTAAATGTTTCCACGTGTCAGAGTTTGATTGGAAATCTGTATCTTATTCAGACCTTTCTACCAAGTAAAGGATGGAAACTTACAGTAAAAAAAAAAAGTACAAGCTGTAGCAATCAAGACTAGATAAAATTTTGTGCAGAGGCTGAATAAAATCTGCAACCATAACGAGACAGTACAGACTGATTCAAATCCAATCCTTTTGAACAGCTTTCTTCCTGTGGCAATCACACACACTTGTCCACAGTGATGATCCTAATTCAATCTCAGCTCTCACCATCAAGCTGAAAAAAAGTAATTTTACACTGGGTTCAATTCCAGTTCAATCATTTCACTTTTTACTAGACACAGTAATAATTTATCAGCTGAGCATAGAGTAAAAATTTAGGACAACAACTTGGTGATTACGGGCCATCTGTATGGCAGGTGTCCATGTATTAGCAGACCTCAGAGAAGCGAGCAGCCTCGATGGTTAGGGCCATGCGGAACTCGTCCTCCAGAGCAGCATACTGTTTCCTGCCCTCCTCCAGTCTGTCCTGCAGCTCCGCCTCCCTGTGTGCATGTCTCTGCTCCACTGATGCAACCTCTTTTGCCACTGCCTCACGGAAATCTGCCCCGCCAGGCTGCAACCTCAACTCCAGCTGTTTTCTGCAAAACAATGCAAAAAAAGATGGTACTGGCCAGTGACCTGTTTTTAAGGCTACTGGGGCCGAATACTGTTTGCCGTACAGAAATACACCTGTGTTATACAGCTGAGCTCGACCCACTTCAGACCATTCAGAAGAGCAGCAACATAAAATACAGAAAACTCTCATATGAAATAACCAGGACTAGTGTAATCTATTCAGAGCCCATCACTCAGGGGACAAAGTTCAGGCTCAGGCCCACATGTACCTGTGCTCTTGTTCCCTGGATGCGAGCAGTTCATGCAGCTGCTGCAGTTTGTCTTTATGCTGATGTACTGAGGCTCTCTGGATGTCCAACTCCCTCTTCAGAGCTGCTGCCTTGTTCTCCAGCTCTTGCTGCCGTTTCATCTGAGGAAGGTCAGGACACATTTTAGACCAGCCTGTCACGTACAGTCAGAGCTGAATGACCCTGCCTGCTGGCTGCTTTCATCTCTCTGCAATTATTCATTCTGCAGGAGAGTATGTGCTACAATAACGAATGACATTTTAATATTTGCATGGCTCTGAATAAACTTACTGATTTCTATGTTGAGAATTACTGAAGACCAAATACCTGTCTGAAGGGACACTATCTGTATCAAAATGGTGGTTCAAGTGTTCTTGGGTATACTAAACAAACTGCAGTACCTCCTCAGCCTGCTGCCGAGCCCTGAGTGCCTCTCCATGGGAGATGCTTTCCTCCAATCTGTGCAGCGCATTCTTGTGTTGTTCTTCGCTGCTGCAGGCCTGCTCCAGGTGCTGAGTTAGGGACTGACACCTCTCCTCCAGCTCCTCCACACGAGTCTGCAGTTCAGAGCGCCCCGATCGCTCCTTTAGCAACAATTCTTTCAGTCTGGAGGGGGAGAAAGCATTAAACAGTGTGCGAGAGCAGCAGGAGTTATACTCTGAATGTCTACTTCTAGTGTGCATGGAAACTGGCATGGGCGACCACAGCAATTATGTGATAACCTTGATTGTCCTGTGTTTTATCTCCCGCTGCTACGATGTGACTGCATGTGAAATTGAAGAAATCTGACATTACAGAATGGTCAAAATCTTATATCAAAGAAGAGAAAATGAAAATACAGCAACTATGGACATACAGCAAAAAAACATCATTTAAATGGACAGTCTGGCACTGAAAAAAAACAAGCTCTGAGAAATCAGGACACACAGCACACCAAAGAGCCTGTATGACCACCTACTGTAGTGCTCTCTTTAAATTATCTATGATGAGTCATCTCTCCGTAATCTGTCTCCTGACGAGCGGGCGAGTCAACAATAGCAGCCGCGTTCACTGTCATTAGAAAGTGACAGTTAAGATTGATTCATGTAATAATGCTGACATATGCTGCTCACCGGGCTTCTAATTACGCCCATAATGCGGATTTATCTCATCACGGTGTGTGATGCAAACAAGAGCGAGGGCAAAAAACCAGATCCACCTCGCTCTATCTGTGCAGTGCAGAAAGAACAAAGCTCACAGCCAAATCGTCTCACATGCGTGTTGAGACAGAGATAGGAATATTTAATTATAGATAATTATAGCCTGTGGAATCTGAATTTAAGGCATATAAGGAGGATGGGTGCGAAGGTTAGTGATCTTTATACTAAATAGCTTTATTATCACGGACAACTGCAGGCATATTTTAATGTTTTGGGGTAATGGAGCCAAAGTGTGTGCTTAATTTCATGAGAGGCGACAGGACAATGATCGTGAGGAATTTTAATGATGGGATGGACTCTCATTGTTTAAGATGAGACAGGCAGCAGGTCCTTGTCTCAGGAGAGCCAATAGAAAAGATGAAGGGGACAGAAATGAATGAGAATCCATTATGCAGTTGACGACTAAAATCCACAGGGATAAGTTCAATTAGCCCGTTTCATCATTATATCTGCTTTAGAGCCATTGTTCCAGCTCATGCGGAAGTTTGTGTGCATTGTGCATGTGTGTGCATCTGTTTTCCTCTCACCTGTCGGTGGTGTGCAGCGCCATGCTCTGAAGATCTTTCTCCTCGCTGACTTTTGTCTGCAGGCACTTCAGTTCCTCAGTTAGTTTCCTCACAGCCTGCTCAGCCCTCCAGCGCCTCTCCCTCTCCTGGTCACGCTCTTCCACGATAGTCTAAGCCGCACAAACATTAAAAAATAAAATAATAACCCTAACCCTAATAAAAATAACAAGGGATGAGCAATTTCGCAACAACCAATGTTTAGACTTTTTTTTTTTTGAAGTTTCTGAACTTTCAGTATAGAACATTGAAAAAGAAAATTGGGGTATTCCATTGATTTTACACATCAAAGCCTTTTTTTGTAGCTCTTGGTGAGTGCTTCTATACATGTGAAAAGGAGTTGTATAAAATCCTCTGTGGCTCCAGCAGGAGCTGCACAAAGTCTGAGAAATGGCCTCCAGTGATGTCACACATGGATTTATTTTTGCTTAAAATAACCAAACAGATGATGGACTCCTGAGTGTAAATATGTCTTGTGACAGCATTTCAAATTATTTTTTGCGTAAGTATCAGTGGAAACACTGGGATGTATTAGAGTTTGTTCGTTTTTTTTAAAAGATATTTTTTGGCCTTTCTTGATAGAGCAGCTGAAGGATTGGACAGGAAATGGGGGATAGAGCAACTTACAAGAAAGGGCCACGGGGTGAAATTGAACCTCAGGGCCACTGCAGCGAGGACACAGCCTGTGTACATGGAGCGCCAGCCACAAGGGCGCCCCATGTGTTTTTTTGTTTTTGTTTTTTGAGTTTTGTTTAGGTTACTGACCAGAAATATCTCAAAAAGGGCAAAAAGTCAATGAGAAATGTTACTTTGGTATCATCTTTGCTTTGTAGTTATATTTACAATTGTAATCTATTATTGTGTTGCTGTTGTTGCATTTTTTAAAAACTTTTAAGCAAAGTAAATAGAAATAAAGACTTAAGGATGCTTTCACAGACATGTTCACAAAGGCACAGAGGATGTCCGTTTCCCTCTTTTTCCTATTAAGCTTATTCAATAAAAACAGAAGCTGCTATTCAGGCAGCAGGTGACCTATCCTTGCCATGGCACCTTGTAGGTTTCCTCCTCCTCTGTGGACTTGGTTTTCAGGATGCCTGGGGCCTTTGCAGCTTTCAAAGATGCCATTCTGGTTGGCCCTGCTGTGTCTCTACCTCCTGCACTGCCGCCCTTTCTCCTGGGCCCCACAGCAGTCTTTGAACTCCTCTGTTTATGATTCTCCTGATCACTGCACATAACACAAATCACAGGTATTGAACCAGCAGTAAAAATGATTATAAACAGCCCTCTAGCTAATGTCTGGCTGCATAAAGGTCAAAGCATTTCTATAGGCAGGTGAAGTCTGAACAACTTTGAATTGAATTTGGAGCCAATATTTTAAAATCACCTTGCTTTTGATGAGGACAGTTGGGAGCTTATTTAAGTTAAATTACTGAATCCTAAGCACATGTCATCAGTGGCTGATGAAGTAAGATGAGGAGGAAGTGAAAAGAAGCATGGTCGTTAATCATGAGAATGAGATGACAGTGGTAATTTCTAACAGAGAGGAGGAAAGTTTCACATATTGCTCAGAGAAGAGGATGAACCAACCCCCTTCAGCTGAGGGATAAAAAGATTTCTTCTGTTACATATATATTTAAAAAAAAAAAACCACAACAGATGACATTAGGTTGATGAATTCTAAACGTAACAGAAATATCCATTGCTGCATATTGTGATTCATTATTATGATTTCAGACTTTGTCAATTACTACATCCAAAACATTGCAGTGTCAAACTTTGGCAAGCGTATGAATGTAATAACTCAAGGTGCACTCCCTGATTTTGTTACAGTTTCCAGTAGTGATTAAAATGTCTACACACTTCTATTGTGTAAAACATCACAACAGTGAGTTCTGAGCAATTTTAGGATCTGTGGGGGAGGCAGTTATCTTCTATAACAGAATCAGGGAGTACACGTGTAAACATGAGGCCAAAACAAACTATTTTAGCAGTTTAAAGAGCAAACATCTTTTCTGAGCAGAGATATGCAGGCACAGAAATACCTGTCTGATCTCCGGCCCGTGGTCTCCTTGGGTGTCGTCCTCGTTGTTATGCTGCTACGGTGTTTGGGAATCCTGGTGCGCCTCCTGTTTTCCTTTCCACTCTCACACTCACTCTCTTTCCCTCGTCATCTCTTGCCATAAAGATAAAGTTTTTGCCAGAAAAAAAAAAAATTGGCTTGGCTGCAAATTTTTTGATTTGGTTTGCAACAACAGAACATCAAAGAATTGTTGTTGCCTGATGTCGGCACCACAGGGAAACCATCTCACATGGAGACACCAATGTTATGATTTTTAAGAGACTGTGTAAGTTACATTACAGATGAAAAGAAAATAGGAAAAGTTGAAAGTGCATGCAGGTAAAAAATGCTGGAGTGTATGTAATTGACATTCTTCAAAGCATCTTTTCAAAGTGTGTGCGACTGTAGAAGAGCAGCAGTAGGGGGTGTATCTGTCCCTGCCACTGATAAGAAATGGCTTTTAGTGAGGCCTTGCATGCTGACTAGCAGTGCTGCAAAAGCTTTGAGTAGTAACTCAGGCAAACAAACATATGGATTCACAGAAAAACACACATACAAATCTATGCAGACTGGAGCAGTTCTGCTGTAAGATTTCAGCTCCCTCTGATCTGTGAAAAGAGAGCCATCCCCTCCCATGGGACAGACATTAAACCAAAATCACAAATGCTACACTGTCACACAACAACTAACAGCCTGAGAGACCAAACAAGAATTGACAAATTGTTCATGCTCTCAGTGATTTTCTTCTCTTATCAGTTACTGTTGATGTGATCATACAGCAGGAACAATTGGTGGCGAGTAATAGGGTGAGAGAAAAAAGTATGGAGGGCTGGACAGAGATTTGAGGAAGAGGAGAGACAGAGACGATGATAAAAGAAGGAAAAGGAGTTCAGTCAAAGTGTCAGGGCTGATAATGATTGTAATCTTCATGTAGATGATATCAGGCTATGTGGCCATCTCTGATGTGACTTTACCAGCTCTGATTACATTAGAATAGCGGTGTTTAGAGAGAAACTTCAAAGCAGTTCTTGTATTAGAGCTGAGCACTGACATCACATCAAGTGAACTGAAACCACAGCATTGTCTTAAAATGTTGCATAGGGGAGACTGGGGCACCTTGTCACACTTTTTGCTTTCACTTCAATTTATCAGCCTCAGTACACCACAGCCATTCTTTTTCTGTATTAAATTAAATAGAAATTTTTGTGCACAAATGTATAATTTTAAAAATTTTACTACTGACTTTAATATAGTTATTAATGAACATATTAAAACAGAATACCAATGGATTTTAAGGAACCAGTCTTATCAGCACTAATTTGACATCTTGACAACTGTTTCATAACTTGAATACATGTAAATAATATTTTAATATTTGTATTTCTGTTCTGTGCTCTCCTTTCCTCTTATGAAACATTTAAGTTTTGTGTGTGTGTGTGTGAGTGTCTGTGTATAGATGACTCCTCTCACCTAAACCAAATATGTATGTAAATACATGAACAAATAAATGAACAAATACTCTCCCTCAGTGAGACAGATTCATAAGATCTCTCAGGCAATGGTCAGGCTACATAGCCTAATCAGAGTCATTGGCAGAGTCACAGTTCTGGCACAAATAAAGTGCATATCCTGGAGTGCAAGCGTCATGTGCCCATTTGCCACACCGGATGCACTTCACCCATCTACTTGAATCAGACAAATGACATATTTTGGATTAAAACTGTTAATTTTCAATAAATTGTGACATACGACATACATACATACATCAAGTGAACTGAAACCACAGCATTGTCTTAAAATGTTGCATACTTCGATCACATAATGATAATAAATTGACTGAATACATTTCTTTTCCGGTACGCTTTAAAATGTATAGTATTCTGTCAGTAATTTAAATATTTTGTTGGCTCCTCATCTAATTTATAATTTAAATTTATTTGGGAGGGACAGTGTAAGTTAATGAACATTTTTTTAAAAACATGGCAATGTAAACAAGCCAGAGTGCAGCCATTGGCTAATTTCCATCTGTTATCCCTTTTATCCTACAAATAAAATACCATATACATTAGTACAAAAGTATACATGTCTAAAGACATATCAGGTAACAAAATTAACAAAATGCAAAAAAGGTAACAAAAAAACAAAAAAACAAAGGTAAATTCAGGTAACGAAAATGAGTACACAATGTCTATACACATTGCAGATATTACACTCCGTACTCTTATATACACAGTACACATTGAGTACACATTGCTGTGTTACTTTTTTTTCTTTTTTTAAAGCGGGAGTTATTATGATTTATGATAGGCCTACTACTAATCAATTAAAAGACACATCTAGGCAACAAAATAAAGTGCATCAAAAGATAACATATGTTTGTGAAGCAGCACAGAGCCAAATTTAACTGAATGATATGTAAGTGACTGTCAACGAGGAGGTAGGCATTAAACGGTTATGAGGCACAACATGGAGGCAAAGAACCACCCGACACGAAGCCTCCGCAGAGTGACTCATAACGCATACAGACGAGTTGACTATCCCTCTTATACCATGGTCAACCATTTCAAATGAAAGCATTCACAAGGTTTTGGTGAAAGTTCTGCACTCAACTTCATAGTTTCATGTGATTTGCGGTCAATCTATAAAGTTTTAAACAAGCAATAACTCCGTTTACCTGGCAACACCTGAGGGTTTAACTAATACCTGCAACAATCATTACAGTCTCATAAAATCCTCATGTAATGAAAACGTAGTTCACTACTCCAGTAAATAGGACTGACCATAGATACAACTTAGCAACAGGAGATAAACAAGTCTGCTGGGCTCATTGAACCTGCTGCTAGCCAGAGAGCTAACATTATGCTAGCGAGGTTCAAAGTCAGCGGCCTTGCATAGACAACCAATAGGTTAAATACAACTTGTCAGTATGTTACAGAGCAAGTCTACCTCCCTAACCAGTCGTGTTATTGTCCCCAAATTTGAAAGAAAAAGGTTCAGGAACAAAATGACAGGCGATTGTCTCCATCAGGAGTAGAGGGTTGAATGGGACTGAGATGCTTGACTGATATCAGTAAGTTCAGATAGACAGTGTAACAGGGCTGTAGAGGGGAACAAAAAAAGCACATTGACTCAGTTACCAACCTTTTTAAAAATCAAACACAGGGCTTACTTGCCTACTGATGACTTAACCGTCACTTCAGATCGGACAGTTCAGCCAGCGGACACTTTGTTTACCAACTTTATTTTACCTCTCAACAAGCCAAGGGAGGCTAACCTTACTACTAGCAGCTTGTTTGTCACAAGCGCCTCCCTGTGATGTTCAGATGATACTGCACTGATTACAACCCAGTGACAAGATATTCTGAAAATCCGTAGGCTTGATAAACTCCTCCAAGGACACAGAGTTCAACTTTTAGCTTTTCAAATCAATATTTTGAGACTAATGTGGCTCAGGTTTCATCAGGAAGATTTCTGTTTTATGTGCCTGCAGCATAATTGTGCACAGAGGATATGTGAACAGATATATCCTGAGGAGTAAGTTTACATGTTGCTATGGTTACAAGTTGGGTGGATGAATTTAGGTGATTAAACTTGTGCCGACCTACCTATGGTGTCAATGGTTTTGTGCACAGCTGTCAGCCAATCAGAAAAGAGTATTCACACAAACCATGGTATAAATTCCAACAGAGCCTGAATTTTACAGTCCAATTTGTAGCAGTGTGCTTTATCATCACTCCTATTAACTATTTTTAAATGCATCCTTAATGCAATTTGGTAGCCTTCTCGCTGTGTGTGTGTGAAGTGCTGAGTCACAAAGGGGATATTGTAGCTAGTTGAGGACTTACCCGCCCTCTTCTGAATACGACACTGTAAAAGCACATGCTAAACTGCATATAATGTCATATTTTTTTGTTAAATTTGGGCATGAAAAAGCGTCCGCAGAAGCACGATGTCTTTTCATTTCCTCAACTAAGTTCTGTGCGCTTCATTCACCGACCGCAGGGCGTCGCCGTTGCTCTCTCTCCCTTCCCTTTTTCCACGAGACTGTTTGCGAGCTGCCGTGCGGTCACGTGACACATCTGTCAGGGGACAGCATGGCGGACGTGCATGTGGAACCTCAGAAGAAACTGCATCGATTGTCCAGCTAACCCGCCGCGAGAAACATCGATCCCGGTCCGGCGGTGGCCGAGCAGACAGCACAATGGACGAGGACAACAAACTCCAGTTCCCGTCGCTGCCCGCGACCAAGGAGGACCTTCTGGTGAGTGCACAGCAGTCTGCGTTAGCCGATGGGTGTCCGGCGTCCGGCTAGCCTGAGCTAACGTTAACCTCCACTCCTGCCGTGTTGTCTGGCAGCTAAAATGTGCGCTCAGCAGTGACGTTAATGTAATGCGTTTTTGAGGGCATTACTAATGTCTGTAAATGTGTGAAACGGTCTCGTGTTTTGTCTTAGTCGACGTGACTGGTCACGGTTAATTTATGCTATTGTTACTGTTGACTGAGCCAACGCAAGTCCCCAAATATTAGCCACGTATTTAACGTAATAACGTTCTCGACTCGGGCCTGTACTGCGGCGCAGGATTTGATGTTAGCGAGGTCAGTTAAGGTTTCTACCATGTCGTTTAAGGGTTACGACAGCGGTTTACTTCTTATAAGTAGGATACTTCGCCATAGCAACTTATGTTGCACATATACGCTTGAAATAAGAGATCAACGCGTACAGGAGCACCGCCTACTGACCAATCAACTCCCTCGGAAAATTGCATCACTACTCACAGAAGATCCTGTAGAAGTCGGTGCGCGGAGCGTGGGAGCGTCAGGGGGAGGGCAGGAGTGTGAAAGACCCGAAGAGAGAGAGGATTGTGTGTGTCAGTTTTCTGAGCTTAGACAGACTGACTGAAGCATTAAAGTCTTAAAATAGTAGACTTAATAGAAATAAAAGTTACCATCTACATTCTTATGACTATAGGATTGGGTACAGAAAATTATTTCATCTTTATTTTATCAACACATTACTAATAACTGCTTTGAAGAGTTTAGTACATTTGTCTCTGAGCTGTTTTTTCTTTTTCAAAGTTCTTTTTTTATCATTGTTTGATGAATTAATGAATAATAGAAGATTTAAATATAGTAATCAGACCTAGGTGTGGGTGATACAGCTGAAAAACCCATCACAATAATAAAGTTTCATATCAGTCGATGTCAATAATTATTGATTATGTAGGTTGTACTGAGAACTTGTGCACTCTAAGGCATGGGAGGGGCTAAGGTGATAAAATAAGTCAGTATCACAATATTTTTGACCAAATACACTGATGCTGAGATGGTATTGTAAGGATGACTATTGGTGATCACAAAATATTCCCCCAATGACATTTTTTTGATAAATGATCATCAGTATTGTGGATAGGTGGGTAAAGGGTCAATAAAAGAACAGCTAGAACAGTCAAAGTTTGGAAAGTCGCATCACTTTACAGTAATGAAGCCTTTTTTACCAGGAAAAAAAACAACACTTATGCTGTATCACAATGTAACGATATTCAAAATCTCTCACAGTATCTAGTCTCATATTACGATACAATATCGATGCATCGCCCAGCCCTAATCAGACCTAGTCCCCATGATGATGACTCGGTAATATAAGATGTAGAAGCAGGAAGAGCCTTGTGCCCAAACATCATGAAGCAGTAAGTGAAAGGTCTTTGAATGGGAGCTGTTGGTGTGATCTCAGTCTCTTTCCAGTCTGCCAGGGATTTTTTGACATCCAGCACCCATCAAGCAGATGTGCATTACTTCTTTTTGATCTTTGCAGTTATATCATAAGCCTTACGTTTTCACAGTGTTGCTGTGTTTTTTGGTGTTGTTGTTGTTTGTTTCGGTGCTTCTCCCTGCATGTGGCATCTCCCTTTTAGCCTGGATTTTGTGTTTTATTATAGTATGAAATGTTTGTCGCAGTTTGCTTTATGTTTGTAAAGTTCAGGTTGAAAAAAACTTAATCATTTGTCATGACAGAAAATAATGCCACTCTTCCTGCCAGTAGAATTGCCCATATTTGCAATTGGTCACATGCTTCAAATATTGCCCCTTCTATGTGAACGCACTCATGTCAAGAGTGGGAAAACCTGAGCTCATAACTTCCGTCATGTGACAGCTTAACGTGATTGTGGTTGTTAGGTTTGAGGAGCCAGATGACAAACACATATCTTGGGTATTTTGAACATGCTTCATAGTACAGGCTACTTATTTCTCTTCCTGTCTGGAGGCTGAAAGTCCTCCCGTAGCTGTTAATACAGGAATATACCCCGGCGCCTAACTTTGTTTTTAAACTCCCCTTTTACAGGACTGGGCTTATCCAATGAGACGAGAGATGCAGGTATGTAAAATGAGTCTATAGAAAAATAGAAAAGAGTTGATGTCAGAAAGTCCTTATTTCTGTTTCTGTACTTAGCAGTGGTTCAGTATGCATTAAACCGATGGAATCCCAGGGTTTGTTTCCCCCACATTTGGTAGCAGTCTGTGAATGAGTAGTGGTAAAAGTACACTGAATGTAACAGTCTTTACAAACAATATTGTAATTTGGTTCTAGACAAATGTGTAGGGCCTACACACATTCAAGTTCTCTGTTCATAGGAGGCCATATTTCAATACCTACCCGCAACCCATTGATGTCATGTGATCATTGTCATGTGATCATTGTCATGTCATGTTACTTTTCTGCGCTCCGAGGTAATAACAAAAACAAATGTGCTATTCATGGTGTTGATACAATGAAGAATTTTTTATATATGGGGCACAATGGGATGCATTCAAACATCAACATGATGATTTCATATTTCAAATTTATTCACTAAAACTATCCTTTTTAACATATTTTGTTTGTTTTGGTTTTTTTTTTAGTTTCAACCATTTCACCTTAACCCACATTAGATTAGATTGTATCGGGTATCGGAATTTTCTTACTCCCAAACATCGGCATCAGTCCCAAAAATCCCATATCAGTCAGGCCCTAGGTAAAGACACTGACCTACCTCTGAGATAAGGGTTAATGAACCTTATATTTAGAGGCACAAATTACATACAGTGGCTGGCTGTGAGAATTTAAAAAATACGAATCCATCTTGGTTGGGGGCATTAATCAGATAATGCTATTTGCTGCTAAATGTAGTGCTATACTGCAGAATGCATGCACACGTACTACTGAAGTCATCATGCTTTTATAGAGGCTGAGTCTCTCATCCTGAGTTAATTGAAGTTTTTCAATTATTTTGACCATTAAGTAATGTTACTGCTGGTATTAGTTGTGATGGCGTGCTCTATCTTTCTTTTTCAGGAAATTTTACCAGGACTGTTTCTAGGTCCCTATTCTGCTGCCATGAAAAGCAAGGTAATTTTTCCAGAATTTAACCATTGGTGCTTGAAGACATACTGTGCTGCTCATATTTATGCTGCTCATATTTATGCTGCTCATTTTCCTTTTCTTCTCTCTTTGTTTAGCTGCCAATTCTTGAAAGACAGGGCATAACGCATATTGTGTGTGTCCGACAAGACATTGAAGCCAATTTTATCAAACCTAATTTCCCTCATACATTTAGGTAAGAGCTCAATCGTTCTGTGCACACTACTTTTTCAAGTGACAATCAAAAACTTGATGCACACAAACGTGGTGCTGCACAGTAATGTGCATGTAGAAGTTGCACACTGTAACTTTTGTAAGTAGTCCGAGCTAAATCACTTGATCCTCATCAGCACCTGAGTTCAACATGCCTTTTTGTGACCGCTGTAGGCACATTTGCATTTTCCTGGCTCCCAAGCAGAATCAGCACTCTGTCAGAATCTGTGAACAGGACCAGCATTACTCAAACCTTATGTAGAGAGGATCAGTAAACATAAGTGCTGTGTCTACTTCTGCAGCCCAGAAACCAAAATGCAGTCTTCACAGTAGAGATCATGCAGTTTAAAGACTAAAGAAGGTGTGAAAGATTAGGAGTGCAACCAAGAAAAGGCTTGTGTTTTCTTAAACATTTGCGGGTTTGTGCACTGTGAATCCCGCATGGTCAGTGCAAGCAAGCTAGACTGAGCCTCACTGGCAGTTGGGTTCTCCACCAGGACAATGAACCCACTCAGAATATGTTGGATAGGCACAAGTTTCTCACCAGCATCAACTCATGCTGAGGCAAGACTACATGACTTTCACAGTCCTTGGCAATTAGGAAAAGACTTGGTGTATACACTAACCGACTGGGTTCAGGAATTTTTTTTATGACAACTGAAAGACTGGGGATCATACATTTAACGACTACGCCACATGATGGATCACAGACTACACGATTTGTCAGTCCAACTGAGGCCAATTGAACGCACCACTCTCTCACAAAAACACTTGTGAGAGCGAGAGTTTGAAGAGTAAACAAACAAACATGGATGACAGATGGCTAGCTGCTGCACTTATTGGCATAGCCATTTGCACCGAGAAATTTTTTTAAAAAAGGGGGAAAGAGGAAACGGGCTTGAATCAAGTCGTGGAGGAGTAGAAGTGGGCAATGTGGACTCTACGTACTGCAGAGCGAGTTGGAAATGAGTGAATCAAATGCTGTCTGTTTTCACTAGCTGTTGGCAACACCCTTTGCAGTTGGGTTGGTAACCAGTATACACTACCCTATCGTGTCCAGAGTTGGCTAAAAAAAAATCAAATATGTTTGATTTGCTCTGACTGAAGTCGGGAGGGGTTTGTTCTCCTCACACACTTGCTGATTCGAGTCTGTAACTCTTCATACACTTACAGATTTCTGTGCCAACGTGCCATGCCGACTGTCCCCAACTAGTGCTGACTGGCGCAGCCTAGGACAGACTCGGTCCGATTGTGAGTCATGGATAAAATCAGGCAAAAAATGCCATAATCTGGCCTCAGCGTCGGTCCTCATTTGTCACCCCCCATATTTGCCTGATTCAGTTCCCTGTGACTTTTTCTCCAAAAAGAAGTTTACTCTGGGTCACCATAACCCGAGCCATTCAGTGGTCACAAAACACATGTAACTCAGTATCTGATGATGATCCAGAAATTAGATTGAAATACTTCTTGCTTATTCTTGTTTCATGAGCATTGCTGTGGTGCACTTATGAGCAACAGGAAGTCCCTTAAGTTTTCGATTGCACCTTGTAGACCTTAATCCTTGATGTTAAAAGCTTTTTGTGTGAATTGTTAAAAAACTGTAAGATGTCTGATCAAATGCTTACTTTCTAACCCATAAACTATGTTTTATCTTTGCAGATACCTTGTATTAGATATTGCTGACAATCCAGTGGAAAATATAATTCGATTTTTCCCTACAGTGAGTTACAAAGTTTGCTTTTACTTCCTTCTTTGCAAGCTTTTTATTAACAGAAGGTTGGAGCATTTACTTCAAATTATGTCTGATACACTGCATTATATTTTTCTCCTAACAGACTAAAGAATTTATTGATAACTGCTTAGCAACAGGAGGTAAGGATGCATGCAGTTTTCATTCTCAGATTGTTGAGTAGAAAAAATCTTTTATCAATAATCTCTTGCTTTGTTCTTTTAGGAAAGGTACTAGTTCACGGTAATGCAGGGATATCAAGAAGGTGAATTTTGTTTTGTTGTTTGATATTTCCACTTCATGCATTGTATCTCATCACGCACTGAACTGTCTTTTACAAAGTAGGTGCTAAGTTTCCTAAATATCCTTTGATATTGTATTTAATAATTTTCTTATAAATTCTGCAGAGTCCAAATTGAAGCTATAAATGTAAAACTGTGTTTCCTATTTGTTCTTTCAGTGCTGCCTTAGTGATTGCATACCTTATGGAAACATTTGGGATGAAATACAGGTGAGTTTTGTCTTTGCAATTTTTTTTCACATGATATTGAAGCTTTTAATTTTTTTCTACAAACCAAAACATTCAGATGCACATTCTATTTTCTTGTACCACTGTCAGACAACTATGTACGATATTTCTCACGCAAATCTCTAGTTTATTCATGTCTACATTAAATTACATTAAAAAGGGAAACAGTAAAATTTAGGGCCTGACCGATGTATTGGTTTGCCGATATCGGCCTGTCGCAGATATATTGGTATTTGCGTGCATGTTCACCGGTAACTGCCAATATTAAAACTGTTATTTAAGGCTCGAAAAATGCATGGATTCGTGATTGAAAATGGTGTAATCACATAGTTTGTCCAGCAGAGGGCAGTCCCTTATTTGATTGGTAATAAGTGAAGCGTTACACTGTTTGGAATAAAGTTTGTTAAATTTCCTGCCTCCGTAATGTATCTTTGTTACATGTATTTGATTACCACATTCAAAATATTAGTTAAAGAATATTGGCCAATATTTTGCAGAATTTTCTTACTCCCCAATATTGGTATCAGCATCGGCCCCAAAAATCCCATATTGATCGGGCCCTAGTAAAATTGTGTGTGTGTATCATAAAGAAACATAAAGCAGAATAAGAGTTGAGTAAAAAACTGATAACATACTGTTCATTTTGTAGGGATGCATTCAGCCACGTCCAGGAAAGGAGGTTTTGCATCAACCCTAATGTGGGCTTTGTACATCAGCTACAGGTAAGTGTTCACCATGAATCATGAGGCTCCAGATAGCGATCATTAACAGAAAGTCAAAACAGTGAGTGAGCAGGAAAAATCATTACTTATTACTATAAATAACATGAACTCCTCCAACCTGTTAGGCCACAAAATACACTGTCTCTGGCTCCTTGACATGAAAAAGGTTAGGCTGTGTCTGTCGTCATAGTGACTGCAGCAACATGATTCAGCATCTAGAGCTTAAACCTGTCACTCCGTTTCACAAGGAAATGAATCTGAAATATGGGACATGAACAGCGGTGCAGTAGATCAAATGCATGTTTGTCTTGAAACAGGTTCATTCAAAGTTATCTGCTTCTGGTATGACACAGTGGAAATTATTTTCCTGTCTGAAATATGCATATGCATCTCTGGCTTGTAGCCAGTGTTTGCTCACAGCATTTAACAAGCTAGAGATCTGGCTTGATGGCAACATAAAGACTAATTCCTTTTTGAGAAATGCAAATCACGATAAGCATATGTTGGTGCGCATGTTAGGACATTGTTTACATATTATTATTATTATTATTATCAAGAAGAAGAAGAAAAAGATGCGGTGTCATATCATGATCATAATATCAGTGTCAGGATCAATATGATAACATATTCTGATGTTAGCAATGACAGTTTAGAGGCAGGGATTTTATTTGTAGTTGAGCATATTTGTTTTGTTTTTGCTGTTGCAGTGACAACAACAGAGTTCAGCTATGAACACATAATGACTGTGCATTACTCATACTGACTTTAGCTACCAAACTCTTAAAGCTCTAATAATAGTTTGTTTCCTAGGAATATGAAGCGATCTACTTAGCCAAATTGACCATTAAAATGATGTCACCGATGCAGTTGGGCCGGTCCTTCTCCTTACAAGCTGGGATGCCAGGTTTGTTTATAATGAACTCAGTCTTACTTAGTCATACCTGTCTCCTGGCTTTGTTTTTGTCAAGAGACCAGTACAAGAGGAGACTGGCTGAAGCTGTACCTGAGAGGGAAAAAAGTAGAAAATAAAACACAAAGCCTTTACATTTCTAAGTCTTAACTTATTTCAGGAAAGCATTAAAATCAGGGCTGACTGGTGCCATGTTGTTTGGGGATGAAGCAGGATTACTCATCATCTGGAGGTGTGGTGCATATTATGTACAAAGCAATTTGTAAAGCTGGTATCTTGTCTTTGAGTCAGACTCTGATTTTCCAGCGAATGTCAGCCAGCTTCATTGTGGATGACTTGAGAACTTCATTCATCTTTTCTCAGTCATAAATGTTTCCTTCAAGACTAAAAGATGGAACATTCAAACTCCTAGAGCCCTTGAGAATTGGCTCATAATTTTCCTTTAGCCTGCAGTGCAGAACTTTGCAAGCTTTTGCAAAGTGACCTCTCACAATGTTGATTAAGCCTGTGGCCTCTGGATACTTGTATTTTTATAGTTTACAAGTTTTTATATTGTAATTATATTCACTGCCTGAGGGTGGAGACAAAAGGTATACTCTAAAAATTTAAATCTGTATTTTTTTCTCTCTGAATAATAAAGACAACACAGAGTCACGATGGGAGGACTTTCTTATGTCGATATGTGCAGTATGTTAAGTTATTCCTTTTGTTTGCACATTTCTTTTAACAGGAAGCCGTAAACGCAGCCTGGAGGAGGATGAGGACTTTGGAGCAATGCAGGTCACAGCAGCACAGAATGGATGAGCTTTGCTGATATTTAGCTGTGTGGCGCAGTGCACTCTTTATTTTGTTTTTTGTTTTACATTTTTAATGGGATTAAAAATGTAAATATTTGAACTTTTTCTAAGGGGAAAGGACTGGGGCGGGAACAGGACCACTCATGTCTGAGACATGGAGGACTGGCAGGGAATTGAAAAATTTGATAACTCCTTTTTTTTTTTTTTTTTTTTTTTTTTTTGATT
>JAQLOL010000004.1:18637529-18652943 GCA_029783665.1 Naso thynnoides
TGTGCAGCTCCGTGTTTGCAACTTGTTTTGTATACAAAATATGTACACTGTAATTTGCAAGCTGTAATTAGAATAAAATCTCAGTTTGAGCAACATTACCTAGTGACTGTCCAGCGATGACCCTAGTGTTCTCACCAGCCACAGCTGCCCTGGCATTCCTCTCACTGGCGTACTGGACGAATGCGTAGCCCTTGTGAACAGAGCAGCCCACAATCTTTCCGTACTTGGCAAAGATGGCCTCAATGTCAGCCTTGGTTACCACGGCTGTGTTGAGGTTGCCGATGAAGACGCGGGAGTTGAGGGAGCGCGGGTCATTCTTGTTGGTCACGTTGCTGGTCTGGGTCTTCCCAGTCATCCTAGTCCTGCAGCACTGCCTGCTGGGAGACACAGTTGCACACTGCTCAGAAAGTCTGGAAGGTTGGACTGTGGAGGTTACACACAGAAAGACAAACAGTGAGCACCGGCAGGATGTAAACACTGGTCAGAGCCGAAAGCATGTGTTGTATGTATTTGAGGGAAAATTCCGAGTTTTTTTCAAAATCTATTGTAAACCTGACCGAATAGTCAAAATAAGTAAAAATGCTTCCTTAAGCTTGAAACAACATCAGTATAAATTTTATCCAGCAGTTTCAATGTACCCGTTACAGTAAAGGTTTGATTTATAGGATTATACTCTTTTTCTCATCTGATACAATTCTCAAATGCTGCAATGTCAGTCAGTTAGAGCTGTAACAAAAGATTATTCTCCTAACTAATTAGTCTGTATAATATTTTTGTTTATTAAAATAATTGTTCAGTCAGTAAAACATCAGGAAATCCGCCTGTAACTATGAAGGCTCAGGCAGACTGTCATCTGCAGGAGGTGAGAGGAACTCTGACAGGCAGCTGTGAATCTGACGTGTGAATCTTTCTATATATAAACTCTGTGTTTCCACAGTTTCACACACGTCACACTGAAGTCACAAGAATCTGCACTCACTGCTTCACCTCTTTTTTCCCTCCTTATGCTTTTACATGCTGGTCAAACATCCTCCAGATATTCCAAGTATTAAACAGTGCTGGGCAGTGATTAGGTAGATTTTCTTAAATACTGTACCTTCACGACAATGCTGAGAACAGACAGACCAAACATTGGGATTTTCACTTTTTTTATGTGTTTTTTGGTCACCATAGGTGGTTTTCCTCACCACATACAAGGGGAGGGTAAATACAGTGATAATTAGTTGGATGCAATCTGTAAACTCACCACCAGATGTCTCTAAATCTGACACAGTGGACCTTTAAAGACTTTTTTCGGGTGAAAAATATTTCACAAAAAGGCATTAAAGCCCAAAATATAAATATTAGTGCTGGACCTGGCCCTTTAGCTGAATGGTATCCATTCCTGCCTCTGTTCACGGAGGTCTGGTGTTTGCCTCCCGGTCCAGGTGGGGGGTGCAGCGCTAACCTTGTTCGGACATTACATTTCTATTGACAGGTGGGTTTGTGTGATATAATTGGTTGAATTAAAAAATGATTCAACCAATTACAGCCCAAATCAATGATGACATCATGGACCAAGGGGTTTTGTTTTAATTGAAAGACGGAAGTGGCAGACTTTAATTTAAAAATATGAAATAATTCATTTTTTTGTTGTTGTTTTTTTGTCATACATTTTTAAATTTGACTACAAAAGGAGCAGGGATATGGTCCAAAAGATTTTAAAGTGCATTTTTGAGTTCAGCTCATCTTTAAGTAAAGACCTGATTTCCTCGTAGACTGCTGGTAGAACCAACACAATTTGTGCATGCTCCAATAACAGCTTTATTACTTCCAACAGGTCAGCTTAAAATATAAGGATTTAGCTGGACACTTCAAATTAATTATGATGCCCCTGCAGGCTGCACAGTTTGTTTCCATAATGCGCCAGTCCACTGCGGGGATCAGGAAGTGTGACCATGGCGATGCATCCACACACAGATGAAGGAAGTAACTCTTAAGTTTGTTGCTTCTTGGAATTCTCTGTTGGTGGTGATTTTTTGTGTGTGTGTGTTTGTGTGTGTGTGTGTTTTTGTGTGTTTGTGTACCTTTCCACAATGAGGCCTTTCAAAAACTTTCAATTTCAAAAACCACACAAACATTATTATCACAGGAGAAGCTGTTATGAGGCTGGAAGAGCAGAAAGCTGTAAGAATGTTGGGCAGAGTCTCAGCGGTTTGCACTGTCACCTCAAAGAATAAATGGCTTGATAGAAGAAGAAAAAACAAGCAATTTCTCTAGTTCACCTTGTACCGATTTTTTTGACATGTTATTGACTTTTATTGTGACTCGTGTTTTCTCCCCATGTCCTTAAAGTTTCCCTGATGTGTTACACAATAAGGCTGCAGCTAATTATTTTTATTGTCTGGGAATTTTCTGATTGTTTTTTATCAATTTATCAATTAAGTCTCCTTTCTATAAATTGTCAAAATAATTTATAGTAAAATATGATGGATACATTTCAACCACAACCCAAAGTTAAAATCTTAAAATGTCACACTCTCATAGTACTAAATATTCAGTCTTGAAAACAAAGAAAAGTAGTGACACCCACATTTTTTAAGCTGGAAAAGAAGAAATTTTTTTATTTTGGATGTATTTCTAGGTCAAAGGCACGCAGATCAGGTGAGCAGGAAACTTGTGAATGTATTTAAATTTGTGAATGTTTCATGGATCCAGCCTGAAAGGGTGGAAAGATGTAATTAAATGTGCAAGTATAGGTAGAGGTATTTAAAATGCCTCTCATACATCATCACACTCACATCCCTGCAGTCAGTCGCCTCTTGGGCATACTTTACCCCATCCCACCTGTTCTTTACTTCCATCCTTCGCCTCTAGCCTCACTTAATCCCATCTAAATCTCCTCTTCTGTTCTTAAGAAAAATCTACGTTTGCAGCTCGCAAAATGGAGGATAATTTAACTCTGCTGCAAGTCTCATAATGTGGCATTGCCATCATTGAGTTTTCTGCAGTTGATTAACCTAATTATCAACGGAGCGGAGGACTAAAAAGCCTACCAGTCAATCCAATCCAATCAAGTCTCATTCATTCCGTCTCTACCTTTTAACAGCCTCACAGCTCCGGCCTATAACCCAACCAACTAAGTGACTGATAGATGGAAGCGCAATGAATGGCCTCTTTAAAGCACATGCACTGAGGTGAGGCCATTAGACGGCTGATGAAGCAAGTAAGGGCACATTTAAAAGTAGACTTAATAGAGGAAATGTTAATTCTGTAATTGCAGGCCCATGTGGATATCATGCCTGGAGTGAAAGTATTGATTAGAAATAGTAGTTGAAAAGTTTAAATGGTGTATTTGCTGTGGTAGCTAGCAGGAAAGGAGTGAAAAATTATATTGTTTTTTATGTACAGAGAAATGTGGCCCATATGTAGCTACAGCAGAGTCACTGGTCTCTAACCTCACAAGCTAGCATGTTACCAACAAGCAGTTAGTCTTGAAAATTACTCTCACAGGTAGCCCAAAAAGGAAAAGTATCTACAAAATATGTCTGAATAAACATCTTTAAGTATTATTTATTTAAGTGTTAACACTCCAAATCTTTTTGCAAAACTCTGAGAGGTGCAGGGAAGTTTGTGACATCACTTTATGTCAACAGAGCCCCGCCCACCTCAAACCAGTGAAAAAAAAGAAAAAAAGAACGAAATACAAACCTTTTTAAAACTGTCTAGTGAATGAGCTGGATGAAGAAACTGATACCATTAGCTTAGCTTAGCACAAACACTGGAGGTAGTAATGCACAATATTATCAGCACAATATTGGTGTCGGCCAATATTGGCTTTAAAATTAACTGTTGGGGGAACTATTTGCCAGCACGCCGATATCCGTCGATATACAGTAATGACAGATAAAATATTAGGCTGCTGTTTCCTTGATCAAATACCTGAGTCGACACATGTTCCCTGCGGTTGGATGTTATGTTTACTTACTGTGTCATTTGTGAAACAGGCCAAATTTGCCTGGGTAAATAGGATATTTCTTACTTGCTTTGTTTAAAAGCAGTTGTCATAAAAAAATATGACATGTTTTAAATAATTTTCCCTCTGATGTCCTACAACTACTTTGCCTCAACTCTGTGATTCACGGAGGTTCCTGAAAGCAACATGTAGGCTGCCGGCAGCCTGAAGCTGCAGTTGCAGCATTGGGTAGTTGTTGGTGACAGCTTCGCCATATAACCGGCTGCAAACAGACAGAGCAGTCTTGGACATCAGAGGCAAAACCAGAGGACATTTTCTCTGTAAAATATTACCCAGTTTTACAAAAACTGCTGTTTTGTGCAATGTATGTAGGTGGGTCGTTAAGTTTCTTATTGAAGCCGTGGGCTGCAGTAAAGTTACATATTATTGCTTTAGAAAATGTTGAAAAGTCCAGAATTTCAGTTTTAGCAGTTTGATACATAACTGAACTCACACCCATAGTGGTCCTGTAGTTTTAAAGCTGAAAAACAATGTTTTGATCTCATGACCCTTTTCCAAAGCCTGAGGGCATCGAATCCTAACAACCCTTAAATATCAAGGCTGAAGCAAACCTTCTTATGGACACAGTTAGTTCCATGAATGGTTTATAGTTTTCTACACAGTCTTTAAACTTGTCAAATTCTTGTTAGCAGCTGACAGCATCAAATGGTCACTGAGCAACCGCTGAGCTCATGCTTTAAATAATCACAGGCTGCAGCTGGTGAGGAAATAGGCAATCTATGGCCCTAAGCCTTCAGGCATGCGAAAGCTTTCAGTCTCTCTTTCTCCACATGCAGCACCTCAGATTAGAGCCCTAGAGATAGTTGAGCATCACTTTGTCAACTGCCCTCAATTACATGTTTTTAATGAAAATGGTCACAAGAAAAAGCGTTTTACATTATTGCGCTAGCTCATTCAAAATGAAAAAAGGAGACTTCAAAGATGATTCTTTTACAATATTAATGAGTCTCTAAGATCCTCAAAGCCTTTTAAGAAGAACATGTGGCATAACTGATGGCAAATGTTGGTGGAAACGTCCCAGGCCAGCAAACACACACACACACACACACACACACACACACACACACACACATGCAATTCAAAGCAGCCTGACAGACAAGACAGGAAGAGGGAGCTGGGGTTTGGATTCATCTTGGCACGCTTGATGCTCCAGAAATTAATGCTAAATAACATCTTTATGCATCAATATAACTTCATGCGCATTCCAAGCCATCACTTGCTTGTTTTTCCACGCAAAGACACTTTGTTTGCCTCTTGAAAGTCTTTCTTATAACAGAGAAGTGAGTTCTTGACAGTGATGTTTTTTTCTGCAGCATCTCCCTGTGTTGCAGAGCTTCCAAGTGTAAGTATTTCATGGATCCCCTTTGGTCCTTTCACACCGACTGTCAGGGGCTTCAGTCTGAATTCTCCGGAGATATAGAAGAGAGGAACTGGTTAAAGTAATCATTTTAGCACTTCCTCTCTCCCTGATCTCTCCTCACTGACTCATGCTCCCGTCTGAGCCGAAAAGATGAAAACTTCATCCAATATGACAAATACATGTGGGATGTGAAGGATGCATTCAGGCCACGCTCACTTTCTGCTGCCTCAGTGTTGCACTGCAGGATTTTATCTTTGGCATTTGACCTTAAATGTCGTTGAGAGAGGAAAATAAGGCTGAGTTTAATTTCTAGATGTCTTTATAGCCTGCGACATCGACACGTCAGCCTCTGTCTTGTCAGGCATGGGAGACAGACATCTCTTGAACAAAGTCTAAACTTTTAGTGTCTCCCTGAGAAAAAATATGTCTGCATAAGAGCATGAAAAATGGTTCCATAATAAGCAACTTTTTTTCCCCCTTTTTGCCTCATTCTTTTGAATGACAGCCAAGCGCATTACAAGGGAATAAATGTGGACTGAAATCTAATTACATTTTTATACAGTCTAAATTTACGAACCCCTCTGCAGTGCAGGTACGGGTTATTTTCCCTCTTTCTGCTCATTCACAGCATAAAATGTGACGATTTATCAAAATGCTGCTGTGGATAATATAAAAGCAGAAAACAGTGCCTAAAAATCACTCAGTGTCAGAGTCAGAAGGAGATTTTATAGCAAGCAATGATTGTGCCTGACCTAACGTCCACAATTTTTCCATTTGTCAGTTGTAGAACAAGAAAAATCATTATTACAAATGTAGAACTTCCACAAAGACAAAACAACACAGTTAATCAAAAAGATATTAAATTAAACCTGAAGAGTGAAGAATCAAACTGCATTATGACTAAATCCTTTCACAAAACATATCAAAATAAACTCACTAAGCAAAATGATGAAAATAAGCCATAAAAAGGCAACTAGCCAATTTCTGAGTCTGACACCAGGTGGCTGTGTAATAGTTTGCTTTCTTGCTGAGAGTTGAGAAGATTGAAACCTGTGATGTCTGCACGATAAAAAACGAACCCAGAGCCAAGAGAAGTTTGGCTTAGCTAAACAGACTGGAAACAGTGGTAAACGGCAACATGTCGTTCTGTCCTCATGTAAAACATCCACCTACAAAAGTTTATAGCATTTGTTTAATCCAAATTTTTTTCAGCTCATAGCCAAAATTAGAACACAGAATAACAAAAAACACTATTAACTGCCAGAAGATCTCTATTTATACATAAACTACTGACAGCAAACACAAGAAACTCTGAATTTTAAATTAATATGAATGTTTTCATTACAAATGTTCATGAAAGCAACAATCAAATTTTCTTAGTGTACCATGAAGTTTATCAATATCTGAAAGAGGGATTGGCCAATATGGGATTTTTTGGGGCCGATGCCGATACAAATATCAGGAAACAAGAAAATTTTGACTTCCAGGATAACAGATTGCCCTCTAATGGATGAACTACATAATTACACCTTTTAATGTATTTTTTGTTTGTTTGTTTCTTTGCATCAGCAGGAGAGATGAGCTACTGGATACTGGTTTTAGTATCAGTGCATATCAGAGACCATATACACCGATATCGATATATCTTTGATAGGACAATATCGGCCTGTATTACTGGTAAACTGATATATTGACTGGGCCCTAATCACAAACAATTTGTAGCCTACCGGTATATATACAATTTTGCATGTGTTTTTTGTATTAGATGGATGCAGCATCTAAATAGAACAGACTAGCACAGCCCAAAAAAAAAAAAAAGAAAAAGATTTTCTCCCCTTTGGTGACCCGATAAAAACAGGTCAGGGACCTCTTTTAGGCCCCAACCCTGTGTTTGAGAAACGCTTGCTTATCTGTGCAAAAACAGCTGCTTTGATTTCACAGGGACAGACACTAACATCATTTCCCTGTACTTCAAGTCACAATGCTAATGCTAAGCTAACATTTGCTTCATGTATAACAGAGAGATAAGGGAGTCGTAATTTAGTCAGTTTGTTTCCTTATTGTCACATTATTTTGAATTTCAACGTATTACAAAATAATACATTTTGGAATGAAATCTAATTTCTTTTTTTATATATTGTCTAAAATTCTGAACCACGCTGCAATGTAGGAGGACAAGCGGTTATTTTTCCTCTTTCTGCTGCTACTATGTGAGAACATATGCAGCATGAAATGTGAGGATTTATCAAACGCTGCGGTGAGTCATATAAAAGCCGAAAAAAGGCAAAAAAATCACTCAATGTCAGAGCGAGAGCAAGAATAATGATTGCAGCTGACCTGACTGCTACAATTTCTCCAATTGTCAGTTGCAGACAGAGGAAGAAAAATACTCCCACAACAGAAAAAATAATCATGCTTAATCAAATATATTCAATAAAATTTGCATGAGTGGAGAGTCAAACTGCATTATGGCTAAATGCTATTCAGTCAGAGAATGTAATTAATTATACTCACAAATGGTGAAAATCGGCCATTTAAATGAGCCTCGTGCAGATTTTTTAGGGTTAACATGAGGCAGTTGTGTAATAACGTTGTGCAGACTTCAATGTCCTTTTTAATAACACTTTCTTGCCCTTTTTCATTTTTTTCCCTGCTCTCTTCGCAGCCATAAATTACTCCGCTAATGCCCCAACAGCAGCCGCTATTGCTGAATCATTCAAAGACCTCAATTAGCAATTAAGAGCTTAATGAATAGAGGTCCTTGCCGGGCCATTCTGCTCCCAGCCCAGAGGAGCCCAGTTAAATCTAATCTCTCCTGCAGGACTCGTACAGTAAATACTGACTAACAGTGCAGAGAAGATAGAGTATAGCCTGTTATTGCCCACATATAATGAGCAACCTGCCTTGCAGTTTTGAGGCCTGTTTACTACAGCATATGTACTCGGATTTTCTTTGAAATAGTTTTTGCTGAGGATCTTAACAAGCAAGGATGACTGTCAAGCACTATTCTTTTTTTTTTTCCCTGCGTTCCTACACCCCATTACCTTCTGCATAATACCTGTCTTGAGCTTGAATTGAAAAAGGAGGGGAGGAATGGCAACAAAAAGAGAGAGATGGAGGAGCAGAGGGAAATAAAAGGGGCTGAGGGAATGAGAGGACTTCAAAAAAGGGGGGAAAAAGACATTAGCACTGCCAATCATCTTCAAGAAGCTTAGAACTGGGCCTCGGACCAGAATATCAAAGATGGAGAATGCAGGCATACATCATGCGGTAGGTATGTAGTGCTAGCTTATAAATTATTACTATGATTCTATCCTTTGTATTACCATACTATCTCCTTTTATCATTTATGTATTGTCACACTGTTAATGAACTGACTTTTTGAACTGTAAGGCTGTGCTTCACCATGTGAGAGCCCACAGGTATGTGAATATAAAGAGCGCCTGTATAGAAAATATATTCCAGTTCCATCAGCTTTATCTCTCCTCTCCTCTCCTGTGTGAATTTATGGAGGCTCTCTGGAGCGTGGCGACCGAGGGCAGACGATCATGCAACCAAAATGAGTTGTACCATAATCTGATTTGAGCAACCTATAGGCTCGAGCGGCGATGACAGCAGGAAGATAAAAGCACAATGTGACCTATACGGTGAGGCAGGATGAAGCCATAACGTTCTATCTTGCATCTCACAATAATAGCAGGGCTGATTATCTCTGTAATCAGGGCATTTGTGCATGATTTTATTACATATCACAAACCTGATCTTTCGGTTCGGTAGGACAACTTCAAACTGTTTGCACTGTAAGCATCTGTAAACACAAAAGAAGTCCACAGAGCAACTTATAGGGTGACTGTGAAGGCCAACAGCTCCTTCGATGTAGATTTGTTTAATTCCACATGGACTTTTATTGTTTCAAGGAATGTTTTTAACTCCATTTTTCTTTTTCCCCGCAGCCTCTGCCAACTATTTTGCTTCAGAAATCCTCTGTTGCATCACCGTGTATCATGCTGCTGTCTTCTGAGTGTTCATAAAAGTTTAATCTTTCTTTCATAGGGAGACTTTCCCATTCGCACGCTGTGGAAAACACGAAGGACTGCTCCTGCATCAATATGTGTATTTGAGGGAAAGAGGGAGAAAAAGACTCCACCTGCTGTTGTAGCAGGGGAGTCCACAGCGCCGCTCGAGGGCATGTGAACATATGCCATGCTTTCCCATATCTCTTGGCACGGACATATTTCTCCATTTTCTTAATTCTCCTCTTGTGTGACTGCCAAATATAGCATCCGCTCCACCAGGCTAAAGTAACTGGGTCACTAGAGCTGTGAGTAATTAGCTGATTTGTGCTTAATGGCACCAGAAGGCTGAAGAGTGAGGTAATGATTTGACTAACAGTGAAGGGGAAAGGTCAAAGGGCGAGAGGAGGACAAACACAATCTGTAGGTTTGACAAAATGAATGAAATATATGCACAGAGCAAAGCTGCATATGTTAGACATACAGTTTTCTAAATGTGAATAATAAAAACAACGTGACTAAGAACAGATTATGATTTCATTTCAGGAACAATTTGCAATTTAAATAGAAAAACAGGCTCTGGCATTTAACATTTCAAGCTGATAATGTTTTCATTTTAGTGAATAAAAAGTGGATTTTTTTAGACACAGTGACAGCAGGGTGAGCACATACCACATCAGAACTGGTAAACACAAAACATAATTCTTGTTTGATGCAAGTAAACATCCACTAATAGGACCAGGAAGGATCCAGAAAAGGAAAAAAAAACATAAAGACAGGTGCCAGTTTTCTGTCTTGATGATCCAAATATAGTTTCTATATTTTAACACAAGCCTTTCATAGTAGATACACCTGAAAATATTAACACAAACCCACACAATAATCACGCAGTAAATGCTGAATTGGTAAAACTCGCTGTAACTAAATTTAAAGCATGTTCCAGCTTTGGTCTAAAAATGATTCAGTTTTTAAGGTAGAGTCAGTGGCATTTTCCTAAAAAAAAAAAATAAAAAAAAAAAAAAAAATTCAAATAAATGCTACTCAGTCACTTATGGGCCCATAGACATGCGTGTTGGTGACTGTATCTGCAGAGTTTTGGTTTAGCTGGGATGTTTCTGGGTGGGGAGTGGGTGAATTTTCTCAAGTAAATGAGAGTCAATAAACTGGACGCCACTCAGACCAAGGAAAATGGCAGATGCAGATGTAGCAGTGAAGAAAAAGAAATAAAGACATGGTGTGACGAAAGCTGATTAAGTTTGTTCCAGAACGAGAGTGAATCTTGGTTTGGCTTTCACCCACTTTCGAGCAGTGAAGGAGAGGCTGGGGATGAAGAGCAACGGTGACTTGGCCTGCTTTCTGTTGGGCAGGTAGGTTTCAAACACCACCATTTAGCTTGTGCTAGCTTGGTAAACTTTCAATTTTTCCATTAAAACAAATGTAATATTCCTAGCTTGCTGTGTAGGCACAAGCAGTATAAGTACACACTACACTTCTGGTAGCATTAAACATGGGAGGAGGGGCACAATATGTGTTTACAAGCCACAATGAATAAAGCTATTTACTCTACCTTTAGAGAAAAAAGCTGCCAGAATTTAAAGTTGCAGTAGGTAACTTCTGCAAACGAGCTAGCAAGCTCATGTTAGCTGTAGCATGATACTCGTTGGGAAGCAAATCTGCTGCAGCCGTTTGCACCGGCTCATGCTTTTAAATCCAGTTTGAACTGAGACGAAACAGTTGCAGAGAAAGTTGCAGCGGAGTAAACTCGAGCTCGAGCCGACTGACGGTGTAGCTTGCAGACACTTGGTTGTTGGCAGAGATGAGTCAGAGCACGGTGAGCTAATCAGCTCGTACTGACGTCACCTTTTGCTAAGAAGCATAGCGTAGACCGGCAAATTAGGACAGAGAGCACAGAGAATGTCACTAATTTTTCATTTTTCTACGAAACTGTCGTCCTGGTGGCAAAGAAAATATCACGATAAAAACATGGCTTATTGGAGACCAATTTAGCAGTGAATGGTGTCATTTTTCAACCACTATTACTCTGTTTAATAAGGTTATACATCATAATGGCAAAGTTAAGCCAAAACAGTTTCTTGTTTCACTTTAATATTTGTTATTGTCAAAAAAAAATCCCACAACTAAGAGAACAAAAACCAACAATCCATAATGTTATCTCTCAATACTGTCTAATTCCCTGAGCTTGTTTGTTTCTCTCACTTCAAAGAAAATACACTCTCACTAATGATGTACACAAACTGCTCATGCCTCATGACTATAAAGTTTACATTTTTAAAAGGCTTATTAGGTCCCTTAAACAGTGCCTGTTGTTTTCCAAATGTATTCTTTTAATATGCTGTCATTCGGTGGCATCAATTATATAAAAATGGATACTGTTAGAATATTTTTTTCTTGTAGAATTAAGTCTTAAGCTGTCTCTTTTTTACTTCTCTGCCTGTTAACTAGTTTTAATGATCTGAGTCGCAGCGTGTGGTGTTCCAGAGTTCACACTGGCTCAGATTTGTAAGAAACTAATGTGAGTCCTGTCAGCCAATCAGAGCTGCTCATTTATTTGCTATTCAGTTAGCAAATACACCAAGATCGTTCACACGCAAACATATTGTGTGTTTATTTACTCTGTAAACACAAACATGTGCATGTTTTGTTCTTCTTTTTCTAATTAGCCGAGTTACTTCAAACTACAATAGTTTCGTCTTCTCCCCAGCAACCGCAGGGAAACCCCCCTGGAGTATTTGACTCCTGGTTGTGCATCATTGATCTGTGGTACTTAGGAATAAGTTACATCAGGCTTTGGCTACAGTGTCAGTACTTGCTAATGGGGTCAGTTCATTATTGTTGTCGTTTTTCCACATTACATCTGTTGTCTTCAAGCAAAATATAACCCAAAATCTCTTTTTTGTTTTTCTTAAGGCGGTATTTTGTATCTGGTATCTGGTAGTAGCTACATTCACAGAGCTCATAGTGTTAAAATTTTAGTTGGATGTGTCAGAGGTGCGTTTAGTCAAGTTTATGGTGAATTTGGCTACTGTACATAGTTCATTTTCTTTTATTTTGCTAAATAACGACAGAAAAATCTATTGTTCACCTGTATTTCTATCGGCACAACAGAAGATATATTCCAGTTTTAGTTTGAAAAAGAATAAATTGAGTCTTTCAACTAGAGTAAAACACACAAGAACTTGTTTTGAGAAAGTATTATCATTTTGTTTCTTATCGAGAGTGCAACCTCCTTTTTAGCCTTTCCAATATGGGGGTGCAGAGTTTGAAATAGCTCCGAATAAGACGTGTGCTGCGGAGAGGGCAGGGGTTAGTGAGAAGACACACTCCAGACTTCCAGGCAGGAATCAGCTCGCTCCAGCTGCCAGAGTAATAAAGTGCTGGCAGCTGTCCATGGTGCTGAAATCAACCGCTATCTCTTTGAATGGAGAATAAAGGGAGCTGGCCGTGGTGCTGAGATACTGATGCTCTAGGCTAATGGCATGTCTCACAACAGAACTGAGCATCAGGTGCATCCATACACTGTGGCTGTTGTTTATCCAAAATGCTGCTTTCCAATGGCTCCAAAGACAGTATTGAAAAATGTCTTGAATATGACGAACGCAGGCGTGGAACACAGCGTACAGATCCAAGAATAGTAGATCTAATAGGGAGCGGCGGGCATTGCCACATGCATAATGTAACGTGGAATTGTTCAGTGTGAGGTGGATATCATATTTGTGCGGTGGTGAGTTTCGAGGCTTTTTTTTTTCTAGGAAACATGAGCATGCCATCATCCTTCTTTTTTTGTTTGTCTGACTCACTCATCTGTTTTCTCTCTGGTTATCTTTCACATGCAGGGATATAAAAAGAGACAGAGAGAAGCAGCTCGCGTAATCTGTTCTTTGACCTATAGCCTCAAAGCCGGAGCAGCTCTAAAATGTTTTTCATCCGTATCTCGCAAAGGATGGATTCTGTGGTGCGTGGCTTTCGAGACAACCCACATCGTAGACCTGCTAAGGGTCAACGACCATCGTGGCCCATGGGTGCAGAAATGTAAAGACGGGCCTCGAATGAACAGAGACAGATTAGTGGCCGGTCCAGAAATGCCCGACTAAACTTTATTCCTTCCTTCCTTCCTTCCTTCCCACCTTCTTCCTCTCTGGGCTCATAACGATTCAGCGCATGTGTATATAGGCTGGCTATTCCAGCGCCAACCTCCCACTCCATCCCGGGTGAGAGATAAGTATTGTTTGCGTAGCAGCACATTTCATGCTCGGCTTCCCCCACCTGTTCCCTGACCTGCAAAGTCTGAAGGCTGGAATAGCTGTCAAAAGCCTTTACCCGAATCTTTCGAGGATGACTGAAAGGAGGTTGTGTCTTTTTGAAAGAGTTTCACTTAAGAGAGCACAAAAACAAACTTTGGTCAAGGAGCGGCTATTTAAAAAGGGTAATGTCACTTTTTCTCACTGGTTAGTTGCCGAGGATTTTGTGTGCTTTTTAAAAATTGCAGCCTGTAGGATTGTGGGTGAGTTCTGGCTGCATGTCAAGGTCAAACTATTAATCAAATCTATCAGCCTGATTTGCATAATGAACTGCTGCAAAATTTGCCTTGGACTTATATCCTACCCTCTCCTTCACCCTCTCCCCTGACTCATTCAGCCAGCTGAAGTTTCCAAGCTTCTCTGTGTGTGATGAGTGTGTCGGCGTCTGCCAGTTATCGCTCCAAAACGCAACAAGGTTTGTGTGTGTATCAAGCGAAATAGGGCGGAGAAGCACAGCTGTGTCTGGTTCAATTGGCAGGAATCTGTTGTTGCTCCTGTTTTGTTTTGCACAGCAGTGATTTGCATTCATTAGACTTGTTTGAAATTTTCAAATCTGTTTTCACTCAAATGGAACTTTGAAGGGCTAAAATCCTGCATTACACGACATTTTTATTATTTCTCTCTTCCCTCAGTGGTGCAAAAATCTAGATTTAAGATGAAAATGTCTTAAATAATGATACGTATTGAGTTTTTAATGCAGATTTACAATACAAAAAGATCTAAAACTGTGTAATAATTCAATTCAAATCCAGCCCTGTTCGAGACATTCACTTTGAAAAACAAAAAGTTCTCATTTGCTCGTTAAGGCTGCGTGAAGAAGTATAAAGAAAATGCCAAAACAAACTCCAGCAAAGTTCAATTCCTCACCTATTAGAAAAGCAAAATCCTCAAAGATGAAAATCAAAACTGTCATTTTTGCGCCCAGCCTCCAACAGCAGAGAGACACAGCAAGATCAGAGAAAAGCAGCAAAACCAAAACCACACCAAAACAAGCCATGATAAAGGGGAAAAAGCCTGAAAATAAGCAAAAGGTGGGGATTATAACAAGTGAGCTTGTGAAGAAGCCGCTTCGGGAGGAGAAGAGGAAGAGAGAGAGGAAGGGGAAAAAAATATCAAGAGCGTCCGCAAGCACGTAGAGATATTTCTCAGTGGATGTCGCCGGAGCAACAACACTCCAAGCATCCAAGATTTTTATCATTGCATGCAGAAAGCGAGAAAACATGTTCCCCATGTCGCAACACCGAGACAAGAAAGGAAGAAAAAGAGGATAAAAATATGCGTAAGAAAAGGGCAGTGGAAAATGTACTCACCGAGCGGGAGTAAAAGGTTTCAATTAAAAAGAAATTGGGCGTTTAGCGGCGGTGGATTGCTGGTGTGCAGGCTTGTGTGAACCGAGGCTCTGCGTCCCCTTTTGCGCTCTCTATCGCTGCCGGTGAGTGAGTCATGTGACTCAGGATTGGCCAGACTTTTTGAATCAGTCCAGGCTTTTTCTCCAGCAGCTACACACCAGCATTCACGGCTGTAATGGATAGGAGCTTCTCTGGTAATGTCACTGATTTGTCTGCCCGGCGCTTTCTGTTATGTTTCTCAAAATAGGGTGCGGGAACTACCCTGTGTCACTGACAAGGTTCCGAGTGGGTCCCCTGAGAGGATGATGGTTAGGATACACATGGGGCTATAGACTCTCTGACAGCTCACACATTATGC
>JAQLOL010000004.1:18656442-18675890 GCA_029783665.1 Naso thynnoides
TCATGCTAGTCATGTCTGAAACTGTTAGACTCAGGCAAGTGTTCTTGTGTAATTCTGTTAGTCTGGCCTAATAAGAAGCTCTCTGATTGGTTAGGGCTGAAGGCATCATGCGGCTCCAAGAGACAGAACATCAATTCATCTGTGAATCTTGTGAATCCATGTGATTTTTTTTTTCTTTTTTTTTGGACATCCTTGAATATGTAAAGCAAAACTGTGTAAACCTCAGCAAAGACAAAACTGCGCTCTTTTCTTCTTTTTCTTTCTTTTTTTTTTTTTTTTTAATGGCCTAACGCTATTGAATGCGTGGTCCTACAGTGTCAAAAAAATCCTAATGTTATGTCTGCATGTTGGATTTATTTACAATAAAACAGCACCCCCGTGTGTTCGCAAGGGTACCACTCCTCAGTAAAAAACAAACTGGATGCAGTTGTTGGTGCATCAGTACAGACAAGAGACATACTGTACATATACACACAATATATCTGATCATTTGAAAATTGATAACACACATAAGTAAGTTTTTCTTAGGTTAGGTAGAAGTTATATTGCAGTGCTCTAGTCACGAATGTGATATTTAAAAAAAAAATAGAAATTGATTTTTTTTTTTTTTAAAAAGGAAAAACTGCTTCTTGCTTTAGGAAAGCTTTTTAGTAAAAGAAACCAGTAGCTGTGGTTTTTACAGATTTTTACTGTCATTTTTATATTGTATTTATTAATGCTGACCAGAGTGGAAGCACCAACAATAGATTATTTAAATAATGGAACAGAAAATTTATGCATGAGAACAACAGTTTTAAAATCTAGAAAAAATAATTTAATTCAAAATAATTAACCAATAGGATTTATTTATACACTGAATGGAGGTGACGATGCCTGATGCGCTGAACCCCTTGATTCTGATGCCCAATATTTTCATAAAAGACAAATATCATCTAAATGTATCATCAGAATCATTAAATCTGACCTGCTATAGACATCAATTAACTATTTCCCCTTTCCATGTGTCCTTTCCTCTGTGTTTAGTGTCAGTGAGCATTTCAAATTTGTACCCAGGCTGTGAGAATGTGAGTGTGCGGAGTCGCAGCATGATGTTCGAGCCCAGCCTGACCAAAGGCGTCCTGGAAGTCTTCTCCCCTGTCCACAACGCTCTGTCCACAGCTGACGAACAAGCCACGAAGGCCATCGACATCCAGCACGCCAACATTCACGGTTAGAACCCAAGATGCTTGGATGATAAATGAGATATTTCAGAGAGAAAGAAACATACTAAAGACAGTGATGAGTAATAAATTCAAAAATAATATTAACGTTTGCTCCCATCATTTGTTTCCATCTCCGTAGGTGTGGGGGATTTCAGCGTGTGGGAGTTTTCGGGGAACCCGGTCTATTACTGCTCCTACGACTACTTTGCAGCCAATGACACCACAGCAATCCACCTGGTCCTGTTCAGCCTGGAGGAGCCGTATGAGACCCAGCTGGGCCACATCACCTACTGGCTGAACCTGCTGAAAGCCCTCATGCTGCCGCAGGACAACATCGGTGAGAGCAGGGAGGGAAGCATGTTACCAGTCTACTGTGACTACTTTACTATGACTGCATTAATGGATCCTTGGATAATTTCAAATGTGTCCTCAAAAAATATACCAAAATATTTAAGACCTGTTTTACACATACCTGTAGAAAAGACTGCAGTTGTAATAAAAACAGTTACTGTGTCCTCTATTACACCTATTAATGCCTTTTTTTGACTTGAGAATAATCTTAATTGTAGATTATTTTATTTATTTATTTAATCTTTATCTTATCAGGCAGTTTCATTGAGATGAAGATCTCTTTTCCAAGAGAGACCCGAGAACAAGAAATATTCACAATCGGCAAACAAGAACCAACAAAACAGTTACACACAAAAGCAACAACGACAGTTTCACAGCAAAGGGAATCAGTCAGAACAGTTACATGAATCACGATGCACATCAGACAACAAAGCCTTAAAATGACCAGAAAGGATTAAAGAGTCCAGTTTAAGGACTGATTGTAGCTCATTCAATGTAAAAGGTGCATAGCACTGGAAATCAGTTCCACTTTGTAAATGAAAAACATAAGATGAATATTTCTTCTTAACTGAGGAAAAGTCCATCAACCTTTTGATACAGAGAACAATGACGTGTACGATAACTTTCATTAGTGATGAAGCGTCATGATAAACTGAGTTGAACTGATGTGGTGTTGATGGGGTAGTGTGACGATACAAGATATCAGACATGAGAGTTGCTTACACAATGGTTTCATGATTTGAAGCAGACAGACATCCTCTGATTCTTATACAAAAAGCCCAGTTTGATTCTTAATTTTTGTGTTAACTGCTGAATATGAGTCTTGAATGACGGTCTGCTGTTGTTTGTTTGTTTGTTTGTTTATTTATTCACATACGCACATTCGGCTGAAAATCAACGACAACAAAAAACAAAATTTGGTGTGGTACGTGAATTGGTCTCCAAGAGGCTATTTAAAGCTTATAGCAATCTTATCAGTCTTAACATTTGATGCGTATAGGACACTTCCAGTAAATTGACTTAACACATACAACGTAACATACAGGCGAGGTGACGATACATACAGTAATGATACATACGGTACAATACGATTCATACTTATGATACATACAGTACAATACGATACATACTTACAACATTCAACATATCAAACATAATATACACTTAATAATCCCTTTATTAATTTAATTTAAGTATATGAGTTCAGTACTTGCTCCTTTAGATGGCGTTTGAATATGGAGAGTGATGGTACTATTTTGAGGCTGTCGCTCAGCTCATTCCAGATCTGTGGCCCCTTACACACCACACGTAGACTTGTTCTAATTAATTTTCGTTTTTTACCCAAAATGTGGTGTTTTTGTCTGGTATTGTGGGTGTGGTGGGGGACAGAGATTGGTATAAGTTCTTTTAGTCTGCTGTTCAAGCCTGAGACCACCTGATATATTGTGCATGCATTATGGTAGTAGTTAAAATCTTTGAGTCGGAGAATACCATAGAGGGCAAATAGATGACGAGTCGATGAGTTGCCTTTCGTCCAGGAGATGGCACGGATTATTTTTTTCTGTAGGATTTCGAGTTTCTTGAGGTAGCTGGGGTAAGTATTGCACCAGATAATATTGCAGTAGTTCAAATGTGGCTCAAAAACAGTTTTATACAAGGTAAGAAGGGCGGAGTGCGGGAGTATGTGTCTCAGCTTGAAGAACAGGCCAACATATTTAGATAGTTTATGTGTATTCATGCAGTTTAAAGTGAGCAGGAAATATTTGCATAATGTTTGTTTTCACATATGATATATGCAAAAAATAAACAAACACAATTTATCTGCATACACTCTAATATAAACAAGTCCAGAGTAAACAAGAGCTGTGCAGGAGAGGTAAACAAGATAAATGGAATTACACTGAACAAGAATAGTGCTGGATAGAAAGACTACTACAAATAAAAAAGGAAAAAAAAAACATACATAAAACAATTGTATTGTTTGTATGGGTTGTAATGCTGTTCATATTTCCTGCACACTCTAAGCTGCGTGCAAGGTAAGATGCAAAAATGTAAACTGCCATTATATCGAAAAAATACAGAAAGATGATGCCATATAAAGCAAAAACAAAACCAAAACAAAACAAAAAAGGAAACAAAAGCCATAAAAAGAAGGCTTCACTCTCTATGAGTGTGGCATGAGTAAACTAAACCAGTAACCTTACAGCTAGAAAACCAAAACAAGCTAAAGGGCATTAATATAGCATAGACTTTAAAGGATCTGCAGTCTGGTTATAAATACAGCTTTTTTATCTTATGTTGTCATGTTATTCTGAATATTGAAACATTGTTTATAGTTGTTTTAATTGTGCAGCCCAAATAAACAAATCACTCGTTTGAAAATGTTTGTTAGTTGCACACAGACTAAGTAATGGATGAGTAGCTGGAGCATCTTAATCCACTGGTTTCAAAAGCCAAGAGGAAGAAAAAAAAAAGATGCTGTTTCAACATTGCATGCTGACATCATCAGCGGCGTTGTGGGAATATTTCGCCTGCTGTTCCTACAGCAACACATCAGAACAGTGTGGGACTTCACTTCAGCTAAAACCTTAAGAGCAAACAAAGAAGAAGAATCACAACATTCCTCTCTGCTCAGTGTCTCATGGTCTCTGAGCAGATGCCATTTCAGCACAGAGTGACCAAGAGTTTCTGCATCTGTTCATCTCCATCCACCTTCCTCCACCTTAAGGCACTCTTTGTCTGGGATTGCTCTGTGTGGATAGTCAACAGTATCTGGCATGCAGCTCTTCTTAGCTAATATCTGACTGACACCCCACCTCCGCGTCGTGTGTGTGCAGGTGAAGGAGGCTATCCAGACAAAGGGCGCGTGTGTTTGTGTGTGTTTGTGGTTTGTAGGCCGAGTCTCTTTGCTTGTAACACCTGATGGTCTGAATTTATTCTGCGCATCAGGTCGAGTAATGAGTCTGCACTCTGGTAGAGCAAGAGCTGTAATTATATTGGGGAACAGGACAAGTAATGTAACGTTAATGGCAAAGGGACGGATGCTTCGCACACAATGTCCCTTTATCAAACAAGCGTAGTGCATTAGCAGCAGGGATTCACCATCACTGCACTGATTGGAGCTATTAAATACAATTTAGGTTGTGTAAAAAAGAAGGGAAGTGTAAGTGAGTGGTGGATGTATGCAAACTAAATAAGCTTTGTCTGGGCTTTATTGAAGGTCCTCTGGAAAAAAAAAAAGGAAGCATTTTAATGGTGTCTAAGTTTCAGCTCTAAGGAGATCTTGAATGCTTGTCCTCTCTTCATTTTTTCCTGCTCTGCTCCTCTTTTTCTGTTCTGTTCTGCTCTGTCCCATTTTTCAGGCATTCTCTTTGCATACGCTGCCATTTCTCACAGAAATTTACACAAAGAAAAGTAATTTGAGTGTCTGAGAGATTCATGAAAACGCCATTTGTGCTGCTTACTCAAAATAATGATTAGACAAAAGGTCATTTACGAATGCAGTCTGTGTGTGTGTGTGTGTGTGTGTGTGTGTGTTTGTTTCTGCGGCTGCACTGGTGGATTTTTATGTGCCTCTGTGCATTTTTCTTTTTTTTTTTTTTTGGATTGTGAGAGCCTGTGCCCGTGCATGTGTTTGTCTGTGCATCTGCTGGCGTGCATGTGACTGATGAAGCGTAACCTTTTAATGTGTTTACACATTGACATTTCCCAAGATCTGTTGTGTTTCTCTGTGAAACTAAAGCCCCTGACATTCTTTAGGCTCACATTTCCCAGAGCTGCTGGCCCTGTCAACTTTAATATCATGCAAAGCCAGCATCAACAACATAATTACATCAGCTTCACTACCTCATCTGCCCCCTGTCACATGTGAATTCATGTCAGTGTTTTTTGCTTTAAAACAAAGTGTTCCGCCTCCTGTGTGTGATTTAATTTAGACATCTCATGATCTTGCTCTCTGTACGTGGGTAGAATATTTAATATCATCATGGTCTTCTTCAGTTGAAAGACTTGTATATGACCTAAGTCCTGCAGATTTTAAACAATTGCCGTACCTGTTTTTAATGTAAACCTCATCGACAGCGTTAAATTGAAGTTAAAAAGTAATGGTGACTTTTTAAAACAACAAAAAAAATCCAGCCTATATGGTAGTGACTCTTAAATAAGCCCTGACACCGAAATGACTGTGTGGATTTTAGTCCATCTGTTCATTCAGCTTCTCAGTATGGCCGCCCATATGTTGTGTGGGCCTTCGTGTCGCACTGCGAATCAACCTGGCAAACTCGACTCAGTGATTCACCTCATGATGCTGTTATTCTGCCTGAACATAAGACCAAACGTGAAGCCTCAGCTGTAAAAAATGGAACTTAAACTGCTAAGTGCTACTGCCAATATTATGGGGAAAAAAAATTTAAAGCAGCACTAATTGATATCACTGGGAAAAGCAACTACATGCAACCGGGGATTAAAAAATGTAAATTATTTTCAAGCTCTTGTGCACTCTGGTAGTTTGTTTACATTCTAAGTACATTTGTCTTAGTAATCAAAAATAGAAAATAAATAAATGTTTTGCTTAAAATCGTCGCTTTTTTTCTAAATTAATTATGAATTGTAATGTTAAAAATATTTATGGTTATTAGTATTTATGGTTGTCAGTGTTTAGTAGCAAGTTAAAACAGAAACAGAATCCAGCACAACTTGCAAATACACACTTGATTAAAGGTGGAAAAGCAGTTAAATGTATTTATGGTAAGATTAGTTTATGTCCGAGGTGAGAGCTGTATTACTCATTTCCTTCTATAACAGGCCACAGACTTTTCAATCACTCCTCTTTCACTCATCAGGTGGCCAGAAACATGACTACAGTTAAAAAAAAAAAAAAGAAATATGTTTAAAAACGTTATTTTTAAAACTAATCTTTTACTCTGAACGGCTCAGTAAAGATTTTGTTTAATGTGAAATGGAGACCTTTCGTAACATGTTACATTACCAGCATGATGAAGGTATTTATGTGTGTTGTAATACACCTCTGACTTGTCTTTTTTCATCAGCTTCTTCTTTTTTATAACTTAAGCATTTCATAGGACCAATGTTGTGTAAGAACATACTCTTGGTCATCCAGCACCTGATGTGCCAGACTTGGGAAGGCCACTGAAGTATGGGTGGGAAAACACGTATTAGTATTTCTAAGATACTGTATTGTGATGACTGTAGCTGCTGTGTGTGTTTGAGGAGGATGTGCAAGCGGGAGTCTTTGTTTGTTTTGCTTTGTTTGTTTGTTTTTATGGAAATTCATTATAATGGAAAGTAATGAAATGCGTAAAATAATTCGTAATTAATCATTCATTGCATTACAAAAAAAACACAACTGCAAATGAAAGCTAATATTGCTCAATACCTGCTAAACATTTGAAAAGGCAAATGTTTGGGAACATAAAGACTCAGTTAACGCTTAGAAATTTGTTGACTTCTCTTGCGTTTGTATTTGTTAGCTAACCTTGCACACACCTGGACTCATCAGTCTGATATTTTTGTGCACATTTCTTACCGTACACTCAAGGACTTCTCATGGTTGCAGTGACTCACAATTTTTGATATTGACAATTCTATCTTACACTCCAAATGACTGCTGAAGCCACATTCCTCTTGACCAGCTGAGATGAGCGGCAAGTGCTTCACCCACCTGCCCCCAGACACACTTGGTGGAGATCTGCACTCTGAGTGCACTCTCCTGGTTTTAAAATTGTATTCATTCACTTCAAACTTTTGTACCAAAGCACCCAAAGAGACCAGAAATCTATTTTCAGTTTCACTTAACCTTAATGACATTATAACCAAGGTCAGGGGAGCTGAGTTCAAAGTGCCGGCAAAATTATGTATTAAAAAACAAACACATGACAACATTTTTTGTTTGACAAAGTAATTTTCAAAACGTTGTTCTCAATAAAACTGTCCTTAACCGTCTCCTCATTATGACTGGCCTTTGTTCTATCTAAGTAAAACACACCTTTAATTGTCCTTTAAGCATGAGAGCAAACTTTGCTTAAAGTGACCACTACCTCGTGAGGAACAAGTATTACAAAAGTAGCGAAGTCAGCTCTTCCACAGTGTTCAGTCTGAACGTCAGCATTTACCTTCCCATCCGTCTGTTTGTGGATAAACGTGTCCCTTGTGTTTCCAATTTATAAAACATGCTTACTTTCATTTAGGTCCCCGATGCTCTTGTCAATGTAAATCAGGTAGGACTCTCAGGCCAATCAATACAGACGTGAGAAAGGATTCACACCATACACCTCAGGGACTCATCAATGACAGGAGTCTATTACTCCAGAGAGAGTGAGCAGATGTGCGGGGAGAGCTGCTCTGAATTGCAAATGAGAAACTACTGACTTGCCTGCTATGCAAACTACACAATGTATTATAGCACACTTGGGAATACGCGCCTATTGCACAAAGCAGGGTCTTACTGGAAGAAATCAAAACACTGCATCTGCCCTAAAAGCAGAGATGTGATGTGCAGACCTTGAGTGTTCATCATGATTCTCACTGCAGTGGAAATTTTTGTTTGCAGCTTTAACTGCAGAGGGAACTCGTATCTTTATATCCCACCAAGAATTCAGCCTGAACTTTCACTCTGCTATGTAAAGAGTAATGGGTACACAGTGTTATTTTTCTCCCTCGCTCCTCCTCTGTCTCAAGTGTTTAAAGTTCAGTCGAGGACACACTTTGCTCCATCATTAGACATGATGCTAGCCTGTGCTCTTGAAGAGTGCCCGTCGGTTCCTGATTAATTCAGCTGATGGAGAAGTTTGATGCTCTCACTCATTTCCCTCCTCTCTTAGTTTAAGCTCTGGGGGTGATTATAAAGCTTCCTGTGGGGATTTAAAATGTTCAGAAGTCGTGAAGACCTTTCAGCACATCCTTTCACTCCCTTGTAGTAACTGCTGCATGGAAAAGCTTCTGTCTTCATGTGTTGAGGGAATTTCCTCAGCAGTAATTGACAAGTGCTTGCCATGACATTCGCACTCTTAATTTCTGAAAATGTTCCAACAGCAAACAACTAAAAAAATATTGTCTTGGCATACTGAGAATTTTTTTTTCTCCATTTATTTCTGAGTAAATGTGAAGATGAATACCAGTCTTGGGGCTGTACGGTAAAGCTTGAACAAGCAGCTAACTTAGTTAGCTTAGCTTTGCTTAGCTTAGCACGAAGACAGAAAAAGCTAGCCTAGCTTTATCAAAAGATAGCAAAGATAGCACCAGACTTGAGCTTACAAATTAATGCAACATGAACACAACATATTTTTATTTTATTGGGTTGTCTGAATATGCCAGTTTATCCCAGTGAACATTTAGACATTGAAAGAACGTAGTTTTAACATAAAATCATCCCATAATCGTTCAACAATAGTTCCCAAATGCAAATTGTGCTGAGGTCTGTATGTAAAAATAAAATATGTATAAAAATATATAAACAAAAACACAAAAATGTAAACAGTATGTTGCCAAGACATCTGCAGCAGAAGGCAATATAGAGAAGCCAGATTAAAAAGACACTGCTTGGATTCGTACACATGACAAGACTGAGCCATTGACAAAAGCTGATCTTCTGGGTTAGCTTTGACTTACGGAGGATTAAAAAAAAAAAATTATATATATATATATATATATATATATGGCCATCTGATCATAACCTTTCACCAAATAAATCCAAAGTAATAATATGATCGTTTTTCCTGGTTTGTAAGAGCGGGTCTGACTGGAGCGTTATTAGCCCTGGAAACACTGACATCATCTGAGTGTCTGTTTGGACGTCACATGTTTGTTGGGATGTGTTGGATAGGACCCGTGCAAGGCAACAAGCAACACTCCAGACAACTGGTCCCAGCCAAGAAATAGAAACAGCATTCGTCATGACATGGTGACATGTTTACACACTTACACACATTAAACAAGGAACCTATTGATTAGTGAGCTTTAGAGGTGCTCATTTTAGATTTTGGCACAGACCAAGCCAGGATAGCTGTTTCCCTCTGTTTCCAGTGTTTCTGCTAAGCTGAGCTAAGCTAATTAGCTGCTTTGATACTTCCACATTTATTGTACAGACACCAGAGTGGCATCTGTTTTTTCTAACTTAAAAAACACAGCTTTAGTGTGGCACTTGAAATTTCATTGAATTTTGTACAATGATAACAAAGACCATCTTTATCTTTATCTTGAACAAGTGTATTTCCCACATGTCAATCTTTTTTCTTCAAATAAGGGAGCTTGCTATCAAAATTAATGAGAGTAAAAGGGCCACCTTGAACCTAGATATACACTGTTTTTCCCTCCAGTTCTGCCGCACTTAATTTATCTTTCTCTGTTCATGTCAGGTCATTTACGTTCATTACCTGATGATGAGCCGTGAGTACCTGGCTGAGGTTTCGTGTTGTGTGCTTCCTCATTGTGTGTTACATGTGGGTCTCAGCCCTTAGGTCCAGAGCTTGAATTATTGAACAGGTTCTGTTGGACTGACCTGACGGTGACCCGGAGCAGGGGAACAGTGTGAGAGGAAGACTGAATCTTTCTCCCTTCAGGTCAGATGACATGGCATGATTGGACGTTATTAACATATTATTAAATCATCAGTTACAACTAGTAGCAGGGCAGGGTTGACTGTGGATGAGAATTTAAAGCGATTTGCAGGCTCTTTTATTGCATGCATTGTGTACTCGAGGGACACGTGTTTCTATGGCTGCTCATTTCCCATTCTGATTGTTGCTGCAGCTGATTATCAAAAGTGAGAAGTGCAAAGTGATTCCCTGTGTGTGTGGCTTGCACTGCAAGCATCAGGTGGGTAATTTCACAGTATTCCACTCCTATCTCGCTATTAAAAAGACTCAGCCTTGTTAATTCAGAAAGTCAGTTTGTGTTTATGCATGTATCAATGTCAAGCAGAAAAAGAGCAAAAAAAAGAAAAAGAAAAAGAAAATAAGCCTAATGCAAGCCAACCTTCATAAAGACGAGGTGAGAGCGTTAACAGAAATGCAAGGCTACACAGCTCACTCTCCTCTAAATGAGCTCTGAAGACCAGTTTGTGCATGTAAGGACAGCTAAGAGGTAATGGTAGTCCTTGAGCTAATGGGAGGGCTGTTCTGCCGAGAAGTTGTTACTGTCAAAGATGAAAAAGTAGCTGAAGCCTCCCCTCTGTCTCTACAGTGCCATAAATCTCCAAATGTCACTCACAGCATCCTCCTAAAGAGATGAGATGAAATTGTTTCCATGTGATTACACAGAATATTGCTTACTGCCCTGCTATTGCACCTCCTCCTTAAATAAAAGTGGGAAAAAGTCAGTAATGTGTGCAAAGGTGTGTCAGAATTTTTGAACAAAGCAACAAGAAAAGGTTCGACTTCCCTGAAAAAAGCCTGCGTGCTTCTTACTTACTGTAGCACTGAAAGCATCAGACAAGAATCAAGTCTTTCTTCACTCCCTGTCAGTGCTTCTCTCCCACATGTTGCCTGTGAAAAGACGAGTGCTGGTCCTTTATGAGTTTCAAAAGGCAGCGGGGGCTCCATCTTAAGTTGAATCTTGAAAATGATCATCTCGTGGCTGGCAGCTACCTTAAATCTAAGTGCGAGAGAGCAGCGAATGTCATCTCATTTCATGACTGCATGTACTTTGTCACCGCTCCCTCTAGACCTGGGTTTTTCTTTTTCTATGAAACCTCAAAACCCGAAGAAAAGTGAAGAGTTTTGATTCCAACATACTCAGAGTAAGGCTTTGAATATCATAGGCCGTCTCAGGCGTGTACAGATTCAAAATCGATCCAAAAATGCACACACCATGCCTGACACACACCAATTTTCCACTCCCATAGGATACAGCTGAAAGGCATGTTCTCAACAGCCTGTTAAACAGAAAGTGAATTCCTCCAAGCATGTTTTAACCTTGACATCTGCCAAGCATCTGTTTCGTTACATCCGCCTCCGAGCTGTAGACCGGTCAGCTCTGTGCTGCAGAGACAGACCAAATTAAAAGCACATAAACTTGAAGATAAAAAGCTCTACTATCGTGATAATGATCAGTTCTGCAATTTTCCAGGGTATTTCACACCACTGCATACCCCCAGACATCTTAGTGCATTGATTTTTTCAGAAAATAAATAATAAGTAGCAAAAAAATACTGATTAAAAATGAGTGTGTGGAGAAAAGAAAGTGAACAGCCAGCAGCACAGAGTCAAGGAAAGCTGTCACAGTATTTCTCTGAAGGTGAGAGTGATGGAGAGTAAAGTGAAGGGTTTTAATGTCACCTGTGTTATTGAAGTTTCAAGTTTATTATAAAATGTGCAGCTTGACATTTTTGGAGATACACGTTTAAAGTTATATAGAAGATTAATACCAGTCTGATACCTATTTGTTCCTTATATGACTACAGTCATTAGCCTGTTAGCTTTGCTTTACAGAAAAAAACTTTGGGGGGCATTTTGGGGTTTTTACATGATAGGACAGTTATAGGGTTTGACAGGAAATGAGGGAGTTAGAGAGGAAACAACATGCAGCAAAGGGCCACAGGGTGGAATTGAACCTTTGGCTGCTACAGCAAGGACACAGCTTCTGTAGGCTACATGGGGCACCTGCTCTACTAACTGAGCTACATGGGTGCCTCCTGTTAGCTTAGCTTTAGCATAAAAACTAGAAACAAGGGTTGAACAGCATGCCTCACTGTATCAAATAAAATCCAAACAGTTCCTGTTGCTCTCAGTAACTTCAATAAATCACTTTTTTTTTTGTTTTACAAATGTCGTTTCCAGGAGACAAGGTTGCTAATTCTCTGTAAACATTATGTATATTTGGTAAACAAGTGCAGTATCTTTCTTTTGTCAGGAAAAAAAACAAAGTGTAATAAAAATGTCTATTGACGGTTTCACAAGTATTATGTTGAGAAGTAAAAAATAGGCTGGTTTGGTCCTTTAATTATCATCTAGAAAGCAAATAAGCATGTCTCCCAAAAATATATTTCTTCAAGGCCCAGAAGCAATCAACTTCAATGTAAAACTATTTTATATATTTTTCTACCTCTTGTATCTGAGATTTATTTGATGAAGCTAATTCTGCACTTGTGCACAGTATGTATTATTGAAGGCTGCATTGGTGTTATAGTGGAACCTTTCATCAGCAAAGAGCAAAAAGCAAGATTTATGATATGGAGGCAAGTCAGGGGCATTGCACAAGTCATCCAGCTGTGAGTAAAAACTGAAATAAAACCAATGTGAGTCTGTTGTTACAAAGTTGCTGTTGGAGATGACAAAACAAGATGACTTTGCCACTTATGCTTGTCTTACAAAGACAATGCAGTTTTGCTTTCACAAACAAAGGATATGTCATCTTGCCTCTGCTCTCCTTTTTTCTTCACTCTGCTGCAGCAAACTGTTGACCTTCAGTAAATGCGTTGTGAACTTCAAGAGAAAGTAGACAGGGACATAAGACCACAATACTGTATGTGAGTCATGTATTTTCTGCTTGTCGTAGTCATAATCCTGCAGTGGAAACACGTTATTCCCCTCCTGACTCTTTTCTCTGGCTCTTTCATTCTCTTATACAAAAGCAACACCCAAGGCAAATGCTACCATGTTTTTTTTCTCTTCACATACAGTAGACGCAGCTGTGCCGCAGATTATGAGTGTGTGCTGCTTTAAGCTGAAAGCCCCAGAAAATGGTTTCACCACACACTTCTGTGTTCAGCATAAATGTTTGGCATGTTTGACAGCGATCTCAGAGTATCTGGGTCAAAGACATGTCGAGAGTCTGACCTGTGAAGTCTGCTTCCATCCAACTTCAAGAGCACAAGAGTTAAAGATGTAGCAACTATGAGAAATTCATACTGAGAGGAATATTCTGGGCAGCAGATGCTTCAAAGCAAGTGTTCAGCAGTGTGTGTGTTTGTGTGTGTTTGTGTGTGAGAGAGGGAGAGAGTACTTTTCCATCTATAATATGGTCAATACCACTGAACTCCACGGGGCTCTGAGGGATCCTCACATGCTTTTAAAAATGCTTCCTGCACAAAAAGATAAAAGGAAGAAATGCCCACAAACAAGCCTTAAAAGCTTTTTTAAAAAAAGCACATGCACTCCATAATCTGAGGTGAAAACAGATTATTTCTTGTAATCCACATAATGTGTTTTACTGAAAGCTAACACACGCAATTGGTGTTTAGGTGTGCAGATTAAAAAATAAAAATAGTATTGAAATGTTTGTGGTGAAACTGAGTCTCATTCTTTTGTTTAAAAAAAAGTAGGAAAATTTTAAATTATACATAAACCCTGGGGCAGTGAAGCACTTTGACAGCATCGCTGCCTTTGAACACAAAAAACATTTGTATCCGAAGGATGGGATGACAAAAAAAAAGTCTACACACTCGAAAGAAGTGTGCCATATTTCTATTTAATGTTCTAAAGATGCCATTGAATATTTCTCTTTTCTTTGTTTTACATTTTAAAAGACTGGTTTGATGTCTTTGTGCAGATGAGGGAATATTGCTAACAGGACGACCCTAAGAAATTCTTGACAATATTCCTCCTGAGGCTATAAGGATTTCTGACTCATCTAGCTCCTCTTTGCACTTTAAATTCCATGAATTTAGTTGCTTGCAATAAGAGCAAACTTTGTGAATTTATAAGCTCCAGTCTATCTACTTTTCCGAGACATGTCTATCTGCAAACAAGCTCTCTGTTGTTGACTGTGGCTGACTCAACAAGCAGCACATCAAATGCAACAGTAATACACGGCAAAGACTGTGTTTGCCATCTTTGGTGAATGTCTTTACTTTATGTTTGCAGATTTTTGATCCTCACACAGACTGCGTAAAACATAGCCAATTCTCTAGGTTTCATACAGAGAGAGAATATTTGAAAACTTTACTTTTAAACAGCAGCGCTCATATTGAAGCTTTTCATTTTAAACTTTTGATGAGCACACTGCAGACGCCCTCCGTGTGCTGAATCCAAAATGTGCCGCACAGACTCGGCCAGTGCAACAGCATGGCACTGCTGCGACCAGGGTGTAATGAATGTACAGAGGAGCTAATTTCAGTTAGCTTATTCACTGGCTCTGTTTTTTTCCCCCTCATTGCCATTCATAGACTGTAGGTTTGTTGGAAGTAATGATATTCCCCTGCTCTCTGGAGGTGCAGGGTGCTGAGGCCTCACTGAGCCACAGTCAGCACAAACCTCACCCGTGCTGACTCAAGCAGCGGAGAAAACTCCCACGGCACCCGGGTATCCCTCACAGCCTCCAAAGCCAAGACTTAGTGAGGAGCTGTTTTTGTTGCAAGTCAGCTGAAATCGTTGTCCACGAGACCCAGAGGAATGCCAGCTGAATAACAATAATGGAGTTCAGTGTTTTTTGATCATTGCTTTCCACCAGCACCCCTGGGTCGTCTCTGACTCCATCACCCCTCACTCCTACAGTTCTCCATCTGTCTATGTGTGTTTGTTTCTGCACTCTCTCTTCCTACTGTAACTCCCTGCAAATATCCAACATAAACCACAGCTCTCCCTCAATCCTACCCAGACTCCTACGCCCTTCAACTCCATCCTCGTTCATCTTGGTATGAGTCAACACTGACGAACACCAGGCGTCTCCAGGTTTACCCACGGGTCTGATCTCTGCTGGCAGAGCCGCCGAGCTGCAACAGATCGATGACAAAGGCTGTCAGGGCCGTTCACTGTTATTCAAGGCTAGATTGCATCTGAAAGACTGTGCGTCATGTGGTTAATGAATTAAAAAAGTGGCCAGCCAGCATTGATCAGATCAGTTGACAACCATCAATAGGTTTCTTTTTTATGGAGGTTTATGGGAGGGAAGAGTGATTGTTGAGAGATGTAACTAATGCCTGTTCTGTGATGCTGCTGCTCTGGCCCACTCTTTATTTTATTATTGGCAATCAGCTCCTGAGCACAGACACAGGCCTGAAGGTTCATTCTTGACCTTGACAAAAAAAAAAAGCTTTACTTGTTTCTGAATCTTTCATACGACAATTCTCATTCACTCCTGTGCTGAGATTTTTTTTGTAAGAACTTTTGCTGAACAGCAACTTTGCTGGCTTGGCTACATGTGTAAAACTCAGGATAAGGATTCAGTTTCTTTTATTTTCTACAATCCCCTTTAAAGCCCAACCCAACCAGGATGACAACAATTTTCTGTACTAAAGTAGACACATTTTAATGGAAATCAAACTCATTTCGATCGGTTCACTCATGTTAATCCAACAGAGATTTCATATTTAAACTCTGACCCTCGCATTTAGCCTAAGCTACCAAGCTTAGTTTCAAAACTGTCTTTACCTGCTGAAGCAATTTTGCATGTCTTTGCTTTGCCAAAGTTTAAAAAAAAAAACAGAATTTTTTTGGAGACTTTAGCGTATTTATTCAAGACAAGAACATAGATGCTTTTCCCTTCTCTGTGCGCTCAGTAGGTTGCTGGACACATGCCACACGCAGGCACTTTTGCACGTTAAGTGGAAGTGATAGGGAGACGCCTTTACCACCGTCAAAAAACACATCCAAAAATCTCCAACATGTTCCATCTACATGTTGTGACTGTGCTTATTCACCACACTATAGAGACATTGTCATCGTGGGAGCAAATATCAAGGAACTACTTTGATCAAGGCGTTGTGTCACTGCACTCAGAAAAGTAGTTCCTCTATATTTTTCCCACAGTGATGATATCTCTATAGTGTGGTGGGATTGTAGTTAAACTGAAGAAAGCCTCTAATACGTAGTTCCATAAAAGTGAAAATTAAAAAAAAAAAAAAAAAAAAGCCTATGGAAATCTATTATTTTGGAAATTTCTCACTACAAGGTCTCCTAACAACAGCAACAGTTAGCAGTTGCTAGATAGCTAGCTTAGCGGGCTATTGTGGCCAACAAACATTAGGATGTCAGTGTTTAGGGGAAATTTTTTAAGAGTGCACAATAAGGCTGACTGGGAAAGGTACAATAAAAATGATTTAAGAATAAAAGCCGAACAACTGAGTAATAAATTATAAAAATACAAAAGTATCAGCACATTGGCCAAGTAAGTCTGTAACAACAAAACCCATGTGAGAATGCTAAACTGAGCAACATTCTGATTTTTGCTAATGAATTCAACATTTCTTTTGTACGAGGGAGATTTTCTTCTTCCTCTTATAATTTATGTATAGTTTCATATGATTAGGCTAAATTGTATATTTTGTCCCATCAAAGCTTAGATGTGACTGTCAAATCATGCCACAGCAGCTGAAAACTGTCTCTTGTGTCTCCCTCTGGTCCCTCAAACAAAGCAGCACCTGCAAAAAATGTAATAAACTTTAATTAATCTGATGGAACAACAAAATTACCTCTGTTTTATAATTTAGAAATTAAAATAGGCTCTTAACAGGCTTGGCAGGGGAAGGAGCTCTTAAAAATGTCTTGGTGAAATTACTTCCCTACAAAGCTGCAGGCTTTTTTTCTGGTTAAAAATATAGAAGGCTGGATTTATTAGGGGGGGATGTTTATGCAGGAAAATAGACTTTAGGAACAGAAGCAGCTCTGTTCCACAGCTGAGATTCTCTGTGGGGTTTCTCTCCATATTTGAGGTCTTGCTGTGACCCACCGCTGACTTGAAACACAATGAATGTTGAGAGGACAACAAGGTGATAGCAGAGGTTGAGCCACTGTTGGTTCACTCCACTTATTCATTAAAAGCACTGCAGCTAAAGACCACCATTACTGCCAGATAAAAATTATCAATTAAAGGCATTAAAAGCTGTCTAAAATAAATCGGGGAAAGACATAAATTAAGCAACCAGATCATTAAAAAAAAAGACAAATTTTCTCACACACATCTAAACCAACACAAGCTGAATCACCCTTAAGCTACCTCTGTTGCAGCTGAAACACATCTATATGCAAAAAGCTCATTAGAATACTTAATTCAGAAGCACACTGAGAGCTTACACAGTGCTGACCTTTGAAATGACTCACTCTCTCTGCCTGTCACACTCACTTTCTCACACAACTTTTAGTCTCCCACTCTGCTAATCATTTGCATTTTCCATCATCTCTCTGAAATGGCAAAAATAATGCAGGGAGCAGAGATCGGCCAACAAAACATAATTATCATCTGTAGCACAAGTGCAGGGGGTCCCTGCAGACTGCCAGATATACAAGCCCCTGTCAGTTCATAGCTTTAGTGTACCTTTTCACCGTATTGCCTCACTCGTATAAAAAGCAATAGGCCTACAGGGGACAAGGCAAAGAAAATGAAATTTTATTATACTGCTACTTTGGAATCAGTCAGTCCACTGCTGCACAGAGAGACAAGGTTTTACTCGACTCTAAAGGCCACCAACCAACCAGCTGGTAGCTCAACCCACACTCAGCTTCAGCTCCGGGATCCATTACTGCAACACCTCAGTCCTGGTCAACTGAAAAGTGTTTTTAGCTGCTTGCATTACTTTCGGCATCCTGCCTCTATGTACAGGATGGATTCAGAGAATAAATAGATGTGACTTAGTACAAACTCTGTGGTTGTTTATGACAAAAATGATGTCCCCAAAAGCAGAAGCTGTCCATGGTGTCTTCATGCATAATGTATGCATGTAGGTCCATTGCACACGAATATGAATGTTTTGATGTGAATAATTCAGAAAAGTGTTAGGGGGATGTAGGTGCATTTGGTTGTAAAGTAAAATAGAAGTAACATTAAAATCTATCTATCTATCTATCTATCTATCTATCTATCTATCTATCTATCTATCTATCTATCTATCTATCTATCTATCTATTTGTGTAATACACTCTCAAACAGAAAGAAAAAGGTTTTTTCACAGCAGATAAATTCATCAGTTATTTAGTAATTAACACAAAACAGACAGCCGTGATAAACCAGTAGACTAAATGCGTTCCGCTGTGACAAGCTGAAAAGGCGCTTATCTAAATATCATAATGTTTAAAATCCACAGCAATTATTCTTCACGGAGGCGTGAAATTGATTCCAAACATTTTCTTTCTCTGCTCCTCACACTGTTTGATCTCTGCTCCCCCGAGACGACCTTTGATGAAATTCAATTTTGAACGACGACACTTTGTGCAGCTGTTACATGTCTCACCGAAAGATATCAAACTTTCATCTTTGTTAAATTGTTCTGAACAGTTTGGATTAAAAAATGTTCTAACTTGTATTAGAGAAGAGAGACAGTCCAACTGACAACAATGAAGGTTGGATAGATGAAGACAAATTAATCAATGTCTTCTGGGTTTCACTCATGAAAATGTTTGGTCGTTAAAAAACTCTTCCACCAACTGTCATTCTTTTAGAAAAACTGCTACGACAATCACTCTGTGATGAAGACAGACACTCCTTCACTGAGACAGGTGAGACAACAGAAGATTGACCTGCATCTGTTGCAGCACAGACAGCCTGACTAATGGAGTTCTGGAAGATCAGCGCCACCTGGTGGAAGACACATGTAAACATGAAGCCTCACACCCTGAAAAAAAGTAAAAAACATCTCTGTAGTAATGCACTTTATCTTATTTCCAATGGATTTTGACTTGGATAAAGACATTTTCAAGAAATACATTTATTGGATTGTGGTAGAGTGAATCAAAGTCAAAACATAAGGCTTGATTGGAAAGTTTCCTTTAAAAAGTGAACATGATTTGAAAAGATCTCTTTTCAATGGCAGGTTTTTATATTGCATTTACTTTCAGATAAGTAAGGTTTAAGTCCCTAAAGCAAATGAACCCTTTCAGTCCTGGGCCAAAAACTTCACTTACTTTTAAAAAAACAACCAGGAGGATTTAAAAATGAAGATTTATTTGAGTTGCATCACGGCATTTAAGATGCATGATGGATTATTTCTTTATGTAGAATTGGGTTTGC
>JAQLOL010000004.1:18676532-18691163 GCA_029783665.1 Naso thynnoides
GCCTAGAAAACAATTCCATCAAAATGCATTCTTACTATAAATGTAAACGATGTTAGCTTATCACTGAACAGGATCACGACTGACCGCTGTAACCAGTGAGGCTTTTGATGAAAAACCAACATTGTCCATAAGGTCACAGCAGCCTTATAACGAATAAACAAACAGAAGAAGGTTTACTATGAATGACTTACTCAGATTTAACTCATATAAAACATACCAGTAATCCCTCTGACACCCTGGGGTCAAGAATCAGTAGCTGGAATGCCAACAGTTCACTGAAGCATCAAGGAATGACACATGCAGCAGTTTAGTGCAGCTCTGTGAGGTCATATTTATCGTCAGGAAGAATGGGACACAAGCAGAGGACATGTTGTTTAATTGCATTTACACCAAAGAGCTCCAGCCAAAAGTGATACATCATTTTGTTAATAAGGACCAGGCATATTAATCTATTTATAGACCAATTGGTTTATTTCCAAGCCACACTTACACACTGACGGGGTTTAAGAAGAACAGGAGCACAGAATACAGCTGATCATCCCGACTGAACCTCATTAAAACTCTAAGTTTGTTTTGCTTCGGACTCTTTTAATTCCAGGAGAACTCAGCAGAAGTCCAACATTTACAGGACAAGCACTACAATTATGAACATACCTCCATGAGGCTTTCTGGAGGACGTGTTGTGTTCAGGCAGTCATTACTGCGCCCGGCTGTGTGTTATCTGCTGTTAAAACTGTCAGCGACCCAGCAGCAGCAGTGTTTGTCTCCTTAAGGAGACTGCTGTGCGCTGGAGCTGCTAAAAAAGTTGGTTATTGAAAAGCAGACTGCAGTGCTTGTCGCACACAGCTGCAGTTCAGCTTCGAGACAGAAAATACCACAGTTCATTATGCAGTAGCTCTTGAATAAAGGTGGTTCACTGTGTGAAAAGACATTCATTCATCAACCAAAGAGTGAATTTGCTAAGAGGAACACATACTGTTCTTGCTCATGCTGCATCTGTTGTCAAACTGTTGTGTGACAAATATTTATCTTCCTTCTCATACACAGCCAAACATGACATGAGCTTTGCTTGTTTTGTTTGTTTTGGTTTTTTCTTCCTGTATTTGCTTTGCTTCTCTAATACATTAACGATTCTACAGTGTGATGTAAAGTATTATTATGGATAACATATATTTCCTGTGTTTATCAGGAATGTAAAATATTCAGATGTAGTAACAATAAGCAATTTTCATAATGGTGGCAGGTGCAACATGGCTGCTTGCACATTAAGGCTTAACAATGTGCTGCATGTTTGCTGCACCAGCTGTGGACCGATGTGCATTTTCACACCAGGCTGTCATCATGTTTTGCACTTTCATCTTTAGCTGCCAAGGATGTGTCTGTGTGTAGCCTCTCAAAGAGGAAATGTAAGAGTTTTTTCAAATCTTTTTTTTATTTAGAACTTTATAAAAACTAAACAGATGGAGCATTGTGAGGTTTAGAGTTACAGAAAAATGTGAAAAACAACATTAAATACATTTAGGGTAAATTAAAATGGAAACAGAGAATGTACAACAGAGAGGAATTCTTGCCCGCCGACACAAATTCAAACTAACCCTAATCTATCACACATCTATACATACGACTCTTTTCTACAAACATACATACATTGAGTGTTTAATCCACAAGTTTCACATACTGCTCTATATTGCTGGGTTCTTTTAAAAAGCTAAAATGTGTTCTGAGAGATTTTAGTTTTTGTGTGGACTTGATGATGCTGTGGAGGGTTGTTGTTGTCCATGAAGTTCTTACAGAGCTCCATTTCTGCCTGACAGATCATCTAGCAGGTGTTGATTGCTGTTGTTGTTTCTGACTCTACTTGTGGTGGCTCATGACGCCCCTGAGAAAGTCTTCAAACTGGGGGACGGCGGCCTCCTTGGCAGGCTCATCAGCAGCGTTCTCCTCAGCAGCAACCGGCTCATCAGCAGCAGGGGCCGGCTCGGCACGTCGCAGTCGGCAGTTGTAGTCATACTCAGGGTCGCAGTCTGGGTCAGGCAGGATTATGCCATCCTTGCTGGGCTTCGGGACCTCAATGCCAGAGGGTGAAGCAAATTTGCCGCAGTTGGGGTCGAATGGATGGCAGAGGGGCTTGGCTGGCGCCTTGATGTCGGCCTTAGCCTCGGGGCCAGACTTCACCGGGGTGCAGTCTTTGTCATAGTGCACATAGCAGTCGTAGCCCTCCTTGGTCTTGCCGCGAACGCCAAGCTTGTAGCGGACCTGGTTGTTTGATTGATTTGTGTGTATTTGTTCAAAACAGATGCAAAGCAGATCGAAGATAGAAAGTAAAAGCGTTATGCAACATCCATTTATAAATTTCACTGCATCATTTAATAAACTAAATGAAAAAGAATAGAAGTTTAATAGAACCATTCAACAAGCAAGGCTACACTAGATTAATCAAAGTATTGAACTATCGAATCCTAGTAGCAGGACTCATTTTCAGACCTGGTGCTCGGGGATCTGCGGAGCGGGCTTGCGCAGGGCAGCAGCTGCTGCCAGAATGCAGTATGGGTCATAGCGAGGGTCACAGGTCAGAGGAGCAGCAGGAGGTGCAGGCTCATCCTTTTGAGCAAACTCCAGCACTGGCTTAGTGAGGCCGGACAGCTTGGTAGCAGTCAAGGGGTTGCAGCCAGCATCAAAGAGAGGGTTGCAGTGCTGCTCCTTCGGGGCCTCCTCTGCAGCGAGGGGAGCAGGAGCAGCAACGTTGGTCACACACAGAGGATCGACTGCTGGGTCGCAGCTGGGGTAGAGGAGGTGGTAGAAGCCGGTGGGGGCTTTGTGGACCAGTGTTGGCATGCAGTAGGGATCCTTAGGGTCACATTTGAGGGCAGCATAGGATGGGGCGGGGCCTGGCGCTGGGCGGTAGCCATAAGCTGCCCTCAGGTGATACTGCAGACACTCGACATCTTCAGCGTTGCAGATCCTCAGCAGCTCAGCCTTCTGCTCAGCACTCAGAAAGGGTTCCAGGACAGGGGCATAGTAATAGAAACCAGTGGGGCTTTTCAGAGGCATGGGCAGCATGGGGGTGAGGATAGGGAGTGGCACCTTGGCTGGAGCTGGAGCCGGCTCAGGCTCAGGCTCAGGCTCTGGGACTGCAGCCTTGGGGACGAGGGGGAAAAGGCAGTAGGGGTCAAGGTAAGGGTTGCACAGCCTGACGGGAGCAGACTTGATGGGAGCGGGCATCACCACTGCGGCCTTTGGCTTGCTTGTGGACTCTGCAATGCACTCTGGATCATCAGAATTGGCACAAGTCTTGTAGATTTCACTGAGGTGCTTGAGGTAGTGGTTGAAGGTCGGGCCCTCCTCTGACCTGTGCTTGTTCTGCAGGTAGGCCATGTACAGACGATCCATATCCTCAACCTGAAATATAGGGCGGAAGGAGACAAAATGAATAAACCTGCTCTGATTCCATATAATTTACATACCATAGAGACACTAAAAATAAAACTAAAAGAACTAGCACATGACAGATGAACAGTATTTTACAAATCCTCTGAGGATGAATACATTGTTATTCAAACCACTCAGCCTTACTTAAACCGCACAGCTCTTACTGCTGACTTGCATTAAAGAGTAACTTAGCATATGAAGATATATATATAATCATGATCTGAGCTGTTTCATAATGTTGACTAAGATAAACTGAATTATTAATGGGAAACAAACTCCACTCACTCCCTCCTGGTTGTGGGTATCCATGAAGTACTTGTACCATCCCCAGAAGTCCGGCAGGCGTTTTAACTGTGGCACAGCAACGACAGGAAGGTTCCTTCTGTTGCGAACCAGCTTTGTCAGACTCTCCATGGCTGCAGCTTTCACATCATCAGATACGGCGGGCACTGTGGGGAGACAGTGAACCAAAATAAGTGTTCTGGTGCCAGAATTTACCATTTAGGAAGTAAAATTAAAGAGATGTGTTGATTGAGTCATGGAAAACAGAGGAGGTGCATTTTATGTCCACATACTCACTATGCTATTAGCGTACTATTTTTTATTTATAAGCACAGAAGAGACCGTCTTAGTTATTTAGCATACTTGCCTGAAAATGGTGACACATGATTATGTTGTTTGGTAATTGTATTACGGAACTGATATTGTTTAGACATTTCATTTTATTCAATCAAAAAAAAAATTTTACAAGGCTATATTATGATATTTGAGCCAATAAGCAATTAATCAAATAAAGTATATAATGCCTAAAAAGTTGGTCCATCTTATGGCGTAATTAATTTTTTATTTTTTTTATATTAAAGGAGTAGCTCAGCTTTTTAATAAATAACCATAGGCTTTCTTGCCTGAGAAGATTAACCCCGTTGTGCAGTCTAAATGCTCAGTGTGTAGCTAGTGGCAGCCGACGTTTAGCTTACTTTAGCTTAGTTTAGCTTAGCTTAGCACAAAGACTGGGAACAGAGGAAAACAGTTAGCCTGACTCTGTCCAAAGCCAACAAAATTTGCTAATGAGCGCCTCTAGAGCTACAAGTTAAAAGCTAATAAACATGTTAAATTTTTTCTGTTTCATCAATACAAAACAAGAATTGATTTTGTGGGACATTACAGCTTGTAGCAACCTTTATGCTACACTAAGTTTGGTGTTTAGAAAGGTTGTAAGGTTTTGTTCTGTTCTATTTTTAACTCGAGTTTTGTTTGTGAATAAGGTGTACAAGTTTTTCTACTATATTTGATATAAATAGATGGACTACATCGTATTGTTTGGTGCTTCCGTCATTTTATTTCCCCACAGACAACTTAAAAATAATCCAACACAAGAACATTACAGTTAAAAAATTCAAAAGTTTGTATCAACTCCCCTTTGAGATACTGTCAAAAAAAGAACAATATTACTTTCACACTTTCGCCAACAGTTATTTTCATTGTAAGTTCATCTGTGTATTAACTGGTCTGTGAAATGCCCATCACACAAAATTGTCGTTTTAACCCACAAAACATTTGTGAGGCTGGAAACAGAAAATTTGGGTAACTTTTTCATGAATATTAAAATAATTAAACAGTTATGGAAATTGAGGCAAATTGTTTTGTAGTTTTTGTGTCAGTTCTAGAATGGATTTCACCAGATCGAAAGGATGTTTTACAGTGACTACCATCTAAGCGTGACTTTTATGTTGTGCTCACTAGCCGATGATCTTGATAAATGGCCTTGAATTAGGTTTTTAAAGTCCATTCTCCATTTTATTTTTGACCTCAGTGACTAAAAAGCCAACGTGTCCAACATGCCACGTCTCAGGTCCTCACCTTCCTCCTCCTTGTGCTGCTCCACTGGAACGGCCCCCAGAAACTCTGTAAAACACAAGCAGCAGCCAAATTAGCAGCGGCAGCCACATTAGCTGACGAGGACCAGATGTTGAGCTTTCCCTAGACATCAGGGAAAACGCTGACCTACTAATAAGCCCCTGGGTGAAACGCGGCAGGTGCTGGAGCTCTGGCGCCCCGGCACAGGCAGCATCCTGCCGATTAAACACCCCTCGCTCCCTTCTGCAGACCCCCACCCTGCCCCAAGCATGCTCAATTAGGCTTTGAACCGGACCAGCAGAGTTTGTGCAACTACTGGGGGCCTCTTTAACCTGTAAAACTACAAAGAGTGCACCCTCACAAAAACCAATTACTGATGCACTGTAAAGCTGAAGGTGAAGGTGGGAGGGTGGAGACGTGTCTGTGTACATCCCTGCCTCCACATGCGGGGTGTCTTCTGCTCCACCAGGGGTTTTCTTTAGAAGTTTACAACTGATAAAACAGCCAAGTCAGGTAATTATGACAGAAACTTCCAGTCCTTCTCAATTATTAATGAGGGAAATTTTTCAGAGGAGCATTGATAGATGTGTTTTTATGACTTTGGGATTTTTTTTGAAGTACTTCCAGGCTGCCTTGTACATCAACATGTCATGCTTTTTAAGTGTTAAAGAGATAAAGTTAATTATGTCTCTATAGCTCTGCGTCATAGATTTTGGACCAAGAACCAGGGAAGGAAGAAGAACTCAGATGTTTTACTTCAGTAAAAGTAGATGCATATTTCAAAGTGTTGAGATATAGGAAAAGTCCTGTCCTGTTTTCAAATTTCTTCTCAAAATACAAATATCATAAAATATCAAAAGTAAGACTGTTTGTTGTGCAGACAAATGAGCCAGATGACTCTTACATTATTATATAATTTAATTATTTACAGTGGTAGATATTGTTCCGGATGCATGTATGTGAAAGTGGAGCTTATTATAATTACATTATACTGTAAACTGTGGAGACATTTTATTTTTAATAGTGGGTCATGTCAAATGTTTTCTAGGCCTGTATAAACCTCAATTTAGCAGAGCAGAGCAGAATTACAAAAAAGTACAAAGTTTTTCACTGAATGTTTTGGAGTATATGAAACATAAATAGGCATTGAATTAAAGAACCTCAATATTGTACCTTGTAGTGAAAATACTTGATGAAATGTACTTAGATACATTTCAACACAGCTAAAAACCAAAAACAAGAAATTAGGATTGTTAAATGGATTGGAAAGAAAGATATAAAACCTATAAATGTCAAAATTATGTTCTTTTTTTAATTTAGTTTTTCTTTTGGGGGGAGTGAAATACTGGATATTTGGTCTCTTTAAGCCAGCAAAAGTCCATCAAAGGAAATATTATTGGAAGGGGCTACAAGCCAGAGATGCAGGGAGCCACTGGCCAATATAATGTCTCAAAGTTGTCTCACTGCCATAAATATTGTTTTGTTGAGAAACACTAAATGCAACAAATCTCATTGCTATCTCCTTGAAGTCCTTTTTAAAGATACTTATTGTTTAATTTGTATGTATTTGTAGCTGGTGAACTCCTCCTCAGGTTTTAATTCCCAAAGTTTAGTTTAGATCACATTATTTTCAATGGTACAGCTGAGCTTCATACCTGAATATAACTTTATAAACCAATTAAAAACAGAGCTACCACCACTTTGAAGTTAATTCCCATCTGTCTGCCTACTAAATGATTGTGAAAAAGATCAGATAAAGTCATAGATAAATTTTACATTAGCTAAAATAAATAAATCAAATCTCACCTGGTAATAAAACAAAAGCTAACAGGAATCCTGTGTGGATCAGGGAAATTGTTGGTCGTCCTGTTCTTGCCATTTTCTGTTTCATGTGATTCCTGATGTAAAAGACAGAAAGAGTTTTCACTGATGATGCTGCAACAGAACTATATGAGGATATTTAACACAGCATGAACTTCTGGCTTTATACTGTGTAACAATGCAACTAGACTTGGATTGATGCGTCTTGTTGTCTTTTGTGAGGACTTCTACAGCAAACTGTTAGATATGCAAATGAGAAGACAATGCACTTGAGATAGCTTTTATTTAGCTGACTGATGCCGAGACAATAGAGAGGATTGGGGACAGGCTGTAATAAAGCGTTCTAGGGATTACTGAGAAAAATAAGACTTTATTCATGAATATCACAATATCAAATTAAACGACTGAGCTAAAGAGTCAAGCAGCCAGAAGCTTGAAATGTTCTTCTCCTTTACTGCACAAATGGCTTTTGAATTACAGCTGCAACGCTCAAAATGAAAGACTGTCTTCTTCATTTTCCCTTTTACGAATAAATCTTTCTCACTTTCATCCAAAGTCAATGAAGTCAGTTGAGCTGCAAGCAGCTGCTGCAGCCCTATGAACTGAAAATATCAACTTTAGGACATGCAGCATTCACAGCAGTGCTTACCTGCGAAGGTGCTGAAGTTCTGACCTCCTGTGATCAGGAGCTGCTCTCTGAGTGGAGCTCGTTGAGGGGGACGCTCGCTGTACTGTGGTTGTCTGAGCTGTCTACACCTTCTACCTCTCTGCTCCCCTGTTTGGGAGGAACAGGCAGGGAGACATTTTTAAGGAGCCCACTTGATCATTAAAAACAAAAAAGCATGTCACACGGCTCCAATGTGCTGGTAGACGCTCCAGGATTGGCTTCTGCACTGCCATCCATCCAACCAATGGGGATCCTGTAATTAACAGAGGTGAGCAGCACGACGATACATTAACAAGGTGCCATTTAACACTGAGTTTCTTTCCTCACAGGTTTGGAATTTGGGGTCAGCATGCGAGGTGACTCTGTATCTGCCACTAGTTGATTTTGAGATTTGAAATTTAAACATCTCAGTGGGCGTAAACTCAAAAACTGTAAGCTGTTACATCCACACAGCTCGAGGCCTCTGTTACAGGAGAGCAGATTTATAAAGAAGTGCCTGCGGCTATTGCAGAGGTGGCACTCATAAAACTTTCAGTGGAACCATAGAGCAAGAGTTAGTCCTGGTGTTCATGGTACTTTCCTGATGATGCACATGAAAATGAAACATAAAACAGATTCTAGTGGTAACAAACAAGCAGGAAATAACAATAACAACACCCTCCTTTACTGCTGGGAGGAAACTGAGAAACTCAGTCAGATAAACCTCCTGTTTTTATTCCAGCACTTCATCTCCATTAGAATAGTCCCTCCGTGGAAATAGAATGAAAAGAATGAAAACTATTTCTGAAATAACTACCATGTTGCATCACTACACTGACAAATGTGTGAGCAACATTGTCCAGGATGACATGAACGTGACTCTTTTCATTTTAGTGCAGCACTGCTACATTCAAGCAGTGATTGCACCAGCCGTTTTGATGATGCTTCCAAACTGCTTAGTGTTGTTTTTCTTTAAATACTGAACTGGTTCATAGAGGGCAAGGAGATAATTCAATCCAGACTGGAGATTTTTTTTTTATTGTCATTAGTAAGACCTAGGAATTTCAGAAAAAAAGTAATTTTATTGCTATTATTATTTTCTTTTAAATGCATCCTCCGAAAAGCTTAGTTTTTTGTTATTGTTGTTGTTTTTTACACATACATGTTTTTAATTTAAGGGAGATAAGCCTCACATGAACCACTAATGAAGCTGTGCTTGCTGCAGAAGTGCAGAGCCATTAGGACAGCACACCGACGATACTGTTTGTTTGGTACAGATTCCTTACCTCTGGATCGTGCCACGTAGCCTTTACAGCCTGGAGGTTGTGTCAGTGGAATATATAAACCACCTGTGTATAGGCCTACTGAGCTATGGAAACTAGAAAACATTAGGTGGGAAAGGAAAAAAAAAACTAATGATAGGCTTACAACAGGAAATCTTTAAGGGTGTATCTTTCTTATTTATTAAAATTCTATAAACAATAGTGGATTAATAAAGGTGTACATGTTAATTTTCTTTTCCTGCCAATTCATTGTGGGTGTTTAGGTTGCTTGGACAAGTTGTTTGGCAGATGCTATGTTTCATCAATTTATCTATTTTAACCATTCATATCCTAACTTTTAGCTAATTGCTTCAACTATTTATCCCTAACTTTTAGCTAACGTTGTTTGAATCATGCTGTATCTTTATTATCTCTAGCTATTTCAACCATTTATCCATAACTTTTGGCTGACCTAAAATATATATGAATAACCATTTTAACCTTGATAACGTCTTGCTAACATTACTAAGCCTAACTTTTGGCTAACCCTTTCAACAGTTTATTCATAAACTTTAGCTATATGAGTCCACTGTTGAACTTTTACCGAAAAAACTGGATCTTCCTTTATTCTCACATTTTTTCCTGTTTTAACCATTTATAGAAAACTGTTATCTTAAATTAATATTTCAACCATGTTTTTTCTGTAACTTTAAGCTAACATGAACAATTAGCCTTCCATAACTTCCAACTAACTATTTGAACAATTTATTATTTTAACTATGTATCCATTATTTTTTTAACAATTTCAGCAGTATTTCAAAATTTATCCAAAATGTGAGGTGGCATTTGAACTCTTTATTCTTTTTTTAATGTTTAATTAGCTAGCAGACCTCTGTGCTCTCTTGCTAGCTAGTTTTCACATTTTCAGGTGTGGCCTGTCATCCAGTGCTTATTATGTGGATAAGCTGATTTTAATCAGATTGAAACTTAATTTAATGTTTTTCCTGAATTGTTACCTGGAATTACTGAAGTTGTAGCTGTACAGTACAAATGGCAGACCAGCTTTAGCAACATATTTTGATTCCTAAAACAAAATCAAATCAAATTCTCTTTTCATTATCATCTTCTACTCAGTTCCTAAATGCTGGTTTCCTACAGACATACACTTTGTCCCTTTGGATTGGCCTCTTGCATTTCTGATGACTCAGTCTTGGCTATGATCCCTGCAACACATTTACACAGTTCAGAATAACCAGGGCTGTCACGGAAAGAGACAAATGGATGTCATCTTCAGCATAAAGTAGAACAGACAGCAGGGGAGATGTTTTCTCTTTCAGTGCACGGAAAACATACAGAAATTTAACAAAAACTGGGTAGAAACAATAAAATGTCTTAGGCTACTTGTAAAAGAGAAGCTCATTAAATACACAGACCCTTGTAAAAAGTGAGAGGTCTGTGAAATGCTTTCAGTTGTGGTTCGAGTTTAAGTTTACATACAAATAAATCAGTAGCAGATCAGTCTGCGATTTTTAATATTTAACCTAATAGTTGTGTTGACAAATAAGAGAAGGAAAAAAGATTTTGCCACAACTTTAAAATATCCTTTTTTATTATTATTATTATTTTTAAAAAAGGAACAATGTTGTTGGAGTCGCCCTGAAAGGCTTTACTAGGGTTAGTGTCAGTGCTTGGGCACATTAAGTTTATGAACATATTCTCAGCATTTCAGATTTTCCATTCATTGTCAATAGACCAGTGTCTGAAAACAATCAGACTTAAGATAGGCTATGTGATTTGTAACTGAATGTTTATGCTCACAAAAATTGAACGAATTCTCAAAATAACATGTCTCACAATAAATGTTTGTTTTCTAGGTCATCTTAGCCATGCAAGCAGTAGACTCTATGGGTGAAAGTAAAATAGCAGGTTTTCTACTTTGATCAACTCTAAAATATCACAACAACCATAGGAAGGATTTCCCAATTAAGCAAATAATGAATCCTGGTGACTCTGGTGTTTCTCTGACTTCTTCACTGTCACCACCACTATTAAGTTGGCAATTGATATTCAAGGTAAATAAATGTTTTTGTTTTTGTTTTGGTGATCTCCTGATTTTTCATGTATTGTCCCCATCAGATTAAATCTTCAATTTTCGATACTTTGGGTCAAGTACATGCAAAACTCATGACAGAACCATCAGTATCATCAGTATCAATTGTGCTTGCTGTTTATTGCTATTTAGCAATTGTTAGCATGCTAAACTACGATGGTGAACACTTTAAACATTATATCATGTTATACCATGCAGCCAAACAGAGCCACTAGCATGGTTATAGACATAATCTTGTTAATATCATTTAAATTATAACATGATTTTGTTAAATCTAAATTGTTCTGCACACTCAGAATTATTTGCTAAGAAATCTAATTGTTGGAAAATAATCTGCTTAAGTTGTTACATAATATGACATTTTATTCAGCAAAGGGTATTTTATCTGTTTCTTTACAGATTTTATGCTATTTTATGCAATATGTGGGCAGATTTGACTCTCTGAAGCATTTTTTTAAAGTTGATAAATTCCTGCCATTTCAGACACTTTTGGCTCCGATGATGGTGCCTTTGGATTCCAACTAGAAAGTCCTTTGTGTGCAAGGCTGGTGTTTGAGTGTAATTAATACCATTGTCTTATACACAAATGTTGGAAATTTCTATGCTGACGGCACAATTCTGTTTTGCTGATTCTGTATGGCAAGCTGTTAAAAACTTGCAGTTTGCATTTTGTGCTCTTTAGAAGCCTCTTATCAGTCTCCAACTTGTGCTGAATAGTAATAAACCCCACTGTGCTGTTTCCCAAAGCTGGAAATATTATTGACCTTCAGATCAGCATTCTTACTGGTACTGATACTGAGGGTGTCTCTCACTATTGAGTAAATGCTTTCAGAAATAATCAAATCTACATTCCTGACTGACAAACTGAGAATGAAAAATACTATTATGTTGCATGTAGAAACTAGGCTGGTCTCACATGCTCTTAACACAAGTTTTGAAGCCAGCTTTTTTTTTTTTAACTGTTGTGATGTAATCTACAGACACACAGAAGTATGCGTACTGTTTATATGTTCTTATAGGCCGATGGTAGCAGATGCCCACAGCACTCACATTTATTGCAAAAGCTGCCTGGCTCCTCCACATTATTAGTTTTTGTTTCTAAAGCGCCTCTCCAAAGCTTACTATATTTTGTGGTGTTTACTGGATGCTGTATTTGTTTGACTGCTATCTGATGCTCCAGCTCTGCACTTCATTTACCTGGAATAAACCGGACAACCAACCACTTTTAAGATTTGGCCACAAAGGGACAGTTCAACAACTGTATAATTAACCTTATTAAAAGCAGAAACAAAATTTGAACCAATTTTTAAAAATGGTTGATTATGACCTATGATTTAATTAGTTGATCAATATGTAGAGACCTTGTGTATTTTCTTGTGTTTATCTAATTGCTTCTATCTTGTTTATGTTACAATTTTAATACTTTTGAAATGTTATTGCTGTGTTGTGCACTTGGCCCCATTGAAAATGAGGGTCCCCTTCAATGGGCCCTGAGCTCTAAATGAAGGTGTGAAATAAAATAAAATGACACATGCCATCAACCTGCCAGTGTCAGCTGTCATGGTCTGGAGTAGATGTGATATTTTGTCTGTACTCATGAGCTCTTGTCTTTGTGTTGTGTTCTCTTGTAAGCTTCCTAGTGTCTTCTTTAATGTTACCAGCCTGCCAGGAACTGCAGATGAAAATTCACCAGTATGGCAAAATCTGGCACATTTACATGACAGACTCTGGTTCTCATGTTAATTAATGTGCATTGTCCCTTTTAAAATAAAAATAAATAGCTCAGATGTTCTAATTGTCATTTCTCAAAACCAAATGGACCTTTGAGGTCTTTTTTACTGCAGTTCTTTAAATGTATGAAAAATGAGACATTTGAAATCCATCTGCTGATAAAGCTCTGACCGACGGATGTCTGTTTTCTCAACTCTCCGAAATGAATTAAAGTAACTTAAATGTGATAAATTCGACAAAAATATTTTAAAAAATATTTTGTAAGATTCTTATTTTTAAAAAATTGAAATCATTACTCAGGGTGTTTATTTGGGCTGTTTATTGGCAAGAATCTGGCAATACGATACGTATCATGACTCAGGGTTACGATGTATTATGATATATTGCAATACTGTAAGCAAGCGATATACTGCAATTTTTTTCAATCTTATTTAAGGATGTCATAGAATAAAAAACACACTGCAATATCCATAAAATCTGAGCTTAAAAAAAGTGTTTTTTTGCAATCAGAGTATCATAGCAATAGTTTTTGTTCAATAGTTGTTTGGGGTTTTCAAAAACAAAGTGAATCACTGCCACGAATCTTTGCAAGAAAACCATTAATTCAAAATCAATAGTGTCTTTCAGAATCGGTCCAATATTGGGAAATATAATATTCCAATATCAATATGTATCAATATTTTCTATGCACACAGTTTTTATATCCACATTAGTATTTTGGTTTAGTACCTGGTAATACATGTATGTGATTCTAACAGTATCCAGGTTTATAATCATTTTTCTGCAGCTGTGTGTTCATTGCTCTGTTTTGTAACCCAGAATAAGATGTTTACATGCTCAAAATTTCATAAAATACAACAAAAACATTATCATAACCAGGAAGCCACTTTGTTACACAGTTATTAACCAATTTATCACTCTGTCCTAACTTGAAATGCTGGGTAAATTTTTAAAAAAAAATCTAAATCATGTGAGATTTATTGAATTTATGTAAAAGGTTTTTATATATCTAGAAAAGTTCTCAACAAATTTAAAGTTATTATGCAAAATGAATACAGTGATCTTTTCCAGTATCACAGACACTTGCTGCTTCATAAATACAAAATGTGATTTATTGACCTTTGACTGGGGTCACACATACAATCCATCACAAAAATACAACTGTGGATGGAGAACTTTTGTACACATATGTACAAACTCATGACGTAACATGACTAACTGCAGATATAAAACCAAACAGACAGTATATGACGACCACACGCTGTCATACAAATAATTTAAGCCATTTTTGCAGACCATCATTTATCATATGCCATCTGCAGCATTTTTAAGGGCGACAGCATATGGAACCTCTGCCCATCACATGTATAATTACGCTCCTAACAGGTGTTCTCCTGCTCACTGAAACCTGCAATTCAGTTTAGAAGCAGTCAGAGACACGAGTACAATACAAGCTCATAATTTTAACATACCACATATGAAGGAATCCTCAGGATCTTAAGAATTTCACAACATCTGGAGCCAGTGGCAACTTTTTAAGGATGTTTTTAAAAGCCTGGAACTAGGACAACTATGAAGGGAAATTATATGTCATTAGACAGTAAATGGTTGGTTTGCTTCCCAACAAAAACAGAAAAATGTCGAGCAAATGGTGCGGGGATGGCGTGAACATCATCCATCATTACACTGAGGACACATTAGTCTCGGTCACTGGATGTCATCATCGTCAAACAGATCCTCAAAATCTGTGGAAGGAAAAAAGAACACAATTATTA
>JAQLOL010000004.1:18705445-18729869 GCA_029783665.1 Naso thynnoides
TTTATGAACACAGATTTGAGTTATCACGAGTCAGCCATTTTATTTTATTTAATACATTAGACCAAGCATCACAAAAGTGAGGATATAATATATCGAAAGTAACAATGAAGTTAGTGGATTTAAATTCAACAAAAGCATTTGTTTATCCCAACACAGTATACTTGAGTTTTTATCATATTTTCAATTACTCTATTCCTGTTTATCACAATCTAAATGTTTATTTTGTTTAATGAGCATTTTATATCCTGCAGCTCTTTGATTATTCTCCATCTCTTCAAAGACTGCTTTGCCTTCAAACCATTTCCAGTGCGAGTGGTTTCCAAGGTCCTCTAAGCTCTTTGTTAAAGCAGGGCAGGGATTAAGAGTGAATCCAGAGGAGGAGAGAGCTGCTGTGGGAGAAGTGCATCAGGAAAACTAGACACACCTGTGCCCAATTAATCTTTCTTAACACCTGTGTGTGCTTTAAAACACTCTGAGAAGAAAACCTGAGGTTTGTAAAGGCAGGAAGATGCACTGAATGTTCACCTCTGAGACGGCACTTTGGGTTGAAGATTCAAAGAGTGATACTGGTAACAGTGGAGCAAAATACACATGTAGCTTCTTACTTAAAAGAACCAAAATACCTTCTCTTAAAAAATGTCCTGTTTGGTAAAACTCCAGTGCAGTCAGTAATCTGGCTCTTTGCAAAAAGCTAGCAGCTGGTGACAAAGCTGCATAGCTATTATGTCCTTCAAAATCACAAAGAAAATTTTTCATCCATTCAAAGCAGGTGGAAAAAACGCTCATTCACATTTTGCAGAGACTTAAGGTGAGAGAGTTGATGGCATGCTCATGTTTGTCTGGGAAAAGAAAAACTACAGCTAACAGGCAGTTAGCCTAGCTTACCAGAAAGGCTGGAAACACAAAGAAAATGCTAATGTTAGCTTTAGTCTGAGTCTGTTAGCAACAAAATCTGTCCACCACCAACTAATGCATGCTAAATAGCACTGAGCTTTTGTTTTATATAGAGAAAGAAAACATAAAATGTGTGGTAATTTCACTGGCAGTTTAACAGTTGCTTCTCATCCTAGAAGTAGGCTAATGTCCTGTAGGCTTAGTTTCTGTTTGTTTTTGGTAGATCAGGTTAAATGTTTGTCAGTGTACAAATGGCTTTTAGGTGGATTTGGTTGACTGATATAGAGCCAGGCTAACTGATTCCCCCTGTTTACAGTCTTACTGCTAAGCTAGCTGCAGTAACTGCTAAGCTCAGTACTAGCTGTTGCCCATTGCCATAACCTCATATATGGCTCATATTTACCACACAGACAGGAGTGGTATTGATCTTCCCATCTAATTCTGCAAGACATGAGTTAAAAAGCACTAAACTAATTTTTAATAATTAAATGGAGATTAATAGTTCAGCTGATCAGGCAATTATCCCTCATTAATATATAGGCTTATGTGCACAGGAATAGAATAGGAATGATCATATTCTTATGATTGCTGTTTTGAAGGAGAACAATTTACGGTATATATATATATATATATGTATATATATATGTATGTGTGTGTGTGTGTGTGTGTGTGTGTGAAAGCCACTGTTAAATTTAAACCTAAGAAAGAGCAAATATGGCCTCTGCATGCCACAAAATTAAGACAGGCAGTATTTCTTTACAATAGTACATGGCTACGTTGAGCTGGCTGCTTGATAAAGGGCTAGTTATATGTTGTTTTTTGATTATTTTTTGTTGTTGTTCATTATTTATCTTGCTGATAATTTTTACATTTATCTTGCCAGTTTTTGGCAGTGATTTCTATTTTCAATGAAGAAAATGATCCACTTGAAAGCAGCTACTAAGGTGAATGGACAGAGAGGCATGAATGAGAAAGATCTACTTCTGCAAAGATAAAAAGGTGTGAGGCCTGTTTGAACAGTGTTGTCATTTGAACAGGTGCCAAGTCTCTCACTCTCTCTAACCTCCTCATCACACACTTTTAACATGTAAATAAAGAGGAGGGGCTGAGGAATGTGACTGATGATGCAGCTACAGGTCCACAGATCTATAAAATGGCCTGAACACTGAACATCTTTCGCTCAGGTAGTCTCTGATTACATACAGGTGAGCAAAATGCAGCCATGACTTCTCCTCCTCATTTCTTTGCATGTCTCCTGCTCCTTTCCTCTGTAGTTTAACCTCAAAAAAGGGATAATTTTTCAGAGAGTTCAGAGGCATCCTGCTGATGTGAAGCTGATTGTTTCCGTTTTTTTCATCTTGCTGTCTGTTTTTGTCTCTGCAGGTCGTGGTGATAAGATGAAGGCCATGCAGGTGATTTCCTTGACTCTGTTGTCTGTTCTGGCAGCCAGCGCTCAGGTTTTGAAGTTTGGCAGATGTCCCAAAGCTGCTGTTCAAGCCAACTTTGATTCTACCAAGGTGACTACAAAATTCTTTTGCTTACTTGTGACTAATTAATGTTACATAGGCCTTTAGCACATGATGTGTACAATACTGTGAAAAAGGATAAAAAAAAAAATCTTGCCTGTTCTGCAAAAATTACGTGTCCAGCACCTGCTTAGTTTGAAATGGGGGTTGTAATCCTGTGTTTCCTCTGCAGTACATCGGTAAGTGGTATGAGATCATGAAGCTGCCAACAGCCTTCCAGAAAGGCGAGTGCGGCACTGCCACCTACAGCCCGAAGAGCCCTGGAGTCATTGGTGTTCTGAACAGAGAGCTGCTGTGAGTAGATGCTATCTAAATCTTAAAATTTAAGGGACTGATTATGCTCCTATTCTGGAAAAAAAAAAAAAAACAACTGCTGCTTAAACTATGATTACTCTTATTGTCCTTGTCAGCAGCAAAAGAGCAAAAGAAAATTGTTTTTATCCCCTAAATTACTGCACAGTATAATTTTACAAACAAAAAACAAAAAAAAAAAACAGCATTGTGATGGAAGTTTTTCCACACCAGACTGTTTATGCCATTGCCTTTTAAAAGCCACATTTTACAACCTCTCCCTTTGAGCATCAGGTGAATTGAATGTCCTTGATGAAACACAGGATTACAGACTGATCTTTTATACGGTTTCAAATTTTTAAAAGGAAAACATTTCATGATAAAAGGGAGATGATAAATTGGGACTCTAATAACTAGACTGTTCGTGAAATACTAATTAAATTTCTGTTTTTATTACAAGTATTCATGTTTTAACTGTTTCAGCGCTGACGGAACAATTAACTCCATCGTTGGCTCTGCCAAAGTCAAGGATCCCGCTGAGCCTGCCAAGCTCGAGGTTTCCTTCTATGAAAGTAAATATATCTAATTATTGAAAAAGTATATTGGAACATCCAAGTTCAGTCATTATAAGTAGTTACTTGTCTACTGAATATTTCAGCAGCTTTAACTCTCATACTGATCCCTCCTGCAGCATCTCCCCCTGGTCCCTACTGGGTGCTGTCCACTGACTACGAGGGTCACTCTCTGGTCTACGGCTGCACAGACTTTGGCCTGTTCCGCATGGAGCTGTCCTGGATCCTGAGCAGAGAGCCCACCCTGTCTGAGGAGACCGTGGAGAAGCTGCACGGCATCCTGTCCTCCATCGGAGTCAATCCAGACAAGATGGTCCGCACCGTTCACGATGAGACTTACTGCAGGCCCATGAATCAGTAAACAAAGATGTTCCTGTTTCACCCTACATCGAAACCGAGACAGGCTGACTTGGAGTGACACAGCACTGTATGCAGCGTGTTGTGTCTCAACCAGCTGATAGCTTGTAAAAGTCAGTGCAATAAAGCTGTCGAAAGACATTCATGTTGCTGTGTTTTTTCTTTTCACCTAGTGAGCTCATTTCAGAGGAGGCAAAAGTACACACATTCTTCTCTTAAGTAGAAGTACAGATACTTGTGTAAAAAGATGCTGGTAAAAGTAGAAGTACTGACTCAATTTCTTTATTCAAAAAAGTAATAAAGTACAGCTTCTGAGATGTACTTAATGTACAAAAGTAAAAAGTATGCCTCTGAAAACCTTTCTACTGGCCATTTCTGTACAAAGCTAAGTGAACTTCACGTCGTAACAATATAAAGCAAATACTTATAAACGTAAAGGGAGACTCAGTGGAATTTGCTCACTGTTCCAAAATACACCAGAAAATTGGTTGATTATTGAATCTCATTCTCAGAATGTCAAATAGCGACACTTTGAGTTGGTAAAGCTTCCTGAGTGCAGCCAAAAAGGCAAAAGCATTCGAACTAAAGAAACAGGCCTGTTTGGAAAATGTGAGGACTAGAAAGTACAGATATTTGTGCTAAAAATGTAGCAAGTAAAAGTAAAAAATTGTCAGAGAAAAAATACTCTAGTACAGATACCTAAAAAAAATCTACTAAAGTACACTAACAAAGTATTTGTACTTCATTACTTCTCACCTTTGGCTTATTCTGAATTACAAAGACGAATCAGTTCTAGTTGATTCTGGAGTTTCAATAATCAGTGTGCAACAAACATATCATGCAAAATACTCAGCATGTTTGCTTAATGGCCCTACATAACCGAAATTCTGAACTACTTCAGTAATTGAGTTTTATGCGAATTTACGCTTTTACCTCACTACAATTGAGAGACAAATTATGCAATAACGTATGTTGTTCTTTACTTCAGCACATTTACTTGATGGCTTTCCTTAGGAGTCATTTTGTAGATTCTGGACAAAGACGTATTTTATGATATGTTTCTACGGTTAAAAATAAGACTTTAAATGCATATTAGAACACCAATAATTACCACAGTATAAAATCTACATTATCCTGAAGTTGCCATTTTGCAAAAGAAGGAAGAAAAAGGGTTTTTTTCTTGTACTTTTACCTGTGACAGAGTATTTCTGCATTGTGGTACTGCTAATTGCACTTAAGTGATATCTAATAACTTCTACCACCACTGTACCCACAGCACTGCGATAGCTTGGTTGGAGCCCAAATGTTCTCTCCATTGAGGAAAGAAAAACAGTTTTTCTGATATAAATTTAAAGTTCTTAAACCTTGACAGGTAAAAATGACAAATAATTACATAATACACACAAATGTTGTTTTACCAACTATCCTGTCTTCATACATTGTCATGATATAAACTTTTATTGTAAGAAAACCGAGTTAAACTGAAAGCAAACATACTTCAAAATATGTCTTCATGTCAGTGGTGACTGTTAAAAGTGGTGTGAAGCTCTATGGGTAAAAGATTTGTGCCATCGGATCTCTCAAAAAAACACTCAAAACCTTGGCTGTTCAGATCATTTTATTGTATTGACTTTCATTAGTCATACACCAGTGAGATTTCACAAATACCACAATGCAGTCTGTAGGTCTGTGTAGCCTGAGTCATCTGTCTCGGTCTCAGTCGATCTTTACTGGCTCATGGCGCTGCAGTAAGCTGCATCCTGGTTGGTGGTGACCAATTTGTCCACTCTGACTCCGATGGAGGACAGGGTGCTGTGCAGCTCCTCAATGGTCTCCTCAGGGAGGGTGGGCTGCCTGCTCATGATCCAAGCAAACTCCACGTGCAGCACACCGAGGTCAGTGCAGCTGTACACCAGGGAGTAATTGTCGTAGTCAGTGGACAGTACCCAGTAAGGAGCAGGGGGGGAGTCTGGAGGTGTAAAAGAACAGGACAGAGAAGTAAGCAGTTATCTGTGTTACACCTGTCATTAAATTTGCTATATTTCTAAATCTACAGAATTGTTATAAACTCTGCCCGACTGCATTTTAAACTGATTGGAAGTAGGGACCTTACTTTCAAAGAAAGAGACCGACAGCTTGGCAGGCTCAGAGGGGTCCTTAGCAAAGGCAGTGCCACTGATGGTGTCAGTGGTTCCATCAGCACTAAAAGAAGCACACGTCAAAAAATACAATGAGAAACAGTGACTCAAATAATAGAAACTAAACTATCTGATCTAATTTAGATTCAGTACCAGGAACTAATTTAAAGTCAATTGCTGGAGGGAATATTTTCCTGTTTGTTTTACTACCAGAATTTGATTTGTTCCTCTTCTTTTTTTTAGCCAAACTTCATTAAAAAAAGGAGGGGGGGAACCAAATGACAAAGATATTGTTAAATCTATTAGAGAGGTAGATGAGGTACTCACAGCAGCTCTCTGTTGAGGACACCAACAACTCCAGGGCTCTGCAGGCTGTAGGTAGCCGTGCAGCACTCGCCCTTCTGGAAGGTATGTGGCAGTTTCTGGATGTCATACCATTTACCGAGATACTGCAAAAGGAAGCACAAGCAACATACTGAAAGAGGGTACAATGAAGTTATTCCTTTAGGCTGAAGAATTATTGTTTTTGGGGGGCAAAATGGTCACCCTAGAAAGCCCAGTTTGTTTGTGTACAGATGTTAAAGGAATATAGCCAGAAGAAAAAATACCCTGGCAGCGTTGAAGTTCTCCTGAACGGCGGGTCTTGGGCACCTTCCTGGCATGATGACCTGAGCGTTGGCCGCCAGAACGGACAGCAGAGTGAGGGAAATCACCTGGATGGCGTTCATCTTTTCTCCACAACCTGCACAGAACAAAAAAATACTGTATCCAGTTCTTCAGTTTTTAAAAATAATTATTTACGTATCTAATAATAAGGGGAAAAACGGTGAAGGAACAGGGAAATTCCCACCTGCAACTTGCTTACCTGTATTACTGGGTAGCAGTGAAGTTCAGATGATGCTGTTTTTATACTCTAGATCAGTAACGTGTTTTGCAGATCCTCCTCCTTATTTACATGTGAGGCTGTTTTGAGGAAATGATGAGAGAATTGGCACCTGTTCAAATCAATATTTTCTGTTTAAAGAGGCCTCTGACAAGATGACAGATGATTGACAGGTTTATGTAAAAATTAGGTTACTGTAGTGCACAGAACTGTGCGGCTGTTCTTAAATTTTTTGCAAATAGAGTACCATTAATTCATACAATGACAGGCACTTTTCAGCTTAACAATTGTAGCCTATTATTAAAAATTGGGTTATAAAAAATTGCTGAAGTAGTTTATTGGTGATAATGTCTGTCAATTTACCATTTTGGCCAAAATAAAAAGAGGTTATTTCAAAACTTTTTATCTTACTCTATTACATGTTTAATCATTTTTACTGGCATCATTTGATTTACACTCCAATTAGTCCAATACTTTGGCATATGACCAAATACTTGCAAAAATAATGACATTCCCAGCATTGGTTACTTTGAGTTTAGTACACATTGGTAAATGTTAGCATGCTAGCATGCTAAGCCGCTAAGCTAAGATTGTAAACATGGTTAAGTGTGGTCAGTGTAAGCAGTGTTACTGTTAGCATGTCAGCATGTTAAATTTTGCCCAAAATTCTTATATCAAATTCTTTTTATACATTTTTTTAGTTTTATGGGCCTATCTATTTTTAAAAATGAAACTCAACCACAATTAAGTGTTAGACTACTACATGTTTTGGTTTCATATATGAGATTAAATGAATAAATTAGGGTCCCCTCTCGCACATTAGCAGTTAGCTGTAATTTAGTGCTAAGCAATGGCTAACACTCTGAGACACCAAAACCACATTTGTTCCACAACCACAAATGTCCCACATTTTAAAACTGTCATTGTGATCATGTTAACATGCTATCACTCTAAATTAAGATAGTTAACATGGTAAATGAAAACTGCTAAACTCCCACTTTGTCATTGTAACATGCTGAAATTAAACGTTGAACATGCCTGTTGAACCTGCAAAACACATTAACTTTGTTAACATGTCAGCCTGCCGACACCCAATACAAAACTGGTAAACATGACCTGCTAATGTTTTTACATTTTATATTTAACAGCCACAGGTATTGTACCAAAAACACTGTTTAAAAATCCACTTTTAAACTTTTTTGAGTGTCTTATTTTTCTTCAAGCACATTGTAAAACATTTTGCAGCTGGGCCTCAGTTTGCCTCAGATCAGGCTTCTTCTTTTATTAATGCATCTGAAAAGATGACCTGCCTAAAGACAGGCCTGCTATACGTCAAGCATCACAGGAATATGAGCTTTATTCCCTTGATAAGAAAAAAATTTAAACCTTGAATTGTTTTTACGGTTCCGTGCCCAGAAGAAGAATGGTGTCTTCTATGTATTCAGTAGTTGTGATAAAATATAGATATTTAAAAGAAACACACTTTTCCTATTTGCTCAGTAAGTAAAGACATCCTCTGTGTTCATGGATATTTCCTGCTTGTCAGTGGGATCTAAGGCTTCTCCTGTTATTTCAGGGATTCTTGATCCTGAAAAATCCCACTACCTGGGATCTTATGATAATCAAGACCTAAACAAGATTTCCACCGAGCGTAAAAGACGTAATGCTGCCACCTTTTAGGGATTAGAGCTTTGGTGGGCTAAAGTTGTTATTCTATAGGGAATAATACAAGAAATACCATTGATCCGGACACAAGATTGTTAGTATAATTAGAGGATGGTGTCTACAGCGGCTCAGTGAGTTTATAGCCAACCCTGTTTCTTGAGGTTAAACCTACTTTGATCCCTTCGCCTCACAGTGACTCTATAATGCTAAGTGCAAACAAGACGTACAGAAATCCCTTATAAAAAGCTTACACATAGGAGACTCTTAAATTAGTGGTTTAGATGTCCTAATGCTCTGTTCTCTTAATTCCAAGGTCCTTTATTAGTCTCTTTTCAGCAAAAACACTATCAACCTGCTTGCCTGCCAGAAAGATGCACAAGCCCACAGCTGCTGCTTGGTGAAATATGTCCCTCCCCATCTGGAGGAGGTTTATAAGAAACTTTACAAGATTGCAGCTTGTTTGTTTTGTTTTTGGTCAGCTGTCTTGGTATCTGAGTCGCCCAATGTGACTGAGTCCTTATGGCAGCGCTCTGTATCCTTTACTACATGTCATCGCCTCTCTCTTCACTTTCTGTCTCCTCCTCCCTCTCTTGTATTTTCAGCTGTTATTATCAAGGCTAAAAGCTAAAAAGAAATCTTCTAATCACATTGCTGGGCTAGTTCTTTAGTATCCAAATTTTTGAGACACTCATAAAAATGTCGATGTGTGTGAAATTAAAAGTCATAATAAATGACCTAACATCGATATTCATACAACAGCAAAAAAAATACCTTGAAATTCCAACATGATGAAAGCTAAACTCCTTGTCGTTGCCATTGTTATGATGATAATGGTGATTTGTTGAGGGTTTTGTTGACAAAACATCCAGCTTCTCAAATAGCAATGTGGCTCTAATTTACAAATGTATGATGTTTATGGTTCAGAAACTATTTAAAAAACATTAAAATGAATGAAACATGCGATCTTAGTTACAAACGATGAACATGCTGTGGCTGTTGGTCCACAGAAACAGCTTCTCTTCAACAAACAAACATCCAGCAGCAGGTCACAGGAGAATGAGCCAGCTTATTAAGGCTAATGGTTGGGTCGCTGGTATGTAGCAGCTCTGTGCAGCTCTGGCGTGCAGAATATCATCTCTACAAACACTCACACAGCTGTTCGACTTTATGCAACAGCAGCGTGGTGCCTCCTCTGCTTGCTTAGAACAAGAGGACGAGGCAACTGTGAACATCAGATCAACACACCGAAATGAGTGAAGAGACAGAAGACCTCACCTTGTGTCTGTATATTTGTGTTGCATTATACTGAACAAGGGCTAAATTTTGTGAAATCGAACCATTCCGTCACTCGTCAGAGGCATGTACTGTGAGTGATTTCCTGGTACCCATTAGACTCCTCAGTGTCACAGTGTACCAAAGCATTGATGACCCAGTGTGCCTCTCATGTCAGAGGGGTTGCTGCGGAACAAAAGAGCTGCATTGTGCTCATCCTCGGATGATCATTTTGGAAAGCATTACAGGGAACTCAATTCCTTCCAGCAGCCTGTAGAGCCTCAACCCTCAATGAAACATTGGAACTTTTTGTATGGGGTGATAAAGGCAGGGAAAAGAGTTACTGCATATATATGAAAAATGTTGTAAGAGTTGTATTATCGGCTTAAGATAAACAAAAATGTTGTACGAGACTGTTCTCATTCACAAATGCTATCCAAAGCTAATATCCGCACACTAACATGTTCACAATAATGTGATGTCAAGCAGGTTTCATGCAAGTTAGCATCCTTATGTTGGCAATTTTTTTAATTTATGACAACAGCAAAATGACTCATATGAATGAGTTATCAAGATATTTGGTTATTGAACAAAAAATGGTAAAATTGGTATTTGGATCTGATGATGACAGTTAATGAAATTGTCAAACATATACAGCACTTATCAAAATCAAATAAACAACCCCAAACACTCCCACCCCCCTAAAAAAGCAACAACAACAGCAATAACAAAACACTTATAATGTCAACCAGGTCACATGACATCACATACACATGCATACATATGCATAGGAGTGCATACTAACTCATAGAGATAAATATACATGTTCAATATTATTAGCCAAATTAAATAAGCTAAACAAATCTATAAATATCTCTAAAAAAGTTTTACAAAAAATAAACTTTATTACCTTGATGATGGTTTTTTTTTTTAACTTTTTTTTTTTTTTTTTTTTTTTTTTGCAAGCCGAGCCTGCTGTATTAGACTGCAACTGCAAGTGTGTCTGCACATATACTGTATAATAAACAGCACAGGATTGCACTGGAATAGATAGAAATACCTACCTCCACATCCTTCATATTATGTCTGCTGTTTGGCAAAATTATGGCTCAGCCAACCAATTGTGCACACTTTGCTGTCCACCAGGCAGGGAAAAAACATCTCTGAAGGAAGTGCAGGCCAATGCTGTAAGCGGTTGATGAGCACAAACTGTCAGATTAAGAGGTCTGAGAGGATGATCTCGCCATTATTTAGTCGGATTTCTAGTAAATTACCACGAAGCATGTTTGGGTCAAAGCTTTGGCACCCTGGGGAGTACATAAATTCTGACATCCAAACTAGACGTGAAGAAAAACAAAAACAAGACTGATCAGTTGGATTTTCAGTCTACAGCCAGCATCATGTAGCTTCCCTGCATGTGGCCGCAGGGCAGTAAAGGAGGGGTTGGCCATTTTGCCACTGGAAATGGAAGCTAAGCGTTTAGGTGTCTTAACCATGGTCTAAAGTGCTAACAAGGGATTAGTGAAGTAAACGTTGAAAGAGGTTTAGCACTCCATGCTTAGGACCAGTGCTGCTTCAGTAATTACACATCAGTTGCAAGGTGCGGCAGGCAGTTGGACGGGAGATCATAGTGATGTCAGGACAGGGAGGGCTTACCGCAGAAGATAAGGCCATCTAATGGAGATGAAATGAATCGGTATTTAAAAGGTCTTTTTTAGTTAAGGCAGTTAGCTGGCAGCAGACCAGTTGGCTGGTTAGTAGGAGGCCAGTCAGTTTGAAGTGGAAGACGAACAGTGGAGAGACAGGTTCTGCAAGCTGTCCGAAGGCTTTTCCTTTGCATTTTTGACTTGCGTTTTTTCCTGAATTGGAACAAAACAAGTTCCAAGCTCTGCTTACTTGTGTGAACTTGAAGGTAAGTCCACTGAACATCCTTTTTCAATATTTCCCCATGTCTTCTTTATTTTCACCATGCATCTCCTTGTGACTGACCTGACTAGGTTGTGTTTTGGTTGTTTTAAGTCACACTTGTGCTGCAGTTATTCTTGCAAAAGCATAAGATCTCTTGACCTTATTTCGCAGTCATAGGTGCAAAAAAAACCCAACAACAACAACAAAAAAACCCTCATGCCTTAGTGTGTGATTGGAAGTTACAGAAAAATTTTTAAAATTCATGCACGAAGCTGGAAATTTGCATATATGCATTATATTTGTGTAAAAAGGTAAAACTTGCAAATGGTGCGTCTTGTTGTGCATAATGTAAGCATTAAACTGTATAAAAGGCTGCTGATCCCTCAGTGAGTGATTAATCTAAAGGCCAATGCGATTAGAGGAACAACCTTGAAATCTGTATAATCAACCTAATAATTAGCCCAGATTCAGTAATTACTTGAAAATAATGCTGGAATATGCAAATAATTACCCTGTTGTCCACATTAACTGAAATGATTAGTGTCTAAATCATGCTGCATATTTCTATATATATTTATTTATATTTATTTTTGCTTTTTAATCATCTTTTTCAACACATCTTCATGTGAGCTTATGACACCCAGAGTAATTCTTAAATCAATATAACCTGCAACTTTCCACTTATGACTGTCATGATAATATCTAATCTGCTTCATGTAACTGACTGAACATACATGGCTTTGGCATGTGTTTGTTGTGTGAGGGAGGATTAGCAAGGACTAGACAATACTTCTGTCTTGTCTGATATGACCTCCTCAGGGCTCCATCTAAGTCGTCAGCAATTTTTCCCTTTAATTCATTCTTGTAATGAGATTAACCAGGCAACAGCAAATCCAAGGAGTCCAATCCACGGATTTGGCAGCTGCGGTGTGGCCCCTGCTTGTTAAGGAAATATGACAAGAGTATTTCAGGCTCACCTTTAATCACAGTTTCACTGAGAAAACGCCAAAGCCACTTAATATTTCCACGCATGATTTTGCAGCTGCCAGAGACACATGTGTGGCGTCAGGTTTGAACGTGTGTTAAAGCAATTCCGTCAGAGGCTATAACTTTACTTAAGTGACTTAAAACAAACCTAATCAAAGAGTTAACTGTGACTGAACCAGCCTTACACAGGATTCCTGCAATGGCTCAAGTTCCCAGAAGCTTAGCCCACTTTGTGACTCTCTATGTTACTATCACATTAAGTGACAGGGTAAGCGTACGATGTTCGGACAAAAACATATGCCAAATGCCAGCAATCATTTAACAACAACACACGCTCTGTTTTGAAGGTACAGGTTCATAAAAGACTCTTTTAACCATCAGGATGAAAAAATGATCCATCTACTGTAGGATTAAAAACGATATTTGAAGATGATGATAGCAGGAATTGACATAGCTTCTTGCTCAATTTGCATAATGTGAACACAATCACAATATTCTGGTAACATTATTAGTAGATCCCTTACAGGTATTTTGTTTTCAGTTTATGTATTTATCGTAATTTGTTTATTTTAATGTTCTTTAATGGTTTTATAAACTGGACGTTTTGTTTAATGTTGTCGCGCCTGTCCTGTTCGTCGTAATGACAATATATTCAACTCAAGTCAACCTAAAATTTAACCCATTAGTTCATGTTTGCTTCCAATATTTTATATTTTCATACAAAAGAACAAGTCAATTTTGCAAAAATAGCAGACATATATGTGACTGTCATATACATGACATGACATGTTATAGTGTCATGCAGTTACAACTTGTTTGACAGTTTGATAAAAATGAGGCATAATATTTTTTGATCCAAAGAGTCTCTCACGGTTCTGGAAATATCTTCAGTTGTGTTTTTTAAATGTTGCAACATATTAATATTGCACTTTTTTCCTTTTATTTCCATCACAATGAATTAGACAGACGAAATGACATTCAACAAACATTAGAATAATTAAACTATCATATACATAAGAACATACTGAAACTAAGTACAATAAATGCATGTTAATTTTGGGGTAACAGGAGGCTCTGTGACTAAAATGTAATGCTAATACATGAGAGGCACAATCTGGTGCTAATACAGGCCCCTCTTCACCCGAGGCACCAGCCAGTTACAGGTCACGACATCTTGTTTGAATACAGGTTCACTTGATGCATTGTTTCTGCAAGAAATGGATCAAACTCATTTTGTTTGTTTAAATATTTTTGCTTAATTTTCTTTTAAGATTTAATCAATAATTGTGTTAACTGTTCATCTGCTTTAATTTTATCACTAATGAAATCCAATCATCTTAAAATATGCTCACAGAACCACCCATGAAAGTGCAAATCATTAATTCCCAGCTGAGAGAAGGCAAAGGCGATCACACATTAAACAGGGCCCTGAGGCTCTGGGCTTAGTGCCCACTAGGGAATTACAGAGACATAAATGTTGAAATACATTTGGTCTACTCTCTGATACATTTGCTGATGTTAGCTATTATGACATTGGCGGAGATGTAGGTGGAGGCAGGATGCATGTGTTCGCACCACATTGCTCCACATAAACCGATTGCATCCCTAGTTTTATCCCCAAGGTGTTTTTAGGACATCCTGGTAGCTAATGGAGGCTAATAGGCTTAGCACTTAGGGTGTATTGTCCGGGATGCTTACAGGCAAGGTTTGCTGAGGGTAAAACTCTAAACGTGCGGATTACCTCCAACACATCCCTTTAAAGTGCTGTATAGCCAGGACTTAGCTAATAGGATCCTGGGGGGAGCAGGGGCCTGGGAAGGTGGGGACGGGGGTTGGACGGCCAGCAGGGCGGTCTGCAGGCAGGTCAGCAGATGTAGCTAGCAGACTGTTGCACGACTAATAGGAGGATTACAGCCCTCAGATTAGATGGGCTTCAGAGGGAACTTGAGTGACTGTGGATAATGCACAAGGCCTCAGGGCAAATCTTATGGCAGCATTTGTCTGGGGGAGGGGACGGAAGAAGAAATGTGGATAAGCACATGTGCATGGTATGCACATGTGCCATACACTGAGAAAAATGTGGAATCAAATACATTTCATTCATTTTGATTTATTTAAACTGACCCGATCTGGATAGGTGGTTGGTGAACTTTTGTGCCATAAAGATTCAGATTCATGCATCCAAAGCATATTGGACGCCGGTCCTGGATTAGCAGAGACGGATTACTGTGCTGTCGTTTACAGTATCATATTTTGCAATTGGATTTCTGAAGTGTAGAAGGCTAATTGGAAGTGTTTAAGTCGATTGCGATTGTGTGCACAAGCTGCTGGCTCAGCCAAGAACAATGTGGCCATTTGGTGTGTGTGTGTGTGTGTATGTGTCTGTGTGTGTCTGTGTGTGTGTGTGTGTGAGTATGTGTGCATTGTACACATTTGTCCTTTCATTTCTTTACTCCTAAGGACCAAATGCAAATGTGCTTGCAAGAATATAAAGATGAAAAATCCTCTAAGAAAAAGGAGTAATTCTGCTGCCCTTCACATTTTAAGAGGTTAGCATTAAGGTTAGGATTTGGATTTAGGTGTTAAATTTAAGTTTAGGATTAGGTTTACTTTACGGTGAGGGTTAGGGTTAAGGTTGGTTTAAGATTAATGCTTAAGACTAGAGTGGAGGTAAGAGGTGAGAGCAAGGATCAAAGGTTAGAGGATGAATTTGGCCACTATCTCTCTGTGAGTGTGTGTGTGTGTGTGTGTGTGTGTGTGTGTGTGTGGAGCCCCAATCTATTCACTCTGCTGTAATCTCAAAAAAAGATTTAAAATTTGAATGACACAGCTCTGCTTAAAAGGGTTGTGACATTACGTTCATTAGCTTGCCATGACATTGTTTGCAACTGCACTCTGTTTTTTAATTGCTAAATTAAGTTTGACTAATACATTTTTTTTTCTTATGCTGATGATGACAACATATATTTACTGACAAAATGTGTTTGTTTGTTTGTTTGTTATTTTGGTAAGATTGCATATTCTTCCTCTGAATGACTTGATAGCACAAAGTCTGACTGACCGACAGCTCTTTAATGTGCAGAGATTTGCCACCACCTAGTGGCGGTGATAAGATATTACAAAATGTAACTCCATCATTTTGGTTCTGCTCTGTAAAAAATACATTAAAGTTAAAATATATTACACAATATTATTATAATTAGTGTGCCAAAGCAGTTGTCTTCTGTTCCAGCTTGTGTAATGTTGCTCTTATTTGATAACATTTTTAAACTTGAACTTCTACAGCATTCAGGTGGAGGTCAAAGGTCGCCTGTGTCATGACCCCACGGGAGCAGCTGAGGAAGATGACAGCGCTTGGAGAGCAGGGGGCTTTGGATGAGAAGCACTGGTACCGTCTGGTCAACGGCATGTCAGCTGGAGGTGAGAAGTTAAAACACAGCAGAAATGTGGCAAAAAATTAATCTAGTGGCTCTACAGCAATGAAGAACTCCAAACAGGTTGAACCAACTTTGTGAACTGTGTCTGCCGTGTATTGATTCTAGAGAATTGCTGCCTGCTGCAGTCTCCAGCTTAACCAGTCATTGCATGTCCCAGCTATTGTTGGCTATATTAAAGCTACGGCCTCCCAGTAACCTGTGGTGCTTCGTCTTCCAGAGCTGAGGCAGAGGCAGGAGTTGATTATGAGGAACCAGATGGCCATGGCTCCGCAGATCCTCACCCAGGGGCAGCAGAGGTTACAGGGGGTCCCTGCACAGTTCGAACCTCGCTTCATGGAGAGGTCTGTACCTGAATTCACTCTTCAAACAGAAACATTCGCTCTCTGTTAAAGGGCACCCCTGAGTATTGTCAGTTGCAGGTGCATACGTGAAGAAGGAATAGTTACTTTTCAATGTCTTTGCTGTAAAATGAAAAGTTTTTTTTACTGAAACCAAAATATATTTAACAAACCAAAATGAAGAAAATAGAAGTTGTTAAAGAGGCAAACAGCCATGTGTCTATAAATGTTCAGCCCCTGACTGGTTCTCTGTCATTAGAGAGTTGGTTCCTCCCACTGAGATGGTACCATCTGATGCAAGACAGATGCACATGGGACCTCACTTGGGTCCACCTCTACCTCCACATGCCAATGTCCTGCCAGGAAGAGCTTTTCCAGGAGCAGGTGAGCACAGCCCAATGCACATTCACGCCTGACAGAATTCCCAGCCTGTCTGAAGGAATGTGAATGAGTGCCAACACCCCGTCTCGCTTTTTCTTTCTTTCAGCTGGCTACGGCTTCTTGCCCTCAGAGCCCATGGAAACAGTTGCCCGGAGACAGGAGCTCATTCACAAGCAAAATATAGCCAGGTAGTCACACACTACACCTACACACCTTTGCATCACATTTTCCTGAAAAAGGAGACGTTTCATACGTTATCAGGCTTTGTTCAGTCCCCTCTGTTTCAACAAAGTGTGACACTGTGGTTCCACCATCTCTGTTGCATAAACATGTTAATATTTGTGTCTAATATTAGTCTGTGCTTCTGTTAAGAATGGAGATGAATGCCATTCTGCATCAGAAGGAGCTGGAGAACGCCCACCAGAAGGGACTAATGGGCATTGACAATCCCATGTCGTACACTTCCAACCCCATGGCGTTCAGAGGTCGTCAGCGCATGCCAGACGGCCATGATGTCTTTGTCCACCGTCCCACCCTTGATGACCTGCACTCCAACAGCATACTCATGTCAGCCAGTCCTTACCCTCCAATTAGCACACTGCACAGAGAGAGGGGCCGCAGGGCCGGAAGGAGGCCAACTGCTCACAAGAGCGTGGAAAGTCATGTATCCAACCTGAAGGGCCAAACTGAAGATAAAAGTGTAGAGCAGAGTCCAGGAGCCACATCAGGGGAAGAGAAAGAGTCAGATACAAAAGTAGACATGGTGGAGGAGTGTGCTGCCAGCAAGACGCATCATCAAGCAAAAATAGACTCTGAGCTCGCCACAGGAAGCAGGAAGAGCTACAAAGAGGGGGAGCCAGGCCTGCGTAAAGCCTGCGTGAACAGTCAAGATGGCTGCTCAGATGTGGCCAACAGCGGAACAAACGATAAAGATATATCCAGCCAATGTTCAGCTTTCCAGGAGAAGTTCATGTATCCCTCTGCTGGTGGAGCGCTCACAGGCATGCCTTACATGTTCCCAGTCCCCGGAAATGGTTTCCTTCCACCTGGTGGGTTTTGGGAGCAAAATCCAATTCAGTTCAATTCAACTTAATATTCTAGAAAATTATTTTAACATGTATTTCACAACACCAACAAATCATGTATATGATTTTTTGTCCAGGTCCACCAAATCTCTTTCTAAATGGTGACGAGGTCTCGGAAGACATAAGGAAGTGGACAGTGAATGATGTTTACAACTTTATCAACAGCATACCCACATGTTCAGAATATGCACAGGTTGGTTGCTACACTTTTATTTGTCTTTCTCTTGTTGCTCTCTGTTGTGTCTTTGTTGTGTCTAATGTTATGTGCTTTCACTCCGCAGACGTTCAAAGACCACATGATTGATGGGGAGACTCTGCCCCTCCTGTCAGAAGAGCATCTGCTGGACACGCTGGGGCTCAAGCTGGGACCTGCCCTCAAGATCCGCTCACAGGTGGGGAACGCAGACTCTGTCTGAGGCCTGTACATTCATAATCAAGTCTTAAAAGACAGATATATCAAGGTTTGATCCCTGTAAAGATGGAAGGTGTGCTACTTTTAAATAAATCTCAGAGATAACGGTGCAACACAATAACTTTGAGTCTATAATCTATTGTATTTTAGGTCTTATCGATTCAGTTTTATTATCAAAGCACAAAATATCAAGTGAGAAAATTGTCCCAGACTAAGTTGTAGGTTCTGAGGCTCAGAGGGTTTTAAAATCTATACAAATCCGCTTTCCTTAGATCCTTTGATTCAGATAAGGAAAGCTGCACAACAAAACTTTGAACACAGAGTAAATGTGGTCTATGCTCAATAAACAGAAACAGCAATTGTGAAATTGAAATATGTGGTAAATGAAGTGCAGTTAGGAATGTTAATTTAACTAGATTTTACCTGATTGTATTATCTTATCATCAGATGTACTTGCTTCACTTTAAGCCATATTTGTGAGATATGACTGAATAAAAAAAGCACTTTTTCACTGCAGACACTTTGACTTTTCAATGTAGGAAGAGCACATTTGTCACCGTTAATGTTAATGATGCTTCAGTTAGCTGTGGGGGTGTGATAGAGAGACAGCACGCACAATGCAACCTTAAAACTGGAGCAGGTAATTCAGATGCAGCCATCATTAATTTCACCATCAACACCTTTGCCTATGACGCTGTGAAAAATACCTATGGAGACTGTGACTACCTTCTGCAGCATTTCCTCCTCTCTGCAGGAACATATTTGCAGATGCAATTAAATGAACACTCTGTCGTCGAATACGGGTCAACTCAATTTTTTCCTCCACAGGTGTCCAGACGCCTGGGCAACATGTTGTACATGATGAACCTGCCGCTCTCCACCACCACCCTGCAGGCAACTCCGGAGAAGCCGGGGGAACGCTCACCAGAAATCGGCTCTCCTGTTAACTGCAACAGTGAGGAGATGATGGCGAGTCCAAGAGATCCTGATGTCCTCAAATCCACGGAGCACCTGCATGAGACAGAAAACAACTCCCCTCCATCTGCCAGCAGTGAGACGGCCTGACCAGACTTGATCACGTGCACGCAGTCACACACCTTACCAGACCTAGAGTACAGCATGGCACTACCTCCTGCTGCCACAGTGGCGGATTTGTTTACATATCAATTAACTTGATTGAATATGTTTTTGTACTTGGGAATTTAATGCAGAGATTCACACTTGGCAGAGGTTTCTGCGTAGTATTTGTATAAATATATTTACATGTATTTTTAATAACACTTTTGGGGTGAAACTGCTGCAGATTTTGAGTTATGGGACAATGAGAAGGCTTTATTATATGTTCTTTTATTTACTTTTATTTTATTACACTCCTTAGTCACTAAATGTCTTATAGTAGCTTTGAAGTTTCTTTTTTTTAAGCTGCTACATGTCATTTCCTTAATAGGTCGGCATAAGGATTATAAAAAACCTTTGGGAGTGGTTTTCTAATGGAATAATGAAGCGTTTAGGATTTTGATGTTTGATACCTGTTTGCATTTGTTGAGTTGCAAATAAATTGTTTTTTACATAGAAATCTGCAGGATTCCTCTTATGTCATTTAAAGGAGAAATAAGTGATGATCAAAATTCACATAGCGTGGCATCTGTAACTTCCTCATAGGGTCCCAAGAGTGACTTTTATTTTAATTTAAACATCTACATGTCCTCTTTCATCAGAGCTTTAAAAAAAAAAACTTTTAGTGGTTCGGACTGAGTAACATTTCTTGTTTCTAAAAGGCGTCATCCTGTTTTAAGGTGATACTGGCAAGTCACTGCATTCTCAGCAGAGTACAGAGACTACTGAGTTTAAAATAGATTAGTGCACACACACACACACACACACACAATGTAAATTGTTCAGAATAATTAAAATATTTAGGTGTAATGTAAGAAAATTGCACACAAAAAAGGACTATCTTTCATCTATTTATTTTAAATTTCGATCAATATGCTCCACATTTATTCAGTAATTTTAAATTTTATATATAATTTTCTTTCTCTAATAGCATATTCATATTTTAATTTTTCATCATTTTTTAAGTTGTATTTGTAGTTCTACTTTTTTTAAGTAGCACAAAAGGAAAATTCTCAAGCGAAATACAATTGCTCGTATTGTATGATGCTTTGATGTTTGTATGAACCAACAGTGCACTGTGCCCAAGCCAAATTTCGCCACGGAGACAATAAAGGTTAACCTTAACCTTAACTAGTTCTTCATTCGCTGTAAATTCAATTTCCAACTTAAATATTAAACTTAAATATAAAGATTGGCGCAAAAGAGCGCCAAGCCGTGCTGTGAGTTTGTCGGCTATCGTTCATGAATGAATTTATCGCTAAGTCTCGCGATACTTCACGCTCTATGCGCGTGCGCAGCCTCGCGCACGTCGGAGGAGCTGAGTTGGAGGATCATGGCGGAGCGCAGGAGACACAAGAAACGGATCCAGGTAACATCACTTGATTCAGAAAGAAAATACTACCCGTGCGAGTTGAGGGACAAAAAAAACCAAACACATGCGCTAGTTTGCGACCTGTTGCTTGATTTTGTTAACCGCAGCATCCTCGTGGAGAGCCGTTTAGAGGCGGCAGATGAAGCCAGATGATGGCTAACGGAAGCTAGCATTAGCTGGGAAGCGAAAACAAATTAGTATTTGAATTTTGATAAGACGTTTCCGAGCCAGTTATCGTCACCGAAAGTTGCATTTGCACACTGGTCTGCAGTTCAAATGTGTGTTATCAGTGTCGGTCAATTAGCTGTGACCCCAAAAAGAATTTACTATGATTGATCTGTCTGGAAACGTTTGCTGGCTAAGCTGCGTCAGCTCTAAGCAGGCGTGTTTACATAACGTGGGGCAATTTGCAATAATTTAAATTAAATAGTCAACTCACTTCATCATAATTTAACCTATTGTGCAGGCAGACGTAAGATGGGGTGGCTCCAGGAGCGCTGAAAAGGCTCTAGCATTGATTTAATCGAAGCAACAGTTTGTAGAGTGTCCACAGGTTCAGTCCATTTAACACTCCTAGGCATGTTAAAATCAGCCTTAACTTGTTTGATTTTCGTCGAGATCCACGTGAGCAAAAACTCTGATTGGAGTCAGTTTGAGTGAGCTATTGTAATTTTTATGTAGACATGAGCTTTGTCCCAGTTTAATACTATTAACTCAGCCTGATCAGGATTTGTTGTTGATGCAACTGTTAAGGAAACAAAATGTAGAACTGTGATAAATGTCAATATTCTTGGTAAAGATGAACGATTCCTTAGTGGTATTTTTGATGTTCCCTGTTGTTCATCGGTAAAGTGCACAAAAGAAATGGGGGGGGCAGTTCTCAACTGGGAAAGAATAAAACAGAATAAACGTTTTTTGCTGTTCCGTGTTGGTTCAAAACGGTTAAGTACTCAGAATGTATTGTGTAGTTCTAAAGTAATGTATACAGGTAGTATATCACTCATAGATTTGGGACACGGCAGTCATGTCCCACATAGCACTAGCAGTGGGATAAGATAAGCAGAACATATTTTCTTATGCAATGTGTTGCAATTGTGAAAGAATGGAAATGTTGAATTCTTTTGAAATGATAAAGTAATTAATGTGCTTAAGTTCAGCTGTTAACAAGACATGCCATTCAGTGGACCACAACCAAAGAGGCCTGTTCATTACTAACATAATCACTCTGCATTACACAATTAACTCTTGTATTGCCACAATTTCTCTTGAATGCAGTTGTGCTTTGCCTTAAAGCACACGGGGGCTGAGATGGACTTTAACAATGTATAGTGAAATTTAAAATGTTCAGCTTCTGTTGAAATAATTTTAACCCCTGATGACATTACACTTCACAGGGTACCAAACTGCAGTCCAACAGCATCACAGTTCCAGCCTGTAAAATGATCATAAAGTTGAATCAACACATTTCTCCAACTCTTACAACAACAACAGCTGGTTACAGCCCTCATACGCAGAGAATTTATTGCCGGACTGTTTTGTTAGACCATATTCGTTAAAACTAGATGTACCTAATAAACTGGCAGCTGCTTGTGGTTCTCTTGCCTGTTCAAGTTCAGTTGCATAATGACACATACCGTTATCTAATTTATGAGCATACTGCGACCTAAAGAGGCGTGTCTGTTAAAACATCACCACTCCACATCACCCGCAAGTCGTTGTTTATCAAAAACCTTTGAGTGCTTTACATCACAGTTTCTAAGCAGTGACATGGGTTTAAAGGCAAGATTCTTATTTTAGTGTACACTGCTCACAAACACAGCCAACTAGGTGACTATGTGGTTGAATCGACACTTCCATAAAATGGTCGCAACTTAGTAACCTTCGGAAAAGTAGTATTTATTGATGGGTGTTGTAATAGACCTTACTGGATTTGAGTATTCCTAATGATCCACCTTTATAAGAGTAGATCTCTGCATGTTTGAGTTCAGTTGCATTATATCACATACTGTTACCTCCTCTGTACGTGGATCACAACTAGAGAGGTTTCCCAAGATCACCACTCTGTATTACACAACATTTATCTTCTTTTTGTAATGATTTCCTCTGAATATTAATAAACCATTATTTATTGTGCTTTACAGTATTGTAGTCAGCTACATATGTAGCCAAACTATTACTCAGTTAGCCTATATATTTTAAAGGAGTACAACTTTGCTCTTGGTGTGGTGCGCTAGCAGTTGGTCTCCACTTTCTATGTCTGAGACCAAGACCTGCTTGCTACTTGCTTCACGGGCACACCGTTACAACAGAGCAGCTAATCCTCATGTGATCGAGCCAGGTAGATCATATAGACGGTGACTGGGGGGTTTCCGTGCAGGGGTCTCATGTAACTGAGCTGTGCGACTGATACCTGCTCGCTTAAACAAAGGCTTGTTTGATGGCCTCGTCTTCTTCCTCCTCTGAGCCAGCTGGACTGGATAAAGCAGCACTGAGTCTCACTGTGCTGATGCTCCCATTCCCTGTGTGCTGGCATGTGATTCAGTGCTGCTGGCAGACACTGCTGCAGATGTTGTGAGAAGAAAGGAGGAAGACTTGGCCATTTTCTGTAATTGTCACACAGATAAGCATTAACAGTGAATGCCCCTGGATGTTCAGAGAGTGCACCTTCTTGTAAAGTGGACAGACTGTCCGCACTTAGATGGCTTTTACTCCTTCTTTGAACAGATTTTGGTTTTGTACAAAGGAGGTTTGTGTGAAACAGTTTATTTTTCACAGCCACAGATGTCAGCAGCCCTGCAGGTACAGCTATTATGTTCATATTGTGAGGGAGGACAGATTTGACTCTTTAAATGTAGTGTGAACTAGTTTTGGGCAATATATTTATTAAATTGATATCATGATATGAGACTAGCTAGTGTCTCAGACTTTGGATACAGTTATATCAGGAAATGGCACACAGGTGTTGTCATTGTGAAGTGATGCAACTTTCTGTACCTACCAGACTATTCTAGTTGTTCCAGTATTTGACCTCACTTACTCAGTAGTCATTATATCCACATTACTGTTGGTATATTTTTTAAAAGTCTCATCATATTTTGTGAAAGCACCAATAGTCAACACAGCAATATTGTCCAGATATCGATGTTGAAGTATTTGGTTAAATGTGTTGTGATAGTTCAGCCTGAAAATACAGAGACAGAGATGTGATTTTTGGTATATTTTGCGTTAAACTGCTTAAATTAAAGACCTGACCTTGTGGACAATAGATATTTGTCAACTGTCAGAGAGACGTAGGCCCCAGACTTTTCTGCAGAGATATCTCAGGTTGTATTAGAATGTTGCAGACAGCAGTTTTGAAAATCAATCCTTACTGTTTTATGACAATATTGATGTACAGGATTGTTGCATCAACACGGTCAATAACCTTAACTAGAAGGTATTTAATTCACTAGATCAGGCAAAACATGTTTTAATCAAGTCATTGTAATCTTTGTTTTCAAAAAGACACTTAATAACAATATATTTATAGATATTTTATAAAAATCTGCTGCGATGGTGAAGTCACTTTGGCTTACTTCGTACTCTCCGGTCCTGACCTTCAGACAGACTCCATATTGCAATGCAGTGCAGAAACACTGATACAAATGCCAGCTTTGTAAAGCTTATAATATTTACTTTTGTTGAGCACAGAGGCGTTTATTTACCTTAATGATCATTTTTGAATAAGGCTGTAGTTTGTGGTGTTGACAAAGCTATACCTTTCTTCCCTATGTGCAGTACAACAACACTG
>JAQLOL010000004.1:18736743-18776186 GCA_029783665.1 Naso thynnoides
GTGGGAACAGCTGAAGCGGAGGTTTTGAGGAACGCTGACGCAACTTGCGCGTGGTGAATTTTATTATGTGCTGTCATATCTGGATACTGCTCCAAAAAATGCCTCAAAAATGTCGTTATACTTGCTTTGGCACGACGCTGAGCCATTTTTCTTCTGACACTTAATGATTTATATTCCAGTGTAACATGAAGTAGTAACTCTACCCCTTCGTCCATCCAAACACATGCATCTCATGTCTTTTTTGATTTTGTCATTCTCGTCCTGTTTATAAGTACCTATTATGTTTGGCATGACAGACTAATTACACATTATTGCCACCTACTGGTCTGGCATGCTAATGTGCACATTTTCAACCGTTTCTGCATATATATATATATATTAAAAATTTACCCTCATCCCACCCCCCAAATGGAGAGGAAAAATATTGGTATTAAAAATACCAGTTTACATGTGGACATAGACTACAAAACTATAAAACAAATATTATTTTTATATTAATCCCGCTGCTTGTCACCTCTCCACAGCCCGCTGCATCCTCTTCCTTATCATCTGGCTGGTGACTGGTGGACGCCACCACTTCTGGTTCCTCCCCAACCTGACGGCAGACGTTGGTTTTATCGACTCGTTCAGGCCGCTCTACACTCACGAGTACAAAGGACCACGAGCCAGCAGCAAGAAGGGCTCGGACAAGACTGATGAAAAGGACAACGGCTCTTCGACCAAGGCTCAGAAATCAGACAGCGATGAGAAGTCTGACAGCGAGAAGAAGGACGCCGATGACGAGGAGGAGGAGGAAGAGGAAGAGAGCAAAGAGGCAGCGCCAGAGGAGAGCAAAGAAGCAGAGGGGGAGGGAACAGATCGCCACTCGGACACGGACAGCGACCGCCGGGAGGACGAAGGTTCGCAGCACAGCAACGGAAACGACTTTGAGATGATCACAAGGGAGGAGCTCGAGCAGCACACAGAGGAGGAGGAAGAGGAGGGGGAGGAAGACGAGGAGACGGAAGAGAGGAAAGAAGAGAGTGGAAGTGAGACTAAACTACAAACTGCTGAAACATAAACTCTTCACAATCCCATCACTCTCCTTTTCTCTGTCTTTCCTTCCCTTCCTCCTGTGATCCCAGGACCTGCTAGTCCAGCTTCTCTGAGGCCGCTGAGGCTGAGAAGAGGCTCCATCTCTTGTTGTTGAGATCTTCCACTAAACAGTACCGATAGACCAGAACCGGGATGTAGACAGCGGTGAAAAGTAAACGGCTACGACAATGAGGAAAACAAAATTTTAAAAAAGCCTTATGGTGGATCTGATTCCTCCCAGCCACAAGTTATTTATTTTTAAATGAAAACCTGCCTGAGGAAGTTGTCAACAAAAATTCATCAGATTAACAAAAGTTTTGATGGGGGGGGGGTTATTACTTCTTTGTCTTTGTCTTTTTCTCAGGTCAGGAAGTAGCTTTTCATTTCGATGCCACGTTTTATTTATGTCCCGTCTCTGGTTCAGGTCAAACCCTGATCGTAGATACATACAATGTTGGAAAGCTGTCGTGCTAAACTGACCAGTAAGAAAACACATGCTGGTTTCTTGTCCTCCTTTGTTAAATATCACTTTCGTTTTCAAGCTCTATGTTGTTGGTACAATCACAACAGTTCTGGAGAAATTCCAGAAAGCCCCGGTTCTTTCACCTGTTTTTGGCGTTTTGGCGAGACAACTATAGCAGGAGCGTGTTCACGTCCTGTCCAACGCCAGTGAGTCTGATAGCTTTCTCAGGCAGCCCTTAAAGTGACCAGCAGGTTTGCTTTAAAACCTGAGCTAAGCCTGATGGACCAAACTCTGTAGTTTTCTCGAAGGAACTGAAAAATTGACCATATTGTGGCTGGACGGAGGTTTTGAAGAACAGTGTGGCTCTTTGAGGTACTTGCCATTTTCAGTAAGAAAATGTTTTGGGTTTTTTTGTTTTTTTTTTACACAGAAGTACTTCTAGTTCATGTTTAATGTGGGACTCATCTTGAAGAGTAAATGTGAGCAACTGGGACACAGCTGGCGTACTTAATTTTCTTTTTTAAAAAAAGATTGCAGCATTTGTCGTACAACTAAACCTAGAAGATGTTCACTGATTAACTGTCTATTTGCAAAACAGAACCAGATATAAAGAAAAGCAAACTTTAGTGCCAAACACAACTAATGATGTTATGCATGCTGATTTAATATGGAGAGCTGAGTGCGAGAGCGAGGGGTACGTGTTGTTAATTTGTTCATTTTGTAACTGCAGTGTCAAACTCCTCACATCTTTGGAACAAAATGAAGATTTAAAAAAAAAAAAAAAGCACAGCACAATGTTGTTAGTGTGTAGATAACAAAAGATTTTTTGGTCTCAATGAAACCATTTAAAATGTGTTGGCACTCGACTTTCATCCAAACCAGTTCTGTCTCGTCTCGCACAAGCCGCCATTTGTGAAAACAGTGGGCGCGCCTCGTGAATCCAGCTCCACTGACCAGACGACCGTTTTCATTTCCAATCGAAGCCCGGTAACTGGTGGCCGAGGTCCAAGCTGTTCCTTCACTTTGTCATCTGGCTCGAAATGTCTTAGATGCTCCTTTTAGTCATAGTGACGATTATATTTAAGTATAAAAATAGAAATGTATCATTTATATATGGATTCTATTTATATATCAAATATATACTTACAGTCTAAAACTATGAAACAGCTTTTTCTTTCTCCCTTCTTTTCTTTTGTATTAGGAGGTATAATTTTATTCGCAGTGTTTGTAATACGCTTTTTGTTTTGTTTTTATACGATCATGAACAGTGTACTCGTTATTTAAAGGTAACATCTGGGTTTAGAAATCAGTGGGAATTTATTAATTATCAGCATTTTTCTTTATTTAATTTGCGCATTTGCCATCGTAACACTGGTTGTGTGCTGCCATGTCTGTGTTCCTCTCATGAAACTGGTCAGTCATTAACTCGAGCTCAGCTTGTGTAACACAAACAAGCGGCTGGATCCCAACTAATGTGGCGAAGAGTCTCCTCACAGTTAAAAAAAAAAAGAAGTTTCAATGTATTCCACGCAGCTCTCTGTACACTCGTCTTTTTGTTTTGTCTTAAAATGAACTCACCTCGACTGTATTTAGCATTTTGTTCCTGCTGTAATCCCACTGAGGTTTGCGGGTCTTTCACTCACAAACCACCATGTTGTTGCTTTTGTTTGTTTTCCAATATCTTTGTTTATGTTATGTTTCGTTTTTCTTCCCCAAACGGGCAAAGTGCATCTCTGCGTCCTGAGTTGCCAGTTGCTGTTCTCTTAATAGGTATAACCATTTCACAAAAGACAAAAAAGATTAAGCTTCTCCCGGTTGTTCTTGACTGTTGCACAGTATCGGTCTGTTGTATATTGTAGTATTATTACTCTCTACGCTGCTGCTTCTCATCGCACATTTCTGGGAGAAATAAAAAGTGAAATTGTAAAACATTCATGTTTTATCTCTGGTCAAAAACTGTCTTTTGATCGCCTGGTTGTCCACATTTGGATCAGTGTCATTCTAAAAGACTGTCTCATGCAATATGGGAGTATAATTTAATAAAACTGGATGTCTGGAAATATAACTGTATCTTATCATTGCAATAAAAATATAGAAAGCACATTTTCCTGTAATGTATCTTTCCTTTGTTGCTCTGATCCTTACTGGGACAAAATACAGAATTAGTGCTCTGCAACAGAACTTCCTTTTGTTTTTGTTGAAACATTATTTTAAAAACACTGCCTTTCATTTATGTCACAATAAATCAATTAAATACTGTGTAATCAGAGACTGATCACCAAAGTCCTTTTTGAGTCTTTGGTATGCGACAGAGAGCAGGCATTTTACCAATATTAGGTCAAAGGACCGAATAACAGTTAATGATGCAATTTCTTTATATTTTGGATAGTTTTAACGAGATGTACCAAATAGTTTGGCAGCTGAGTGCAAAATTAGCTTATAAACACAGTGTATAATCAGTTGAAAGTGTTTAATAATCTAATTTACTTCATCTTCATCACTTTACGGATGTTTGAAAAATACCACAGCTGGTTCTCTTTCAGTTCAGCAGTAAACCTGCAGTCCTGGAGTCCCACTGTCTCTGTGACTCAAAACTGCTGAGTCTTTATCCCAGGATATATTCTCTTAAAAGTCCAGTAGCAAAGCGATGATCCTTTAAAAAGTCCTCCTGTCATTTAAGAATATTTTACTGTAGCTTGCCATAAATAATTTGAGGACATTCTGTACGATGTGAGGATTCTGAGTTTGGGTTCACAAAAAAAAAAAAGACTAAAAAGTGAGCAAACGCTTTATGCTTTAATTTAAATTTGCTGCAGTGATGATTTCACAGTTCAATGATCATGAAGACAAAGTTTCCACAAACTCATTCTACATTGTTATGTTCTACGACATGCAAGCTGACCTGCAGAATTCAACTTAGCCAGAAACGTTATGAAAGCTACTGACATTTGAAATAAATGAAGAAATCCTTGACTGCCGCTGTTAGCATGTAGGGAGAGTCTTGATTGGACAATGTGTTTATACAGAACAATCACATACAGTAGTCTTTGGCTCAATCATTCATAGGAATTCAGTTTTAAGTTTGTTTTTTAAGCTACCATCTTGAAAATATATAAATATCACATAAATATGACTTAAAATAAATTTATCTTAGAATCTTGTATGTACACATTTAAATTTACAGTCCTCTAAATTTCAATATAGTTTTCTACCTGTAATAGTTTGCAAGTTTATGTCAGTAACACCTAGAGCTACACACAGACCGTAAAGAGCCCCAAACAGAAGATTAATATATTGTGAGCATATAAGTAACTGCAACTGTGGTGAGGAACATGAATTGAAACTAAAGAAAAAAATTACAGACTGTGTTTGCTGGAATGTAATGCTGACTCACATATATAAAATACTGTACACACAGTATGCTCAGTGTACGTGCTATTCAGATTAATGTAATACTGGCTGCGGACACACATGCTATCGTTTCACAGTTTGGTGTTTCTGTCATGAAAACGTGTGCAGGGAAATACAGAACGACTCCGACCCTCTCACTCACGCAGCTGCTGTGGAGAGCATCCACTCAAGTGTCTTTAAGAAGGCCGCTGACTCAGTTTTCTGTGTCTGATGAGTCCGAGATGTCCGCCAGCCGTGCCTGTCTCTTGCGCACGTTCCAGTGCAAACACTGGGCCAGGCTTTCAAACCAGTCATACACCAGATCATGGCAACAGATGGAGGGCACTGGGTAACAAGACGTAGTGATCTTGATGCTGTCGGAAGAAAAACAGGAGGCAAATTAATCCTAAATTGAGGAGAAAGGAATCTGTAGGATTAAACAGCAGCTGATAATGAACCTTACCAGTCTCCATACTGGATCTCCTGCCTCTTCCTGCCATCAAATGACACCCAAGCGGTGTTTCTGGCATCAGGGGACAGAGTGATCTGTTTCGGGGGTGAAGAGGACAGATGGTCAGTTTCCAGGCTACAGGAGTTATAAAAAGGCTGAGAGTCCTGGAGCTAAATGCTAACGTCAGAGTGGTCTAACATGGTGTTTATCAGGTATACTTAGCATGTTCACCATCTTACTCTAGCATGTGAACCAGGGCAAACAATATGGGATTTTTGGGGCCAATGAAGATACCATTATAAGGGAGAAAAAATATCAGCCAAGATTCTGTATATAATATTTTGAATGTGATTCAAATACGTGGGACAAAGATATGTTGAGTTTGGAAACTTGGAAAAATCTTTGTCACTATAGCTGCTCTAGCAGCTCAAACTTGGACAACATCTGTAAATGGTATGTATGCACCAAGCTCAGTCCAGACTCCTCTCCTTCTTTCTTACCATGAGCTCCACCCCAGCAGGGACGACAATGGGCCTGAAGGAGAGCGAGTGCGGGCAGATGGGGGTGACCATGATGGCAGGCACATTGGGGTGGATCATGGAGGCTCCTGCTGCAGCTGCATACGCTGTGCTGCCCGTGGGCGTGGACACGATCACACCTGGAAGGCAGAAAGAGGGAGGAACTTTAACACAATAACACACCACATCTGTTTCAATGGTACATTGTTCTGCCTGTGCAGAACTACGCACCCCATTGCGTAGTTTGAGAAGAAAGTCGACAAGGAGAGACTAAAAGATGAAATCACATGACAGGAAAGACTGCACTCACCGTCTCCCTGCACTGAGGTGATGAGACGTCCATCGAGGTACAAGTCCACATTGGACAGGTAGGAGGATGGGCCTCGGTCCACCACCACCTCATTCAACACCTGTATACACACACACACACACACACACACACACACATATATATATATAGACCAAAGTTAGTAGAAGAAAAAAGCTCTCAGAGAGCACAAGACTCCACCAGGGCGGCACAATCTTTCAAGTTTAAATACAATCAATAGCTTTTAATCTGAATCTGAATCAAGACACTGACACATGATCATATTGATTTTAAGGAAAACCTAAATCCTCTTTGGGAATATTCAGTCTTTGTACAAGCAAAATCAGACTCACAACCACTGATCATGACCATTTAAAATCAATCATTGTTCTACAGTGCCATCTATAGGCCAAATACAAGAAATGTCTTGGATGCGTTTATGTGCAACATAAATGAACAGTGTGTGAATCAGGCCACTGATAACAGGCTCTTTTTAAAAAAAAATCCAGATTAAATACAATTGAACATGTCATGTTTACAGAGTAATGTTCGAGACAAGGAACTTTCACGACTCTCAACTAATGATTTAATATGTAAAAACAATAAGACCCATCGTGGCCTACATCGGCACTTAAATTTATTTAATGTATGTAAAATAATTTTTGAGACATGCTGCTAACCTCTTTGGCAGACATGACAACAGATATGAAGCTGCACTACCCTTCTTGTATAATAAGAAAAGGTCTTTACAGCCACTGTGGCGTAAAACACAATAGCCTTCGATATGTAATTCCTTTTCCCAGACATATTAAACTAAATGTAATCGATGCACTCAATAGAAACAATAAACCAGCCAGCAACAAACACAGGGTTACGGTGCATTACCATCCCACACACCAACAGACTGCATGCCGAGAAAATGCTGGTGTGTAGACAAGCAGCATACAAATCATGTAGCTCACTCGGGTCATTCACACAACCCACTGCAGCGTCGAGCAGCGGAGTCTGAGAGGAGAACTGACGTCAGCTGAGCACAGAGCGAACATCCTGCTGGAAACAGGAGACGTGATGTAATGGGAGGTTAAACTCAGGTTCAGAGAGTAAACACCAACCCGTCACTGTCTCTTAATCGATGACACAAAGCCCCCTTTACAAAAAAAAAGATAAAATAACACACTGCAGCTGTGTGTGTGTGTGTGTGTGTGTGTGTGTGTGACTGCAGCAGTGAGGCATGTTGTTTAGTTACAGTGTGTCAGACCGAGAGCTCATTAAATATATATTCAGCTTGGACTGCACTGTTGACGCCATGGTCTCCATAGCGACTGGCTCCAAAAGAACTTCACAACATCTGACTTTCTCTACCAGCAGCTTTATTATGACTGTCGCCATGGCAACCCGGCTCACTCGCTGAGCTGTACACGTATACAGACGAACGCACAAACACACCCAGGATGAAAAGGAAACAAGGGACACACACACACACACAGTGTAAGCCTCCATCATCTCTATGATCTTAAAAGCGTGATGTTGAGGTGTTAGCAGTAATTAATCACACAAGCCCTTTTTTCAACCAAATATTTCTCACTATTGAAACCAGACGAACTGAGGTTTGGGAGGGAGACTGAAACCTCCAAACGTCCGTCTCCAAATCAGACAGTCTGCTTAGTAACTTGACTTTTTTTGCCTCTCTAACTCACTCTCACATACCCGCTCTCTTTAACCTCGCTTTCCTTTTCAGACGAGTCGAGAAGCTGAAAAAAAAAACTTTGATTTTAAGATCAATACCCTTTATTAGAGATGTCCAGCTCTCTTTCTTTTATTGACTAGTCTTGCTCAATATTTCCATATTGTGCGAACAAAGCTGTACACAAGTTGTAGCAGCCGAGAGTTGAACGTTTGATCAATCAGAGATGTCGAGCACTGCAAACCCCTCCCTCATAGTTTCTGGGCCGTAGAGAGCTATGTGTCCTTCGGTGAAATGTTAGTAAGGTGTTCCTGAAATGCTGCTGTACTGAAAAGTGTCTGCCATCTGCATCTTCTAGCTCAAGAACCAATAAGATCCTTTCAACTATTATACAAATAATAAAGAAATGATGGGACAAATGCACCAAAAGCTCATCTTGAAGTAAATCAACAGTCCACTGGCTTAGCTGACACACCCACAAGGAAACCCCCATCTGAGCCTCGTTATCCTCACCTGCAGCTGCAGGGTGACCTTGCCGGCCTCGCTGTTGGCGTGTCCGTGAGGAAGGAGTCCGTTGTGTTCCTGCTGCTGCTGCGGTTGCTGCGTGTCGCTGCTGTACGGCTGCTGACCTGCTCTCTGAAGCATGTCCTTCACCACCTTCACCTTCAGACGACTGCGCAGAGTGATGGCTGCATTGCCTGAAAGCACACATACAGACGTACGAGCAACATGAGCAAACACGAGTCAGTCACATACGTATTATCTACTTACTGTGCCTCCTGGAACAAGTTAGTATTTTCAGGAGAGAATGTGAGAATTCACATACAAATGACTACAACAGTTAACATTGGATCAATATTTCACATAAGGGGTGACTGATAAGTTTGTGGCCTACAGTAGCAGGAGATGAGGTATACAGCTCTCATTTAGTGCACATGGAGTTCAACTCTTTAAGTGATTTCTGTTCGGGTGACTGAAAATTTCAAGTCAACACTGTATTAGAAAATTCCGTCAAAAAATGTGTGTTTGAATTAGCTTAAAACATATCCCTTATCTCCTAATTTAGCACCCTCAGAGTGACACCTCTTCCCTAAGATAAAGCCAAAGCTCAGGTTGAACTTTTGACAGTAATGATGACATCATCACTGCTGTGGACCTCATTCTGGAGGCCTCAGACGCTTTAGTCTAAAAGAAGAAGCTTATTTGCTCCATGATCTGTGCAGGAAGTGTGTCGATGTAAGGTGGGGACGATGTCAAAAATAAGTGTGCTAGTTTTTCTAAAACCGACTCCTCCTATTTTAGGCCATGAACTTATCAGTCACCCATCCACAGTCTACCTTCAAACACTTTGGCCACTTCAGTCTTGTACGACTCAAACTTGAAGGGCGTTAGGAAACCCAGAGACCCGAGGTGAAAAGCCATAACTGGAGGGACGCTGCCCTATAGGAAAGAAACACAGTGCACAGACATGATGGATTCACTTCTCATCCCTGTCAGGACAGCAGAGTCATGAACTAAACACTCATCTGTGAGCCAAACTACATGTAGAGCACTAAACCAAGATGCTACTACATTATCAATGTGTCTGATAAACATCCCTGAGAGAGTTTATTAAGAGCAATTAGACAGTTAATTAAATATTCAGGATAAGAACACACAAGCCTCTTAATACATGAACATAACTGAGACAAAAATGTCGTTCATACTCTCTCTTTTCAATATCATTTTTTTTAACTTTCAAATGATGTTGAAATGATGTTAAAAAGGCAAAATATTTAAATTAGTTTCACAGAAATTCCTAAATCAGAAAAATCTTTAACTTTTTTTCACTACAGTGATCAGTGACCAAAATAGGAGAATGTTAAAAACAGAAAATAGGTAAAAGTATGAAAGTCGACCTAAAAAGCAAACTTTAAAATCAAAATAATCAGCCAGGGTGAAGAAAATACTGAATTTGTAAAATATAAAAATAAAAAGAGGCCAATGAGTACATATGTTGTTAAAAAAATACTGTAGTATAGACAGAAAATTGTGTGAAAAGTTCCTAAAAATATCAAGAAAACTCTTCTCTGATGCAACATTTACCATAAATCTGCTCAAAATTCATCCAAATCACTCGATTACACAAACTCTCCACAGTTTTTGCATTTACCATTTGGGTTAATTTACAGTTTATCAGTTGGTTTGCATTGAACATAATAGAATATCCATAAAATATCACTTTTTTATACTACCATATAAGCCTGGGAACCACTGATTTAAAGGAATAGATGCAAAAACATAACAGTGTTTTCTATAAAAGTAATTTAATGTAGTATAAAATGTTTCAGCGTGCCTAATGATCAACCAATAAAACTGCGATTACCTGGAAGAGGGACGAGGCATAGAGAAGAGTCCCATCTCCACCCAGACAGATGATCAGGTCAATGCAGTCAGAGATATCATCATAACCTGCAGATGGACAAAAGCGCTGCTATACTCAACAGAATTTGTTTTCATTTAAAAATATGCTTTCATGCAAGAATGCAAGAACCAAGAGAGTGAGAACATTTCTGTGTCAGAGCGCCCAGGAGGGAGAAAATGTTCCAAAGTCCCTCCACTGGGACCATTTGGGCAACTCTCAAGTATTTTTAGAAAAGAGCAAACATTCAGTACATGTCTAGTTGTTTGTTTAAAAGTCAAAACAGGAAAGAGCTGGAATGGCTCTCGAGAACAATGTCCTCTCTCCAGGAGCTCCTTAGTTATTAACAAGAAAGAAATTACCGCTACTTTTGGAAATAAATTCAAGCTGGACAAATCTGGATATCTAACAGACCAATGGAAGCAACACTAGACCACAAAAGACTATAGGTGAAGTTTTTCTTAGCTATCATTGTGCTCTTAACTCATCTTTAGGTGCAGCTGAAAAATTAATAGAGTACTCAAGTACAAACGAGGACATACAGGGTATCTTTCATCACAGTCTCCTGCAATGTTTTCCTTATTTTAAATCTTAAACTTTTGGCAGCATTCAATTCAGCTTTAAAGCTTTTGTTACTGGTTATGAAGCCCAAAAGATAAAAACAAACAAACAAACAAAAAATATAAATAAAATATAAATATAAATACATATATTCATCAAGTGTTGTTCGACCTTTCCAACAGCAGAACAACCATCAAAATTTAGATGAAAATGATTTTAACATGATGACCTAAGAATGAGTAATAATAACTTACACAATTTAGAGCCAAAACTTAATTTTACCTCACTTGTGTTTGCGGAGCCTTTATTTTTATTTGTATTTTAACAATATGTTTTCTTCTTTTTTTTCCAGAAAAGTGTATTTGTAGTTGTTTTCAAATTGTCAAAATGATGCCATCAGTTCAGCATGAATATGTGTCTTTACTGCGTGATTTTCGACAGGACGTGGCAGTCTCACCCTCTCTGAAGGTGCACAGCTGATTGCGAATGGAGCCGAATGCCTCGTCCTTTGACAGCGTAGCATCGTCCGCAACTCTGCGCTCCACATACACCATCATCTGCTTTTCCTGAGACAAAAAGACACGCTTTGATGACAACAGCCCAAACACACACACATTTCCCTCAAAGGTGCTCTTTCTAAAATGAAGTTGAGTGTATGCCAAATGCGTAGTTAAAAAGACGCTGTTTGTGCGGAATGCAAATACATGAGCTCATGTTTCACAGAGCACAGCTTGTTTTGGAAACGTGTGGTCGAAAGGTGTCGTCACCACGAGACCAGACTGTAATCTCCAGCTACATGTCTGCTTCATTTCCTGGATTCCTTTTGTTGGACTTGTAGCTCTTCGGCACCACAAATGTTTCTGTAAACACTGAATACTCTGTTCTTGACACACTTTTCTACAATACTTCTGAGCAGGAACACAGGTTATGCTTTCACACAGCTAAGGACAAAACTTCAACTGGAATCAATAAAACTGACAATCTATTTTCAAAACTTGAAAAAATCTCTCAACTGACAAAAATTTAAAAAAATAAAACAGCAAGCTGGTTTTACTCTCAGGTATTTTAGTACATAATAAAATTAGAAAAACAACTTTTTAAAAATGTATTATTATTATAAACCCTGTGCATCATTTAACATGATTTGCAAACACACACACACACACACACAAAGATTTAAGATCTGAGACAAAAACAAAGCAGCAGATGGAGGTCTGAGGTCTAAGTGCTGATGGTGTTTCTACAGCTAAAACTCACAGAAGTTTATCGCAGTTAAACACGATCAGGAGCGCAGCTTTAGTCCATAGTGATGCTACAAATATTTCATAGAGATGGTTCAATAATGTTTTTTTCCTTACTGATACCGATTCCGTAACCCAAACATGTGTAGCAGCTGATATCAACTACTGATCTGATGCCAGCGCATAAAAATAACAATTCCTTTAAAATGTAACGTGTAATCGTAATTTAGTGAAATAAAAAGATTTGAATGAAGCACCATGAAACAGTAGTGCAGCAGCCACTTAAAAACTAAAATCGTATTTCTTACACGTCACCTTTTACTGGTGGGTTGACTTTCCAGAGTAAAATGTAGCTAAATGCAGACTTTTTGCCAGCTACGTCAAATCTCTCCGTTTTTCTTCGCTGCTCTTCAAATTAGCAGTTGCCAGTGTGTGACAAAAAGTGTCAAAAAAGAACTGATATCAGGTATGTAACGTCAGTCAGAGCTAACTGAGCTACCAGGGAAAAAGCAGGGGACCATTAGGGACTAATAAATCACGTGTATTGGATTGGTGCACAGCACAGACTGGCACACTCGCTGATCCTGACTCCAGCATTTCGCCGGTACCAGAGGCAAATATCGAAACAATTCTAAACTTAAACATCAAGTCCAAACTCGGGTTTGTCTCAACACAAACCCAGGATTTTGTGGGTTCAGCTTTCAGTAAGTTTCAATAAGTTTCGTTTCAATAAAACTTTTATTATAGTTTAATATTTCTTTTACAGGATAAAGTTTGAGAACACGATGGATACTTCAACCAGTATAACTGAAATAATAATTCCTAATTAAAACATAACTTATTAAATTAAAATGTCTTGATTCATTGAGTTGTTGCCAAAATTGACACTTGCCATCTCTAAGGCGATGAGCTTCGTAGCTACTGTAGCTGGCAGTGGCGACAGTGTCTGATGGAAACTCCTGAAAGCCACCAATCAGACGCAAAACATTTAAATCCAACATTATTTTCTGAAACAGGAAAAAGAAAATATTCAAGGCTTTTGTAAATACATGTAAGAATTTTTACCATCTAATCTTTAAGGAAACTGATTTAAACGGACTTTGGACCTGCAGACAGCCTGAAACAGCAAGTCCTGACACTTTGTGTTCTTATAATCTACGTGACAACATTTCTATTATTTATCTCAAATATTTAAGTTGTTTTTTTTAAGTTTATTCATTTTTACTTAAGTATATTGCTTTAGAAGTCTGATAAAGGTTCTTTTGTTTTTGTTTTTCCATAACTACAGCCTTAATTTTGGTTTCTGTAAATCATATCTGTGCCATTTTAAAACATATTTTAAAATAAATCTGCCGGACTGAGTTTTTGTTGAACACTGCAGACATTCCCTCCGAATCCTCTCCGAATGGAACAATCTCTTAGTCAGTGCACCTGGTCTCAGACCAGTTGGATAGTTTGCAAATGATTAATGAGTGTAATTACATCTGAAAGAATCAGTCTGTTTTCCACATTGTGTCAGACACCATAACATAAAACAGGTAGTATGTGAGACCCATTGATCCTGTACCTCCACTAGAAACCTGCAGAGCTCTTTGAAGGGCTCGACGAGGCTCTCGTCTCTGATTTTCCTGATGACGAGCACATTGACAGGAGGTTTATTCCAGGTGAGCCTCTGGCTGGCTGGATCCTGGATGTGCCTGGGAAGCGCAAACAGACACACAAGTAAACAAACACACAGATTTCACACTTTTGTTGGAAACAAAGAAAAATAACAAAGACGTTGGTGTAATATTTTTTAAAAGTTGATTGTTACATAATCATATCATCTCGCGACCTCAGTTTGTTCCAAATAAAGTCAGATGCCATCATGATAACATGTTTTACCTCGTCTTCACAATAAAGTCCTCATGGTGCCAACAAGTGCAAACACTCACTAACTGTAAATTATTCATTAACTCTGTTGTATCATCTTAAGGAGTAAGGTCCAAATTCCAAATTTAAAAATATATTTTAAAGAAATCTCCTTTTACCGTTTGTCTCTCTCATCCTTTGCATGGTGGGCGACAGGCATTTTGCAAATAATTTCGTATGTTGTGTGAATTTTTAGATCAAATTCCAGGCAACGCTCTTAAAACCAGGTAAGAAAACGCATCTGCAGTCTGCTCGGTTAGCCCTCTCATTTCGAGAAACATCCAGTCACAGCATGCTCATTTTATCTTATCTCACTAAGTTATACAACCCCTTCTGTGTCAATGTCCCAAACAAACAGTTTGTCCACACAAAGTTCGACTCATTCAGCATGCTCACGCTTACATGACTGAAGTTGGGTTGGGAAGAATACAGGCTTTGGGTCCGAAGTGAGTGGCTGGATATGGTCCATGTAGAAAGTGGGCTCTCCTGTGAGGAGCAAGAAAGAGGAAGACAAGTCACAGCACTATCATCTCATGTCCGGGGCAACAGAGTTGTGCCATTGGCACGGCGCACCAGCTGCAGCACAAACCTCTTAGGAGAGCTTTCCGCTGTGTCGCTCGCCGAGCCAGAGGGCTCCAAGTGCTCGTGTTGGCCTGGTAACCTCCGCCTCTCGATGTCCCAAAGCAGCTGTTCGTGACCATCCCCCCGTCGCTGCGCCCTCGTCCCCTTCCGCCGTCTCCTTGGTGACTTGGACGGGTGCTCCCTGTGCTTGGAGGGCCTGGCTGCCTCCGACAGCTGACCAGAGGGCACTGAGGGTCGTGCCATGCCTCTGTCTGGCACTGCCAGGGGCCCCGGTGATGGACTGGTGTCTGAATTCTCCATTCTGCAGGAAAGCAACACGGAAACATCTGTTAGAGATAGCTGAAGAAAAGACTATTAGTAGATTAATTGCTGTTGCCAGAAAATTACATGCCAAATGTTATACGAACAGTGTAATATTATAATCTTTTAAATGTAATAATCTAGTAATCTTTTCATTCATGAAACTAATCTACCAAAAATTCTCTGGTTCCAGCTTGTCGAGCTTCTCTATTTACTACATTACTGTGAATCTAATAGCTCTGGGTTTCTAACTGTCTGCTGTTAAACACGATTCAGTGCGATTTCACAAGCTATTGAACAAACACGGGAGGGAGAAAATCTTCACAGTAGCTAAGATAGTACAAGATACTTAAAACAAATCCAAAAAAACAGTAAAAGAACAATGAAATGCTACCCATAAACTGATAATAGTAAAACAGTAAAACGTTAATAAAATAGAATAAAACAAATATTAACTCAAATTGTGGAGAGGAAATTCACTTTTTTGACATTTTGTAGAGAAAAAAATGTCAGCAAATGATATAACCACCAGTCCTGCACGTATGAAGACTAAACTTTAAGTATAAATGAAATTTTCAATATTACAGCCCAAAGTTTTCTCTCTGGCAGCAATGTGAAGGCCTTATTCAGTGTTATGGCTGGATCCTGGATGGGGTGTGTGTTTGTCTTTGGGGGGCTCAGAAGTAAATGTACAACCCAGAAAATTCGATTTATCAACGACTAAACTCTCTTGGTATTATTCCTACAGCAAACAGACATCGTCTGACATTAGTAATTGGCCACAAGATACAGTTAATCATTAACGTTATCTAAATAATGGAACATTGAGGTAAACAAGTCGGAAAATCACCTTAGCCTTTATCAGGTTATAATCCGCAGCTTTTTTTAAGCATTACTCAAAATTCACAGCAGGATGAGAGACCAGGGCCCCAGTGATGTGAGAGATACGTCGCAAAGTGTCCAACATTAGTGACATAACGTTACGTCTCTGTTTAACGCACGACTCGTATATTAGCCGCTAACGCTACATGACACAAAACAACCGAGTAACTGTTAGAAATGGGTTTAACTGACGTCTGTCGGTCCCTGTTTTCAGCAATGAACCGTCTGTTCATTAGCAAATTAGCTAGCTAACGTTGACTGCCGAGAACGTCTGAGCGGATGTAAGCCTTACTGTGTCAAAAAGAAGCAAACATGCTCAAAACGCCGCTAGTTCATCAAGGCTCGGGTGTGTTTTAGACGCTACCGAAACATGTTTTTTTTTTTTTTTAAGACAAACATCGCCGTTAAAAATAAATGTTACAAAGCGTGTGAGTGACCGGTGGTGGAAGTGATGTTTCCCACGGACCGGTCCAAGCTTCGGTTCCTCAGGAACTTCACTGTGAGCTGAACGGCTGTGCAGTTAACGGAACAGCGCCGCGTGTGGTGACTCGGTGTTACAACAACACAGTAACACCGTTAAACTGCAATCAATCAATAAGAAGAACATACAAGAGGCTGCTTCATTTTGTCAAAGTCTCTCTGTTGTGAATGCTGCTCCTTAATGTTGTTTCCTGTTAGACTTTGCCCAAAGTGCTTTTTAATTATGACCCCCCCTTTTTGGTTCTGTTTTGTCTGTAAGATCCTTTTACTTTTATTTACACCAACAACATTTGTATTGTATTGTTGTTATGTCCCCAACGAGTGTTGCTGTACGTTCTTTCTACTACTAAACTCATTTTTTAAAAATATCTCTATTGGCAATACAATTTTAATGTATTTAGAATTGTTTGCTTTATACTTTTAGCCCATTTTGCTATCTTGGAACAGGCGTTATTAATTACAAAAATTTAAAAAGAATAATTAATTAATTAATGTGATGTGCTGCAAGAAGTACTCGGAAGTGATTGTTGCACTGGTTCCCTCATCTGGAAGGCAGTATTTTTATTTTGTTAGATATTATTTATTAAATATTATTATTTTATTTTATTTGGATGCCTGAGAGAATATCTGATGTAACCACAAGCTAAATAGATTTTTATGTTTTATTCTGTGAGACAACATATTTTAGAAAATACCCCAGTTATAGTTTTTGAAGCTTTTGGGTGTCATAAACTTGCCTTGTCCTAAAATATTTGCCAACAAATGGAGACTACAGAGGTAAGGGACCGTAGGCTAAATGCAGAGTTGGGAAAGTTACTTTGGAAATGTAGTAGGTTTCAGATTACTAGTTACCCTATTTAAAATGTAATTAGTAATGTAACTATTTCAATTACTTTATCAAAGTAATGTAACTTATTACATTTGATCAGAGATTACTTACAAATGTGTAAACCAGGCGGTGTCAATGGCAGACTCAGGGCGCGGCGAATTCAAACAAGAGAATCAATCAAAAGCATCAGAAAAGTATCACACTTTACTGAAAGGCTCTGACTAGAAATGGCAAAAGAAGGTCTTTGGCATCTTAAAACATGAAAAGCAACAAAATGAATATTATTCAACATGCAGCCTAAGCTTTTGACTGACAATATTCAGATGTAATCCCCCTTGTAATCATTGACATTTACAAAAGTAACTGTTATTTGATTAAACTTTTTTTTCAGTAACTGTAACTTATTACAATTAGTTTTATTTTGCAATTGAATTACGTCATTTAGTTACATGTGACAAACTCAGAAACTTGCTTAGGCCTACTTGCTAATTCTCTCCTGAAAGTACTCTAACTCAGACTTTCATGTTGATAAATTAATTGTGTATAAGTGTCCTGTGGCTTCATTAACCCAAGCCCAGCATTAGCTTTTTACCTCTGACAATTACTTACATTTACACCTTAAAAATCATTATATTGGGTTAATCAGTGAAGAGTCATTTTGCTGGACAAAGTGTGTCAGTGTTTGTTTTGTTAGCCACAAAACCTATTTGCTGCAAAAACCCAAAAGACGATGAAAAAAATACCATTGGCTTTTTAAAGGGAGACAGGGCGATGCTAACATCCAGGTTGGCCTGCAGAAATACATCATGCTTGCGGCATTAAAGCAACAACCAATCACACGGCAGCTCTCTGGATTAACAAGACATGTTCAAAACTGGTTGAAAAAAGCAAACATTACGCAACTGTTAGACCACACTGAGCTGGTTCTCTCTCTTTGTATTCATGCACTGAAATCACCACTTGTTTGCATTTGGCTCATATTACATTCAACGTCATCTTGCTCTTTGTTGCAGAAAAGTTAAGGCAAATATCTGCTGTCCTATTAGACTGCATAAAAGCCTTACATGAAATTAAACTTTATATAATTTCTGTATTGCTTGGCTGTTTAAACACCATTCTGTGTACTTCAGTGGAGTATTAATTTTAGGCAGGGCATAAATGACTCATTAACTTCCTTGTTTATAGCTGATTTGTTGCTGAGCAGCTTACTATACACCAACCACACCTAAACAAATTCATTTCTGTTGTAGCCTACAGCTGCACTGAGGCTGGATCTGGCACATTTGATAACCTTAAAAAAGCAAACATGGACAGACAGGACCACATTTAACATCAGATGACTGCATTCACACAGGTGATATATCCAGAGGTACAGTGTCTGTGCATGTCTTTGTTTTAAACGTGTGAGCAATGTGTAGCTAGAGTTTCATGTCAACCTAAGATAAAGCTGAAATGTAAAGCTGACTTTGGTAACCAAGTCTTCTCGTGCATCTGTGTAGCATTTACATATTCTGAATCATAGGATGCAAAATGAAAATAGTAAAAAACAAAAAGTGATGATTATCATGTGTTTCTTGCTCAGTTCTCTCTCTTATAATGTGCGAAATGTAACTTTGTTTCCCAGTGTTATTATTCTGGTATAAACTGTGTTGTGTGTAAATAAAGACTACCTTTATTAATATGCTCAGCTTTATGCAGTAGATACACCTGCCTTAAACAGCCCCTCTAACAGTTTTTTTGTTTTTCTGCTCATAGAAACAAGTCAGACATGAACTAACTTCTTAACAGGCGAGGAACGTTTATCTACAATGTATAATACTGTGAGACACAAGGCAATTCAAAGTGCTTAAACTTACAGACACTTTGATGTGCATTAAAACAAGATTTCAAGAGACGATGAAAATTGCATTCAAAAGAAAAAACAAAGAGCAAAAATAAGCAAACAGAAAGTTGAAGAAGTTAAAGAGGTCTAAAAGCAAGCCGACGGTTACAGAAATAAAAGACGATGTATCTAATTTGTTGAAAAGCTGCAGTGAACTATGTTATTTTAAGCTTTGGTTAAATGAGCCGACGGTTTTGAACAAATTAAAAGCTGCTTTACCTTGCTTGGTTCTGATCCTGGGAACTCTGAGTAAACCCGGTCCAGATGAGGCCCGACACCATTAAGTGCTTTAGAGAAGTAATAGGATTTTCAAATCTGTTCTTTGACACACAGTCAGCCAGGGCAACTATTTAATGAGCGGTGTAATGTGCTTTAATGTGCCACTTTAGTGCCAACTCTGGCTGCAACGTTCAATTACAATTACAACAATTTAGCCTGCTAAAAATAACCACGTGAGCTCGTTTTTCAGGATCTGGTCTATACAGAAATCTGTCAATACTTTCTCTCTGCTTAAGGCGGTAGTTGACTGATTTTGGGGCTGTAACAAAGTTCCCGTCTCCTAACTAAGATTTAAACCAGTTTGAGCAGAGTTCCAGAGTCTTCCGCACAATATCTGATGATCAGCTGTGTTGACTGCAGCACCGAGATCCAGGAAAACCAATATGCCTAATTTTTTCGATGCATCACTGCTCAGATGAATGCTGTTTGATAACTTGACAAGTGCAGTCTCACTGCTGTAATGTCATTAGAATTCAGAATGAAAACCGTCAGAAAATTTGTTTCGCATAAAGAAACCGTAATGTCCCAAGTTCTGATGCCTGTTTTTCTTCCCATAACACAAATAATAACTCATCCAGAAATCTCAGAGCCTTGAGGGAGAATGTTTTTGTAAACAGAAAATAGCATTAGTGGTAAAAGCGGTTACAAAAAAAAAAAAATCTATTTATTTATGTCTGTTATTATGTCTTAGCCTAAAACTAGTCATTCTAAATCAGGAGGCTCTTTAAAAGAACAATGGCGTCCCTCTTTCAAAGGACCATACCAGTGTTACTACATGTCATTCAAGGTCAAGGTCAGCTTTGTTTAAATAGCACATGTAAAAACAGCTGAAGCTGACCAAAGCGCTGTACAGTAAAAGGCAACAGCTATGACACAAATGGAAAATACAAAACATAGTGCCACAACATTGTCATTGTCCACTATCAACACCAGCCTCAGAGGTTACACACAGACCCTACGCATTTCTCCCAAAATAGCTTCATCTATGAGATATCATGTTTGTTCACGTTTTGTCCGTATTTACTAAACATTACAGAAAGTAACCGATAACGTGTGACAATGTTAGCAAAAAAGAACGTCTGTGTCGAAATCCTTCCTCACACTAATATTCAAGCTAGGAAGGCAGCACTTGTACGGAACTATTTTTTTTAGGAGTAATAACTTTCGGCTCCCGGCTCTCCTCTCTCTCTCTCACTCAGTGATTTTAGACCAAATAATCACAGACGCTCACTTTAAAAGGGTGAACCTAGCAATTTTCACGTGTCCTATAGTGTTTTTATACCCTGTTTCAACATGTATGGAAGTGAACGGGGTTTAAAAATGCATTCTGAGATCTGTTTAAGTATACACATGGTTGAATTTTGACAAAATCTGTAGAAGATGGGGCGATCTCTGCTAATGGTGAGAAGTCAAAAAATAGACAGGTATGATCCTTTAAAATCTGAAATGTGTAAGCATTGATAGTTAAAAATAAACTTCACCTCCTCTACATTCTCTCATGAAGGTGACGGAGGACAGACAATATCCTGTACTTGGAATTTCTCAGCACAAGTTACTGTAATATTCATATGATATAGTCTGTGGTAGAAACTGTGTCTGAGTGTGAGAATACAGAGAGATTACAATTTTTTCATGGTATCACTTCCTCTCCAACTGCTGACCACACAAGACAGACTTTGTTCCTTGAGGAATTAAGACTGCAAGTTCATGGTTGTGCAAAAGCCAAAAAGTAAACACCCCCTTTTTTGTATTGTTTAAATGCAAAACAGACTTCCTGTGCAAAGTTCAGATTATTAAAAAAAATGATAAGGGATATTACATTTTACGAGCATTTTACCTCACAAAAAACAACATAAACATCAAATTATACAGTTTTTTATTTTTATTTTTTTATGCAGGCCAAATCAAACCCAATCTCTGGCAAACTTTCTCCCTTGGGCCCCTCTTTGAGATTACTGTCTGTGAATCAGACAGTTTGTGGGTTAGAGGTGAAAGTCAAATCAGTTGCAGATTGAATAACAGTTTGAAAAAGCAGAAGTTCAGTTTTTTCCCAAACACTCACTTCATCTTTTGGTTTGGGTTGGTTGCTTCTTCATATTTTATTTTTATGCTGCAAGCTGCACCTGGAAGAAGAGTTTAAAAGGGATTTATTAAAGGTTAGTCGTGAATGTTTAATGTTATAGAAGTTTTAAAGTAATTTTGGATTAGATTTTTATTTATTTCTTTTTAAGCTTCAATTTAAAAATATTGTTTTCCTTTGGCAGTAGGAGAGGCTCCAAAGTGGCCCACCGTACCTGCTGGGGCACGACTCTTCGAACTGCACACCATGAACATCTCCCTCCCCTCCATCCTGCTCAGTTTGGGAGGAAAATGTCTGCTAAACTGGACCCTCATGTTTCTCCAGTGTCACCACATCTGCAAAAGCTTTCTGGGAGTTTTCAGTGTTTCCCTCGCTGTCATAGACACGGCTCTGACCCTCTCTGTCACCACCCTTCACATCCATACTGATGGATGTGTCCTCCTGGGCATGCAGCTGACCAGATACCACATCTGTTTGCTGGTTCAAATCCTTGGACAAGTCTACAGAGCTCTGCAGTGGCCTATTGTAGTTGTAGCTGGTTTGGACCATTTCTGCTCTGTCACTCAGAGGTTGCAGCCCACCACTGCAAGTGTCAGATGGTCTGTTTACATCTTTGTGACTGTCTTCCTGTGGCTCCTTGCTGCGCTCTACGTCTTCCTGCTGTCTGACTTCATTCCGGTCTCAGAGGATGTGTCTTACGACAAGATTCACCAGTGCTGGGTCTCGCACACCTCACAGATCCTGCAGGTTGTCATGCTGCTCCTAATGACTCTGGGCTATGCAGCATTGCATGAGTGCAGAACTGGGCTGTTGAAAAATCCTCCTCTGAGAGACCAAATTACAGACCACGGGAGAACTCATTTCAGAATAAGTCTTGTTCACCAGACTGTGCATATATTTATGAACACATGGATCCTATTCCTGGTTTTTCTGGCTGTGCTCCTCCTGCTACCTGTGGGAATACCTGCATACTTGGGTCTGAACACTGCCTGGCTCTGCTTCCTCAACAGCCTTCTGATAGCCGTTGTTTTATGTGTAGTCTGTCCAGCCTCACAGCTAGCAGAGGGCTTGGCAGCAGTTCCTCCTGACAGCTTCTGTGAGTGGAGATTTGAATTTAACTTGGCTGCAGAGGACAGAACATGACGGCACCAAGCAAATACAGAAAGGACACGTGTTCGACGACGTGAAATTCGCTGCAGAGAGCTGACAAGTTGTGTTTTGTAGCCACGCAAGCTTTATGAATGACATTGTGTAGGTGGTGTTGTCCACCATTTTGGCCCAGAACAAAATCAACATCTACTGGAAGAAATGCCTGGAAATGTAAATATTAAATGGCTTCATAAGGGATGGGTTGTAATATATTTGGTGATCCCTTAGATTTAGATTTATACTGTGCAAGGAGTACCAACAAAAATATTCAATATAGTCATGATAATAATACTGGTAGTGGTGTGAATAAAGTAGCAACTACATACATTATTTTAACAAAAGTATAACATTCCTCAAGAAGGTACATTTAAAAATTTTGGCTAATTTGAGTGTGAAAAGAGAATTAGGCTAATAAGACACAGACACTAAACTCACTGACACTTTAAACAACACTTTGAGAAGCATTTTTCCCTTTTCATTAAATTTAAATGAATTTAATTTGAACAGTAATCAGAATTTAATTGCAAAACTAATGTCATTCCCATCAGCCTCAGTTCTGATTTGTGCTAATTAGCACGCTAACAAGCTTAACTAAGACGGTAAACATTTGCTCCAGTTTGTGACTGTCACACATTTTGATGAATAAAAAACTACAGCCTATGAGAGATGTCATGTGATGTTTGGAAAAAAAATCTAAGTCTTCCTGTTTAAAGTAACATTATTTCTCTTAATTATTAGCATATTAAAATTAGCTTGTTAGCATGCTATGTTAGCACTAGCTGAAATAGCTGAAATGTGAATACATCTTCACCGAGCTGGGGCTTCATACTCTTGTTCCAGATCAAATCACCAAAATATGTATTTATTTGGTTTTGGAGATTGTAAAAACTGCTATTTAAAGTTACATTTGCATCTGCTCTGTGTGGATAAACTTCCTTTTTCTTCTTCTTCTTTTTTTTGTTTTTTGTTTGTTTGTTTGGATTAGCAGGAACTATCTGTGTTTATGCTAAGAGGCTGCAGCAACTAGCTAAATGTTAGATGTGTAGATTAAAAATGGACACTTTTGTGTTTTGTTTTGAACAAGCTAACTGTCATTTTTTTCTTTACATGAAAAATTATTGGAACTGGTAAATAATTATCAAAATTGTTGTTGATTACTGTTACTTAGATTGACTTAACTTAATGCATCTATTAAGATGCATTAAGTTAAGTCAGTTGAGATATTTTTCAAGTGACATGCCCTGTTAGTTTTTTTAACCCAACTCCCTTTAAGGTACTTCTAGATGAAATTTACCATCTGTGCAACACTTCACGGTTCCTGCTTCACTTAAAACCACATCAGCAGCTCGTGTGAATGTCAATGACTAACTTGTGCAAATGAGCCAACAATGAAGTTATGAGGAGAAATCAGCATCACATGTCGACAAGAAAGGCAACAGACAACACCAGTTTGACACTACAGAACTTTACTTGAATTTGATCCAAGTTCATTGTCTATACAGGATATATTTACAAGAGCTTAAATCAGGGAAGGGCAAAAACAGAAAAAAACAAACACTAGATACAACTGAGGTATTAGCTAAAAGCATTTACAGGTATGTATTTTACTAGTAAATATCAATGATAAACAGTTAGAGATGCAGTTTCTTCTGCTTAAAAAACATCTTTTTATATCACAACATGAGGTAGGAGAACAGTGTCTCGATTCATGCAAGAACAAAAGTCTCATCACACTGTAGTATTGGCAACGTAGTATGCAATGGTCATACACAGACACTGTGTTTCATGTTCAGAACAGCATTGAGGGGGAAAAGGGTTATTTTTAGCCAAGCCATGAATATCTTATTCATCTATAACAGGATGTGTATAACTAAAACATGGTGTACCTTTTCTTAGTAACCAGTGATCTGTGTGATCAATCACCAGTGGAGCTCTAGTCTCTGCTTCTCCCACGAGGGTCTAGAATAATTACTGGTTCAAAGTTATACAGCCGACTACAAAGCATACCACTTGAAACAGTTCAAAGGTTACCTTGGATTGATTGCTAGTTTTCTTCACATAGCCAGGAGGCAATGGGTATGTAAATCCTGTATTCAAATATGTTCACGTGGTAAAGCCGTGCCCTTTTCACCTTGTTTTAATCAGTTGGGCACACTTCACACCTGTAAAAATTCTGTACAAAGCATATCCAAGTTCTCATAACACTGCAAATTGCAAAAAGACCCAGCACATTGTGTCACAAGGGATTTTTCCCCTTTCATTTACATTTAGTCCTTTATTTTATTGTGGTGTACATTTAGCTAAACAACGCCCCCTTGTGTATAAAATGTAAATTACATCCAAAGTAAAATTACATTGATGATTAATAACTGCTAATGTGATGAATCGAAAGGATTTTTTATTATTTTTGTTCTGCCGAGGAGGTAATTAATTCGATAAAACTAATACTGATTATCTTTTAAGTGATGTGAACACATCCAGACGAGGATATATGACCAGAATCAGAATCAGAATTACACATCCAGAGCTACAAGAGCAAGTTTTTCTCTTTCCCTTTTCAAAGCTGCTGTGCTTCAGTAAGACCTGGGAGGCCAACAATCACTCACAATAACTCACACTCTCACACACTCTCTCTCTCTCTCTCTCACACACACACTCACACACACACTCTCTCTCTCTCTCTCTCACACTCACACACACACACACACACACACACATCATTTCCAAATCAGAAAAGGCTACATTGTCTTCAAAATCTGACTTTATATTTAGTCAGCCTTTAAACCAATAATGATATAAAACTTGCACATGTTCAATGTTCATGCATATGAGCCATCTCAATAGTTTGTGCGTTACGTGGGGGAAATATCTTTTTTTTTCTCTTAACAATGAACAGATTGAAAGAGTGGCCCGGTGACACAAAACATAATGGGCAGCAAAACATGCAAAACATTTTTCTGTTTGTTTTCTTTTTTTCCAAAATGCATTTTTCTTCAATAAATGTTTTCGTTTTTCAATTTAGTTCAGGGGAGGGGGGGTTCAACAAAGAGAAACAAAGCTCTTTACATTACACGTTAAGCAGTCCGTCAAGATGAAATCTACAAAAAAACCCCAAAACAAATGCATCAGTTCATAAAGGGGGGAAGTGTGTAACAAAGTATTATTTTCCTATTTTGCCTTTGTCCTGCATCACGTCTCAGTAAAACCGTGCGTTTCATTTCCCCGCATCCACTCGACAAGAGTCAAGTTCTGATATCTGCAAAGACCACTTTTTAAAAAAAGAACGCAAAAACATCTGAGGCCTTAGTTCTGGTCCAATTTATATAACCTTTTGAAGATTTTTCATATAAGAACAGTTAATATATTAATGACTACTGTATTTACAAAGTGAATATAAATCTTTAGTTAATACGTTAAATATTTTCTTTCATAATTTCAATAAAGGTTTAAATGGAACAACAGTAGAGTGTACACTTGCGGCGTGGGTTTATTTTACTGGCTTGCACCTGCACCTGCTTTTATGACTATCAACAAACCAAAACTGTACTCTGCCGGTCTTTAAGGTCTATTATTGTAAAGGGAAGCTGTGTCAGAGAATCTGCATTGAACAGGATGGAGCACAGTGGAATGTCTATCAATTTGCATTAATAGCAGATGCATAAAAAAAGCTCAGAGTTTAGCTGAGGCCGATCCCCTTCTGTTTTTAAACAATTATTTACACACACTCACTCGCTTAGAGGGATCTCCTTAGTGGAAATAAAAAGCGCTTTAGCCTAGCAGCTGACACAAAAACGGTCCTCTCTTTCTCTGGCTGGACGTCTGCTCGCTCTCCTGGGCTTCTACAAAACACTGCACGCCCCCAGCTGATCTGGCGCTGGAGATGGATGGACGGGTACGTGTGATCGAGTGTGGGTCGTTTTGTGTGAGAGGAGGGAGACTGTTGAGAGATGGGGGATCCTGTACAGTCTCACCCGAGGGCGGGCAGAGGCCCCCAGACAACAACAGCTGCCCCCATTCTGATGGCACAAAACAAAAAGCGCTCCCTCCGTAGCTCTAGCGTCTGGGCCACCCAGCCTGCCGCGGGGAAAAGTGCACCATTCCCCCGAGCGCTCCCCTCAATCCTCGCCTCCCCTCTCTTCCTCTTCCTGCTCGGTGCTGTTTGTTCAGCCAGGCAGAATAACGTAAAGCAGGGGCCGGACCTGAGGCCCAAACCACCCTGGACTAACTGCTTTCACCTGCGACCCACATTCTTAGATGACGCTCTGACAAACACTGAGGATAAAACTGTCTGCTAACAATGAAGTCAAATGATACAAAAAAAGAAGCCCAGAAAACAGGACAGACTGTTGCTTTGATCATCTGCTGGGAACGCTGGAGCCATTGTTCTGCCTGAAAGCCTGGACTGCACTGACACACTCGAGTGTGTGCGGGCATGCAAGGATGTCGTATGTATTATGGCGACACAGTACAGCTAGCGCGCATGTGACACTCTGCCTTTCTTCTTTCTTAGAAAAGCTACACCGGCTCAACCAGCCCCCGTGTCCACACACATTCCTTTCCCAGGGGGTTCTGGGGAAGGAGAGCGTGTTAAGTGCTGAACGCTGCTCGTGAGCTTCTTCATGCCAAGCCTGAAAACAGCACAGTGTTTCCTGTCTAGCCCAAAGTGGGTGAAAAACAACAGTGTTGAGGAGTTTCCCCGCAGAGGGCTATGGTGTTAGCGTACAGTGGTGGAAGGTGTGAGGCCTCATGTGAGGGGTGGGGGGAGTTAGAGGAGACACTGAGCAGCTGGTGGATCAACCGACAGACTGTTTGGTCTACGACAGGAGAGTCCAGGTGCTGCCCAGCAGAGTAAAGAGGGAGACTACTCTGTGTTAGGAGCAGCTGGGGTCCAGGCCAGACGATTTGCTAGCTAGCTACCTTGTGGGAGTCACACTCAAAACACTCATTTCAAGTTCAGCGTCACTATTGGCATATTTTCATGAGGTTTTTTTCGACATCCGTCTTTTTTTTTTTTTTTTTTGTATATTAAAGGTCTTTCTCCTCCATATAGATCTGATATTTTTAACATGTAAATACACTTTTCTTTCTGTATTTTTATAAGGAGCAAAAAAAAAAACTATTTAAATGTCCATGCAGTTTCCTGCAGTCGCTGGTACTTGAGCGTTTGGGCTGTAAGTAAAGAAAGACGGAGAAGGGGCTCACAACCAGACGCCATTTTGTGTCCGTGGGCACCAGTTGCTGTGCCAGGTAGTAGCATAAAGAAATGTCAGTGAGATGCCAAGACGAGTCCGTATGTCTGAGCTGAAGTCTGAAATCTCCAAGTCATTAGCTCTGAAATCCAGAGAGAGCTGGGTGGGCTGGGAGAGGAGGGTAACAATGGTGTGGGAGAAAACAAAATAGTGATGGGTTGAGTTGATCTCTGCATGACCAAACTCCTGTCTGTGAAGCAGCTGCTTGTTCAGTAAAAATGATAAATTAAATCAAAAAAACATGCCCCCAAAAAATCTTAAATACTGCTTAAAGAGAGGAAAGTAAAGCAAAAGAAAGAATAATAAAAAACGCAACATAATTTTTTTCTTTAAGTGATGTTAAATTACAAAAACAAAAGTCAGTCCTACACAGAAATAAAAAGGGAGGGTGAGATGCACAACTTAAAAACAGCCTGAGGAGACATGAAGCTCCTTTTCTGCTTCAGGCTGATTTGTTTGTGTCTGTAGAGTTGGCGGGTGATTGGGAGAGGAATGAGGGGAGGGGGGAGAGGCGCCTGAAGGGGTGGCAGTTACTTTTGGCCAGCCGCTGGGGCCTCCGAGAAAGAGGAAGAGGAGGAGGAGGGTGGGGAGTGGGCATTGGGGGGTCCGGTGGAAGGGGTGGGAGGAGGAGAGGGGCTGCCTCCCACCGTGCCAGACTGGGCCATCTGCTGCTTGAGCTGGGTGATTGTGCGCTCCAGCTTTTCCCTTGCCTCCCGCTCCCTGCGCAGCTCCTCCTGCAGCTCCTGCCGGTCTGCCTCTGCCTGCTCCAGCCTCTGACGCAGCTCCGACAACTGAGAGAACACAGAGACATGAGGTCAGCCTATGCCTACAGCCAATTAGAGGACATTTAGTCTGACACATTATCACATTTAACAAGAGTCTGTTAAAAGTCATGGTGTGTGGATCTAAACGTATGAAAGGACTGTGTCACACACACAAAACTCCATTAAGATTTTCAGAGATTTAATTTCAATCTTAGCCCTTTTCTTCCTATCAAAATCTCATAAAAACAGTAAGACATGGACATAAAACATGCCTGCACGCTAACAGAGTGTGCAAAGTAAAGCAGATATGCTATCTACTGCAGACAAAACCTGTTTGGAGAGACCCTATCCCTCATTGTTTGTTGCTCTGGCAACCATCAGCTGTCACATTTTGATGCTCAGCCACAGATCCTGACTTAACCTTCTTTATTGCAGCCTACTGTCCAGACCAATGCTCAATACCAGTTAAACAAGATATGACATATAGAGACACCTATGACTTCTGTTCTGCTCTGACTTTGAACAATTGTCTCAAACAGGTTAATTACATCTTACGGTGTCTCATTTCAGGTCAGCACTAATCTCATAACCACACAAACATGCACACCCCCTTTCCTAACTGGCAAACATCCTGAGTCTGATGCCAAGGGAGCGAGGAAGGAGGAGCCAAAGCTTCAATAACAGACAGGAGGGGGACACTGCAGCCCTGAGCTCTGGCCAACAAAACAGAACCCTTCGCAAGAATAAGTCTAGTGGAAACTCAAACAAAGGCTCTGAATCTGTGTTTTTGTGCACTTTCACACTCATAAACAGAACGGTGACTCACAGTTGACCCACATACAGCCAGAATCATTTAGCTGGGAAACTCTAAATCACAGAAAGACTACAACTACACCTCCAGTGTCAAGGATTCAGTAGAAAACAGCCTTCACTAGCCTGACAGGAAATATGTGGGTGACAGCTACGTGATCCGAGAGTTCTTTGCCATTATCTGATGGGAAAATCAGAGAGCGCAGAATGTTTTTACATTTAGTTGACGCCCACTTGTCCAAGCACACTGCTAGTTGTTACTGAGAGCTGACCTGCAAATCAGGGAGTTTACTGAGGATAAGAGGCGCTTTCATTATATTGTTGATCTCACTCTGTTGTTTCAACATGCTGCATATTAACACAAGCGGCCTCATCTTCTCAGCAATATCATTCAGGAGATTCTTGCATGATAATTAGAAAAAAGTAACTGTTCAATCAATTTGCTGTAGATGCTTAGAAATGGCAATAAAGAATTAATAATGAAGAGTGCTACACTGATGCTTCCTGGTTTTGAGTTTCCCTCTGTAGCATAGCACTGCAACGTTTTAAATACAAATTAAGTGCATTTGCATAATATATATGTCACTGTGACTCAATGAGACTGTTTTTGACGGCAAGTCAGTGCGGCAAACGAGTGTGTTTCCGTACCTGTGCAGTGTAGTGGGCCTCTTGTTGGCGTTGTGCCCCCGGCTCGCAGGCACAGGCCTGCTGTCGGAGCTGCTCCAGACGGGTCTCCAGCTCCAGCTGTTCCTGGCGGGCCTGGCTGAGCTGCCGCGCCTGCTCACTATGTACCGCCTCTAGCTCACAGCGCAGCTCCCGCTGCTCGGCGCTCAGCTCCCGTAGCCTCGCCGCCTCACCCCCACGCAACGCCTCCAGCTCCTGGAGACACAGAGATGAAGTCAAGGGAAATAACAATAATAATGTGGTACTTCACCGACCCCTGTGGAGAAAAATGCTTTACATTTCAGCTCCTCCACAGGGTCAGATGTTTGCCACCACAAGGGACTCGAATGCAGGCGTCTACTGCTTATGTCCGACGCATTATGGATGCAGTCAAGAGCAAAAAAGACAAAAGAGGAAAGGCTACAAACCTGAAGTGTCATGTATATGCATTTTCTTATCCAGAAGCACAATTTGTTTACATTGTATTCTGTCAGACATTTTGTAACCACTATTATCTAATGGTGAAAATGTCATTTTAGAATACACCACATCACAATGGAGGTGATTAAATACAGTGACATGGATGTGACTACGATGTCAGTAACTCTATTCTCATATGTACATGTGGAATAAAACCTGAGTGTTTTAATAATAAATAATATGGTATAAATGTGTGAAACATTGTGATTGACATGAACCTGGGTGCTGACTCCCTTTACAAATTGCAGAACTATCAGATACGAATACTTCTCAAAATTAGTTTTTTTTTTCGAATCAGACAGAAGAAGAATGAGATGAAGGAGTTGTTGGAAGGTGAACATCACCTCCACATCTACGTCAAGGACACTTTTAATAGGCGGGGACAGTTTCAGTGGAGTCAGGGGCTCATTTATCTTGGTCTTTGTTCTTCTGACTGCCAACTTACCATTTCCAGCTGCAGCTGCTTGTGCAGGGTGGAGTTAAGCTTCTCCTGCTGCCTGCTGTACATCTGCATGATCTCCACAACAATCCTGTCCTTGTCATCCTCCTGCCCCCCCACCACCACTGCAGCACTGCTCTCGGCTGAGCTAGTGTCCTTAGCCGCTACTTCCGTTACCGGCGACAACAACGACCCAGGAGGAGGAGGAGGAGGGGTGTGGGCGGGGTTGTGGGTGGCTTTCTTGCAGCTCTGGCTGCTTGTCTCCATGGAAACTGCCTGGGTTTGGCATTCCCGCTCGGTGGCCGAGGCAGCATCGGCACGTTGGGATTTGGCCTCCTCGGCGCCAGCAGAGATGGGAGGCGACGCATGAAGATCTGAGGAGGGAGGAAGAGGAGGATGAAGGAAGGAGTTTTTCAGAGAAAAAAAAAAGGAGAGGAGGTGGTTGAAAGACAGGAAGCGCGAGCCGAGCTGGTGTACACTCCCGCCTACACTTAGTAACACCCTCGCACAACCTCATAGAAGCTCACACCTCTTTCTCAGCGTGAGCCACACGCAAGCACAAGCACAGCATGGCAACAGCCAAGAAACCAAACACGCACACACAAATTCTCTGTGTCCGTGTGTGAGAGAAAGAATAGAAATGAATAAAGGGCCTTGTGTGGGAGCTGCGCCACTCTGCGTGGGCTCCTCCTCTGTTCAAACTCTGGCCTGTTCCTTCACTGTGGCTTTTAATGTGCACATCACGGGAAAGGCATCAAACGGGCAGTGTCACACTCACGCACACAGACACATGTGCAAGATGCTGCAGTGGGACATGTGTAGGCTAGTAAATATGGTGTGTTTGAAGTCATATGCTCTCACTTTGAGAGAGAAGAAGAAATAGTGAAAGAGAGGGAGAGAGAGCACGAGAATGGTGGTTTGTTTACAAGCCTAATGTATTCGTATAGTGTATATGTGTGACAGGAAGCAGCATGCTCTGTACACAGCATGTCTGGCACCATGGAGGACACTCATTTACTCACTCGAGCTGGCTTGTGCATGTGCATACAAACACACGCAAACCCACATTCATGCTCTGTACACATACCAGATAGTAAAAGCACACAAATATCAGGAGTGGATCATTTGGTGGTGAACGTAAAGGAAATAAACAGGGGAAAGAAGAGGGGGGGGCACACAGACTGACTGCGAGCAGAAACCATTCAATGAAAAGAAAAGAAAAAAAGAAAAGAGAGAAAAGAGGAGGAGGGGACAAAGTGACAGCAGACTGTGAGGGAGGCTGAGATGAAGGGAGCCAGAGAAGAAAGAGACAGGGACGGATGAATGGAAGTGCAGAAGCAGACGGAGGACGGACTCAGAGAGGATGTGGAGATGGCTGCCAGGAAAAAGAAAGGGGAGGATGGAGAGAAGGGAGACAGATTGGATGGAGAAGAGAAAAAAAAGGAGCAAAACGCCTGGGAGATATGAGAGAGACAGCCTGGCAGTCAGATGTGGCGTAATAATGGCAGACGGAAACCATTCCTCTGATTCACCCTCTCTCCTCTCTCCATACTTACACACACATCTTACTAATGCAGGCTTAATATACACTCTTTAAAGTGCATATAAAACACACAGAGTGTGGAGAGGAGGTCACTGCCATTTCCAGCTCTCTTGTTCATCAATAGTGAGGTGCCCCCAGAGTCTTTACGTGAAGGTCAGCGCATGATTATGTGCATTGCTGCAGGCTGCAATGTGAAGTGTATGTGTATGAATGTGTGTGTGTGTGTTGGACGGTTGTTTACTGCAGGTTGGATGTTTACAGTACGCACATGTTTCCTCATGATTTGCATGTCTTTTGTGCTTATGTTGTTTGGACCTAAATCGCTCGTACTTGTGCCTTGAGTATTTATAGTGGGCATGTGTCAGCCATCTTTGTGTGTCTAATGTACATACGATGCACACGACTGTTTAAATAATAATTATTATTTAATGATCAAACCTGTTAGTTTATGGAAATTCTTAGAGTCAACATTCATTCTAATTTAGCGTAAACAGGGGAACACAATATTAAAAACTAAATCTTACTTCAAGTGCCACTTACTAGTTTTTTAATTTTTTCCTAAGCTTTCAATCATATTAAGTCTGGGGAAATACTTCTTTTATCTTAAGCTACTGTCTTAAGTTTCATAGCACTCCAACTTGCTTCTTTAGCATTTAAAAGTACTGCATTTACATTTAATAAATAGTTTATAACCCACTACAATTCCTCCATCTCCATCCCTCCATCTTAAGCTACTGTCTTAAGTTTCATAGCACTCCAACTTGCTTCCTTAGCATTTAAAAGTACTGCATTTACATTTAATAAATAGTTTATAACCCACTACAATGCAGGTGTGCCCAGATATGATAACATTTTACATGTTTATTAATTCACAGTATGCTTATACAATTATAACTTATTATTTAAAGGCATATTTTATCATATTTAACTACAATGCCTTTCATTATTTGTATACATTATACATCATATACTAACCTCTACTTATGGACAACTTAAAAAGGTTTATAAAACACTTATAAAGAGTGTTGGTTTGTAATCCTGCATGACCATAGCCCCTGTGCACATTCAAGTAATGTCTTCCTGTTAAGTCTCTCTGTGTATTAATGTGTGTACTATTACTCACCCATGGGTGGTTCGTCGTGGCCCAGCACTCTGCGGCTGTAGTGGTGCTTCAGCAGCGCTCCGAACATCTCGGGGCTCATCTCCGCCTCCCTCCGCAGAGACACGTTGGGAGCCACCATTTTATCGTATGTGTACAGGTAATAACTGGGAGAGAAATACAGATAAAGAGAAGCACGTTAAAACACTCAACTGAGCTTGTATGCAGATAAACAATTTTAGATGTTAAGCCTAACCCAAAAAAAGAACATGCAAAAGCACTGAAAAGCAGAATTAATTCAAAGTCATTAAATATTTGCTCCCACTTACTAAGTACACTGAAACAATCAAGCATCTGTTTGTTTGTGTTATTCTAGTCATAATGGTAGTAGCGTCACCTTTCACATACTTCCCTCTTTGCAGTAAAGATTGTGAACCATTACCGTTTATGGACTTTGCAATGTTGTTATACATAAAGCAATATATACTCCTGCAATAACTTATATGGCCCTCTTAGCTCTGCAGCAATACAATGAAGCTGAATCAGAGTTTATACAATGACAGTCATTAGTTTCCAGTTTTAGCCTACAGTGACTGCGCCATCTGAAGTCAGGAGCTGAAAACACAGTGTGGAATATGGATATTTCTTATCATGCGTTTACAGGATCTCAGCCTAAACAGACCTTCGGCTTATCATGGATGTCCAGGTAGTGCGTACAACTGAGAGAGATAGTGCCTGGAGATGCACTGAAGTCACTGAGCCAACACTATCTGTCTATTCCTGGCTACATGGTGGGGATGGAGGGGGGGATGGAGGGAGGGAGGGAGGGAGGGAGGGGGGGACGACAGAGAGAGATGGGAAGAGACTGAGAGATGGAAGAGAGGAGAGGAAAGGAGGAGAGGAGAGGAGAAGAGAAGCTTTGAACCCCTCCCCCACCAACACTCCCCTCCAGACAGAGCTGGAGCTGAAGCTGAAGCTGTGAACTAGGTTAAGCATGACAGCTCAGTGGGGCTCTGCCGGCAAAACTACAGCACCACCGACAGAGCCTTGCTTCCTCTCCTCTGGATGGAGACGCAGCGCTGCCTGCTCGCCTGACTGGAATCTGAGGCTGCATCACATGAAACGCCAAAGATATGACTGAATAATGTAAGCTTGCCTCATATTTGACAAGTGTAGCGCTAATGGATGTTGGTAGTAACCCAAATACGACGTTAAGTGCTGTAGATGTCTAGCACGATGTTAGGCTGTTGCGGTTTATTGTTACTAACGCTGCAATGCAAAAGACACGCTTCAAACTGGTCTGCACGAGTCTTGACTGGTTTGAGAGTGTTGCAGTCATGTGATGCTGGTTGTTGACCAGAACTCTAATCCTGCCAGTTTGTCTAGGCAGTTTGTCAAGGCAGTCACATGTATGCTGTGGCGCCGTAAACCATTTAATAACATCTTTTAATCTGGGTCAGATTACTGTGTGAGCTATCAGAGCGCCATGAGGAAGGATGGAGGGAGAAACGGAGAACCAGTAGAGAGGAAACAAGCGGGAAGAAAAGGGAGAGAGGGAGGGAGAGCAGTGGCTCATGATGATGAAGGCTGGAGGACGAGAGGGGAACAGAGGGAGTAAAGTGCACACAAATTATGGATCAGAATTTTATTTACTGAGAAGAAAGCAAAGATAGATAAACTGATGAGAAAAAAACTGTAAGCTACAACCCAGAACGGTGAAGTGCTGTCGTTTAATCCAAGTCAGTAAGGTGTAGTACCTGGGATGGACCAGGGTGGGGTGTCCTGGCTCCTCCTTGATGTCCGAGAAAAGCCGGTTAAACACCAGAGTTTGTGAAGTCGTTTTTCCCTGCAGAATAAAAACGCACACACACATGAATTTCACACACTCAGGCAACATTGTCTTTTGAGTGATTGTGTTAGTCACAAAGGAACAGGATGGCATCTTCCATCCACATTTATTGATCTTTGCATATGTTCTGCAGATGAATTATCACTATGGCAATCGGATGCATGCCCACGCACACACATACACATACATGCATACACATGAGTACATGGAGACGCAGCAGGAGGAGAGGGGAATGTGCTGTACTGCACATGGCGCTCCTGGAGCTATAATCTAATAAAGCTAATATATGCATGCATACATGTGGATGAGGGATCATCCATCAGGCATCAGCTGAGAGAGAGAGAGAGAGAAAGAGTGTGTGTGTGTGTGTGTATGCATGCATGTTGGAGAAAAAAGATAATCATGATAAAGAGCTTCTTCCCTGTGTGTGCACGGGAAATTGTTGTGTGTGTGTGTGTGTGTGTGTGTGTGTGTGTGTGTGTATGCGTGCAGCCATAGGGGGAGGAGAAGAGCAAAGCCTTTCAGCAGCTGTGTGAGTGTTTTTCCTGACAGGTCAGAGAGGAGAAGCGTGCCGCCATGAATGAGTGAACAGGGGGTGTGTCTGTTCGTCAGGGTGGGGGTGGTGACCCTGAGAACTGACCTGTGTGTGGAGGAGGGGGAGGGGGGAAGAGACGTGGGGATGTCAGAGCAGTAGGAGGTGATGGAGATATGGGTTGGATGTATGGGTACGAGGAGGGGACAGACAACTGACCTTCCTCGCAGGGTCGGCCTCGACCAACTTGCTGCTGGAGGAGCAGAGATCTGCCAAGGATTTCCTCGCCTGGCTCTCCTCCTCCTCCACTGCCTTCTGGAACAAATGGAGAAAAGAGATGGCTGTTAAAAAAAAAGGGTCAAAAACACGCCAAGGTGAAAAGAAAGAGAACATCGAGTGCAGCTTGGAATACATTTGTTCTGAACAATTAAAAATGATGCACAGACTCTGTGAGCGAGCGTGGGAATGAGTGAAAGAAAGTTGTGAGAACAAAAAAAATCGAACTGGCATCATGGCCACAGAGGGGAAAGAGAGAGACAAATGGTACTGAAATGATAGAAAGTAGAGATAAATGACATCCAAGGGAAAGAAAATGGAGACAAATGGCATTAAAAGTGAGCCTTGCGAGTTAGCTATGGCCTGAGTCAATCGTAACACAATGTCAGAGAAGACGAAGGCAGCAAGGTAATGGATTAGCCAAGAGTACGAGCTGAATGAGCCCACTGAGGGAGACCTATGAATAAAACACAAAACAACCAAGCCTATAGTCAACATGGCTACAGCATGGTCTGTCATTATGTGCTTCTGTGCATGTGATTCATTGGTATACATGTGGCACGGTTGGAGTTCGCCATTCGCTCAATGGGAAGACATATTTTCTGTTGAATGTTTATGATTCATTGTGTCAGCTTCGTACCCTCTGAGCAATGTGTGTTCAGTAAATACTGCTGGCACTGCCTCTAGTTGTGTGTGTCCATGTGAGCCTGAGTGTGTATTTTTTTGAGCAAATCCAGGACACGCTCAGCGAGAGGCCACAGGCTTATGGAGTTGATGCTTATCTGCGACAGACAGGCTTGACACTACACACAGGCTGCCTGCAGTTCACACACACACACTTTCAACCCAACTGACAGGTAGCACAGGCACCAGAGGAACAAGACTTTCCAGCATTGCAATATGAACTGCAAGGAAGCCCACAGCAACAGACAGAAAGATGGAGAGAGGAGGTGCAAAGAGGAGAGCAGAGAGGCTGGGAAGAGAAGAAGAAACAGGAAAAGAGGAGAAAAGTGTAAAGCAGAGAGCAGAGAAAAGGGCGAAAGACATGGAGGTTGTAGAGAGCATCAATAATTGACTCACTAGCCTTAAAGGCATCTATAAATGTTTATCCACGGAATGCACGCACACACACAAGCACACACAGAATCGCACACAATTAGACAAGACAACAGCCTTTCATTAGCGGGACGTAAGGATTTCCCTCTGCACAGCATTTGCTGAGAGACACTGACATTATCAGAGCTAAACAGCCTCAGAACAATAGAGCTAAATTACTGTGACAGCGAGGCATTAGCCACCTAACAATCATGTTAGCTGCAAGCCTACCCGCAGCTTCAGTAAATATTCTTTATATACATTTAGATTTCACACTTGTTATATCTCATCATATGGAATATATGTTCTTAATTATTTTATTTAATAATTTTATTATAGATTTTTTTGACCAAACACTGCCCTATTTGCATACCAATGCATGAACTTTATACCTTCACACTCAAAACATGTGAACAATATAACATTGCTAAAGAAAGGATTTGCTGCACTTCACAGTTTTAATATTTTCACCTCAGGCTTTGGAAAATTGTGAGGGGCATTTGCACTCCTCTGTCACATTTTAAGAAACTGGGAGATGAAACATATGCTGCAATAAAAACCATGTTTATAACCTTGTTAACATGCCCATGTGATGTTTCTTACATGACGTATCATAGGAAGAATAAGCAAAAAATATAATGTGGGAGCATCTCCACCTTTGAAGTGCAGTGTACCAATGACAGTCAGACAAACACAGGTTCAGACAGCCAGAGTCTCACACGTAACATAAAGAGCCAATCCTGTCCACTTGCTGGGTGGGGCTGCAGATTGAGAGGCTGGGGGTGTTGAAGAAAGTTACAGCAAACGTTAATAGAAACAGTTCATCAGAGAGTGAAGCTGCTAATGTGTTTGATGAGTAGAGATGCTGCAGGCTGATAGCAGCAGCAGGGTGGGTGGAGACAGAGGCGGGGACTACATAGATCCATCCATACAGTACTACATGAAGGCCAAGGCATTGAGTTGCATGTAGGATGAAGAAAGAAATTAAGGGATTTTTCCATGGAGGAATTCAAGATATGAAAATTTAATGAACAAAGACGAGTTTTTGGGGCTGTATTTAAAGCCTGAGAAGAACTGTGAAACACAATTATGAGAATAATATCTAGGAAAAAACAAGTACAGCTAGTCATACTTTATTTGGTCGTGTGAGTTCATGTGTATTGTACGTAGGGGATAGTCCCTTATTTACAAGGACATGGATGAATGAGCCTGTGCATGCAAATGCAATAGGCTGGAGCCATATGCGTTGCCAGGTGCTTCTGTGTATGCGTTTGTGTGTGAGTGTGTATAAAAGGGGGCTCGCCCGTTTATGAGCGCTTGTGGTTGGTGTTTTTTCCTTTTTTTTCCTTTAGAAAGCAGCACTGCAGCACTGAGGAGGAGGGAGGGAGGGAGGGAGGAAGTGAAGGGGAGGGGAGGGAGAGACAGAGAGAGGGATGATGGGACGGTCACGGGGCAGAGACAGAGGGAAGGTTGAACTGACAGAAACAACAATAAACCCACTGCAGTGGTGTGGAGTCAAGCTGGGTCCTCGCTAGCTAGATTCCCTGCATTATCAAGGTTGTCTGAATGTGTGTGTGTGTGTGAGTGTGTGTGTGTGCGTGTGTGCGTGCGTGTGTGTGTGTGTGTGTGTGTGTGTGACTAACGGACAGAAAAAGAGCATGGGGCCAAACTAACATTAACACCAGGTCATCCAGAGGTCTTTCATCTGTTGACCCCCACAATGCTCGGCTGATGGGACAAGTGACAGCTCATTAAAAGGTAGGATGGTGTGTGTGTGTGTGTGTGTGTGTGTGTGTAATAGTGTGGCCTGTCTAAATGGAGTTGGCATGTTCTCCTCATCCCTATCTGGTTAAGTCCTTGACGACAGGCCGCGCTGACCACTGCTTGTCACGAATGGGTTAAATACAGAGAACTGGTTTCATTACGTTGTATTCAGTATAATTGCATGTGACAAATAAAGAATTCTCATTCGACTTTATATATATATGTATGTGTGTATGTTCAACTAATGGTTGCTTGTGTCTCTCCCTGTAATTCCTGCTGCTTACCTGACAGTTGACAGCTTAACGCCCACCGCCCACAAAACACAGACACATATACACACACACACACACTCACACACAAAACAGACAAAACAGACAAAACACACACACATGCACAAACATATTGTATTGTGAAAC
>JAQLOL010000004.1:18784720-18801165 GCA_029783665.1 Naso thynnoides
TAATGCACTAAAACCAATGACAGGTGAACAGGCAGTCCAAACACTTGCTAAACCAGACTTCCTTTATTAAAACAGTCACTGTCTGAGGCAGGCTTGATGACAGCCCAAGAAAAGCGCAGCTGGGTTTTATGAATGTCATTACGCTTGAGTCAGAGCTCTAAGTGAACACACCTGGGCGTAGATCAAACAGACCGCGAGAGAGAGCGGGACAGTGATAAATCTTTGTCCTGGCTCCACAGTGACGCTGATGAGTGGAGAGCAGACTGCAGCACTGATGGAGCACTGTGACTCACGCTGCAGGACAGGGTTGGCGTGGTGACGGGAGGAAGTGGCTGATGGTGGTTTGGTTTTCGCGTGTCTGGCTGTGTTTCTGGCTGTGTTTGACCCTTTGACTTCCTTTAATCATGGACTGTGGATTGTGACATCTGCGCAGTATACTGTGCTACTGTGTGTATTTCTGCGTGTGTGTCAACTTTCTAATAAGAGATGTCATCACATGACTCACGTCAGGGTCACATCATAGTCTGGCTTTCTGTCATTCACCTCTGATGAAAGAGGGCCAAAAAGTTTGACTTTTGGATTTAAAATTTAAACAGTAACTTGTATTTCTTCCTCAGGCGATCTGCTTCTCAGAACAGCAAAATAAGGCTGTTGGTTGTCTGCCAAAGCAGCTGACAGACGAGACAACCTTGCCAAAATTCACCATCATTTGGCCTAAGGCTAGATTTCCTCACTCAACGTGAGTCAGTCTTCAGAAGAAGTACTGTACATATGGCCTCATCAGATCAGGATGTGTCTCAGCCGCTGAATTTTGATAGTGATGACAAAGAAAATGTCTGGCATAACTAAGTGCACTTGTCACAGGAACTGGTTCAAATGTTGCCAGACTGTGAACCACAAGGCAATGTTTCACTCTTCAAAGGAAAAAGTCAAGGGCAACGAGCCTCCATGCGGGCCAAGTCGTCTTAGCGGCACGGCTGGTTTAATACGAGCAGCAGCGAGGCCAGAAAAAGAGCTGGACATGCAAAGAACGAGAATCAGTGCCACATGCTCATCAAGAGTCGCACACACAAGCACACACCACATTGCTGCTTGGGGACAGTTAAGGAGGAATTGCCTATAAGCTTGCATGCAAGGATGTTGAAGTGCAGTTAAGGAGTCTCAACACATGCAACCTTCAATCAGCCCTTCATAACTGAAGTATACTCATATAAAAACACCCAATGTACTGTATATTTTATGAACGCTTTAGATAATTAATTGCATCTGGAGGTCAGCAACCTAAAGGACTGTCTACAGCTTAGTTTATGCAGTTAAGAGGTGTAGGGAGACTGTTGAAGACCCTGAGGGAAACAGTCTTCTATTTACAGGATCCTGATGAGCTGGTGTGGACCCCTGAGGTATATAAGGGAAAGAAGACTTCATGTTTGCGTGTGAGTGTCTGCCCTTAGAAATGTATCTGGGAGACGGATCATTCCAGTGAGCAGCATTTATGCAGGTGGGAGTATCAGCGAGACCAACACGTCAGCTTTTGGCAAAGCAAAGACAGAAAGAGATGAAAGTACAAAAAATGTCACTTGTTCCACCTTCACTAATGCAGTCTGTTTCCCAGTTGCCAACTTAACAGCCTTGCCCTGAGCAACATCAGTCAGGCCCCTGGTGGGATAAGGATTTACAGGGTATGGAAGCTGCGAGCAGTGGAAGGGAAAGAAACAGTTGGAGGGCGTTTGACGGTAGTGGAGCAAAGGTGAGGCTGTGAAATAGAAGACTTACAGGACAAGCAATCACCTACGTTTGCATCTCACAGTGGTTTGCTGTGCTTTTGCCGTTTAATCTGGTGCGTAGGCTGAAGGTCAAAACTAGCACGGGTCACAGTAACACTTAACTTGGCGGCTATTGTGTGCAATTACGCACATGGGGGATGTTTGAAAATAAAAAAGTGTGAGCACCTAAGCAGACAACACACACAGAATCACTTACAAATGGAAATGACAAGCCATTACCAAACATGCAACTAAATTACTGGCAAAGTGGAGAGATGGGGATTCCTTTAATCGTACAGGCCGAGCATTTTCCCCTGATTTTTCTGTGTTTGTAACAAGCATAATTGAGCAGTGTAGTGGCTGGGCTTGATGCGTTGTGGATGTGCCGGGTGGCGGCCCAGCGGGACTCATGATACGCCTTTGATATCCTATGTTTATCTCCCTGTCTGGGAGACTGTGGCTGTGGGACAGAAAAATGAAAGATGGAGTGCCTATGTGTGTATGTGTGTTTTTCTGCTGTGTATATGGTGCTCCTATGGAAAGCGCCATCTCTGGGTCCCTCCATTTATATCTTCATTAATCACCGTTCCCACCGGGAAGGCGGCACAGAGGAGTCTTTCAAATGCAAACTCACTCTCCTTGCTTGCACACAACAGGCACAGGCTGGCAATCTCCCACAGCCCCTTTACAGTACACTTTCCTCACGTCCGACTCCCTGCCCCCAACACACATACACACATAAAACATACTCGTCTGACCGTCTCCCAGGGCGACCAGACAGTGGACAGTTAATCCTCTCATCAACACATTGATTAATTAATACCAAGACTGCGCATTATTCTGGTCTAATGCAAAACAACCCATGCAAGTTATAGTAGACTTGTTACGATCCAAGCTGCTTTCTCTTCTTACAGTCTTGTTGGAACTTGCAGCCTATTATATTCCCGTCAGTTTCACTTGTTCTCGCTCTCATTTTCCTTCGAAGCAACAAACTGGTCTGATGCCTCGAGGGGGGAGAGCCAGGGTGCAGTCAACATGCAAACAGGCTGTCAGTCCAGGACTCTTTTAAAACCTGCAGGACATTTGGCTGGGAGGGGCTTAGCCAGTTTGTTTAGTCTATGAGACTGTTGGCAGACATGGTACAGGCTCCACTGTATCTGGACTGACCTATCTCTGCCGCCTGCTGCCGTGGCGAGTTGCCATCCGTCCCACAGCAGCGCATTATCTTCTTGTGGTAAGGTGGGAACGGAGTCAAAGCCAAGGAAACAGTCAAAAATAACAGGTTGGCCTTGGGTTTGGAAACTGTCACCAGACAATTGATGCTACATTTTTAAATGTGGGGTTGTAGAGCACAGGATAAGCGGTGAGCTGGTGTACAACAAATCCAATTGGTGAACTGAACTGTGGCTAAAGCCTGTGACAATCTATTTAAGAAAAACACTGAGAAGTAATGACTTTAGCGTTGCTCCAGTGAGCTGCAATGCTGTTATGGAGCTGTGATACTGGCACTGACCTGATGGTGACATACCAGAGGCCCCTCGGCTCAGCCCCTCCTACCTCGCGGGGCCCCATTTAGCCCTTTACAACAGGCAGCAAACACAGGCTGAGGCACAGCCTGTTGTGCACAAGGAACACGGACAGTCCCACTTCAAACTATATACAGGCGTGATAGAGTGCAGGTTACTCTAGGACAGCATTCAAAGAAGTGCCTAAGTGGATAATTGTTCTTTTGAAAATGCACCGACATAGAAACAGAAAAATAAATGTGTGTATAGTTGTTTAGGGGTGGGCAGTGTGGGGGTAAAAGAGCGTTTTCTTGGAAAATGCAGGCTAGCTGGCATGTGATTGGCCAACCAAAAAGGCTGTTCCAGCCTAGATTTGCGGTCCAGCTCAGGTCCTGGAGAGGTTAATTTTCAACTTGCAGGAAGAGGAGCTGGGGCCCAAGCCCCCTTTAACAACCTAGTGGCTGTGAAAATGGCCTATTTCATGAAAGATGACCAAAGTGTAGAGCAGCGTGTCAACTGAGACAATGGCCCGTCCCACCTGTCCTGGCCTTACGCTCACATTTACTTTGTTTCATACTCTTTGCTTCTGTTCTCAGTCCTGACCTCATTCACTCAAAAGCTTCCCACAGGAGTGGTAAGTTTTCTGACCACAGATACCCTTTTGGTGTGTGGCAGCCTGTCTGAGTTACAAAAATGTAGGCAGGCGACAGCAGAGGCAGAGGTGAGGTTAACTTGGGAGACTGTTGCACATGTCTGAACACAGACAGGAACTTATGTAACACGAGCTGTGGTCACTGTAACCGAGTCTTCTCTCATTTTACTCTTCTTCTGTTTCCTGCTGCCTCCCTTTTGGTCCATCTCCTCCTTTATTCTGTGTCCGTCTCGCCCGACAACTCGCCACATCCATCAAGGTTGGAGACCTAATCAATAGCCACTGGCTCTCCTCTCATCCGCCGTGCAGACGCAAACAAGTGGTCTTATTGCTTATGTAACGATCAACTTATCGGGTCATTTGGCTGCTTATTTTGTTACTGTCCACTGATTGGGGCCCAGGGGGTAAAGACTGTTTACAGACACATGTGGGCAACAGCAGAACTGTCTGTGAAGACAAAGATGATGGTGATCGAAGAATGGTGGAGTAAAGAGCCAACTAAAGGTCTTAAGTCAAGAAGGATGAGGACATGGACCCAAGAAAAGAAGTCAGATTGAAGACTGACGTCAAGATAAAGAGAGAGAGAGGGAGGAGAAAGAGATAGCAAAGGCAGCACAGTGAGCGATTAGCTCGCCTGCCAAAATCCAATTAGATACAGCCTGAGAGAATGACTGACAGGCAGACAGACAGACAGAGCAGACAGCCCAGGAGACAGCCAGAGAGTGCAGCTGCACTGGTCTGCGGTAATGAAGTCACTGGTTTCCAAATAGCAAATAGAGGAAGCCAGAGAGATGCAGCTGTCTGCCGTCTGTGCCGCAGCCACTGTGTCAGCCCAGCCAGGGAGACAGACAGAGGAAGGCTGTTCTTTCAGTCTGACACTTCTGACTCTGGGCCAGCATAACGCAACAAACAAGGCAAACAAGGAACACACAGCTATGTTTCACTTTGTTCTGCTGAGCGGCTGAGCTCAGTGGGGTGGGGAAATACCGGTATGTCTTAAATATCAGGTCATACTGTTCTTTCTGCATTGGATTTTTTTTTAAAAATAGGAAAAGGTCACAACTTTAGCCACAAAGTAACAAACCAGGGGTACCACACAAAGTTTCAGAGTCGTACTGATCTTTGCCTATGCAGACATTTGTAAAGCAATGGAAATTAACATTGTTTAAAACAGGAAATTTTCTATTTTTTTCTCTTTTTTTGTCATGACTATCCTATTCTTTTCCTTCAGTACTTTTGATAATTAGATGAATATAAATGTTTTAAGAAAATTCGCAATATTCTTGCAAAACAGCTCCCCACGTACATCTGTGGTTATTTTTTAGTTTTTAATAATTAAAATATTAAATCAGACCTAATGAGTAAAAATTTTGGCCGGTAAAAAATACGCTCGGTTGGTGGTTTTTATCATCAACCGGTCCCACTTGGCCTGTGAATTTTAGACACTGAGCCTGTCTGATGACATGTAGTCACACGACACGAGCCAAATCATTTTTTTTAAGATGTTCAGTAGGAGTTTGAGTTGCTTTCTGTCTTGCCTCAAAAAAAAAAAAACACGCAATAAAAATGACACATGATCTTGTCTCAGCAGGAAAGTACAAGTGTTCGTCACAACCCCTGAATGCAAAATGAACTCATTGTCTATCAGATCCTTAAGTAACTCTTGAGATAAGGCTTCAGCTTGTTGCTGTCTGTTGGTGGCGTCTGTCTAGCAAACTATTTACACAGCAGGGATCAGTAGACAGGGTAGCAGTGCCTTAGGGCACAAAGCCCCGTTTATAGGGAGCAAGTCCTGGAGTTTTTAACTGCACCTTCTCAAACCAAACATTCCTAACAGGATATGGGACTAGTAGCCATTGGAGAAGGTGGGGAAAAACTTCCAGAAGGCTCCCTTGTTTGTGTCTCTTCTCTTTTAGAGGTCCCAGGACTCTCTGGTAAAACTATGAACTGCTTGTAAATGTGCATACTGACACTGTGTGTAAATAAGAGCCACTGGGAAAACGGTCTGCAGTCGGGGTTAGACCAACATATCGAGGCAAGCCATCTTTCTAAGAAGCATGTGTGACTATAAGCTGCCTGGCTGGCCTTCCACTAACATCAACTGGGATGTGGAAACTATGAGTCACACAGCCAGTGCAGTGGAGGCGGCTGGACACTGAGAGTCTGGAGGATGTTCTGAGTGAGAGACATGTCCGTCTGCCTCACTTCCTGTTCAGTCAAACACACACTTTCGGTACACAAATACACACACAGGCACGCGCGCACACACACATAAACAGAGGGTGGCTGGACTAAGTGAGGCAGGACACTGCGAGGTCACCTTGTTCTCTGGCCACTGACCTTTCGCACACCCTTACATCCGCTTAGTTGGTGGGGGGGATGGGGGTGGAGTGGCATCCTCTTTTAATGCCAACATCATCTGCTTCCTGCAGACTCAAAGGCAACTGTCTTTCCAGGAATTTGCCCATTTGTGACTTTGTGTGTCTCAGTCGACAAAACAATGCAGCTGTTTTCTCTGAACTATTAATTTAACAACACACGTTCTGATCAAGCCAAACTTTAACGGTAAAATCTAGCAACTACTGCCAAACAATAGCTGCAAGCCTTAAAAAAAAAGAAGAAGAAGAAGAAGAGAAAACAGTCTGAGTTTTCGCTTCACAGAAAAAAGACAGCACCTGAAACTGCGGTGAGACAGGGGCTCCAGAAAGCCTGGCAAAGTGTGAGACAGAGATGAGGATGTGTCATACTAGCCTCCAGTTAGCAGTTCATTACACACACGGAGGCTGGCAATGTCTCACACATAAACACACACAGACAAAAAGGTTGCAGGACACATCATCCACTTTGAGCATGTGTTTTTATACGTGTGTTGCATCTGTGGTCTGTATACGTTGCTATTTGCCTGCGTGCGTGTTTTCTCTATGGTATTAAAATGTCTCTGCCTTTGAGAAAAAACATGTACGTCTTCCAACATGCATACCTTAAACCAAAGCAGAGGAAGAGGAGGAGGACAATTGGGGAGAGGCGAGACAGGAATGCGGTGGGGACACTAGACGAGACAGCAGACGGTATTTCCGGCACACACACCAAGTTAAAAAGCAAGGCATCTCCGTAACTTAAGCAGAAACAATACAAAATGTGTAGCTTGGTATATTTATACCTGCACACACACACACACACACACTGCAGTCTCTCACCTAATTTGCATCCTGCTGTACAACTATCACAAATAAATCTTGCACGCAAGGGTTGTGGTAGAGCCCCTCTCTGTTCAAAATGTGTGTTTGCCGGTTTTATTTTGAGTATATTTTTGAGTCATTTTTTTACCCGATCAAGAATCTGAACTGGTGGGTTTGAGTGTGAGCAAACCACACTGGATAGACAAAAGCACAACCCCACGTTTACTCACAAAACAATGCAAAAAGGGCAGCCCGCTGTGGTCAGAGGGAGGTCATGAGACATAAACCAGTCAATGGCTGGGAAACAATCTAGAGCTTTTGCCCCACTAAATGCTGACTTTTCAATAGGCTTGTTGCCCTTGTGGCTTAGATAGTGCACTGACATGATTTTTTTTTTTTTCCAAACAGAGCAGGAATAAAATGAATCGACTAAATCATTCCATGACTCTGCAGTATTCTGGCTTTCAGTAATAACTACCAGTAACGCAAAGAAACAATTTCACTTTCAGGTTTGCCTAGAGGTAAAAGGGTCACTAATGACAACTACGTTCCAATCCTGGAAGAGTGGCTCATCCTTCATTTTGACATTTTCTTGTTGTGAGAAACAACTGGATTTTGTTGCTGAGCAACTCTTGACAGGATTATAAAAATAATTCTCTAAATAATTCTCCACCAGTAGTCAGGTAATATCTAACCAGCATAAATTGTCTTAGGCTTTAGTTTGCACATGATGTTATTTTCTCCTACTGTATAGGAAATTGCAAAAAAAAAAAAAAAATCAGTTACCTTGGGCAAACTACAAAGTGATTTTTATTTGACATTTAGATAAAAGGTGTAATTAACTGCTGACACATAGTTTTAATAAAAAAGCTAAAGAGCCTCTTCCTGAGTATCCCCATATTGTCCTTTTGTTCAGTGACATTCCCTGTGACCTCCAGGTGACCCAAGAGGACAAATGATGCACTTCCCCTTCAGCTGTGGCCAGCTGGCCTAACCTCGTCGGATCAGACCTGGCCAGGCAGATGTCACCACCTGTCCCAGGCCACTCTCACACACACTAGGTCAACGCTGGTTTAAGAAAACACCAGAACAAAGAGAATGTGGAATGGACCATGGAGAAGAAAATGGGCTAAATAGGCAACCATTTTAGAAGATTTTAAAAGTACATTCAAAAAAATTCAACAGTACAAAGTTTTAACTGGTTTCCGTCTTCATAATGAAGGTAAGTAACATTTTTTTTACAAACAAGCAAAGACATAGGTGTCATTCAGAAGTGCACTTACTTTATCTAGCGACCTCTTGAGCTTGTAGTGGAACTTCTCTTTGACCTCATCCAGGAGCTGCTTGAGCTTTGGCTCCTCGGGCGTGCCTTGGTACTTCCTGGCAAGCTGCAGGTAACACGGCCACTTGGCTGAGTCAAAGCCCCAGTGGCAGGTTCTCTTATCAGGTGACTTGTGTGAATGCATGACAAACTTCTGTGGCGAAAAGAGCAACTGGCACTCAACACACTGGATGCAGGGCGCCTCAGGCTGGGTGTAGAACTGGGGCACAAAGAGACCCTGGCACTTCCCCAGACATTGGTGCTCCACCTGGAAGCTGGCTTCGCTCTCCTTCAGGAGGCCCTGGGTCGACAGCTTACCGCTGGGGTCGGCAGGCAACGCTGCCCCCGGACGCAGGAGAGCATTGCACAAACGTTGTGCATCCGTCAGTGTAATGAGGCCACAGGAAGGTGCGTTGAACGGCAGAATGCCCAGCACCTTGAGGATGTGCAGCTGCTCGGCGTCACAGCGCGAGCAGTAGACGTAGAGCTCGTCGCACACAGTGTTGATCTGCTGCAGCGAGAAGTCGCGGAGCACCGAGTTGAGCACTTGGGGCAGGCAAAGACGCTTCTCTCCCCCGACGACAAAGCAGGAGATAGACTCTCCTTCCAACAGCGAGTGGGTGAGTTCGGTGGAGCTGTCACAGGGGACCAGCAGAGGACCCCCTCCAAGGACAGGAGGGGATGGGAGGGGGGGCATGCCAGCCTGGGAATGCTCGTGGCCGGTGCGGGCTGAGAAGGCAGCTGGGCCCCCGAGGGAGCTCTGGCTGCTGAGGGTGAACTGGGCCAGTGTGTGTTTGAGCCCAGGGCTCAGGTCCAGGGCTTTAGCAGAGCCCACCACGTGCAGTTCAGCTCGGCCTTCCACATCCATGTCAGACTCGTGGCACAGATCCTCGATCTGCTCCCTCTTCACCTTGGGACTTTTGGGGAAGGAATCCAAGCTGCGGCGCTTCAGGTTGATCTCCGCCATCACTCGCTTCTTGATGGGAGCGTCTTCAAGCCGCTCTCTGTACAGCCGTTTCATGTTGCCTTTGAATGAGGTCAAGTCTTTGAAAGGGGTTTTCAGACTGGTCTGGGTGCTGGCCATGTCTACGCACTGGGTTACTGTCGTTTCTGTCTGCTGACTGAGTTCTCGTATTCCTCTGAGTCTTTTTTCTGTTTAAGTCTTTTCAAATGACACAAATCTTCTGGTAGTTAGACACATGCATGATGGTGAGTGAAGTTTTCTATGTTCTGATCCGCTTCCTGAGCATGAAAAAAAAACAGTAATTTAGAAAACAGAGGACGTGCTGACAAATCCATTTAATAATTCTCTAAACTACAACTAACGTGAAATGTAGAGGAATAAACAAACTGAAAATGATCTCATAAAAATGTTGTGGGCGCATGAGATATCCACACAGAGTTTAAATGTTTTATGGCTACTGTCGGCTGGAGGCTGAAGAGGTCAATGGCTGTTTGCATGGTCCACTAAACCAAATGGCCATTACCATTACTTCACACAAACACGAGGCTTTCTCAGCCCTTGTAATTGAACCCCGGTGAAATTTGCATCAAGGTTTTTCACCAAAGGTTTTGAAACAAACTTTCCAGCACAAAGTGAGAATTTTAACAAGTGAAACCAGTTGACCAGACATGACAAGCCAGGCGAAATCCCCCACCACCCTGCCCCTCTCCCATTACATTGTTAATGTAAGGCTGATACAATGGTCAAAAACATTTCACTTAGCAAATGAAAGTGCCATTGCCAACCATACTGTGCCCTCCCCTAGGTCTGCTTACCCCACGCTGACCCCATCAGCACCACGAAAACAATTGATAAAAGCGTTAACAGCGGTCGCCCCCTTCTCTCAGTCGCTTCACAGCTTGAAATACAGCCGTGTGGAAAGCGGTGTTTCCCCCCTTTTCAAGCCTCAGACCACACTGCAGAATTCAGTCGACTGGCAGAGTAAAAACAACACTAAACTGGTATTCTCAATTTAAAAAACGCAATGTAGACGATAATGGCTACTGCTGCAGTATGACACCGACAGACGGCAGAATGGGTGAGCTAATGCTTGAAAATGCAACTGTGTCATTTGCGCTTCCATGCTGGGATTTCGGCGTGTCAAAAAGGCGAATGCGCACACTGGGTTAATTGAAAGGATTTGCGGGCTTTTGCAAAATTCAGCTTCCCGTCGGTTTTTTTTTGTTGTTTTTTTTTGTTTTTTCCACCGAGCGAATCGCTTCGGCGGTGAAAACATCAAACTGATTCCGAAGCGGGTTGATGATTGTAGGCGTTTTAATGACAGATATCGCCGTGGGTCGCATGGAGGAAAGAAAAAACGCACCGCAAAATCAGATAAGCGATAATGCATGAGGTTTCTATGGGGAGGCAGCCTCTATCCCAGCGAGCTCGGGACTCCGGCTTGGCTGCTTAAACCTTCAACCAACGGGATTATTTCCGTCAGGAGTCACAACGCCCGCATTGCTTCGACAAATAACGCGGTGGTATTTCTCAAACACCCTCGCAGCATTAACAGCTTTTCGGGAAACATTTCTCAATGTCTGGTATCCTTTCTGCTGCTGCAAGGACACCGCGTCTAACGCTGCTCTTGCCCCGCTCCATCCCCAGCTGTCCCCCCTCCTCCTCTCCAGTCTGCAAACTGTACCTCGCCTCCTCTGCTGGCTCGCCACGACGGCACTGGTATGCAGACAGCGCTGATAATGACATTCACTGTCTACACTACAGTCTGGTCTGGGAAGGCACCGCGGTCACAACGACTCGGTGAGGGCACGGAGGGGTTTACAACCGCGGCTTGCCCGTGTGTAACGTTAACGCACAGGTAACTTCCTCACATTAACGCTCGAGTCGAATAAACCGTTACCCAAAGGTCGAAACCCTTGAAACGAGCGGTTAATATTTACGTTTTTGTGTGTGACAGCATTTTAAATTGTAAAAACGATTATGTGTTGATATTTAACACGTTGGCACAAACGGAAAGAGAAAGCGCGACACATTGGAAACCAGTTAAAAATATGCTGCCTTTTAAACGGGTAACGTTCGATACTTTTCGCGCTAGCTAGCTTAGCTACGTCCAGCTTACTCCGGTGCAGTTAAGCAGCACAGCGGGCTATGAGGCAGGCTAACCCAGCTCTCGAGAGTGGAGACACGGCAATGAGAGCGATGATAAAGCAGCCTTACGATAACCTGCCCGCTCTCACCCAGCACACACAGCCATAAACATCACTGTCTGTTGCCACTGAGGAGCTTAACGCACTTTATTATACTGAGGGGGGCTCGATCCGCATAGTGAGCGATAAAGCTGGCTAACCGAGGGGACCGAAAGCGCTAACATCACAGCAGGCTAACCCCAGATAGAGAGCGATACAGCAGGCTAAATCAGGCTAGCTTCGCCTCCCGTGCCGTCGGCTGCGACTGAACGCAGCAATTTAAGCTCAACGTAATCGTCACACGTTGGGGTAAACAAAGTAAACACACAACTTACTTTAAAAAAAACATGCCTATAAAAGCTCAGTGTCTTTTTAACATCGCGTAAACACTTGCCTGAACGCTGTGTACCGGCTGTCCTCACTCGCCTGTGGTCTTCTCAGTACTGGAAAAGCCTGGCGGACCGTCAACAAGATGCAGCTAGAGGTTCCACTACAGACCCACAACGTCACACTGCACACGGGCTGAGAGGCGGAGACGTCACACGGCTGACGGAAACTATGCGGGGGTGTCTCTCGCGTGGCTGTCTGTCTGTCTACCTGTCTGTCTGTCTGTCTCGCACGGCTTGGGAGAGATTTCGTTTCAGCTAGCTGTAAGGAAGGGAGAAGAGATGTCAACAGCAGGCGGTCGAATGATGCCAAAACTCGGGTCTGTGGACGTTTTGAGGTCCTTAAAAGGATGCAGCACTGAAGTGGCTTTGTTTTTACTTCGATTTAATTTAAAAAATGTAATTTATTGGGGATTTTTAAGTTTTCTTTCCAACACAGTTTTCTTATAATAGGCCTAAATTAGATTTTTAGGTTGTATTTCCCTAAAAATCTCCTTACTTAATTATAATCCCTGGTTGTTTTTGGCTTGAAGCATGCTGTAGGTCATTTCTATTGACATGGCCTGGGTTGACTTTTGCTAGTATGAACCCACATGGCAGCAGCTTTATCTCTCTTTTTGGATTTCCATCAACTTTGTGAAAGAGAGAGGAAAAGAGAGGCCAAACACAGCGGGCAAAAGGGTTCAACCCCCTCTGCCACCCCCACCCCTCTCTTTTTATGGACCTATCCTCTGCCAAAGGTCAAGAGGTCATTCAGGCGGTCTATTGTCCCTTTAGTGATTGTGGGAGTTAATAAAAACTGGGTATGGGTCAGGAAGGAGATTTTATTAAGTATATTTCATATTATGCTCATTTGAAAGAGGTTACATTTCCATGGCAACCCTCCAATCTTGATTCTAGATGCTCATTTTTATCTGTAACTCTTGGCTGAAATCTTAATTTAGAATTTTTATCATTCTCTGCTGAAGTATGCTGAGGTTTTTTCTCAGATGGAAGACACCCTGGCCGGCAGACCGGTCCACAGTCTGATGTCACACGTCTGTGAGGCTTGATAAAGCTTTGATAAACAACACAGTCGGCCGTTTCGCCGCAGCCTCTCTCTCTCTCTGGCTCACTCTCTGACAGCAAGGTCAGCAGTTGTATTATGAGAGCAGATGTGCGTACACCCTGTCCAGCCCCAGAGAACAACAAGAGGGACATTGATTTTCCTGTAATAACATCAGTCTGTGTACTGCGGGGAGTAAATTAATCTCATATCTGCAATATTGTGAACAGCACTGATTGTTCATTCTGGGTAAAGCAAAATGAGGGATGAGGTAGAGTAGACGGGTGATGGGGGAGCTGGGATTCGCAGACAAACAGACTAGCACATTGATAAGCCGCTCCATTAGCAGAGAGAGATTCAGTCTAACTGTTATTGAACTAAGTGGACCCCGGGGGCAGACACCTCAGTCATTTTCATATATCCTGTCTGGGATCAATGGAGGGATATTGAAATATGTCCCGAGTTGCTCAGAAGATGTTTCTGTAATTTTGAAGTAATGATGTTTGTTCAAGTGCTGGTCTGAGATCGCACACCGTCATCGCACAGTCTGAGAAGTCAGACAGTTGAGGGCAGACTTTTAGCACATTTTCTGCTCTCTGATGAGTGTGTTTCATTTGAAAGGGTAGACATCATTTAGCCCATATAATTTAAACATGTACAAACAGGACGTAGACAAAGTGATGCAAGGAAGTGATTAATGGTAAATTCCCATGTAATCACAGCAGTGCTGGAGGAAGTTGTCAGATATTTTGAGTAATAGGACTGCTCTGTCCCATGTTGGCTGTTTAATTATGAGTAAAAGTCCCACATCAAAGAACTTATTTAAGTTCAAATATATGAGTATTATCAGGGAAATAAACTTAAAAGTGAAAGTACTTAAGGCGGAAGATGGGCCACTGAGGGTATATAGTATTTCTAATGATCTCCTACTTATATTTGTACTATAATGTAAGATAATTATTTCTCATCTATTCATCTTAAAGCAGTATTTTATTTTTTAGTTGAATGTAATACTGACTTTGAGCTATTTTTTTTATTATAAAGCTGTAGCTACCTATTTTTTAATCTTGCAGTAATTTGTTGTTTTTTGTCCAACTGTCCAAACTTTCCCACTCTCAGTACCTAAATGATTGAGTGTATTCTCATCTCACGATATCATCTGTAGTTAAATTCACACATGCATGATGTGTCACAGCTCATGTATACACTCAGTTGCTGTACACATATCTAAAGCTAACAGTATAATGCAATAAATCCCACTTTCATGAGGTTATTATGTTATTTTCGTTTTTTTAAACAGGTGCTGTTGACCTGGATTGTGCTGTACTGATAGGTGCTTCTTTAATTCACCATGCCCTCATTTAAACAGACAGTTTGATCATAACATACTGACACGTGTAAGGAGGATATGGCTTCACAGCACGTAGGAAGGATGATTACAGGTAATGTGGCATGAGAGGTCTATGTATAAAGAAGAAAAAAATCCCATCCTTACAATCCCATCCTGCAGATGCTGAAACTACCAGAGCAAAAAACAGCATCAGTTGGAAATGTATTGAACATCAAGACGTCATGACGTATGTCATTCAGGGGATTTCCAAACACTGCGGCATGACATTCAAAATAAAAACACTGCAACGTGATGTTTTGTTTTTTTTGTTTTTAAAAAAAAAAACACTTTTATAACTGGTAATGCATTCCTGACTCATTATTCTTTTTTAAAGGTATTTTTGTGCCTACATATGAGATAGGACAGCTGAAGAGTGGACAGGAAAAGAGCGAGAGAGAGTGAATGACCCACATCAGAGGGCCACAGGGCAGTGAGGACACAGCCTCTGTACACGGGGTGCCTGCTGTCCCGACTGAGGTACCAGGGTGCCCCTCTTTTATTTTGTTTGATTTAGATACAGGTAATTAAGTTTCCAGAGAGCTTTTTATTCTAATTTCAAGCTCATAAAGTGAAACCTTGCTGGTTTATGTTGCACACTCTCTCCCGTTCTAATAAATGTGTTTTACTAAAGCACTTGTTCCTCTATTTTTCTACTTGGAAGTCCTGTTCATTTATATACATAATGTAGATGTTTTTGAAGTGGCTGCCATGAAGTATCATCTCAAATGTGTGCTAATGAAACATGTTTATATCTCAAGATTCATGCACTACATCATTACAATCACGAAGTAGCCATATCAATCTTAAATCTACCTTACAAGGAGGGTGGTACAGGTATTTTGAACTTTTAACTACTGACTGTAGACGAACAACTCATTTTTTCCGTACTACAATCAAGAGCACTGGTACGTGTATGACATCATGCAAACTGTGCCTAGTAGCACAACTATGCACCTTAAATTGCAGTGTGTGTGTTTTACTAAGGGGATGCATTTAGCACCAAGTATTATTCTTCTGCTGCTTAATTAATCCCTTCAGGGACGGAATAAAACAGCCAACAAGATAAGAGCAATTAAAACAGGATGTTTTTTAGATCCTCCTCCATTTTACATCATTAATTATACAAGGTTAGTCTTCCCTTTGTCTTCCACAAGGTGATGTGGAGCCACAGTGCCTCAGGGAGGCGTACACCCATTCTCCCCCGGAGAGGGCACAGCAACAATGTCAAACATTCCATCATGGGAATACAGAATTATGCAAAGGCATTTATCCTCGTCACCCATGTGGCAATGCTGTATTTGTCTCTTGCCGTCGCACAAGGGAAGTAATTTCCCACGAAATCTGGTTCAATTGAGACAATGTTTAATGGTTTAGTGGTGCAGGGTGTGAAATAAGCTCCACACAATGGGTTTCTGTCCACCATTGTGCGAGTTATTGCAGCACACAAATCAATCCATTTTTATTATTTCTGACACATCGTCATTTCCATGACCCTTTTATTTTTCACCTCCAAACGCTCAGCGCTGTGTGAGGGCAGAAGGGAGAGCAATGGTGTCAATGACCTTTTCACCTCTGGGGACGCCGCGGGCCTTCTAAAAGCCAGGCACGAGTCACGTGACCGGGGAAGACGCAGGCAGTTGGAGTGGAAAAGCTCAAGCTTAACAGCTCAGGCATAATTCCCTTCACTCCAGACGACCATGTGGGTCTGAGAGCTCAGGTTTAGTATCAGCTGTGAAACTGTCACAAGCCTGATGGTGCAAGTTAGTTCAGACTGGCAGGATCTGGTGAACAGTGTCCCATTTTTTTGCCAAAAACATCTCTCTAGCAGGAGTGACTGTTGCCTCACAGTGCAGTCTAAATGAGTATTTGCATGAATGGTTAAAGGTTCTATAGACATTTCAAACCCTCACTACAGACAATGTTGAGCACTAGACATACCATGTGGTACCAGTGTTGCCATATTGTTGGCTCACAAGTCTTTGGCCAAGATCACAAAACAAAATTATCATTCTGAACCAAAAAAAATTATTAAAATTAATTATAAATTCCGTTAA
>JAQLOL010000004.1:18814890-18848060 GCA_029783665.1 Naso thynnoides
TAATTAATTTATCTAAATATACATAAACACACACACACACACACACACACACACACACACATTCATCTACACAACATGACAGATTGACAGACTATGAGTCACACATCAACAGCGCTTGAAAAGATTTCTCTTGCACCTCTTTCTCCTCGCCGTCGTAAGGCAAGCTTTCTCTGGAGTCTTTATTCTGGGGGCCTGAGAGAGAAGAGAAAGTGACAGACGGACAGAAGGAGAGGGGGAGGCAGAGAGGGAAAAAAAATTGCAGAGATGAGACAAGAAGGAGGGAAAAGTAGGTGAGAGACAGTCACACGCAGTGCGAGAGTTTCACTTTGCTTGGTTTAACAATCCAACAAAATCAGATGACTTAGAGTCAAAAGTATCTTTACTTTGTACATAACAAGAAACACATGGTTTTATATCACCAAAATCATTACATAATAAGTCATTATAATCAGCACAGATGCATTTTAAAACAGTATCAATTAAAGAACATTTTTCTAAACCCATTACACAAAGTGCTTCACCGTATTTTCTGATGCATTACATGTATTAATGACACCCAGGTCACAGGGAGAGGCCAGGGTGATGCACAGGACCCTCACACAGAAATCTATGGTTTGACTCCCGCATGTGGTAAGGTTTGGTTAAGGTTATGTATCGTTGTGCTGATTGTAAGGATTTGTGTGTTTGTTAAATAGTCACAAAATCAATAAGATTTGTTGACACTGACACAAAATTTCCACTTAGAAATCATACTGATTCCATGAAATTTAATGTGGATGATTCATGTGGACCAAAAAAAGTTTCCTCTTAGGAAGCTGGAAGTAAACAGCAATTTTTACTACCACTAGTACTTATAATAATAATGACAGATCATCTTTATAATTAATTATAGTAAAATTATAGTAAATTAATTATTTATTATATAGTAAAAATCTTAGAACAGAGATTTGCATCCCAGTGTTTTCATGATTACATCCCACAACTTTCTAGAGTTCTGAGTATTTATAGCAGAAGTCTTATCAGCCACACTAACATTAGCAAAGACGGTCTTAAAGACGAGCTGAACTGCCTGTTTCCAGAGCATCGACTGCTATGCTGTGGCACATTTGCTGGAATCTGATTGGAGCGTTGTTGGCAAGTGTTATTGTTACTCCTTGGCAACCGTTGCTAGGGCTTGCTGAAGGATAACTGCTAAATTTTAACACCAAGCTCGCTTTAGTTTACAGGTTTATATTGACAGGTGGACTGGCGTGATATGATTGGTTGAATTCAAAAAATGATTCAACCAACAGCGGCCCGAGTCAAGGATGACATCAGGGACCCAGGAGATTTTGTTTTAAATGAAAGACGGAAGAGGCAGACTTTAATACAAAAATAAAAAATAATTCATTTTTTGTAATGTTTAAATTTGACTACAATAAGAGCAGAGATATGGTCCAAAGGGTTGAAAATGCATTTTTGACCTCAGCTCGACTTTAAGCTTCGTCATACATTCAGTCACCTGACTGGACTTAAATCTGCTGCTGTAGGTAGAAGCAAAGTGCAGCCGTCTGGGTGGCCGCTGCCACACTGATGCTGACTGAAAACGTGTGGAGAAAGACGGGTATGACATGCAACAAATGTCGGCTGGCATTGACCCTCAAACTCTGCAGTTATCTGTTATTTGTATGAAATACTACTAGGAAATTTATGATCTGCTTTTAAGATTTACATCTTCCAAACAGACAAAGTGGCTTTGGGGTTTGAGGCACACCAGAGGTGGGAAAGTCAGAGCGTACTGGGACACGGACCAACACACTGTTGGTTTTGTTCTTTTTACAGGCTTTGTTGGTAATGACAAAAATATAAGATACCAGCAGCCTTGTATTTTAAGAACACTGGTTAAAAGCTGTAGGCAAAGAGTCACTTTAAGACTTAAGGACAAAAGCGTGGCAAAGAGTGAAATCATGAAATCGAAAACTTAAAGAGAATAAAGAGAAACTTGTAATGTGATGAATAGAGTTAAGAGCTTCTAAACCAAAACTTCTTCATTTTCTATGAGAAAACAACTTTTAGACTTCTGATTACAATTTTTAAACACAGTTCCAATGTGTGTGTGTGTGTGTGTGTGTGTGTGTGTTACCTGGCTGTTCAGTTGGGTCTAATGGACTCGATGGTGGGCCAGGCAGCATTGGTTCCTAAATAACAACAATAGGTAAAATCAGCAAAAATAAACATGATCTAATCTTAGCGTAGACTGCATTTGAGTCAAATAATAATGAGCCACTTCAACCATCAAGCTCATGAGTTTGCCATTTGTCACCTGGATCATCGGTCTGCCACACTCCACTGTGACCAGTTTATGGCACTTCTTGTGCACCAGCAGTTTGCAGTTGATGCATTTGTAGCCTTGTCTTCCCAGACCCCAGATCCGATCAGCACAGATGGCACAGTGGGCTCGCTGCTCAGGAGGGCAGACGGAGAGAAATTATCATCACAAACAGGCATAGATTATACTCCAGGAAGTGACACAGAGGCTGTGATGGCTTCTGAAACATGTAGCCCTGCTGGTTTACAATCCCAGTCTACCAGAGCTACTGTTCTGTGTCATCAGTTCCCTTTAATCCATCAATCAATACACGGACAAATTAGTGAAGGGTAGTGGATGTCTCATTCACCATTAAATACACAAACAATAGAAAGATTTGAAATGTATATTGTGTTTTGGTTTTACTTGTAACATAGCAAGTATTTCCCCTATTAAAATATTTCAAAGGTGATTATGTAAAATAAGTGAAATACACAATCTTAAATACATAGTAGAGAAAAAACAAAAAGGTAAGAAAACACATGAGTAAAGGATCGGAGAGTGCAAAATTCAGTACCACGTCTCACCCTGTTAAAGCGCTTGGCCTGAAAGGCGTGGCCACTGGCGTAGTAAAGCTTCCTCCAGCGTCGGGCTCCACGCCGATATATTGACTCTGTATAGATGAAAAAGAGGGCTGAGTCCTGCTTTACTGTGTGTATGCATTTGTGTACAGCCGTGCAAAGAAAACTGGATTGCTCTGATTGCTTCGGAAACTTCAATTAGAAAATTATTTAATTATCAGAGGGGCCATGTTTTGTGGGTGAGTTTTTCATATGGCATAGATTTAAATGCTTAATACAGAAAGTTTGTTTGGGGCGCAACTAAGGCTAAACAACATGACTTAGCAAAATTAGTTTCATTAATCATTTCAAAGGCTGCAGATGTACCAAAAACCACACTTAAATCTGTTACGTTGTTTTTTGTTTTTGTTTTTTTACAGGTTTTCAAAAGATGATAACCACAGGATATGAAGTTACTTTTAAACATCGTTTCACAAACTAAAAAGTCTCATCAACCTATATTGGTATACGCAGTCAAAATCATTGCCAGTCTGAAATTCTTCAGGGAAAAAAATAAAAAGGTTTAAGTGCCTCCAACTGAAATTGCAAATTAAATCTAAGTTTTTTTGGGACCTGGTGTGACAGATTAGGTCAAATTAAAGAAGAAGATAAGTTAACTCACTGTCTTCTCCCGGGCAGGGCATGCCGGGTTTCTCTGGTACACAAGGGAACACTGGGAGGATAAAAAGAAACAAAGCATGGTGACATTTAGAAAATGAGTGAGGTGAGTCTGACAGCATTCATGTGAGGGTGTGTGAATGTTTTTCACTTCCTCTCATAATGACGACAGTTAAGACCACCTGTTGCAAACCTGTCGCCTCGGGCGATTCATCGTGAAATTCACATGTATTGTTTTTATGACGGTGCGAGCGTGCTTGTGTGAGTGCAAAGCACAGTAAAGTGAAAAAAGACACAAACTTAAAGAAGCCGACACAGATCATTTGTGTGTGCACATCTGCGTGTGCATGTGTGAGAGAGAGAGAGAGAGAGAGAGAGAGAGACACAGATGGAGCTAGACTGGGGGCAGTGTGAGTCAGAGGCGAGGCGTGGGCTACAGCCGACAAGCTCGTTAACGAGCAGACCCGGCGACCCCCCTGAGGCACCATCACATCCATTTTCTCCACACCCCCTCCTCTGTTCATCCTCTGCCGTCATGCTGGCATCCAGCGTACTCTTGACCCCTCACCTCTGATTTGATTAAAACTTTACATTAAACACGAAGCCCCTGTCCCTGCTAGCCCCAGGTTACACGCTTATACACACAGAGCCTGCCAATCAAATGTTTCATAAAGCCCCACATACACCCCCCCACCCCCCACCCCCCCACCCCACTCTCCACTTCCTACATCTGAGTTTAGCCCTGACCTCCAGATTCGTTAAGTTGTATAACTATTTGTCAAGAATGCAGAGCTTAGACGAGGACGTGAACTAGCTCCAGGGCCCAAAGACAGACATCAACAGCGGAAGTAATGCTGTTTTCACAGGTCAGCGCGGCGTGAACTGTATGTTTTGATGCTTTTTTGTCGCGTACAGTATCGAGCCGTCCGAGTTCAGATTTAAACAGAAAAGTTACTTCATGTAAAAGACTGATGGTGCACCAAATTTTAATACTTAATTTGCATTTCTGGGTCTTACAAACGACCCAGATTCCAAACGACATAGTTCAGTGAGCAGAAAGTAAATACAAACAGAGTTAAATCATTTACAGACAAATTGTTTTTACCCAAAACGAAGTGTCATCGAGCCTTGTTTCATCCTTGCTGGTGAACAACCAATTTTGGTGAATGCTCCTTTTATAGCAAGGCATGATACCATCACCCTTCTATCTACTATCACCATCACAGGATATTGTTATAGCCTAGGAGAACATTTTGTGGTTCTGCCTTTGATAACAAACCCAGGAAAGTTTACCACACCAAATACATTCTAATAATTACTGCTATAATCTCATCTTGCAAACATTCTTCACGTCCCAGAAGGGTTCCTGATAGTGTTGATGTTTTTACACTCTTGCATGAAATGAGGTGACTTTCTGATGATAATTGGAAGTTAATAGTTTTCTTAATTAGCTCCCAAGATTATAAACGCAATATTTCAGTTTGATAGACATTAACAGGCAATAACTACTTGTCCTTCATTAGTTTTAGCTTTTTCTGTTCATCACATTCTCACGACAAAAAATATATTTAAGAAATACTCTCAGTCTCTCTACCTCTCAACCTCTAATGTTCAAATTATCTCTAATGTAAAAGCGTCGTAGGGATTCGCTTTGTTGATTATCACTTTTTGCGGCTTCTACACGGACGCAGATGTCACATTTCATCTCGAACTAATTAAGCTCGTCTCTCATGGTTCTTATGATGTCATTTGTAATTAACTACTCCCCCTCTTCAGCATGAATGTGCTCGTAGATGGATGCAAAGCTACAGAGTTGATAGAGCCAGGTGATAACCAGCTCAATGATAACACTTACCACGTGTTAATGATGGTTTCATGGTAAAGATACCAGGTACCCTTTGCTTAATTGTACACCCATCATTTAAATCTAACCCTATGAGTTGATGTTATTAATTATTTCTTATGTTGAAACTGTGTCAGGCATTTTCAACTTTACACCTTATTTTCAACCTTATTGCATATATTTTTCTCTATATCACTGTAATGAATAAAAATGAAAAAAATGACAAAAATAAATAAACTACACTTAAAAATAATGTAAATTATCAAAAATTTCTGGTTTTGTTCAGGGTTCGGTTAAGCACATATACATTTTTGTTATGATAAACTGAAAAAAACTACCACAACAAAAAAATTAAATATGTCAATAAATGTTTTGTGTAAAGAATACTGAATACATTACAACTAAGAATATTTCAACATGCCAAAACTGTCTGGATGATCTTTTCTGGACTGCTTGTCAGTTGTGATCCTGAGACTGAGGTTGGGTAAACAGTTGCTTAATGACTAGAAATGGAAAGTACCATCACGCTGCAAACTTGACTGGTGGAAAATATCTTAAAAGAGAGGTGAGGGAACCAAATGTAGAGCAGAAAGTCAAAAGATAACAGGCTTCTAATTTGTACCTTTTACTGACCAAGAAGCACCTCGCATGGAGCGACATCTTACTGAATACGGGACACGAGAATATCCTGTGAGTTAAAACTAGAGGCTGTCTGTTTTATATGTTATAAATAATGTCTGTGTGAGCAGAAGTAAGGCTCACCGTGGATAATGAGCTCTGAGTCTTTGTTGAGTTCATAGAGACGCAGAGCTTCTTCCAACTCCAGCTGAGACGACACGGTGCAGGGGTCACCTAACAGCAGAGGAGACACCAGATGTTATTCACCACATTATAACACACACAGAAACCAAGTTACTGGGATAAATCAGCTTAAGGACGGCTGATCGAAAATATTTTTACATCATCTGGAGTATGACAGTTTCTGTAAAACCTACATGTACCTACATTTGCTTTGATTAATTTTTTTTTTTCATTATGATAAACATTACTGAGAAACCAAAGCGGTAACGGATTAAACAAACTGGTGAAATACAACGCTGCAACTAGAAGACAATATTTTACTTTATGTTACAGCATCTGGAGAGACAGTGCAGCAGTATGAGAGGTCTTTTTTCTCTCTATGAGTAAGAAAATGTGTTGGAAGTGTACATGTTTGGAAACTTATCTATTTCAGCTTCAAATTTAGTATATCAAACACACAATAGGTTGATATGCTGTTCACGTCTTTACTAGTACTCCCTTTGCACCAACGCATATGACACAGCTTTAAACCAGAAATACTGTCAAATTGGTGAGCTGACATTCTCCTTCGAAACTAACTCCTCCACATCTGTATATCCCCGCGCTGCGTGCACACCCACACTACGCCATTTAACTTGGTAGCCTCCCCTCCTCGTGAAATAGCAACATGCGTTGCCTCTGTCGTGGCAGCTCTGGATGCATTTCCTTTTCAAAATAAAAGCCTGAGGATGCTGTACCATCTGTTCTATATTCAGTATTATGAAAAAAATACTGCAAATGACAACAAATGTCACAATACATTTGCCCAAACCTTCAAGACATCTGAAGAGTAAAGACGTCATCTTGGACTCAGCATTTTTCTCTATTTTCTAACATTTATTGACAAAACCATTGATCAATATCAAGAAAATAATTAGATTAATTAAAATGAAAAAGAAGCAGCTTTAAAAAACAAGGACGCACTTTGGTCATATTCTTGTTTCAATCCATTCTCTTATTATGATCCCAATTAGATAGATGCTTCTATTAGTGCACAGTTTCACTTACATGACATTCAAATGACCAGGTAATAGCAGAAAGTTAATAATAACCAGGTTACTTTTAAATACATAAAACAAAAAGACAAACATAAAACAAAAAGAGAAGCACTAACAAAGCACAGACACTCAAATGGCATATAAACTGTAATCCCAACTCCCTGAGCAAAGGGTTGTGAGTATTAAAGGTGAGTAATACAGTAGGGCAGCATGACATTTAAAAAATGTGTCAAACTACTGCAGGTGTGATATGAATTTCAATACATGAACTTTAAATAAACTTTGAAAAAATGAGTGGGTGACAGTTAAAACATGCAGCAGTCAGTCGATGTTGCCATTCACCCACTTTTAATTGAACCAGCCTATTTGTACAACAGTGATCAATCTAAGTCAATAATTATAATGCCACTCAGACCTAGATCTAATTATTTCCTTATCATATACAGATAGCCAGGTGTTTGCGTGACACACATAGAGCCAGTGTGACCTGACACAGAAGTGATTAATTCTATTCTTAGTGCTCCAACTAATCAAACTATAAACCACTCATTAAATAGAAAACAGAAACTATGACACACAGTATATAACTACGAAGGTTGGGTCAAAAGGTTGTGGCCTAATGTAGAAGGAGGTGAGTTATAAAGCTCTTGTTATGTTCACATGCAGTTTTAACTCTTTTGAAGTTAACTTTGTGGTATTTCTGTTGCAGAAAATAAAAATCACGGCTCAGCACTGTTGAGAAAATGGTGAACAATTACTTTGGTTCAGATGTCTCTCTCTGCCACGTTTGAATTCAGAATCCCTCTTCTTCCCCATGCTGCAAGAAGGGGCACCTTTCTCTAGAGTCACCTGAATGTCCTTCAGCCAAAAATTTATCAATCACACCTCTGTATTTATGATAATTCAATTAAATAATAGGCTGTGCTCACATTATACCCAGACCTTAAATCATTGTAGAGGCTTTTGCCAACTGAAGAAACAATTAATCTGTTATCCAGATGGGTGCCGACTAATCGTCTGTCAAACAACTAATTGATTGGTTCAGCTCTAACTGATGAGTTCTACTAAGGATCCATGATTGTTACTAGTCATCTACATGTGGCACATACAGTTTATTTGTTACTGTTCATTAAAAATTGTCGTTTGAGTTATTAATTGTAATTTAGCTTTTAATAACAAATGGGGTTAAGATACAGTAATGGTGCTTTTAAAATGTTCAAATCACAGAAACACAAACCTATTAATAGTATTCGGTGCCTTCGACAGAGGTATACAAATTAATTATAGGTGCAATTTCTAATTATCCTGACAATGACGGGGGTTCACATTGCAGAGCTCAATGCATGTGGTTTCCATGGATGTGGCAGGAGGAGAGTGAACAGAGTACTTCATTATGACCATTGAGCAGATTTTCTTTCTCAGACAGACTAATGACTCCAGTGATTGTATGTGGGTGGCAACCAGTGAGAGCTGATCTGAGTCTAATGAGTTTGGGCAGGCTGACCTTATCCTGAGCAGAGTGATGTGACGGCTCCATCTTTCCTATGACACTATTACTGCTGCCTGACTAACTGGCAGACAACAACAAAGAACTGGGTGGTGGTGGTGGGGGTGGTGGAGGTGGTGGGGCTCTACGCTTTCTTGACTGACAAGAAAAGACTGAGCCTTACAGTCAAGTGACAAGACCGTGTGTGCTTATTTGAGCATGTGTTCACACTAACACATGGCACCGCCACATGCTGGCAAATTAAGCCAGTGGCGGCACAATTTGTTTAATCTACTTAATGGTGTCACATATCACCATGACTTGATTTTTGTTTTGGAAACATATGTCTCCTTTCGGGTGCAATTTTAAAACTGCAGCCTCTCTAGCACGTCTTTTATGCCGCTTCTTGAAATACAGATGGAACGAAACAGTGAGGAGTGGAGCAGGAAACGGGTAAGTGAGATATACCTTCCTCGTCGATCCACTTCATGGTGAAGAGTTGGTCGTTGTCCATGGAGCACATGTCCCTCACCTCTCCGTACAGACCCTCGTATGAGATGGACGGCTCAAAATGAGTGATCATGATGTCCCTGCAAAAAAAGATCAGTAGTATTTTACTTGAGCTTTTCCAGTCCACAGTCAGGATTGTTTTTCATTCTACCATTATGTTAAATATAAATTATTTTAATGAGTTTCGCATAATAAAGTACAGATTTTTAACTGGGAAAATGGCAGCAACAAATCAAGGCTCTGTATCAGCAGATATCCTCAGCTCAAGTATGGAAATCAGTATTGGGCAAAAAAGTCAGTTGGGTGCATCAATAGAGATACACAGTCAAGGGCAAAACAACGTGAAACAAAAATACATCTAACTTGTCATTAGAGAACAAATTTGCTGAACCAATGTCAAAGCAAATGCCATTGTAAACATTTAAAATGTGTTTTTTAGAAAGGAAATGTACTTATTATTTCATGTTCTATTGAGTGCTGAATACTGATTAAGAGTTGTCTTTAAAAAAACAACAACAACAACAAAAAAAAAACAATTTCACTAAATTAGGGCGCCTACAGAAAAAAAAATTCCAATCCTTAATTTAGAGTGCCGTCACTTGATTAGTGCTAGAATATTTGTTTTTTTCAGAAACTTTTACCAGTGGTGAATTTGTCGTATTACAACTCCCACGCAAGCAATAAAGACACCCCAGAGAAGCAAAGAATATTTAGTATTTTGGTTTGATAACTGACTAATTAATCCACTGATTGTTTCAGCACTACTCAACAACTTTGGATAGAACAATCCCACTCCCTCCCCCATTTTCTGTAAGGATAACTCTTTCGATAGGAATGAAGGTGAGACTGCTTCCTTCATTTAAAACATTGCTGTGTTTGAGTCACAGTCTGGCAGTCTGTCACATTTGTGTGTGCATTCATCCGTACAGCATGATTGTGGGTGTGAGGAAGAGAGCAAAAAAACAGCAGCAAGACATACTGAAAGATAGTGATGGAATGATACAAAGACGAGAGCAGAGTGAATCACAGGTGATAGTGGTTGTAGCTGCATTGTGACCACTCCGGTTAAGGCTAACTGTCCAACTTTGCACTCCATTAATTCCTGAAAAGCAGTCTGCTTACTGCTCTTACTCAGCAAGTACAGTACATCACCCTCTGCCTCTTCAATTCACACAAAAACACACATACTCAAACGTTATGGTGAGACATGGGATGATGAGCTTAGTGGTGGGTGACCGGGAGCATCTATCACTGTGGATGGGATTATCAGTCCCTCATCATTTCATGGCAGCGTTAGGATTGATGTCGCCAGCTCCCGGCACTCTGGCCAACCTCAGCAGTGTTTACAACCCAAAGATGGGGGATGGAGATGGTACACACAATAGCTTTTACAGGTCTGCAGGCGGCAGAGGTCTGAGCTCGGGCGCCTACATTTATGGGAGCAGAAACCAGTGAAGAGACAGAACGGGGAGAAACAAGGGTATCCGGATATAAAGAGGTGGAGTAGTAAAGCAAATAAAGAGAGGCAAATATGTAAAAGCCATCCCCCCAGCCAGGGAGTGACCTGCAAGGACAAGGACCTCTTACTTCCTTTACTGCCATCATCAAAGATGGACCCCGTTTTTCATCCACTTGAGAGCTTTACGGCAGGATGATAAAATCCCAACACATGAAGTGAACTAGGCACACTTTCAAGGGCGTCTACTGTACATCACCAAGGACAGCACAGAGTGCGAAAGGTCACCATGGGGTCAGTCCTTGCCAAAAGCAAATACAAACAAATGGCACAAGACTGAGATTTATTGGCTGATATTTCAGTTTCACATTCATGTAGTGTGTGTCTGCAGACAGTGCAGCTTCCACACAGCAGGTTTTTTAAAGGTGTCTTTTCTAAAAGTCACACATAAAGAGTGAATAAATCATTCTGAGCAAGACTAAACTGACGTAAGCCTCCTAATGATGCCTTCTTCTTCTCCCACTCTCTCTTTTCTCACCCTCTTCCTCCATCCTGCTGGTGTTAATCATTAGTGCCAGGAGGAAAACACGGCTACCCTCTAACAGTCTGATCACTTCTCTAAAACCAGCGTGGCAGCTCTACTTCCTCCTAAAGTCCTGATAACATCAGACGCTAGAGAGTGATGAACACACATGTAAACATACCGCCAGGGTTCCCACACTGTGACTGTAGATGGTGCAGGAAGTGCATTAATGCCAGCAGGCGACTTTAACTGTTTCTCATGTAACTGGACCTGAGCTGTGGGTGTTCATTAAACACTGTGTGTCTGCACTGTAGTTAAAGTTTAGCCACGTCTCAGGTGCTTAAAACAACATCCTCTGTGACACAGATACCAGCGCGGCTAATGGCTGCAGGAGGTACAGCAAAGTGGCAGAGACTACAAAGTGATAAAAAAATAAATATATTAGAAGCAGAAACACAAAATACCTTGATCTAGGTTCTTTCATTTTTCTTACTGCTGCTTCTAGGGTTTTTAATTGCTGTATAGCACAGCTTAAACACGTAGCTGATAAAGATGACGATAATAATCATTTTCATGCCAACCTCCATGGTTCCAGCAGATCAAATGCGAGGATTTACTTCTGTTTCCTGTCATATGACAGTAAAAATAATATGTCTAGATGTGTATGAAAGTTTCAGCTCTGGGAAATGATGTTAGGCTTTGTTATCCGGTCACAGACAAAGCAATTTAGCACTAAATTGAGGAAAAAATGTCAAATAATCATTAGACACATTTAATTTACTGCCTTATATCAAATTATAATAGAATTACAATTCTGATAAGTAGCCTAATTTATCATTTCAGCCAATTTTTTTAAGTAAAAGGATGGAGGATTTTCAAGGATTTTCTTGTTCCAGCTTCTCAAATGCAATAATTTGCTTGGGTTTTATAAGCTTCTATGATATAAAATTAAATATATCTTTGGGTTTTGGATTTTTGCTCTGATAAAACCAATAATCTGAATATATCATGCTGAAATTAGTGAATGTCTAGGAGTGACATTATTCACATGTTTCACTATTTACTGATATTTTAAGAAGGTTGACAGAGGAAAAAAGCAGCATTAGCTCATTATTAGGACTACATCTAAAAAAGAACTTTTAGATGCAGTGCTGATATTTAAGAGTTAATAATGAGTGAACTTAACTTGAAGTAAAAGTAAATTTTTCCCCTCTGTGCCGTTGAGCAGGCAGCTGTTTGATGGCTTCTGCTGCTTTCTTTGCTTTGGAAAATGCAACATTAAAAATGCAACATTCTATAATATATTCATCTCAAAACGAATCTAAAATTATGTTCAAAAGAAGAGACTTGTGTTATACAAAGGAAACCGAACTGTGCGATTCCTCGGGGTGACTAAGGCAGGAGAACTTTGGAGTGAGCATCTGGGAGCTCATCACTGGTGAGTAACTGGGAGGAAGCGACATTCCACACAGACCTAGCATTCCTCTGCTCTGCACCGTCGTACAATACAGCTAAATTAAATGAGGAGGAGTAGGAAGTGAAGGACGAGGAGGTGGAGGAGGGGAGAACTGGCCTGTGCCCCTGGCGTCTGAACTGCCGTGAGTAGGACTCTGCAGCCCCATCTGCCCAGTACGCAGCCATTCGTCACTGGTGAGCGCTCAAGCAGTAAGAAGGGTCTAGGTGCCTCTTTGGGCTTCCATGAACACCTAGGCCCATCCATCTCTTTGTCAACCGCTGACAAGCCTGAGTACAGCCCCCAAGACACCTTCACACAACCCATGAGCATGTGTTTGGTGATCCAAATCACATGCTAGCACATATACTTGCTAAGCAAGGGCAGAAATTACAAAATTACACTGGCTTCAGTTTAAGTTACAGAAATTACCCAGTAGACACACTCAATCAGCAAAAACACACCTGAACCCTTGCACCGCACCTCCAGTATTTTTAGGGTGAATGAAACAGACTGACTGAATGCTGCAGTCTCCAGGCAACACAGCCCACCTGTGGTGCTAAACAGGAGGGAGCCACGCTCGTCACAGTCTACCAAAAGCTCTCCTGCTGAGCCGACGACAAGGTAACCTCGTAACGATGGACAGACACGTGCATACAAACACTTTAGCTGTATTACACAAAATCTGCAGGATGTGTACAGGCTGCGACACATTTAATTCTTCACATGTGTTAGCAGCTGCTGAGAATCTGTGACACAATCATGAGTGAAGATGTGTGTTGGTGGATGGTGGGTGAAGGGTGTAGGACTTTGTGGTTCAGACCTTGAGGGCTTTCAAAGCAAAAGTAAATGGTAGGACAAAGAAAGCTTCCCATATTTTAAACAAAGCCAAGCCTTCAAGCACTGATGCAGATGGCAGAGTCTTTAAATAAGAAGAGCAACGTCTTTCAAAAGAGCAAAATAACTCAACTGCTCTGTCGAGCCCGAGTAATCCCAGTTTCCTGCCAAATAACATTCCTTGCACAGGAATCCTGAAGTTGATCTGGCACATAGGAAGCCCTGTGCTAGCTGTTGTTGGCAACTCTGCAACACTATGTTTTTTTTTTCTGGCTTGTCATGGTGACACATTGGCAGTGGCATGAAATTTTTTTCCCCAAAAGACCCGCGACAGTACAAATGGCAGAGCATTTCTGTTGAAATATGTTGACCAAAAAGTATAAATCTAATTACCAAAACAAGGCAAAGGCAAGTACTGTTAACAAGGAGGAGCTCAAACAGGAGTAGCCTCAGTCAGACTCACCTACCCGTGTGCTCACGCCGCATATCAGACTTAGGCTTAAATATACTTTAATGATACCAAATAGGAAAATTCGCTTATTACAGCAGCAGGTTTTTCAGTCATTGCAAGGTCACATATAGTGATATAGATAACAGCATAAGAACATGGAGGCTCTCCTGCAGAAGATCGGTTTGAGAAAAGTTCAATGACAGCATAAGAATCACGGTCAGTCTTCAGTCATGTGGTCAGTGCATTTACAGCCACCTCCATTTAACCGGCAGCCTGAATGCGAGCAGAATGAAGACGAGCCAGTGACAGGCCGAGACTGCTACAGGCTGACACCCGTCTGCTGGTGCAAGTGCTGACTGACAACAGACACACGAACAGGACAGAATGGACTAAAAAAAGAAAAAAAAAATACTGAAAATAGATGAGATGAGATACTACAACAGAGTAAAGGCACTGAGAGAGTGAGGTTTTATTTGGTGTTTGGTAGTTTTTGTGCTTCAAAGGTTAAAAAAAAACTAAACAGTTGAACAAATCATTTAATTGGCTGATTTTTTTGATTATGCCTTTAAACAAAAATGGAATTCATCAGTGAAATGGGCTATTTTGCTTTGAACACTTTCAGACCTTTATGTCACATAATGCACAGTGGCAAGCTGAACAAGTCCACTGCCACTGCAACTCGCAATTACTTAAATTACTGATTAATCTGACATTTATTTGTGATTTAATTAAATCAAGGTAACATTTTCGAAAGTCTGGTTTTGTCCAAAACCCAAAAGTATTCAGTTTAGAATTATGCATGACCAGACGAAGAAGGAAATTATGCTACTTTAGAAGCTGGAACCTAAAAACATTGTCGCCTTTTTCTACATATATTTGCCTGAATAAGAACTAAAACTGTTAATCAATGATTCAAATAGTTGTAGATTATTTTTTCTAATCGATAAATCAACTAGTTGTTTCTGTTCTCATTACTTATTGACTGTACGTGTAGATATTCGTTGACTTGACTAAGCTTCCTTGTTGGTTTGACACATTTGAATTATTGTTTTATAATGTTCACACAGGTCGTGTTACAACAGCACTATGTTATAAAACAGTAAGGACACAGTACTGACAAATGGCTGTTACCTGATCTGTCATTATCAATCTAATATATTGATTCAGTGTATTTCTAACTCTTTCCAATCTTACCCTCTATTAGGAAACGTAACCACATTCTTGACATCCTGTCTTAATGCATTTCGATAGCCAAACAATGAGACCATTTTATAGTATTCCTTCTTGAGCAACATAGCTAAGATTCCTCAGCAGCAACCTCATAAATACTTCACATGCTTTGTTTTGTGAGATGACACAGAATGATCAACACACATTACTGTTCCTGAGCCAGTCAGAAATAGAACAGGACTGGCTGAGGTGACTTGCTCTTCACGTTTTTCAAGTCTTGGATGGACTCCAATCACTGGCTCCATCAAACAGAGACAGCAGGGCAGGAACTGTTATAACAACCACCAGTGATGACCAATGATTTCCATTATCAAATCCAAGAGTGGAACTCAAACAGCTGAACTGCCTCAACTAGCCTTGGTATGACAAAAACTCTGTCACTGATGGTTTCAAACCCCTACATGATATCCACAGAGACTGACAGTGCGTTGACACCAATTTGTGTTTTGATAATTGTTTGCCTTGTGTCCTAGTTTCCTTCCCCTTTAAATTGTGTTTCTCGGGGTGGCTTGAGGACTTAAATTAGGTTAAAATTTAGTACCACAGAGATGACTACTCAGATTTAGAGCTATTAACTATTTAGCAGCAGTGGTAGCTACTCTGACCAATTAATCATTTGAATCTGTAAAAGAAGCAAAAATTTCAGTCAACGTAAACTGAACGTCTAAGGAATTTGGACTGTTGATAAGATCAAGTCTGGCATTTAAGGACAAACCTCAGGATCAGAGTTCATACAGTTTCACCATTCAACTGACACTTCATAACTGCTCTGATTTAAAACTGTGTCAAAATATTGATCTATAGATAAAGTGATAAGAAAAGTAAACGTTACTGATGCCTTAAATAGGGTTCAGGTTGCGTTCAGATTAAGAACGGGGGGAAGAGAAAGGGAAACACGGATAGATAAGGAAACAGGCGAATTATATTACGAGATTATAAAAAAAATAACTTGTAATAAAACACTTCATCAGCGTTTGTGAGACACTTGACGGTGTCAAGTTAAGTTAGACGTTCAGATTGAGCCCCTCTAATGAACAACAACCAAATTATTTAGTTTTCCCATACTGATCATCTTGAGATAATACGTAATGGGCACGACTTCCTGTTGTCATTTAGCCCATCCCTATAATTGATAACACCGATCTTTAAACGTATGTTAATTTGCCACAACTGCCTGTGGGAAAGTAATATTAATCGGGATGTAAAAACATGCCAACCTTGTCAATAGGACAAGTAAAGTATTTCCTGACAGCAAAACAGACACTGCTAGCAACTGTTAGCTAACGTTAGCTGCGCTGATAGACTTGCTGTAGAGCTTTCAAACTATGTCGGAATTGAGATTTTAGCATGACCAACGACTAGATTAACTTAATTTTAACCACTTGACGAGTTTAATGTCCAGCCAACACATTTCTGAAGTAACACAGAGAGCTTGGCTTTACACTAGCAACGTGTCTGGACAGTTTCACCTGTCTGTCTGCCGAGATAAGTTCACCTAAACCTGTGCCCAATATTAGCTAGCCGTTAGCTGGGTTAGCTACTGTTAGCAGACTGATTAGCCACCTTCCCAAGTCTTAAACTGCTACTAGTTGGCTTCCAAACAACGTCTAGGACATTCGGGGAGAAACGGCGATTACCTACCCTTTATAATAAGCTTTCACCCGGACTTGGTGGGAATTCTCGCCGGGGTGGGACATGGTGCTGTCCCGCAACGTCGGCATCATAAGCTGAGCCGTGGTCAGTCCGAGTCACCGATGCTTTCCTTCCTTCTTTTGCTCCCTGGCTGTTAGTTGTGTAACGTTACCACGCCCAGAAGACTTGGTTTGTACAGTCCGTTGACACACGGAAGAGACAACTTAGCTTGTGATTATAAAAAAGAAGAATTTGTCCTTCTTTAGAGAAACAAAAATAACATGTAAACTAACGAAAAACTTGCGGGGTCCGCCAACAACTCCCTACTGCAAAGGCCTAACGATGGACCAGTCCATTATCGGAATGCGTGGGGTGGCGCATACAGACCATGTACCCTGCCGTTTAAAAAATAGTACATCAAAAACATCGAAATACACTGGTAAATACATAGTTTAGGCCTAAGTTTTTTTTAAAAACGACATTATGTCAGAAATATCAACGAATAGTTAAATATATCGTTTGACCATTCCGACTGTACCAACTGATGTGATGTATGTGGGTGAATGCTGCTTTCAAGTTCAAACACATGCGCTCGGGCATCGTAGAAACCTCAAGACATAGTCTCGCATCCACAAGCCGCAAAGTGGGTAGCACAGATTTATCTGGTAGCCTATTTAAATATTTCCGATTGAATATGAAGGCCACGCGGAAAGAGCATCCCTCCTTCACAACCGAGAACGATTTTCTCCTCATAATGACCCATAATGGCCAGGGAAACTTGGCACCAAAAACTTTCTGCAGTGTTTGCTGTTTGTTTTCTTTCTTTCTTTCTTTCCCTTGCGTCATGACGTATCGATATGCAGTGGTAGTCAACATCCCCTGAGTCTGAGTTTCAGTCCAAAGTCTACAGATGCTTTTTCTCCTCAATCACAGTGCTCGCTCTCTCTCTCTCTCTCTCTCTCTCTCTCTCTCTCTCTCTGATGAATCCCAATATTGCTGTCCTTTCTGTACACAGAGAGAAACAGTTTTCATTGTTTTCTAGACTGTGGTCGGCTCTTTTCTCTGTTTCAGTTATTGACCCAGATATTTGTTTTGTTTGATGAGGGTTTCTCAATAGATAGACAGATAGATAGCCTAAAACTTCATTGATCCTGGAGTAAATTCACGTGGTGGTCAGCTGCTCACATGTAAGCATTAAAAAACACAGGTACATTAAAAGTTCATGGACCAAATATGTTGAGAGCAAGACTGAAAACTGATTTCCGTTTTTTATTTTGACAAATAATGTGGAAGACTTTAAGAAGATGTGGTGCTTTAAAAAAATGTTGGGTTCTGTTAAGAATGATGAATAGGTTTTTGGCCATGTTTTGGAATTTATGTATCTTTTTTTTTAGCCTGTATTTATTCAGGGAGTGTTCCACTGAGAGCAAACTCTTTTTCAGGGACGCCCTGATCACACATACACAGTTACACACTCACACCTGGAAGCTGCCCAGTGCAGCCACAGGCTTATCTGCAGCCACTGAGCGGCTCCACTGGAGCAATTTGGGTTAAGGGCCTTGATCAAGGGCCCTCAGAAGACACCCCCCCCAACTCCCAATTAAAGTCATATACTTTCAACTGCTTGGATCCTCAAATTTGATCATGTTTTCTGATGTAGCCTGTCATTTTATTTTAGACACACATGCTGTACATGCAGTCAGATGCTCCAACTTCCCTTTCATCAGTTGTGTGGGACCATTGACTGCCAGTGTACAAACATAAATTAATTTATGTTATGTTTATATATGGATGATAAATCAATTTATGTTTGCAGAACAATCTGCTGAAAGGCTTGTGGGCTCTGACATTTGCTCTTGTAATGTTTTATATATATATAGCCTAAAGTGAACTAACTGAAAGGTGTTCTCTCAAAACAAATCCATGGGAAAGGATTTTATTGGGTTACTTAATTTCTTTGATATCAGTCAAACGGTTTGTGTCTTATTTTTGTCTCTTGGCGCATCTTTTTGTCTTCAGCCTCGGAGATTTCTATCACAAAGCTTGTGAAGTTAAAAACTGAGACCTTTTTTTTCGGATTGACAGTCTTTCACCAGGAGTCAATCAAAAGTCGTTAAAGGCGGATCAAAGCATGTTTGAACTCATCAAACATCTCCGGGCATCTGCATGCAGCGAGTCCCCGGCTGTGGAAGGTCCTCCCGCACTGCGAGCGGTGCTGTGTCAAGGCTTTTTTTATTGGCTGCTGTGTACCGTCTCATTTTTTAATCTCCATTTTAGACATACTGACGCATTAGCAGGCTTCACGACTGGGACAATGTGCCGGGGTTTGGTCAGTTCCTGATGGCCCATGTCTTTCAATACCAGGCAGGTAACGCCGACAAGAGGTGAATGGTTGTGCATGCATAAAGCGCCCTGCGCGCGAGCAGGGGCAGACAGACAGGGAATGACATCCTGCTGTGCTGAATTTATCATTGTGTGGAATGTAGCCTGATGATGCCCAGTGCATTTAAGATAAGACTAATTTGTGATCGTTCGGGATTTGTCGAGATTGTCTTGCAGGCGTTTAATTGGACAGGACAGACTCTGCAGCAAAAACCAATCAATAGTCAAACTGCCATGGCACCTGCAGACCGTTAAGCCTCCTGTAATCTGGAAGAGAAATGTACTGTTTTAAGGATAACTCGTCGAGATGATCATAATTATTATCACAAGAATATTGCACTCATAATTAGCTGGCTTTAGCTGCAACTGAGAGGAAAAAAAAATCATCCAGCTGTGCAGCACCTGAGCTGTTTGTCTCTTTACAGATGTGGAAGTGGAGCAAAATTACTTTAACACTCAGTTTTAAAAAAAAAAAATCGATAATCTGGATGATTTACCTTTTCCATATTAGGGCTAGGATTCACAAAGGTTTTCAAAGGTGCAGTCATAATTTTTGATCTCTCTATTTCTTCATCATGTTATGATGTTATCGTTTGTTTCTAACACGTGTAAAGACTTTTAATTTGATCGTTAATATGTGCTCTCCAAACTGAAATGACCAAGGTCAAACAAAGGTTTAAAATGGTTTAAAAACCACAAAAGAACGGTTTGTTTACACTGATTTTAAAACATGCATATTTCAAAGAATATAGGCTAAAAAAAAACAAACAAACACACCAGATGTTATTTCAGTGCTGCACTTGATAGATCATCATTTACTTTAGTGGCTTTTTAGATATTTTTAATGCTTTTTGGATTAGTTTTCTTAAGTTTGAGCCAAAATGAACAGAAAGAATAAACAAATAAAAGATTTGTCCCATTTTAGTCAGATATTCTATCCATTAACTGGACAAATTTCTTTATAGAGCTTGAAGTAACCTGGATCGTGATATGCAGTGAACTTACATTTTCAAAATGAACAAAGCTCACAGAAATACAGAATCAAGGAAATGTTATTGTCAAGTTTTCTCAAATCAAATGTCCTTCAATGTCATAGAGTATAGGCCTATATGTTGATCTTTGGTACCTTAAAAAAACAACAACAACAACCTGTTAAGTTTTGTACTAAAGCAGCAGATTTTCACTTTTTGCAGCATGAACACCAACCATTTTATTTGTTAGACAAATAACTGTTCAGTGTTTATAGCTCCATCTGATCTGAACTAAAAGCTTTTGCAGCCAAGAGGCAGTTTAGAAAACTACTGAGTAGCTCAGTTACCCTGATTCATTTGGATTCGGAACTATTTAATTTAAGTACCTCCTTTTAATTAATGTCTATTTTACCTCCACAGTTTCCCCATTACTGAATCAGTGTGTGACGTGGGAGATGGATAGGCAGAGCCCAGGAGAGAAGCAGGCAGACACTAACACCACAACCCCCACCACATCAGCTGCTGTCACCATGGCAACAGTCAGCCCCAGCAGCACCACTTGCACCCAGGCACCCTCTACTTCCCTCAGCATCATCTCACCCGACAGACAGGCAGTTCAGGTAAAATAATAATAATAATTATTATTATTATTATAATTATAATAATAATGTTGTTTGCAGGCATTGCTCCACTAGTCAGGCAGGCAGGTGATGGTCATTTCCTCCTTCTCTTAAAGCCAACACAGTATGTTAAAAGTTTTCAAAATTTAAGGTAGGCAGTACAGGCAGTCTTTATCTCAAATAATCAAGATAAGAATGTTTTTATAAAGAAAATATTTATTATTTCAGGAATAATCCAAGAAAAAGTAATCTAGATTCCTCATTATTTTTGCTTGTTAGTTCAAAAATTAAGTTGTAAAATGCTTAATGTCTCTATCATGTCATGCAATAGGTGATCCAGCATGCCATCCACAGACCTCAGAGCATGGCGGCGCAGTACCTGCATCAGATGTATGCAGCCCAGCAGCAGCACCTCATGCTGCAGACAGCAGCCCTGCAGCAGCACCAGCACACGCCCCATCTGCAGAGCCTGGCCGCCATACAGCAGGTCAGATGGTGTCTGCTTTGTGTTAGCACGACGAGGTAATTAAACATGACTGTGTGTGTGATGCCTCTCCGATGCTTTTCAGGCCTCAGTCTGTCAGGGGCAGCCTCCTTCATCATCCAGCAGCAGTTTGGCTCATCAGCCTGCTGGTGTTTCCCAAAACTCAGTAAGTGTCTGTGTTAACGCAACACGCTTATCTGCTCTCAGCACAAATATTAACTCCAGCATCTTTCTTTTGTGATTTTTCACTCTGCTGTGGAAATTCCAGCTCACTTTTCCAGCGTCTCCAGTGACAGCCCAGCTGATTGGCCGAACCCAAACATCCAGCTCCTCTGGTGCTGCAACCACCATATCCCAGCAGGCTATGCTCCTGGGAAACAGACCGCCCAACTGTAACCAAGCTCAGATGTACCTTCGCACCCAAATGGTACAAACCTCATTTGATATTTTGTAGTACTGGTACTTTAAAAACTGCACAGCATGACTTCTCTGCCCTGATTCTATTTTTACTAAACTTGTGTTCCTGACATTGTGGAATTTCTTTATTTTTAACCAACCAGCCACCTGTCTCTCCCTGCTTTTTGCTTTTCTTCTGTTAGCTCATTCTAACCCCTGCAGCCACGGTGGCTGCAGTTCAATCAGACCTCCCTGCTGTCACCTCCTGCTCCTCTTTACCTACCTCCTCTCAGGTACAAACTTTGCAAGGCACAAAGTTAGAATAAATCAATGCATGACAGGAGGCTGCAATATTATACAAACACTTCACAATGCTGCATAATTCAGCATGAGCCACGTCACATATTAAAAGATATACGGTAAATATTTAAGTAAGAGGTGAAAACGCATGTTGGATTTTGATGAATGCCAGAGAAACTATTAATGAATTTGCATGAAAGAACAAGGTGGTGAAGATCTGTCAGTCCCACATCCCATGACTTTATCAAACAGTGTAAAAATGAGTTTCATTCTGCATGTATTCAGGTGCAGAATCTGGCTCTGCGTGCACAGTTGCCTGGAGCTCTGGCTACGGCCCACAGTGTGATTTTGAAGCCATCTGCCCAGTCCCAAGCCCTGAGTCCAGCTGCCTCTTTATCAAAGACGTCAGTCTGTGCGCTGAAGACCAACCAGCTGACTGACACATCAGCAGAAACAGGACCGGCTGACGTCACCCGGCTGGTCTCAGGACCCCAGATCATAGCCCCAGGTCAGCTGAGGTGTTTGAACATTTAATTCGATTAAAAAAAAAAAAAGAGATAGCCAGAGAGTTATGAGTCACAGTAAAAAAAAAAAGTTAACTCCCATACTGTGTCTATGCACTTATTAAAAAGCTTTTTCAGTCACATGACTTTTGTCAGGCAGTTTGTAAAGCAAATAATGACAAATCTGCAACTTACAACCAAATAAGTATCGATACGACCCTGGGAAGGTTTGCTATTTTTAAGACTTCTTCAGGTAAATTATCAATAACTCACCCAATAAAAGAGGATGAAATATGTTTTCTTCAACAGCTGCTTGATACTTGTAATGCTCTTTCAGTCAAACAATGATAGATATATTATCTTTATCAAGTGACAATAAAAAGGAATCAAATGAAAAGTTTGCCACATTTTATGTTGATTTCCCATCAGTGTTGATGGTCATTGTCTGTGTCTGTTTTGCATATTTACAATATTTTTTTTCCTCATGCCTGACTCTCCTTTCAGCCTACTCTCCGGTGCAGACCCACGCTCTGGTCAAGCAGCAGCTGTCCTGTCCACCAGGCCAGCGGGTGGCGCACCACCAGCTCATCCTCCAACAGGCCACAGGAGGAGCTCCAAACCACAGACCGCTCCAGCCAATCACTGTCAGAGTAGCACCTCAAGAAAGCAACTGCAACCCTCTTCCTCTTTCGGTCAAAAGACTAACTACTCCCAGCACCCAGGCTCAAACCAACAATGACCCCCCAGCCTCCTCCTCTTCTTCTTCTTCCTCCGCTTCTTCCTCTTCTCCGTCTGTCACCAGCTTGTATGCATCAGCAGCTCAGACCTCAGTCTCAGCTGCCACTGTTCAGCCTCAGCCTCCTCCTCTGGTGGCCGCCCCGCAGCGTCGGACCTCATTCCCCCAAGCGCAGAACCAGCCTCCTCCTCCTCCACCCCCTCTGGTTCTCCCCAGGCTGCCCCAGAACCCCCCAGCCTCCCTCCAGAGACTGTCCCTGCACTCGGCCCAGGCTTTTGCCGTCCAGTCAGGACGGGTGCTGCTGACGGAGCAGGAGCTGCCTGTAGCTGAGGCTCTGGTCCAGATGCCCTACCAGAACCTCCCACCTCCTCAAACTGTTGCTGTTGATCTGAAAGTGCATCCAGTCAGACGCAATGAAACTCCATCGGTGAGTCACCATGTGCTGTGGTTAACTTGTGCCTGCTCTCAGAATATATCATATTAATTGAGAGTTTATTGTAATCTACATTTCAGTTGGGACAAACGTGTAAAATGAATGGATTGAGCTCAGAGGAGAGGAAAAATGAATGTTCTCCCGCTCCACAAAGAGACACGACTCCACCTCTTATTGGACCTCCTAAGCAGAATGGTGAAGGTAAGTAATAAGATAATAAAAGAATAGAATAGAAAGGAATACAATGCAATGAAAAGCTAATCTAACCCTACAAACTCTCCCCATTAGTCTCAGAGGGGTTGCGTAAAGATGGCCTGATAAAGCAGCGCCTATTGTAAAAAGCCTGTCTTGAGTTAGCCTAAAATCTGAGTCTGGTTCGGTTTGTTTCGTAACGCTGGCTTGGACATGACTTTGCATCATGTATTGATGCACAGTATGTATAAGATGCCTTCATGCCTTGTATGTTCGACAGTGATGGGTTCATGCTCCATCGTATCCAGTCGCTCAGTGATCAGGTCACCAGTGTTGGAAGAGCCGTCCCAGCTCGTCGCTGCCACCAACGGCAGCAGCAGCAGTAGGAGCAACCCTCCTCCGTCTCCTCCTCTCCCTCCTCCCATCCTCCCAGCAGCAGTGAGAAGCCCAAACCAGCCCCACTCCTCCCCGACCAGCGTCCCGGCAAGCCCTGACAGGATACTCACAACCCACGTCCTTACACACCTCGTAGAAGGGTTTGTCATCCGAGAGGGCCTGGAGCCATTCCCGGTAATTTGAATTAAAATTTTTATTCTGAAACCCTCTAAATTGACATCATATTTAATGTTTTTGTCTGTTTGTTTTTTTGTGGCTTTTTTGTATACTCTCTCAATAATTAAGTAGAAATCCCTCACAGATGTGGCTGACTTACTGCACTATTTTGGCTAATTTTGCAGGAACCTCATTATATGATCAAAAACGGAGTAAATCACCAAAATTAGTCTTTAAGTATCACCGTTTTTTCATTCCTTCTTAACAAATGATTGACTGGAAATGGTATTTCCATATATTTTAAGGAAAATATGAGAATGTGAAAAAACACAACATAGTAACTGAGCATTTAATAACGTATTTCTTCATGTTATCACACTGTCATTTAAACTATAATCTAGTGACAAATTACACCCTATCCGTTTCTGCAAGTCTTTTAATGTCAGTGTGTGAGATTTTATTTGTCCAAGTGGTCCTTTTAATGCAGGTGGTCCCCTCATCGCTGTTAGCAGACCAGCAGGCTTCACTTCCTGAATCCCAGGAGTTACAAACCAATGGGGACGCAGCAGCAGAGGACAGTCCGATGGATGCTGACCAGTCAGATTCAACAGACTCAGAGATGGAGAACGATGGCCCTGCGGCAGATGGTGAGGTCGTGTGTGTGTGTGCGTGTCTGTGTATCAGTGTGTATGATGCTAACAGCTGGTCCTGTGAAGTTGCAGAGCTGGGGCAGAGTGCGTCAGGTGTGCTGCAGTGTGAGTTCTGTGGCAGCAGAGGTTACGCTCACACGTTTCTGCGCTCCAAACGCTTCTGCTCCATGACGTGCGTCAGAAGGTAAATCACTCACTCACACACACATGAGAGTGTGATTACAGTGGACTGACATCAGTTTAAAAAATCAGCACATGGACCATCAAGCATCAGTGTGGTTCTGTGAAAAAAATCGGAATCCTTTTTTAAAGTGTACAGCTGCGTCACAGATAGAGTGACAAGTTATTTCAGTTTGATGCCAAGTTTGTTTGTTTTTCTTTAGATGATTAAAACTTGCAGTCTCAACATTAAAGGTCCAGTGTGTGGGATTTCGAGAGATCTATTGGTGGAAATGTATTTTTTGCTGTGTAATCCCCTGATAATAACAAATTGTTGCATTTCATTACTGTAGAATGAGCCTCATATTAACAGTGGGAGAAAGGAGTCTGCCATGTTCCTACAGTAGCCCAAGATAGAGAAATCAAACACTGGCTGTAAAGAGGGTCTTTTGTGTTTACGATTTCTTTTTTAAATTTATTTTGTTATTTTTATAAGCCACATTAGGTTTACCTGCAGGCCTTGAGGAGGAGGATGATGTTGCAATCGAAAAGGCACCACTAGACGTCACACAATGGACCCATAACAGAGTTTACTAGAGCACCAAATGTGTATTTATCCACCACAGAAAATAGTCCCCAACAAATGCACTGCTGGTGTACGATTTCAGGATGCATTAAAGAATTTTCAGGCCAATACAAGACACAGAGCTCTAATCATTTAAAACAAATGGCGGATTTTAATGATTTTCACTGTTATCATTTTAAACACCAACTCTGATGTTGGACTGGGTATTTCAGCTTTGTTTCCATGTCTTTGTTGTTGCCTAGTTTCCTTGTCACAACTGTATGCAGACACACTTTCATCCCTCAACAGCTTATTTGTACTGCAGAGCTGCTCAGAGGTCAACAAAACACAAATGAAACAACAGGGTGTTTTTCTGCAACAGAGCATCCTTCTTTGTGCAGCATTATGTTTATTTCCTCTCACAAGACATAACAAAGAAAGGAATGAAACTCGTCTCCGTTGTGGTGAGACACGTCATCTGACACCTGGAAACCACCTAGCTACATTTGGGCTCTAATAAAAAAGTCTCAAGTGTATAATTACACCCAGGTTTCTCTTTTCCATCCAGACATCAAAGTGAGGACAGCTTTAAGTCCAGATGCTCACGATCAGCTCAGCACACACAGGAGAATTAAATCTCACAGGGTTTCTGTGTTTCATAGTGATGTCATGACTTCAGTTCAATACTCACATGTGATAATCATCAGCGGACTGTTTAATATGTTGAGTGTGTCCGTGTGTAGGTTCAGCGTGAGCTGCACCAAGCGCATCACCATGCTGAGAGCAGGGTGCTGGGGTCACCGGCCTGTGGGCAGGAGAGGACGACCCCCCAGCAGAGTCAACGGAGCCTCCAGAGAACATTTTCTGAGACAGGCCAGTTCAGTCACCGATCTGCTGCAAATACTGAGGCGAACTGCAGAGGTGCTGCAGGGATCACTGGTCCTATGAGACCAGCTGCTCTCTGAGGAACAGCTGCATCTGACAGGAGAAACTCTGAAGGAGACTTCTTTCTCTTGAACACATTTTGTGCTATTTTAATGTTTTTGCACTGTTTCAAGAAATCAGTAGACACAGTATTTATCTTACAGTCTTTGTACTCCACAGACTCATGTGTCCTTCAGCGCAGAGGAGGCCCAGGAAGACGAGGAGGACGAGCCCCCTGTTCCCATGACGACCAGGCTTCGCAAACAGGCTGAGAGAGAGAGAGAGAGGGAGAGAGAGCAAGAGAGAGAGCAGGAGAGAGAGCAGGAGAGAGAGCAGGAGCAGACAGAAACAATCAGTGTTTCTGACGGAGAGGAAGAGGACGTCAGCTGTCCGTCTCAGTGGAATGTAGAACAAGTGTTTTCGTATATCTGCTCACTGCCAGGTACAATCCTCGCTTTGTTTGTATTCAAGCATAAATAGTCATGTTAATATTAAAATCATAAGAAGTAAATAATCCTGCAAAGATCAGCTAACAAAACACATCAAGATCTTAAGATCTTAACTTAATCAGGAGCAAGTTCTCAAAAAAAGTTTAAGACCATGACGGCTCCGTGCATGTCCTCTACGACCAGTTCAGCCTGATGAATGATTTGAACTGAACTGAATGAAAATAAACAAGGGACCCACGCTCTGTTTCTCTGTCTTCTCTGTTCTCCAGGTGGTCAGACTGTAGCTGAGGAGTTTCGCTCTCAGGAGATCGATGGACAGGCTATGTTGCTTCTAACAGAGGAGCACCTCGTCAGCACCATGAACCTTAAACTGGGTCCTGCACTGAAACTCTGTGCCCACATCAACTCTCTGAAAGATGCATGAACAGTCAGTGTCCCTCCTCTCATGGAATGAGTTTGTCTTGATCTGGATCAGGATGAAGAAAAAAAAAAGAAGGAGGCTCTGCTCGTTTCTAAGTCATCTCATTTGTATTTTGACTCATATGAAGACAGTTAAAACGCAGAGTGGATCATCAAGCACACACAGCAGTTTTTTCCTAAAACCACTGTCATGGATTTCACTCCTGATGCTTCCAGCTGTTCCAGCTGTGAGTCTCTCACACAGAGTGAAGTCCACTTACCGTCACAGCTGATTTTTACACACTGACTCAGCAGCTCTTCTGTCTCCTCCCGTCATTCCGTTGAAGTGATTGTAGCAGTCTGGCTCCTGTTATCCATTTGTTTCAAAATGGTTTTAAAAGTCCTTTGTATCATTTGTACACGAAGAAAACAACTTTACATTTACTTTAAAACACATGGAAGTGAAAGGATGCTGTTCACTCTCAAAGTTTACAAAACAGATTATTGCATAATGTACAGATTAAATTTGATACACTTATCAAGACACAAACAGCTGTAATGACTTCTGGAACCAAACTGATGACAAGGTTGTTACTTTTGAATTATTTATTATTGCCATAATTAATATAAAAAAAACCCCATTAAAATATTCTGTAAACTGTTTTGTGGTTTTGCATTTTACAACAGCTGCTAAGACAGCAGGAGAGCCTCGCTGAGTCAGACAGAGTCAGGCTTTACTTCTGATCACAGACAGCAACTACCACAGCACATAAGTTCAGTAGATACATGGAAGGAAAGTTTTAAGAAGAGATTTCAATGATGCCTTTATGATTTTGACAAGTAGTGAATTTTACAGTGTGGGACTCAAACAGGGAAGGTTCGGTCACCTTCAGCCACGAACTGCTTCCTCTGATCTCACAGAACAGAATCAATAAATCCTTCATATAATTTGAAGTGAGGCCGTTTAATGCTTTATAGGTTATTCACACAATTTTAAAATCAATATGGAAAGAAAAATGGCAGCCAGTGTCATTTTCTCTGCGCCGGTTAATATTCATGTGGCAGCGTTTTACACTAGTTACAGTCCGTGAAAGCTGCTCTGACTGATGCAAACGTTATGTGGATTTCAGTGCAGATTTTTTAGAATTGGAAGAAGCTCGACTGAGCAATATCTTTAGGTTGATGATTAAAACAGAGTTTAAATATTATGCCAAGATCTTCAGTATAAACTGTGGAATCACTGTAGGATTCAAACTAAAAGTTTTTAAAATGATCTCAAACCACCACCAGAGGGCGTCATTTACACAATTACCAGGTCTTTAGTTTCCCTCCTGCTGCTGAGGAGTCCAACAATCAAAGACCCGACTGCTGACTGAGGATTTAACAGTCGTGTTTTTTTCCTTTATACATCATAAGTTTTTGTTCCCTTTGTAATAAATGTTACTGTGAATTCAATGACACCATATCATGAACATAACAGAAATGCAGGAAGTAAAATTAGCAACACCACACTTCAAAATAACCCCCATGCCTGTGCTGAAAATGTTGATGTACATATGCAAACATAGCAAAATATTCTTAAAAAATATACAAAAAGTATCAAAAGCAACCTGTTCATTATGAAAAATAACAGTTCATCTGAGTCTTAAATGGTATGTTGCCGCATTATTATTATTATTATTATTATTATTATTATTATTATTGCTAAATAAATGTCCAAATAGCATTTTACCATCATAACTGGACAAGGTGGAGCTTATTTAAATATAGGTAACACTTTATATTAACTTAACACTTTCAGGCATTAATTAAGCATTAATAAATACTGACTTCATCATTTATAAAGCATTGTTCCTACATGAAAACTCCTTAGGGTTAGCCATAAGGACTTCTCATGTAGGAACAATGCTTTAGAAATGATAATTTAGTATTTATTACTAAATTACGTTCATTACTAAATTTATTACTATTTATTTATATTTATTTTTATTAATGCTTAACTTATGTGTTACCAAAATATATATACTTTTGGGTGGTCTCGTCAACAACACATCATATTTTACAAGCTTAACATAAGTTTTTTATTTAAAATCATAACCTGTAATATAACTTTATATTTCACATAAATGTAGTGGAGTAAAAAGAATATTTACCTGTAAAATGCATTACAGAAACACCAAAGTGAAGTACAAGTAAATCTTGTCTTGTGGGGCATAAATGACAAACAGAAGTGTAACAGCGAAACTGTCCCGTTACAAAACAAAAACTGTCAACATAATTAAACGATCTTCTCAGTAATCATTCTAATTACTGAGCACAGATGGTCTCTTATCTCACACATCATTAGTACACCTGGTCTCTGTGCTTAGGTTTCTATAGGGAGAGGGAAGGAGGCCCAAGTGAGATAAGATACAATTCACACAAAAACAACACATGAATACGACCAGTGTTACCATGGTAACTTTGTTTATTTGAAACAAGTGCACACAGTTCATGTTTACAGCTCTTTGTTACACCTAAGAGATCAATTCAAATATATTTTGGAACATTGCTATAATCATTTAAGTGCAAATGATAAAACGATACATTTCTCTACTGAAAAATACTACTTACTATAATACACTTATCTATGATATACATGAGGAATGTGCTGGCTGGATGTGAAACGTATGGATGGAATGTTTTCGGTGTGCAGGCTCAGTCAGGGTGAAAACAGACATTGACAGTAGAGTTCCAGTCTATACAGAAAGTTTCCATGCACACTATTTGGTTTACAAGGCTACTGTGCAAAAGTTGTTGCGTTTAAGACACTGAGCAACAATCGATGCGTTGGAAATGTCGCTGAATCGATGACAGATGAGTGCTCGCAGAGGCAATACGGTCTATCGGTTTACAGGCACTGCAAAGATGAGTTTATACATTCTGAACTTGATAACGCTTTGATTTTACAGCTCTGTGAATTCACATTAATTTCCAAATAATTTCCTCTGAGGTTTCTTAGAAAGCATCATGTAATTATAGGTAAAATAGAGTAACTTCTAACACAAAAAGCTCAAGTAAGAGCAACCTTGAGGCTCTAGCCAGAGGTGAACTGAACATGTAATATATATATAAAAAAGTGTATGTAACAAATAAGCTTCCCATACAGAAGTCACAGATATTCCAGTGGAAGTCAGTAATGAAAACAGCACAACAAATTGAAACTATATAATGAAAGCTATATGTACACAAGAACTAATCTACTCTGTTCTTTCCAGGAAACTTAAAAAAAAAATCATTTGGAAATTATACAATTATTACACATTTTGAAGCTCAGAGCTATAAAACAAAGTGTTACATCTTTCTTCTCTTTAAGCTGAAGGGTTAATGTTTATTGCATCCTTTACAGTCACCACTCTGTCCCAAAATATAAGAGTGTTTAATTGTCAGCTGCAACTGAACCTAAAATGTTTCCCAATAAATAAATATTCCTGAATTATGTGCAGATCTGACACTATAAGCTGCATATTAGAAAGGTTTCTTACATATCTGGTTAATAACCTGAGGCAAGAGTAAATGAACAGACATCTATGCCTTTTATAGCACTGGGAAATTTAGATGAAATGAGAAATAAAGAAAAAATAAATGAATGTATTTTACATCTGCAATATTAATTGCAAAAAAAAAGCTTAAACAATTTGCAAATAACTGCGTGAACTAAAATGCATGATAGTAAAATAACAGTACATAAAATCTTTAATGTTATAAATAAATGTATAAAACACAGGAAAGAGCCTTTTCATGGTGGAATGGGTTCGACATGTTTCCTCTCTGCCTTATGCAGCTTCTTTAAGGATGGTAGAAAAGTTGGAACATTTGGTGAGCAGGAGCAGCATAGCTTATGATGAAAACTGACCCACTCAAACTCTGCTGTGACGGACACATGCAGAGACGACGAGCAGGAGGATACAGGAGACTGAAAGTGTCACGGCTGGTTGACGGCCCCGCTCAGGGCATGCTGCCGCAGCCGAGGCCGTCCTTCTCTGCAGTTATGGACTTGACCAGCTCCTCCACCCAGCGGACCTCAGAGGCCACCTGCTCGGCCAGGACCTCGTAGCGGTTTTCCAGGCGCCCAAACTTGCGTTTGAGGATGTTGGCGGCCTGCATGGTGAGCCGGGCCTCTTCCTGGCTCCTCTTGCGCTGGGCTTGAGTGCGCTGCAGCTCTTGGCGGATGTGGTTCAGGTCGCTGGAGATGCTCTGGTTTTCCTCCTTGTACCAACCCTCCTTCTCCTCGTATATGGACAGCAGCGCCGCCACGTCCTCCTGGCACGAGCGCTGATTGCGCTCCAGATCCTTCAGGCCCTCCTCTGCTGCTGCAATCTCCTCGAGGACCTGGGAGAAGCGCTCGAAGTTGACGTAAGTATTATTGGGTGGCATGCTGGAGTGGGACTTGATGGTGTACTCCTTCAGACGGGTGGTCTTCAGGCGTCGGCGCTCAGGCTTGTGATCTCTCTCCTCCGGGCGGACATTTCGCCTCTTGATAACCTGAAGAAAGAAAAACATAAAGGTCTGAAATAAGGACTATTTTGACAAAATCCCCAGACCAACATTGGATTATTAAGTCAGATACTGATATTTGAGAGTTTACAATCTTATAATTATATGACACAAATGTTAAATAAATGCTTACCTTAATCCAGGGGTGTTCAAGACTGTCATCGATCGTCATTCTCTTTCTGAAAAATAAAACAATTCACCAGTGAGGAAACAACACTTTTTATGTTTACACAGCAGGTATAGAAAAGCTCTAGAAAACTACATACTTTGGATCCTTGACCAGCAGGCGGCGTATGAAGTCCTTGGCCAGCTCACTGGTGTTGCTGAAGTACTCCTCATCAAAGTCATAGTTGACAGCCGAGATGTTTGTCAGCGTCTCCTGCTTTGTTTCACCCAGAAATGGTGAAGCGCCACTTAACCTGCAAGAGCAAACATAAAAGGCTTCGCTTTATAAAACACGTGGATGAGAAATTAAGTCAGAGTGTTTCTCCAAATGTCAACAGTCAGTCATGATGTGAAACATTACTCACAGAATGTATGTGATTACTCCGATGCTCCTGCAGAGAAGAGAAGAACCAAACGTAAATGGAAGCTGCCACACGGGTCAGTAAACAACTTTAGAGGAGAAAAAAACAACAACAACAAATAAAAACAAAAAAAAAACAGGACACCTTACCACATGTCTGCCTCCAGTCCCAGTGGCTCATAGTTGACTATTTCAGGCGCTGTGAAACACAGAGGAACAAACACTTTAACTCAAACCAGATGTGGAGATCTGAGACACACTATCATCCACTTACTTGCCAGTGTGGGCAAACGCAAGCATAAACACCAAACGCTCAGATATTCAGCAGCTGAGAGGAACTCGATCTTACCAACAAACTCTGGTGTTCCAAAGATGTTCTTGAACTCATTTCCTGCTTTGATCTGATGAGCAATCCCAAAATCAATCAGCTTGATTCTGGGGTTAGGGACGTTCTTGTCCAGCAGCATGATGTTCTCAGGCTGAACGATAGAGACAGCAGAGCCAAACATTAGTCAGAGACAGAGGTTTTCATGTAAACAGGATATTACAAATGTAAACAGAGAAGAAAGACTGAAAAACTTTACCAGGACACCAAATAAGCAGTGATAC
>JAQLOL010000004.1:18848160-18858174 GCA_029783665.1 Naso thynnoides
TCAATGAGGACTGGCGTAAGTTATACTGAGGGGGAGTCATATCTGTCGGTGAAGTATGCCACCAGTAAACACGTGCTAATTTTAAGCGCTGTATGCCCGTAAAGCAGCAGCAGTAGCAGCAGCAGCAGCACGCCATTAACAAACTAAGGCATACTGCCAAAACCCCATCAGCATCTTTTCTGTCTTGGTGTTATTTTATTGGCCTTCATCAACGGACAAAAAACTGCCAAAGTGTGAATACTGTAAAAACTAAAAGCAGAAACAAAAATGAACATGTAAAACTGTCTCAGGTGAGGCCTAAAGAAATAAAAAACTGAGTCTGCGCACATTCAAACCAAAAGGGGCAGAAGATGAGACAAAGGAAAAAGACAGCTTGCACACTGCAGGGCTTGAATATTCCAAATTACTTAAAGCACCAAGTTAGTGATGTTTAAAGCACGCCTGCTCACCTTCATGTGAGGGCTTTAGACATGCCAGTGGCACTGAGGGTTTCCCACTGTTTCTGTATTTGTGGTGGCCCGCAGCGATATTAACATTGCTCATACTGATTTTCTATTTTTAGAACTGTGCATTTGGAGCTCTCATTCTCTCTTTTAAAAACACTGTTTGAAAGAATCGGTGACAGATAATAAGGTCTTTAAAAAGTCTCAAAATCTGCGTACAGAATGACTGTGCGCATGAATGTGACACGCAGTACCACAGTATCCATGACGGGAAAAGCAGCTTACGGACGAGCATTTCTGGTCCACTATTAATGAACACCATCATCTGGAATTACTGGATTGTTGTAGCTGATTGAAATGAACAATGAAAGCAACTTCTCATCAACTTAATACTTAGATCCCCGGAATTTATCACTGATTCAAAAGTATTCAGCCAAAAATATCATGTCAGCATCACCACACAGCATGCAAGCACCAAATGGCTTGACAGCGTTTTGCGTCCGGAGCCTCTTCCTGTTATTTAGATGGAAAGACATAAAACTTCTTTCTTTTAACAAGAAATTCTCACTAACACATTAACTGTTGGCTCACAGCCTCACAAACAAGACGTCTGAACCACACAGACTGCTGACCTTGAGGTCAAAGTGAGCGATGCGTTTGGAGTGTAGATACTGAACGCCGTCCAGGATCTGCTTGAGGAACTGGGTGGCCTCCTCCTCCGTCAGAGACTCCTTCTCAGCCAGGAAGTCGAACAGCTCTCCTCCGGACACCAGCTCCAGGATCAGGATCACGTCCGTCTTGTTTTCAAAGATGTCGTGCAGGGTGATGATGTTGCTGTGCTGGATCTCCCGCAGGATGTTGACCTCACGCTCGATCTCTTCGCGGCTCACGCCCCGCCGGCTGGACGACAGACGCCGCTTCTTGATGAACTTGGCTGCGTACTCGACACTTGTGCTCTTCTCTTTACACTTACGAACGATGGCAAACTGTCCGCTGTGGGGAGGAGAGAAGAAAGGGGGTTAAAAATAAGAATGACAGACCTGCTTTGCTTTTGGTGTTTTTGTTGTTTTTGCAGCTTCATGTAACTATAATAACTGAATTTTTCGCTTCAGATTAGAGTGCAGATATCAAGGCAACATCACGGGCTGTGACGGCACTAAGAGTGGTAATCAGTTTATTTAAAATCTTTCAAATAAAATTAAATCAGTGCTTCCCAACTTTTTTGGCTTTTGCCTCTTAAAACAGAGCAACTTCGACTTGTGAACTCTTCATCACAAATTATCCTCAGCGTGGTGTTTAGCTCAGAAAAATGTGTTTTATCTGTCTCAGATCTTGAGAAACCTGAGGTAGAAAAAAAAAGAAAACTAGTTCACCATTGCAAACGAACATAAGAGGAATAAGTTTTATCTTAAAGATAACACAAATCTATTATATCTTATGCCGTGTTACTTACAAGAACAACAAAACCAAAGTGCAGGTGAGGAAAAAGAATTTTCACGACAGTGCAAAGAACGGAATGTTCTCACAACATCTGCATACCTTACTTTGTTAGCACACACACAACATAAACACACCCACACACACGGTGCCCTCTCTCCTTTAGAAACTCTACACTACAGCAGAGGTGGAAAGGCACATTGAGAGGCAGTGATGTCATACTTTGCTGCATTACTGCAGGAAGAAAAGAGCTCAGGTAAATAGAGTTGAGTGTTAACTATTTAAATTTACAGAGTTATTTGCAAATTCTGAAACACAATGTCAAAGGAATATTTAACAACCTGCTGACACACACTTACATATTTGGCCTTAATTTGATCTAATGTTTTGGATGGCTAGCAGCTCATAAGTTGCATCAAACTGCATCTCAGGTAATCATGTGGGATTTTAAGACACTTCATGCTCATACGATACTTATGAAAAACTACAAGCATCAGAAAAACTGACGCTGCTTTCCAGTTACAGTTCCTTTGCTTTAACATTTTATGTAGAGGCGAGATGAACATTGTCTGAACACTGACTACAGTCAGGCTATCGGGAGGATGCTTTCAGATACTTTGTGTTTTGTAAGAGAAGGAAAAAACGATGAATACCTGCCCAGCTCCTCTCCCATCTCATAATACAGCTCAACATCCTCTTGCCTGAAGCCAGCCTTGGTGTGCTGACTGGAATGATGATGAGAACACTGCGCTAAGATTCTCTGCAGTAAGAAAAGAAAAGAAAAAACAAAACGGTGAAAAGGAATGAGATGTACGAATACAGTAAATGCCAACAGTGGCTGGGGAGGAAATGGCAGCCGGCTCAGTGACAAAAACAAAGACATCCTAGCAGTTTTAATTGCGATGATGGTTTTAATCCTAAACCACAACAGCTGTATTCCACCTACACAGCAATTCACCTCTGAGTACCACCGCTTCTTTCCTCCTTATTTGGCTTGAGTCAACACAGCTTCAGACACTTTCTGGCTGATGTCAGACTTCTGCATACCAGTCCCACTTACATCATCTGCAGCCCCGGACCCGATGTCTCGACTCGGTTAAAGGGACTGGGGATTTAACCGCACTACGTTTAAGCCCAGCTCAATGGTGGTAGTCAATATGAAATGAGGTTAAGATAAAACTATTTCAGGTTGTAACGCTATAAACGTTGGAATTTTATAAAATAGCGGTGATGCGAAAGCTCCGTGAAGGATGCTCAGCTCCATTTTTTCCCCATGGATTATCATTAGCTACACGGCATAAAGGTCGACCCTATAGCTACAAAAACACAAAAGAAAACTTGGGCAGCAGTAACGACTTATTAACTTGGTTGAGATGACAAGAATAAAACAGTTTCAGAGATGGAAATAAAGGGAATGCAGCAACGGAAGACAACTAGCTTAGCTGGATAACTAGCTAATGTTACCGTTAATGTAAGCTAACATTAACGACAACATTACTATATAAACACCGGCTTTCGCGATCTCTGAAAAGCGTTAAATAAGTGATTGAAACATCAGGTTATAACACTGAATTACAAAGAGATGTGTACATATTGAAATGAGTAAAACATGAAGTCATAGCTTTAACTTACCGTACTGTTGGCTACCAGTGCTGCATTACCCTCCAAGATAGTTGTGTGTGAATTCCGAATGACGTCAAGCTACTCCAGCTAGCAACAGAAAACACACAACTTCCGGCTTGAGGATTCAAAATAAAAGCCTAACAAATGACGTGGTTGCATGAACATTGTAGCAGTACACCTATTCATGTTCATGCTACACCAATGCCAAAGAGCAGTTTTTATCGCATTTATAATTTTCTCTAATAAATGGGAGGCTAAGTAAAGCTATTTGTGGTACCTACACATTTTTGCAGTGACTTATTCTTACAGTTATGAATAGATGTAATTCTGTCAAATGTTACTTCTGGTAATTCTCAAGACACTGAAAGCATCCCTGGTATGCTTTAGCTTAAGACCTTTTGCTAAAAGTTGCCAAAATACTAGCAGCTGTTGTTTCTGGGCTTTGGTCTTTTGGAAAGGGTGATTTCAACTTTAATTACACACAAATAACTAGACTGTTTTTTCTTTGTCTGTGGCTTAGCCTTCTCTAAATTAAATTAGATAGAGGAGTTGTTTAGTCTATATATTATTTCTAGATTTTTGTTTAGGAAAATGGCATTTTGGATCATTGCAATAGCATTAAGCATTTCCTTATATACTCCCCATTATTATTGATTACAATAAATGCATCACTGCTAAGTGAAAATAAAGTATGAATCCTTGTGTTTCAACCACCATGGAGGAAAAAATCTTGTGTCTACTAGTATATCAACGAGTGTTAACTGATTGTTTTCTGGCACAATGTTTCACAGATTCAGAGCAGAACCGCAAACTAGAAAATACATCCAAATTCACAATCGCAAACTTCCTCTTTTACTTTGAAGGCAGAATTTGCCTAAGTTCCTGTGATGTGTGACTTGATGCGGTAAATAACCGGCAGAGATAAGAACATATGGAATGACATCATGCTGAGTGAATCAACCTGGCGCAGCACGTCAATGATTAACAAGATCAGGCATGCAAAGATTAAAGCGGGCCGGAGGTCATTCAAGAAGGGTTATGTTCACACAACAAGCCCTGGCGCTTAATTCTGATAAAGCGACCTGACACATTGTTCACTTTTTTTTTTTTTAGCTTGGATATACAAATAAGCAGTCCTCCCTCTTTAAAAGAGAGGGGGTTGTGGCTGAAACAGCAGTGTGTCCAGTGAATGTCATGACTGGTCCCTGCCGCTAGGGGCGCCGAAGCTCAGTGGTCCGGACCAGCTGCTCAATGGTCCCTGTGGTCCGGAGCAGTCGATTAGTATCAGAGGTCCCTGAATAAAATTAAATCTGAGTGACATCCACAACTTTTCAGTGTCAAGGTAGAAGTTGCAATCTATGCCCGCAAAAACTTACCCATGACTATTTCACTTACCCTGTAAAGCCAACAGGTCAAAGTGCCTAGTTGGCCTGTATTTAGTAAACTACATCAACATTAAATGAAGTAATTTTAAAAATTAATCCAAGGCACAGAGCAGGCAAAGTCACGCTTAGAGATGTTAATCGGAAAAAATGTGTGTATGTCTGTCTGATGTGTAAATCGAGAGAATTTAAGTTTAGATTTGAAATAATCCCGTATAATATAAACGCAGAGACAATAACATACAAACATAAGCTACAAAGTCCACATCAATCAGTTTCTGACAGTCGATCACTTCAGTGTCTCAGCCACTTGAGCTGACGGCGTCGTATGTTGCTCCGTTCACAAATTAAGACTTTTATATTTTGCTCTTTGATTGACTTTGACTCTCGTCAATCAGCTCGTGTAGGCCACAGCCAATCACAAACCCCGCAAAGCCGAGTGGGCGTGGCCTTTCCAGAACAGCTGGTGGGGGCTTGTGTGAGGGGTTCGAGCCGAGCGGTTGGTTGGTTGATGGGGGAAACAACAACAAGCTAGGCATCATGAGGGTCCCTGAAACACTGATCTGGGCCGCTTTTCTCATCCAGAAGGTGAGACCGAGCGAATGTACTTCCTTCAAATCTGCTTCTCCGTGCGTTTACTTCGTTTAGCGTCACGTGTCCGACAAAACAGATGGTCTTTTTTTTCCCAGCCGGAATCTGGAATTATTAGCTTGGATGCTATGACTGTTAGCTTGCGGTGATCACCGTGGGCCCTGGACACCCACACAGCTTGCACCTTTTGTAATGCTCTGTTAACACGGATGAAGGAGCATTATTTTCCCACTCAGCACAACATTAAGTCATCTGCGAAGTTTATGGCAGACCGCATTTTTTGGAACGTTAACGTTAGCGATTACCGAAATGGATCCGAAACTGGTGGCTTGTAACCCACTTCAGCTACTGTTAGCTGCAGGTTAAATAAATGGCAACGCGTCTGAATTATGCTGTTTACCTGAGCGACTTTTCAACTGCGCTGTCATCTGCTGAGTCAAAGTGTAACTTGGCCGTTAATTATTATTTGCTGGTATATGACTAACGCTTAACTTCAGTATAACAGTAACTTAGTGCACGTATGCTTATTTTTTTTACAAACAGAAAACAAAAGTTTTCAGTCTCAGGGATCCCGTGTGTTCTAGTGAAAGCTTTAATAGTTGTAGACCAACAGCCATAATCTTGCCGGTTTACTAATTTATCTGGTGAAAACTTGTGACGTTACGTTTTAATCCAACAATCCTGCAACAACGTCTTCTTCAGTGAAACGTTCAGTTTGTCTTGAGCCTGTCTTATGGGGGTGTTGATTCATCTTTATGGTAACTGTGGAGGCTGTATTGCGTTAAACTGTAAGGTGTTCATAATATTTTGTCCACCCCATTTATATCAGGTGGGATAAACCATGGATCATGTATAGGAGAAATACAATATTCAGAATATTCAGTTTAGTAGGGGCTAATTTATGGAGTACAGTGTCAATGAAAGTGATCTTTTTAGGGTTTTTTAGGTGTTTTCATATTGGCCTAGTTTGTACTCATGTAATTTGTTGTTCAGTGTTCAAGTCTATAATAATTTCATGGACATGTCGAGTGATGCAGACATTGTTGCCGTGCCGACAGGTGGTGGGAGAGTACGGCATGGCCCATTTCAGTGACAAGGGCAAGAGCAAAGGAAAGGATTACTGCATATTCTTCAACTCACAGTGGGCTCGTCTACCTCAGGACCTCAATAAGGCAGTAAGTCCCGTGTGAGCAACAAGAGGTGCACTCAAGTCTTTGTAAGCCGAAGCCACAATGACACTTTTCTTACAAAATGCACCACAGCCACACAGAGCAGTGGGGATGATGTACAGCACGCAGTCAGGCACATATGTTGGCGATAAATGAAATGTTTTTTCAGGAAGCTGAAATATGATCCCCACTCTCAGTGACTCTGACAGCATGTTGGACTCCACTCCGGAGGAAATACTTGCACAAATGACTGTTTCAAGGTCATGTGCAAATAAATAGAATTCATTAAATAATTATATATTTTTGAACTTATTTAACCAATTATGTAGTTATAAAAAAAAACCTTCCAAAATAGTCTTGTGTGTTTTTTGGCACAAAGCTTTTAAAATGCAAAAATAGTTTCATACATCTGTTATTATGGACCCAACTGCAGCTGTATTCACTCCAGTACTGGCCGCAGCAGTTAGCGTGTAGCTCGTTTTCAGTTTTTCATGTGGAAGTTTCTCTAGGCTAAAACAAAGTTTGGTGAACACTGCAAACCTTGTGTCTCAAAGTCACGTCTGCAGATCTATGACCTGACAACATCGGTCCTGTGCTCGCCCTCTGACGTCCCGGAGGGAGGCTTCCCAAATCGCATCCCCATGGTGATGAGGGGCAACTGCACTTTCTATGAAAAAGTCCGACTGGCCCAGATTAACGGCGCCAAAGGGCTGCTCATCGTCAGCAAGGATCGACTGGTAACATTGATTGGAACTTTCATTGTCTCAAGTGTTGCATGTAGTCACTGAGCATTGAGATTAAATACACTTCAGGGAAGGCAAAGGCATGTTGTGTTTATTTAATTATTTTTTAATTACAGACACCACCAGCAGGAAACAAAACTCAGTACGAGGAGATTTACATCCCTGTCGCGCTGCTCAGCTACTCTGATATGCTGGACATAAGCAAGGTGAGAGGCCAGCCAGCTGTTGACACAGCAGACAAACAAAACTTCGGCCACCTGCATCAGTTTTTCTCTTCTTTGTCTCTCAGCAAACTAAACTGAGTAAAGATTTTACAGTCTGACAGCAGAGGCGGACGTCTGTATGTTTCATGTCTGGTTGTAGACAGGCACAAAATCAAAATGGATCTTTGCCAAATGTAAAAAATGCATGTTTTATGAGATTCAAACATGCATTTCCCCTGACTGTATGCTGTTTTTAACTCCTGCAGACCTTTGGTAAAGGAAGACAGGTTGCCATGTACGCACCCAATGAGCCGGTGTTGGACTACAACATGGTGATCATCTTTTTGATGGCAGTAGGAACAGTTGCCATTGGAGGTTACTGGGCCGGCAGCAGAGACAGCAAGAAGTAAGTAGACGGGATGGAGGGATAGAGCCGCAAAGTGACATTTGATGTGTGTAAATCCCTCAATCGTTGTAAGCGCTTTGATGGATTTGATTGTTACACATGGACAGAAATAGGTCATTACAGACAGTGATGTATTGGAGAGTAACGTTGAAGCTTTTTATTTTCTGAATAGAGGATACCTCTTTTCCAAGATAAAATAATTAGATAGTAGCACGAAAGTTACACAAAAGGAGCTTTATTTATACTTTATTGACATGTCAACACACAGTTGACATGGCAATAAAGTCTCGGTGCAGTGCTCATTAAAAACAGACAATAACACACACATTAAAAAAGCGGAAATAAAAGTTAAAGTCAAATGTGGTAGCTGAATGTCAGTGAATCTGCAGCTGATAATGTAGTTAACTGGACCGTGCACTTGCCGCTGAATTGCAGTGTTACAGGACACAAAGTTTCCTTCCTCCTGTGCATACCCGCGTGCTAAATTTAAATCAAAGCTCATTTATTGGGAGAATTATCTTCAGGGAAAATGAGTCACCGTTTTCTTTGCGAGGAAGTTCAAATGTATGACTTCTGAGTCTTTGCGTGTGTTTATCTCTCCCTTTCAAACCGAGCAGTCTGCCTTGAACTGCTGGAACGTCACCAAAGGGCACTGTTGTTTATTTGAGACCGTATGAGTGACTCACCAACTTAAGCCAACCCCACTCAGTTGCCAAGGTGACTGAGGACACAGTCAGATGGGCTCTCTGACGCACAGGACCGCGAGCAAAAAAACAGTTTGGAATATGAGTTGTGTGTTTTGAACTCAGGAAGGAAGCGGTTGCTAGCCAGCCAGTAAAATGATAGTAAATATTGACTGTGGATATTGGGACAATCATCCTGGCTACTTTGACAAGCCACCGAGCATCCGGGAATCTGGAAATACTAAACCCACAGGCAGACTTGCTGCATTGCCATATTAACTATATTGATGATAAGATGTCAGAAGCAGATAAGTGTGCATAGATAATGACCTTTAATCTTTAGAGTTATGAACTCCTCCAGCACGCCTCCTCAGGGCAGCATGCCTCCCTGATTTGTGTTTCTCCTCCTGCAGACGCTACATGAAGCACAAGCGGGACGACGGTGCGGAGAAGCAGGACGAGGAGACGGTGGACGTCACCCCCATCATGATCTGCGTGTTCGTGGTCATGTGCTGCAGCATGCTGGTTCTACTCTACTTCTTCTACGACCGCCTGGGTACGACAGACGCACTCACACATCATTAACCCCACTATTAATATAACACTTAATATGGGGCTCTTGATCGAAGGTACTGAGTCATGGGTTGTTTAAAAAAAGCTCTTTGGTCAGATCTGATTTTATGTGACCAGTAGTGGTTCCAGTCCTGTCTGCCCGGTATTTTATACTGTGTGGGAGATGGTTTGCCTCTGAAAGCCAGTCTGTAATTTTCCTCCTCATTCATTGTGGTCTGGCATGACTCAATGAGGCATTTGCTTTGAATACAGGCTGTGAAAAAGACGAATATTCTCAGCGTCTACCATCTTTTTCTGAGCTTTCAGCTGCATCTCACAGGCTTCATTGACCGAGACATGAGTCCAAAACCCTTTCAGCGCCTGATTGTCTAAAAACTAGACTGTAATTTGTTATTTCTTAACATTTTTTAACTGGTGAAATACATATAATGGGAGCATTGTTAAAGGAGAAGTTTGGTTTTTTGCACATTCCGCCTTATAATAAGGATATTTATGACCATATACAGCATTTTACAGCATTGTCATGACAACAGTCGCAGTTCTGAGAGATGGAGCTTGGTGTTGACATTGCTGCTAGTTGAAAACAACGGAGAAGCATGAGCACTCAAACAATCTGTCCAAAAATACAACAAATGCTTGTTTTTAAAGACGTGAAACTCGCCGAGTGTTTAGTGGTGTCCTCTCATGTACAGACACTAAAACACGAAGTAAAACAAGGAGATATATATATATATATATATATATATATATATATATATATA
>JAQLOL010000004.1:18858274-18878884 GCA_029783665.1 Naso thynnoides
TTTATATATATATATATACATATATATCGCGGAAATGGCTGTTTGTTTGTTTCGTAAAGCAGGTGAAAGAGCTGCTTGTCAGTTATATATCTGTATTTAGCTTCGTGTTTTAGTGTCTTTACATGAGAGGACACCACTGAACATTCTGCAAGTTTCACGTCTTTTAAAATCAGTGTTTATTGTATTTTTGTACGTATTGTCTGAGTGCACATACTGTTCCGTTGTTCTAAGCTAGTGCTGCAACAAGCTAGCGCCAGCAACAAACTCCAGCTCTCAGGACCGTGCCAGTTGTCATAATAATTCTGCAGAGCATTGTATATAACCGTATTCTTATTATAAGGCTTCTCCTTACAAGTCGTCCTTGTTTTCAGCAGCTGACATGTAGGATTTAGAATCCGAAATTTGCTGGTTTAATGCCCAAACCATCTGAGTAAATCTCAGATAATAAAAGTGAGTTAATGAGTTTTCTATTCAGTTCCACTCCAAACTGAAGATTCCTTTAAGCTATTCAGGCTACAGCAGACTCTTCATCCTCATTTCCTCCTGCAGAGCTGCTCAGTGTTCAGCAGGATGAGGCTGTAGATGCAGTTCACAGATCTGAATCAGTCAACCTCTCGACTGTAAAGACTGACTGTGCTGTGAAAGAGCCTGCTGGCTCAGATTACATTTCCCTGATAAACAGATTTAGGAACCTGCGGCTGCTGACAGACTGCTCGATTTCTTCATTCAGTTGTTGTTCATTCGGCCAGCACACGTAATGCTGGACATGCAGTGATCAAACCGACCACTATTCAGATATTAAGAACTAACTATGTCAATGAGCAGAACACCAAAAAGATGCATTTCCTCAGTAGAGAATGAGTTGATATGATGTTATATTAAGCACTAATCTCCTGCCTGCCTGCTGCTCTCTCTCCGTTCAGCTATTTGGGTCATAGCCATCTTCTGTGTGGCGTCGTCTGTCGGCCTCCACAGCTGTCTGTGGCCTTTTGTCAGGAGACTTCCTTTCTGCAAGTGCAGGTGAGACACATCGGTGTGGTCTCATAGTTACAGCTGACCACCAGTCTGCTATCAGTCATACTGCTTTGTGGAGTTCCATAAGAAAAATACATGCAAAATTTTAAAACCATAACGCCATATGTAAACAAACTGCTGTTAGACTTACGATCAATAATTTTTTTTTGCAGTTACAATTATTTATATCTGCCATTTCTTTGTTCAAAGATAGAGGTGGAGACTCAAGGTATGGTTCCAGGAATATAAATATTACAAGTGAATGTTTTGCCTTAAGAAACGCTGCTGATTTGACATGTATTTATGATGGTTGTGTACACATTTGATTGACTGTGCGCCATCTTGTGGCTGCAGGGTCCCAGAGAACAACTTGCCGTACTTGCACAAACGGCCGCAGATCCGGATGTTGCTGCTGTCGGCCTTCTGCATCGGTGTCAGCGTCACCTGGATGGTGTTTCGCAATGAAGACCAGTAAGCGCAAAGAGAAACGTGTCAAACTCTCGTCTCTCTTCAGGATGTGTTGTTCATGAAGTCAGGTCACCACTTAAAGCAGATACCAATGATAAAGTTATTCTGATCGATTTAAAAAAAAAAAACTTGCACTGTTGTTAGAATAAATATTCAAGCCATGGCTGTAGCCTTATTGGAGGGAAGAATTTAGCAATTAGTCATCATTTTAAGTGTCACTTTTAATAATGAACCCAGAAGTTTAAAATATTGGAAGTATTTTTCTTAATTATATTTAAATTTGAATGTCATGTTGCACTCTGCACATCTTATATAATAATTCAGAGCATATGATCTAAAGAAAACACATATTTCTCACACAGCACTTTCATCAGACTTCATAGTTAATTTAGAGTTGACTCCTCGCTCAGTGTGCCAGGTTCTTTCAAGAGAGGCTCAACTTTTCTGAGCCTGCTTGATCAAACACCTTTTTGGTGTCAGGCACACACACCAGCAGCCTGCCGCCCGCTTAGTTTGACAAGCAGTGTCTTTACTATAATACAAAGGAACAAAATACTGACGTTATCTTTGTTTGACATCAATACTTTTCAAATATCCGCAACAGCAGGAGAATCATTTGGTGAGTGTGTCAGTCTTCTATTCCTCAGAGAAGTACGTCACACCCACTGTAATACACGCAGCGTATAGACACAACAGAGCTGCCATTAAGGTAGCATATACACTCAAATGAATTTGATTTATATTTCAAAGGATTTTTATTTGCATTTGCAGGAACAAGTCATTTTCAATTGAATTCAGTGCTTACAGTCAGAATTTTTGTTTAAGAGCCGATGTACTCCGTCGTAGGTGCTGGCTGACATGATGGCAGCATTTTTCTGTCTGTCTGATGTAAATGTTGGTGGTGCATCATGTGATGACGGCGTTGGCTGACTCACAGTCGTTTTATGTATCCCACAGGTGGGCGTGGGTGTTGCAGGACGCCCTGGGGATTGCCTTCTGTCTCTACATGCTCAAAACAGTCAGACTCCCCACATTTAAGGTGGATCAGCGTTCTCTTAACACACGACAGCATGCAGGGTTTTTTAAAATATGCAGCAAAACTCACCTTATGTTTCTTTCTGTGTCTGCAGGCTTGCACCTTACTACTGTCAGTCCTTTTTGTCTACGATGTTTTCTTCGTATTTATTACACCTTTCTTAACAAATGTAAGTCATGCCTGTGTTTCATGTTCTTCACATGTCTACTGTCTGTCACGGTGTGTGTGCTTACGTAGCCTGTGGCCTTTTCTTCACAGAGTGGGGAAAGTATAATGGTGGAGGTTGCAGCTGGTCCTTCTGACTCCTCCACACATGAAAAGGTGAGCCTTTCAAATTCCACATCTCCCCTCAGCTCAGAGGTAAACACGCTGATATTACTGCTAGCAACTGTTTGTTTGTCCCGCAGCTTCCCATGGTGCTCAAAGTGCCAAGGTTAAACTCCTCCCCCCTGGCTCTGTGTGACCGGCCCTTCTCCCTCCTGGGTTTCGGCGACATCTTAGTGCCAGGTAATCAACAGTGTCATAATAACACGAGAAACTGAAGCCACATGAACCAAAGCCGCCCTGTTTACACTTTGGAGCGGAAAACTTGGATGTGTTTGCCAGCTATGTAAAAGCAAAACAACTCAACAGCCACACATTTTATGACTGTTTGCATCTTACATATGTTGGGAAATATTCACTGATAATATCGGACATAGTAAAGTGCAGTGGTACAGCACAGCTGCTGCTCTCATTGGGTGATCTGAATGCCTCATTGTTGTCTCCTCTGTCAGGTCTGCTGGTGGCGTACTGTCACAGGTTTGACATTTTAACACAATCCTCCAGGATCTACTTTGTGGCCTGTACGATCGGTACGTACGCTGGAAGGGTTGTAATTGATAAAATGTTGCTGCAGTTTTATGGTAAGCCCTGCTGGACAGGATTAACCTCACATGGTGAGGTGGGAAATTAAATATTCCAGCATGAGGTCTGTAGTAGACACGGACATTCTGCAGAACCAGCTACTGACCTTTAGCCCACATTACAACAGCTCATTTGATGAGTTTCACAGGGTCTTGATCTCCTGATGGCTTTAATTTTAGGCCCATATGTTGGTGTTAACAAGCTTCCATTTGTCTGTTTAGCAAAAACATTTTAGACTTCCTCCATTTTTACAAAAAGTCAAATTCCACTCTCAGCTAAATTAACAAAAAGACAAAAATAGAGGGACGACAGTCCAGCAGAAAATAAGATCCACTCAAAGAAATGTCTAAAGCAACAAATGGTTTATTTTCTCCCTCAGCGTGAACTAGATGTGATGTTTTGCTTTATGCCGACTGTTGCTTCTATTATTATCGGTTGGGTCGTGGCCATCAAAAATACACGCTGTACATAAATGTTTTTCAAAATAAATCCAGTTCCAATGGGGCTTTAGAGTGAAAAGCTGTCTTATCTTGGCTGAACACGACTGAACTTTAAAAACTGCTGACCTTGTGCTTGCCGTCTCTCTCTCTCTCTCTCTCTCTCTCTCTCTCTCTCTCTCTCTCTCTCTCTCCATTTGTGTATCTCTCCTGTCAGCATATGGCATCGGCCTGCTGATCACCTTTGTCGCTCTCGCCGTGATGCAGATGGGCCAGCCGGCCTTGCTCTATCTGGTGCCTTGCACTCTGCTCACCAGCCTCACTGTAGCGCTGTGGCGCGGGGAGTTGCCTCAGTTCTGGACTGGAAGTGGATTTGTGGTGAATACCAGTTTGATATGACTGCCTACCGCCGGAGAACAAAAAGACTTAAAAACAAAACAGAAAAACAAGAAAGAAAACACAAAAACATCTAGTTTAATAACATGCAGAGTAAAGTAGAAGTTTAAGTTGAGTAACCCCTTTAAATAATTCCATCCGTTCCAACTGCTTCTTTCTGTTTCACTGTCCCCCTCCTTCCCTCCCATTGCTGCTCCATGCCCTTTATTTTACTGTGGGTGTGCTCTAGTCTGCTGCTGAGGGCTCAGCTGTCTGTGAATGTCACTGCAGGTATTCTATCTGGGCTTGCTACTTTATACTCTACCATTAAAACATCCTGATCTTACTTAAGGTTCCTTCATTTTGTTTTTCCCTTAAGAATAGATCCTTGTTTTCATTTATCAGCCTGCACACATCTGTTATTGATCGATACTAAAGCTGTTATTGGTGGTGCTCTTAGTGATGTAGATTAGCTCATGTTAGCTCTAAATATAGTTAATAGCATGTGTTATCTGTGTGGTTTAGAGGGACTTCCTCCTGATATACGTCTCCTTTCTTTATGCATAGCTGGGAGTTTTAATCTCTGTGTACAGGAATACCTCTGGCATCATTAAGGCTTTTTAATTGGGGTTAACTAAAACAGTCATTTAGACTCAAATCTAGCTGTGGACAGAGGGATGACTGTATGTCCTTTTGTTTGTCTTATCTGCAACTATTCTGTCCTCTGTTATCATCACTACATTTTTTTTTCTGCGCTACTCAGTTCAGCTGTCTTATATAAAAACTTTTGTTTGTCCCCTGCAGCCTGCCATAGTGCTCGCGCCGATCAACTGTACACAAACTGCAGCACCACAGATGGAGGGGCCCCCGACTAGACCAGAGCCACAAACCACAGAAGCCACCAATCAGAGCGAAGACTCACCGCGGACGCCACCGCCTCAGGAAACGCCCCCAGCTGAGAAAGATGGAGAGGGAAACAAATCTGACTGAAAGGACGTCTAGTATGGCATTCAACGCTTCACTTCATTTTGTTTTTTGTTTTGTTTTTTGTTTTTTAAAAAAATTTAGTTTGTTTTCTACATTGTGTCTGAGTCATTGGACATTTTAAGTACGGATGTTTATTTGCACTTGGTGCGAATGAGAGAGCAGAGGAGACCTGTGTTTTCTCAGCGGGGCATCGGGATTAGACTCACAGAGTCCAGGCTTTGAAACTGACAAACACAGCAAGTTTGAAACCTGCACAGCAGCCCCAATATCTTCTGCTACTACAATACAGCTGGAACCACCTGCAAAGGGAATGAAAAACCCAATCTGGAAACGATACAAGCTGCGGAACACTACACACTCCCATTTAGCTCAGGCCCTCAGCAGCCCAGGAGGCCCGACCACACTAATGTTTGAAGTGATGAAATTTTGATGTAAAATCTGTTCATTTAAACACCATCACGGTGATCAGTGGATTCAATCATAGGGTTGAGGTAAATCCATCCATTCACTTTGATAATGGAATGATGGTTTTGATAGTTTTTTTCAAACAAAATTGTCAAATATTTTATGGTTAAGCCTCTTATTTGTGTGGATTTGAACATTTTCTGTGTCATAATTTCAGGCAAATTAAACATATTTGGGGTTTGAACAGTTAATCCAACAAAACAAACAAAAAACAGCTTGGCTTTAAAGAAATTCAGACAGGCATTTCCACTAATTTCTCTCATTTTACAAACCAAATGATTAATGGAGAATCAGCAACCATGTAATGGGTGGATTATTCGATAAAGGGAATAGTTTTTATTTGCAACCCTACAGTTACGAAACAGAAGTCAATGGTAATTAACTCGTATCAGATCTGTTAACTTTAGCAAACGAACTTGCTAACTGAGAACGTACTGAATTAAATGTTGCACAGTCCTGAGAAGGAAACGCCATGTTCTGAACAGGCTAGTGTGTTACCAGTTTGCTCACCAGCTACTGTAGTTAAGTCACCAAACCCTTAAAGCCCAATATTTAGATATTCTGTGTTCCGGGGTCGACAGGATGTTAAAGGTCTCCATTTCTTTGACTTGAACTTGTCTCATCTGATCACATCTGAAGGCAGGTGTGTTAACAGCTGTTCCAAATAGCTGCGTGTGAAGGCATAAGCCTGCTGTCAGATCCAACGCACAAATGCAGATTATGCTTTCAGAAAAGCTTTTCAAAAGATGTTTCAGTTGTTGCACTTGGCTGTTTGCCCTGTGTCAGTGTATGAGATTTGGAAAATAAACACAGTTGTTGGATGCAGCGCCGATGCAGGGGTGTAGAAGCACTGGCAAACCTCCAATAGGCAATTCATCTGAAAGATACTGAGAACCTCAGAAGCACACTGATGCCGTTTTTTCATTGCATGGTGCAGCTCGGCTCGACTGGACGCTTTCTTGGTACCAGTCATGTTTCTCCATTTCATTTTTCACTGCAGCTGGCGCACCCTTACTGTAGATTGGATGTAGGTTGGATTCTTATCGCCATAGAAACACTAAGGGAAACTGGTGTGACACTATACTCAGAGTGGCACAAACAGACAAGGCCAAAGGAGGTGATCCTTTTTTTTTTTTTTTTTTTGAAATGTTCACTACAATTATAACAGAGAAATGTCTGCACTTTGTTAACCTCGTTGTGTTTATGAGAGCCGCCATTTAAAAAAATCTGAATTGAAAAATGATGGTGGCAGTTTGCTGATGATGCACAGGGTCTCCATGTGGCACAAGAGGCGGCTCTCTGACCAATCAGCTGTCTGCAGAGTTTTTATCCCACTGTTCAGTACCAGCTCAGCTCACTTTGAACCTCCGCTGAGGTGATACAAAAAAAAGTAGCAGCTGCTTGGTGTAGTTCACAACGGTTGCCAATGTAACACACAAAAAAGAAAGGTTACAGGCGAGCTGAGCTGAGCCATACCATGCAACGTAAATACGGCACAATAGGTACACAACAACAATCCATTTGAGCTGTTTTTATCTCTCCTTTACGTTATGAACAACATCAGAGCCAGAATATAAAGTAAAGAGTTTCACACCTTTTAAATTGTTGCGCTGTCATAGTTAACTGAGCCAATGCAATTTGATTTTTTTCTTTTCTGGCCCACTTGTAGTCACCATCTCTAAGTTTTTGCTATATTGTTTTGCATGCTATAATTGTGATTTTCACCCTCCATATAAAACCAGTCTATTACCTATAGAACAGACTGTGTAAACACCATTCGTGGTGCAACAGTTCAAATGTTGGGCACCGCAGAATTGCTCCCCCAGTATTTACTCAAATTGTCTTAAGAATTGGTTTTGGCCTTAAGTGTGTCCATGTTGGGAGACACGGCAGAATGTGTCGCATGTAAGAGTTGCTTTGTGAGAAACACGAGTACTGTACTCTAAACGACGATGTGCTGCAGTTTAAAGTGTGAGCCTAGGAACAAGTGTCAGGTTATGTAAGCTGTTTATAGATTAGTTTGTATGAAACATTTGCACACTGTTTTTTAATTCATGGGCTGACAGGTTGTTGGCCTGCATCTGTTTGTTTTTGTATACTCCGACGGGTCTAAACGGAACTCATCAACACATCCAGTGTTCATGCTGCTTTTCTTTTGGATCTCATCTCGAACATCGGAACCCAGCAGTCATTTCGTTCTTGACACAGTATGTATTTCTGATGTCATTAATTCATTTATGATGCCTAAAGTTCAACATTTCTGTGAAGAAGTTGAGACCAAAGGAAAAAAAATAATTTGGCCAGAGGTCAAACGAGAGCAGCTGAGTTGTCTGGAATTGTGCCCTCGCTGATAAAATTATTCATTCACCAGTATAGTTTGTTGTTACCAAGTGGTTTTTAATGCCTCTGTTGAGGAAAACATATAATAAAGAAACATTGTATCTGATTCTTGGTGTTTTTTGTCATTTGCTTGAATGGCTCATACACAGAGAGGCATCCTGTGTGAAGCTGCCGAGAAGCTTAAACTCATCGATGCAACACCAAACACAATTCAGCCCTTTGCTTTGGTTTCTGAGTCTCAATGTGTCTTTTTATTTTGACCCTCCAGCTGTGAAGAGCAGCGGGACAAAGAGCTTCTTTGTCGTCTTGGCTCAGTCACTCAAAGTGAAGGGCTGTTCACACTGAATCGCCGTTTGATCAACTCGCATGCTGTTTTGTGGACGAGTTTGAGTGTGAAGCAGCATATCCGAGTCTACTTTTCTTATCGGTAACCCTGGTAAAAGTCAAACTTTAAGTTCAACCAGGTTTTCAAGTGTCTGTGCTGGTTATTTTTTTCTAAATGAAAAAAGTCAAACATTCATTTAACGAGGGAACTGAGGTGATCTACCTAAAAGTAAAAAACCAGCCACAATGCTAGTTACAGGTTTTTTTTTTACAATGTTGCTGTAATAGGAGAGAAATCTCTTTAGTGTCAGCTGTAGTTTCAACTACATGTAGTATTTTTGATACTAACAGGCCAATACGAGCTGGTTCTATCAGTCTCAGAGCCCCTGAAGTCCCAAAAGATTATTTAGAAGCAAACGTGTGAGAAGGTGCTTGTTTTGACTGCACAAAATTTAAAATGTGTTCTTTAGGACTTTAGTGGTTTAGTGCAGTCGACACAGCTGAGGATCAGAGAGAAAGTTCTGATCTGCTTGATTTTTCTTTGCTTCAACCTGCCAATGTGTTTCATTCAGAGGAGTACAAAGCATGTGGGAACATTTACACTGGAAATGAGTGGAGCAAAATCTGGTTTACACAAAGCTATGAAATCAAATGCCAAAATCTGAAAGCATGATATCACCTACTGATTGAAAGTCACCTCAGAAACAAATTTGGATTTGCCTTAGCTACATCTGAGTCAGCCCACAAAACACTAAATGTCAAGTCAACCATCTTTTTATTTCATGACTCTCTAGTTGGGATTTGAAAGAAATTTCACATGGAGCCAAAAGGTGACAGCGGTCAGTGTGTCTCTACCAGAGAAAACATAAATGCTGAATGTTAAGTTATGCCACAGCATTATTCAACACTGAATTTAAATCATTCCGTTTCATTCTCATAAATGCCACAAACATCCCTGCTGATATCATGTCATGGACTGTCAGACTATTTACAAACAAACAAATTTACAAAATGAAATTTCTTCCACACACCTTGTTTAGTTATGATTTGATTACCACAAATCTCAGACTTCCGTGATTCTTCCTGAAATCAAACTTTTTGTGCTCGGCACCTCAAATCTAAACAGATGTAAATCTCAGAAATTTACAGCTCTCACCCCATATTTACCAGTCTTTAAATTAAATTACAAAGAAATCTAGGCAAGTTAAAAAGTGTTAAGACTTGAGTGCTAATTGGTTAAAGAAAACCTTAATTTAAAACAAAAATGATTAAAAAATACCTTTTTACAAAAGTCTTCAGCAAAGTGTTTTGCTCTCACATCCTCTTCGTTTAAAACATTGTCTTTTCTAAAGTACAAATGTACCATAATTTACAATTTTTTCTGACCAACCTTTACAGAAAATAATTCTTTGCTGTTTTTTCCCTCAAGTTCAGCTCAGCTGAAAGCAAACAGCTGGTTTTCGTTGATAAAATTACATAAAATTGACAATTCTCTTCACACCGGACACACACGGACATCCTGAAGTCCCATCCAACGTCTATGAACAGCTCCCCTGTCATTCCATGCACAGAGTCTTTATGAGGGAAAAGGCCTCCTCCAGTCTCCAGTCTGAAGTTCAGGACTAAAGGAATATGACTTTCTCTTTGCCGGCTTCAAGAACTTCTTTGGGGAAAGGCGGCGGTGCCGGTGGTGGAGCCTCGCTGCTGCCTCTGTTGTATGTGCTGAAGGACTGAGATGATTTCACATTGCGGGCATGTCCTGGTGGGTTAAAGGTGCCTGAAGGGAGAAAATTTGAGAGTTACAGTGGGTAACCTTAAAAATGTCCACAACACCTTAGAATGAGGAAATTCTGCCTTGCCATCTTTGTACAGCAATGCACAGACTTGAAGTATTTATTGAAAATGTTGAATTGCCGCCTCCTGATGTTTGGTTGGCAAACGCCTCATAAAGATGGCTTGTACTCACAAACTGGTTCACTTGTGTTTGGTAGGTTGCAGATTCCCCACAAGGGGGAGCTGTTCAGTCACTAACCAGTTCTACACATTCCGACATATAAAAATTCAGGAGAGGAAAAGAACTCCAGAACGAGATGTGCTGATGTCTCCCACAAGCAAAGAATGTACAAACTGCTGCAGCCTTGTGCCACCTGCAGGCCATGATCGTTACAGCTGCTGTTACCTATTCTGTTAAGGATTTATATTTCACACCTGTATCATCTCTTAGCTAAAATAGTCTAAAACTTAAAGGGGACTGTAATTGTGTCCAATTTACCTCCAATGAATAATAAAATATTAACACTAAAAGAAAAGTAATATTTTATTATCTTCTCTACACTTTTAAAAACATCTTTACAATTAAGATGTTTCAGACATTTAATCATCATACATGTGCAAGTTCTCACCTCTACAGGGTTGATCATTCAACTGATAAACAACAGATATTGTCATTGATAAAAGTAAATGTTATAGTACAGTTAATTAACAGTATAATAGAGTGTGATCATCTTACATTGCGTATACTGTTTTAATTTTTTTTGGCTTGTGCACTCTATTTAGGGGGTGGTTTGAAGTTTTTTGTTTGTTTGTTTGTTTTTTTCATGTCACGCATCCTCTTGAGTTCAAGTTAATCACATTTGTTTTGTAAGAGGCAGACTGCAAACCTTTACACCAACCTCACACGTCTAACGTGCTTGGTAAGTGGTTGATTGTTTGGATAGTTGTAGGGTGATGTCGTTACGACTGAGTGAGAAGTCATCTCTCTCTGACTGTCTGTACCTGACTGGATTCTGTGAGGGCTGTTGTTCCTCTTGGCTCTCAGACTGCCTCCTTCTTTCCCGGTCACTCGGATGGGCAGCACCTGGTTTACATCTATAGAGGCTGAATGAAGGAAAACAGGACTTGGGTTAACACACTAACCACTGCTAACCACCTCTTGTATTGTAAATGCATGGTTAATAATACCAATGTAAAACTTTTCTCTACAAATTTAAAGCTCGACATCATCTCTTTGTGTTTCAGTACAAGAGTTATGTCACTGGGCCTGTATCCTGACCTGCACTGTGCGTTCTCTGGTGGGACCCCTTTGTCTTGGCGCCTTTCTCCTTTCCCTTGGACAGAGCAGCCAGCTTAGTGGGGATCTGCTGCTGCACGGCTGCAGGCTTGTTCACCTGGTTGGTGGTGCTGATCAGCTGGATGGGAAGTTCAGGTTTGGCCGGCTGCGGGCTGATGCTCTCCTTGCGTGGGGGAACCTTTGGAGGGATTTCCGCTGGATCTGAGGTACTAGGCAGGACATTAAGCTTTGGAGGTAAAGTCAGATTTCCAACTCCATTCACTATGCTCCCCCTGAAGGATGGGTGACTAGAGAGACTCCAGTACTGGAGGAAAGAAGAAAATTCAGAGTAAAACTTTAAATATTTGTGAGTCAACATTTATTTAAAATTCTAGTGGGCATAAAAAGCCCCTCTGATTATGAATGCACATGACGGTAATGAATAATAATCCTATTTTCTCACTTTTGCAGGATCATCATAGTTGGAGAGACCTGGGTTCGGGAGCCACTTCTTTAATTTCTCCTGCAGCTGCTCGACTCGTTCCTTCTCCTGCGTTACACGCTCCCGCTCCTTGTCTACAGATTTGGTGGATTCCCTCAGCCTCTCCAGGCCCTGCTGATACTCCTCCGTCTGCTTCTCCAGCTCGGCCTTTTCCTCCTTGAGCTTCTCCTCCCACTTTTGGCAGTCCTCCTCCCTCTGTTGCAGCTGAGCCTCCAGAGCCTCGATCTGTATCCTCTGTCGCTCCCTCTCCTTCTCCCAGCGCTGCTGCTCCTCTCGATGCTGAGCCTGCAGCTTGTGCAAGTTGGCAAGTTCCTCCTTGTGCTTCTCCAAGTTGCGCTGCTTCTCCTGCTCGAGCAGCACGCTGCTGTAATGACGGACGGGCTGCTTGCTCTTTGACAGAAAAGTGTGCTGCAGCTCAATCTGGCTGTCCTGATGGGCGACGATTGCCTGCAGGTTGAGTAAGGTAATTTACAAGTACGACGGTGAGACAAATACAACCTGTAATAGGTGAAAGGTAGAAAAGTAAAGGCTCAAAATACAGATTTGAGAGTAATTAACAACATCTTACTTGTAAGCTGTAAAGCCTCTGTGCTAGCAGTATCACCCTGTCACACACCTACAGAGAAAAAAAATTGTGTCAAGATTTCTGCATGAACCAGTAGATAAAAAAGATTAAAAATAATAACGAAGTAAGTGTCAGTGGGGTTACCTCTGCCTCAGGGAAATGAGTGGCTGTTCTATCACTGTCCGGCATGTCTATGTCGTCATCGGCCTTGAAGCAAAGTAGCACAAAACAATGTAAATGCATCAAATTTAAATCACTAGAATGGAGTAACGTTTCAATCTCTTACATCTGCGTCACTCACAGACTGTTCCAGACTCTCTGAGTAGCACACTTCTTGCAGCTCAGGGTCACTAATGGCTCGACTGATTCGCAGTGGACTGTCCTCGCAGCCACCGGGCCCCTCAGCTGCATCACCGTCTGAGAAAATGATATTCACGTACACAGTCATATTACATGCGGTAATACATCTTGATGTCTGCTGATAATATTTATCATGAAGGCACAAGCAGCAGGATTCAGCCACAATCACTAACTTTTTGTGAAAAAAGTCAATTCGATCAATGTATTTACAAATACTGAAATACAGCGTAAGGTAAAAAGAGGGACTGATTTACGATGCAGGAGTTCCACTAACAATTTTGTCAAATCCCTCACCACCTCTAGCAAGACACGTCAAAATTTATTCCACAAATTCTGAAAAATGGCACATAAATAAATTTAAAAAACATACTTTTATTAATCGATCATTAAATATAAACCATCTTTTACTGTAACAACTTTTCGCCGTGTTTGCTGTTAATACGCTATCATTAACATGCATAATGTCATTACTGCATTAGCTTGACGTCAACTCACTTTTCATGGCGCCTGCGGCAGAGTTACTATCGACCCCGCCAAAGGTCTTGGCCCTCCTGAGAAGCCGCCCGTCCATCTTACTCTCATCCATAAGAAGGTTTGGATCTTTTATCCTTGAGAAGAGCAGGCTCTGCAGGTTTTCCACTGCAGACAACAGAAACAACAAGTCCATTTATCTCTTTTTTAAAAGACACAGTAATGCTCACAGAGTTGTGACTTGGCTGAAAACATATTAGAGTATCTCATCTGATATCTATCTCAAGAACTTAAATACATAATAGGATAAAAATGTTTTCATAGCTAACCAAAGCAGAAACAAAACAATTCTTAATACATTCTCATTCTTCCAACCATTGAAACAAGACTGATTCACAAAACTGAGGCTCATTCTCAAACACAACATTGTCGTCTCAGCTCTTACCCTCATCAATGGCTCCTTTTAGCAGTGCCTCCCCCTGCTGGAGGTCAGTGGTGTCGCCTCTGAGTAGCAGCCCTTTGTGTGGCGTTTCCTGCTCCATCAGGGTCGTGTAGAGAGCAGCAAAGATCTGCTGTTTCTCTGCCAAACTTTGTATTATGAGGTCATCCCTCACCTTTAGAGCATCTAAAGAGCAATAGCATGTAAACTATGATTTTCAAGTTAACGCAATGGGATTTAGTAAGGCTCTGATTATCTCATCTTACCTTGAAACTGCTGCAGTCTCGCAGTCAGGTCACGAAACAGCTCCTCTTTCGGATACCTGAATTACACAGACATCTTACTCAGTATTATCGCTGTCATTTTATGCTAGACTCTATGTAAAGGTATGGAGGTTTTCGATCACTGACCGGTTCATTATCTACGTTTTTATGACAGTTTTTCATTTTTGCAAAAGAATCAGCTTTGCACACAAGATGACTCATAATCAAATCATTTTCTCGTGAAAGAATGTTGTTTTGCCTCTTCCTAGGAGTCCTTAGCTTACCGGTTCACAGCTTCCCGGATCAGTGCCGTCCATGTGATGCGTTCCTCCTTGGAGCCTGTGTGGATCTCATACATGCTGGTGGTGCACGCGCAGATAAGAAACATGGCTTTGTCCTCATGAGCCACTTCTCGTACTATCAGCCTTTGAAGGTGGATCACCGGAGGTTTGTTTTCCTGCATGAACCACGATAATACAGCAGGTGTTATTACTCCAAATGTTCTCATGATGGGTCCTCATATTACACAAAATATGAACTAATCTTGGTGGAACAATTAAAAGAACATAAGTCTGATTCTTAGGCTTCATATTACTGCTGCCTATGTGGAAAACCAAAAAAACAACACGTAGGGATGCACGGTATTGGATTTTTTTGCAGATGTCTGATATGACGATATTTTACAACTCATTTGGCGATAATCGCTATCAACAACGATATGTATATGAAATATATTTCCCCACACCTAATAACAAAGATCATCAAGTCTCTTCTGTAGTTAATACAGTGTTATTATTCATACTCTTACAGTGCTGGCCTGCTGGCAAATGCAGGCAGAAAATACAAAGCTTAAAATTATGTAAATTCATTCCTTGTGTAAAAGAAGAAAAATACTTGAACTTATGTATAACTAATGCAAACATTTATTTATGACAATTGCTTCTCAACAAAACAAGTACGATACATCCTACTAAAAACTGGATGATGCTCTCCCTGAGACAATCAGAACAATACACACAACGAGGACAAATTTGGCCTGTTTGACAAATGACAAAGTAAGTAAACATAACGTCTGTCCACAGGGAACATGTGAAACATGACGTCAACTTTGGCGTTTCATCAAAGAAACAGCAACCTGTTATTTTTTCTGTTATTATATCGGCGGATATCGATGTGCTGGCTGATGTCTGATAATTAATCTTAAAGCCAATATCGGCCAATACCGATAATGTACCGATAATATCGTGCAAAACTGATTGATGTTTTTGGAGGAACTCACCACAGTAGCAAACACAAGCTTCTGATCTTTCTCTTGTAAGAGGAGGAGCACGTCCGACAGCAGCACAGCGTGAATGTCTGCAGGGAGACAAATGTTGCTCAGCATCAAAACACACACACACGCTTCATGTTTTTGACTCAGGCTGAACGGAAGATGGACTTGAGACATTTCTCCCGTACCACACATGATCTGTCACTGTTAATATGTTACACTTTGAACACAACAGACACACTGTCTAACTAAAGCAGCTGGAGTTTGCTTTTCATTTGGTGCCCATGTTAAGAGTTAGAGCAGCCGTATGGCCTGTGTTGCCTCGTTTAACGCTGGATTTTTAGCACGTTTATAGTCATATAAGAAAATTTTATACCTTTCACGACAGTCTCAGTGTTAGGAACACCTCTCTCATGTCAGCCGCAGCAGTTTAACAAAGATTATGTCACGCACAATTACAAGTAATCAGTGTGTCTTGGGCGTACATAATGACATTAAAATATGTTGCTATACTAGTTTACTGCATCTTTCGGCTTTTGCAAAAACAATTTAACCTTAAGTTAAACCTCCTATTCAAAATAAAGAAAATGGGTGCACACAAGGTCTTGTTTGTTGCAAACCTTTTTGTCTACCCGACGTCTTCCAGGTGACAGTGCCTTCGTGCAGAAGTGTCTTGTTTCCTTGGATCAGATCGTCCCTGAGAATCAGCTGGTCGTCCTTCAGTCGGCCCTGAGATTTTGACTCCAGACGCTGGCCGATCTCTTTCAGACGAGCGACTTTCTCGTATTCACTGACTTGATCGTTCACCTGAGTGATGGTGTCCTTGATCAGCGTCAAACCCTGCACCAGAGTCATGTACTCATCTGTGTCGGCTGAAAGGAGCAAGATGTATATTTATTGGCCAGTCTGCTCATATCCATAAAAATGTTTTTTATCACAGATTTAGGTGATGTTTGTAATGCAGGTGGTTGATGTGTTTTACCCTCTGTGTTCTGTATGATTCTCTCCACCAGGGTTGGATATTTTGTGATGCGTTGAGTCACCAACAGGAAACACTCAGGAATTCCCAACCTTTTTACCAGGGGCAGCTGACTTATTTTCTGTTATAAAAAGTTGTTAAAAAGTCATTACTGCAGCCAGTCTCCTCTCAGCAGCATTTTTAAAAAATCTAATAGGTTGTTGTTTGTTTGTTTTTTTGGTTAGTGGAATCATTCTCTGTAGAAAAGTCATCAGTGTCGAGAAAAGCGTTTCTCTCAGATATCACTGCTGACGCTCCAGGAATGTATCTACTTCAATTTGTTATCAAGTCAATTCCAGAGGATTTTCTCTGTAACAATACACAACTGCGTGCTCAAGAAAATCACGTCTATGTACATTAACTGACTAGAGAGTGCAGGCTGCTCTCACCCTCGTAAGGATCTGTAGTTTCTTGTTGTTCTGCAGCTGCTCCTTGTAGAGGCTGATGGCTTCTTTTTGATGACTGCAGAAAACACTGTAACACTCCATCATTCCTTCTCCTAGTGTACCTGAAAACTAACACAAAAGGAAAAACATGAAATTTAAGTTTTTAAAAAGGATAATAGAGGACAAATGCACTGAAGTTACAGCAAATATGGTATATGACTGAAAATATCAAGATAAGGAAAGGCCCCAATGGAAGAGAGAGAGAAGAGAGGAACACAAAGAGTGATGGGAGAGTGATATGCATCGACCTTTAATGACACATTATGATGCGCCTGTGTGTCGGCTTGTACAGAGAACAATAGGTGCTCACTTTCTGACACAGCGTGTCACTAGGGAGTGTTGACCTTTAGAGAAACTCTCAAGGCATCCATCAATTAGAGTTTTCATGTTTCATATGAAGTAAGACTAGCACAGGGGTCAAATATCATCATTATTAAAATCTTTAAAAAGTAGACCCAATGTCAGTCTGGCAGAAATTACTGCATGTTGGCACACACATGCAATAATATAGAACTGTGTATTTCGCTGCAGTTACATGAGATGTATAATTTATCTTGTAAATTTGCATACAGTATTTTCAGAATACTAAAATAAAAATCTTTTAATAAACACTATTTGTCCTTGCAGCCGGCTCAAATACAAACCACATTTCGACACTTTCACTGCACTTTGATGCCTCCTGCGGTTTTTGTGTGCAAGTCATGTGACACTAATTGAAGGCAAGAATGTTAAATTTAACCCTCTTTTAACTTGCAGTGCTACAAAAGATAAAATTCAGAACAAAAAGCTTGGGTGCATCTGTGCTTTTGTTCCTCAATCAGGAAATGATTGACCACAAAAGTAAAAATGCTCCAGGAATGTGATCCCTGTGACACAGCATCATTCCTGAACTTATGGAGCAAACGCACCCATCTGCAGTCTCTCACCGTGCGTTTCAGACATACCAGCCATTCCTATCGACACTTGTACACTCAGTGAGTGCACGCAGAGAGAGAGAGAGTGACAAGGGTGGACAGAGGTGAGTGACTATGCTCTCTAAAAAGTGGGAAAATATACAGTATGTGTAATATAAACAAATTTATTTAATACAACAGCAAGCGCAAATCACCTGGGAGCAACTGTAGCACCTTAAGAGCACCTTGTTTTCAAAATGTAAAATGTCACCCAAATATGAAAAAGTTTTATTGAAGTTTAATTGCTGGTTAAGCCAACTAACAATGCTCCATGTCAGAGTGTTTGTTTTAGAAATGTAAACATATATAGTGAGAAGATGTAAATATACAATGAGTAAACTGTGGAGCTGTTCACCTGATGTGCAGGGAACAAAGCAACTGTCTTAACCAAATATGCATAAATAAAATGTGGAGAGTGTAATGCTGTTGGGAATAACGATAATCTTTTGTCTTAAAGGATTACTTTGCCCATTAGCAATCAACCTTGTATTGTTCCAAAACTGGCAGTATATTGCAAAGAATGTTGTTTATCTTCCTTAATATCTTCCATGGGTATCTCCCACTATCTTCTGTGCCAAAATCTCCACAAATGATATTAAAAGACATGTCATTTGTGGAGGTTTGGGCTTGCCTGCTCTAAACTACAACCCTGCATGGCAGGTGACCAGGTGCCATGTTTGCTTCGGAATGAATTTCAGGGTCTGGTGGACCAAACCACTCTCATCATTGCAAACTACAGAATATCAAAGTAAAAGAAAGGTCTGACACGGCGGATAGCAACCTTTTTGGTGATTATTACACTATCACTTGATGATAATATGATGTTATTTCAATCCAAAAACATCTAATTGTCTCTTTCTACAATGTATGGTGGATCAGAATGTAACAAAATCCATGTGATTATTTTACAGTTTGTGGAAATGATGTTAGCTTTCACTTTTGCTTGTGCCATCACTGTGCTTTCTACACTGAGCGGTCATTACAACCTCAGGAGAGCTCGCAGGTGATGCATTATGGTACAAGAAGGACAAACTCAGAAAACTCAGCTTTCTCTGTCAATATAGCACAAACTAAAGAAATTATTGCTTCATTTGAGTACAATTAACATCAACATTGATTGGAAATCCACATGAACAGTTGAGAGTTCTCCTGAAAGAACATTTGGATGAAGTTAAACATTGTGTTTATAGTAAATTCAGGATAATTTTGAATCTTTGCAGAAATCTGAAGAAAAGTTTTTTACCCCCTTCTGTTGTTTTGGAGAAGACTTGCATGGAAAAGTAGCTCAAACTCACTATGTGCTACGCTGATAAACAAACTTCAAACTTGATTGTATTTTGGCCTGAAGGTGAGTAAATAATGACATTTCCAGAAGTAAGAACTTTTTCTGTAAACATGCACTCTTGCCTTTGCATGTTTACAAACCAAACTGTCTGTGGAAAATTCACCCAAAACAAACCGTCCTTCATAATAAGAAAACCCGCATTTCCTCTTTTCTATTCTGTTCTCTCTACTACAACCCAGTTATTTAAGATCATTTAGAGTGATAATCTTCAATGATTTACACAAAAATGTGAAGGTAATCTGCCCTACCTGAGAGACAAGAATATCCCCCAGCTGTGTGATCTGGTAGCTGTTTGGGCTTCCTTCCTCCTGACTTTCGCTTTGGCGCGCTTTCAGGCAGTTCAGGAAGTGCTGATGGAGGCCAAGCAGGGCTTCCACCCCACGGAAAAGCCGCTCCAGTCTGGCCTCATCTATCAGCAAAGACTGCCTCATCTCATGCATGTAGACGTGGAGAATGATTTTTAAGGTGCGCACGTGGTGCATCTCCGTCTGGATCAACTCTAAAAAAAAATTGACAACGAGGGATCAAGAGGTCAAGGTTTAGTTCCTGAAACATACAAAAACTTTTCTTGGGTTTCATAACAAAAAATGTGTGAACGTCTTGCTTAACAACTACCAGTGGGGTGCCCTTGAGCAAGGCATTTAGCAAAATTTAAAACAAATTTCTACTGAGGATGTGAAGGCGAACACAGTCATACAAGTAAAACAAAACAATCTTTCAGGTCAAAGCTGTAAAAATATGTACATTCTTCAGGGGCAGGTGTCGTTATTCTGATCACAGCAGAAGAGTTTATCCCTTCAAATGGTCCTCTTTGTTAAGAAACAATCCATCATCAACATAATTATAGGCACTGTCATTTCTCTGATGGTATTGCTGTGCTCTCTGCAATCAGTGTTAAAAAATGTATCTTCTGAAAGGGTGACTGACATGTGAAATTTTGCCTCTACTGAAAATGCAATTTGTTTTTTTTTTATTTATCATCCATTGACAGACTCAGGTGGTTGAATGTACCATATATGACATCCTGTCTTTTAACAGCCTCTTTGTTCAGGGCCTTCAGGTAGTTCTGGTCCACAGCCACACTCCATGACTCTGCCTCCAGGCTCTGGGCGTTGGACTCAAGCTCAGCTCGCAGCAATGCATAGTGGGAATCTGGATGACACACAAAATTCACACTGACACTTCATTGCCCAAAGACGGCTTGTGCTTTGTTGTCATGCAACTATCTTAGTGATTCATTACTGGTCATGTACAGGTTATTTTTAGTGCTTTTAAAAAGATCTTACTAATTTTGGCAGAAATATTCTTCGCATGGCGACAGGTTTTAGTCATGTCACACTGTTACTTAGAATAACAGAGGAAGGTTTAAGTCACTTTTGTAGCTGCTTCTAATGCTGTGTATTTAAAATCTTTGCCGCTGCAGCATTACACATTACACACTGCCCAGTCTGGTACAAAAATATGATCAAATAAACAGTAACACATAGTTCCATCCTTGTGAAACATTATTTCATTTATCTCAAATATCCTAGTGGCAGTAATTGGTTTATTTTTAATCAAACTTTACAAGTTTGTTC
>JAQLOL010000004.1:18880736-18891561 GCA_029783665.1 Naso thynnoides
TAGCATCAAAACTAAGTCATCCATGTCTGTATATTAAAATGCTGCATGCATACCTACATCATGTCAGCTAACCTGTGACAACCTCTCCACCTCTTCAAACAGCCTCCGCTGCCAAAGCGGCATCCCGTGCATTTAAAAAAAAATAAAAGCCCAAAGATGCTGTAGAAGCCGTTTGTCTAAATTTTCGATATTGTGAAAAATACAGCAAATATCACAATATTTGATATATATATATCAAATATCATCCCAAGCCACGTAAAAACACTGTGCGAGTGTCTGTAAGTGTGCACATGCTAATGGGCCCTTGAGGGTCATTAAAATTGCTCAACTGTTGTGTACAAAGACCTCCACAGCAGAGGCGAAGCTTATGACAGATCAGAAAGGAGGAAACAGCTCTCTGATGTTGCCGGTATCATAAAAACAAACAGAACTTACCCGTCAGGATGAGAAGCTGGCAGACAGTAAAATCTATACAAACTGTGGCGCTCGTATAGAACTTTGTTTCATATCAAAACTGCTGAATCTAAGTCTGTCACCAACACCTTTACATGAGCCTTAAAAATGGCACCGCTCAGTGTGACATCTTAATGAAACCTTGGTTGTTAATGACATTATACACCACGTGCCAATAAACTTCAATGGCTGTGTTCTACTTACCGTGACCTGGCTTGACATCACAGGTAACAAAGCGCAGACTGAACACGCCTAGTCGCCTACTAATTAAAAATTTTCAAACTGCATATAAAGCAAAAGAAAGGATGCACGACCGCCGCTTTATATGCTGAATACATTAGCTCTAAAATTGTTGATCTAAAATATTTCTCACATTTTGAATGTCTAGCTGTGATTGTTAAATCTGTTTTTAATATCCTGCTACTAGGCCTGGGCGACACATCCGAAAAACTTATCACGACAGTGAAGTTTCAAATTGGTCGATATTGATAATTATTGATCATGTAGGTTGTGACTGACTTGTTGTGCACACAAGGGGTGGGAGTGGCTCAGGTGATAAAATGAGTAAATATCACAATATTTTTGACCAAATACCTCGATACTGAGACAGTGCTGTGAGGATGACTATTGGTGATTTCGCAAAATATTAATCCCATGACAATTTTTGATAAATAATCATCAGTCATGTGGATAAGTGGGTAAAGGCAAAGAAAAGAACAATAAAACAGGCGGGTAAGTTCAGAAAATCACATCACTTTACTGTAATGAAGGCTTTTCAACCAGAAAAAGACAACACTTGGTGCGTATCACAATATAAACGATATCCAAAATCTGTCACGATACCTTGTTTCATATCACCATATGATACAGTATCGATACATTGCCTAGCTCCGCCTGCTACTCACAGTTACTGATAAAAAGGTTTTCTAGATGGCTTTCCTAAGCTTCTGTAACCGAAGGGGACTGCATTTTTATCTCTGACGACTTCAGTATTTATATTAACAATCACACTAACTCACAAAACTTCATAATGTGCTAAAAACAGAATTTTCGCAGCGTACAGGGCCCACACATAAACGAAGACACACCCCTGACTTGTCTCTCTCTGAAGGCCTCCATATGAGAACGCCATAAGATTTCCATAAACCAACACTCTGATGTTGCGATTTCCGATAATTCTTGTAAATCTGATCTGAAAAGCACAGGAGTCACAAACACGAGAAATGCCCACTGCTGAAGAAACACCCACCCTCTCACAGCTAGAAACTGCACTGAATTCAAGCTTATTAATTTAAACAGAGACAGTTTTAGAAGGAGGCAGTTGTTTAAAGTCAGACACACCCTGAAACACACACATTGCTGTTTGACTAAAGAAGTCGTGACAGAGACTCACAAAGGAGCCTGTGGCTCACCAGTGTGACACCCACAACAGCACATGATGAGTAGAGTCACCGCAACATCGTTCACAGCCACCACAAGACGTGAAACATGTCACATTCATTCCCACTTTGTATTAATGATGAATCATTGAGTGATAAAAGTTGATTATTATTGATAACTTGATCAACAGAATTGTGATAATCACTAAACTGTTATTTAAGCCTCAAACCAATGTTGCCAAGGATATGGCGGAGTAACACTTTCAGTCATCGGTAAGCCGTGCCGTCACGCTGATTGGAGCACAATCCATACGTCTTGTCGACCAATCAGATTGCTCGGTTGGAACTACTTCTTGTACATTTCTCTTGCAACACAAACGGTCTCCAGCCGTGCTAGCAGCTCTGCAAGACTACTTGGTCTAGGTTGTACGGTGAGATTAAATTCTTACAAGAGCATGCTAACATTCTCATAGAGAAAATGCTCATGCTAACCAGGAGTAATATTTACAAAGGAAGGGTGATAAATTGAATTTAAATCGAAATCGACGATGTTCCAAGATGAAAATCATAAAATCGATTTTCCCTTAAACCAGGATAAACACTGTAGCCTAGGGCTCTCTCAGCTCAGGGCTCTCATTTTTAATAAGTGAAGTTTGGTGAAAGTTACGCTGGCACTTTATTAAAGTTGGGTTATTAGTGTTTGATCAAACCTTCATTAATTCATTTATTAAAAAAAAGGTTTGGTTTTGTTAAAGCCAGGTTTGCACTATATTCCCAACAGGGAAATTTAAGTTTGTTTAAAATCAAAACAACATACTTTAAATAATTCCCCTGTCTTTTGTAGGTTAACAAAAGAAATTGAAATTGAAAACTGAGTGAGAGATTGAAAATGAAAAAAAAAATCAGGGATTTCATTTTTAAGCCATATCACCCAGCCCTGATGTTTACCACAGTTCTCCTTTTAGTGAAGCATGCTGTTAGCTAGCTAACATTTTCCTCATTGGCACTAAACACAAAGTACAGATGAAGATAATGACAATGTCATTAGTTTCACAAATATTTGCTCAAAGGTATAGTAATCAAAAAAGAGACCAGACCAGATGATGATGACAGATTAAACAATTCATCTTGAGGGGAAAGGAGTTTCCACAGCAAAGTGTTTGGCAGTTCATCTGACTAAAGTTGACGTAACACAACATGCTGACAGACACCTGAAGCTTTACTGAAACTTGATCGTTAAGTTGAGCTAATTTTCCCCGAAACTGGTATCATATTACTTTCTTTAAAGACTTTCTCAGCCTCATGGTATGTTATTAGCTATATTGTGGTTGTGTGGTCCGGCCTCCTTGTCGTAAGTTACAGCCACACCTCAACTGATTCACCCACACTGGGTGAGAGAGAGAGCAGAGCAGCATGAAATACAGGTCATTCCCTGCAAGAGACAAAACAAGACCAGCAAGTCTGCCAAGTACCCTGCAGAGAAAGAAAAGACAGGGGAAGAAAATGCTAAATGCTGTGTCTGTGGAAAGTAGCGTCACTAAGAAAAACATGGACCCTAATCACTTTAAGGCCACAACAACACTCACCGGTATCACACCACGCACAAGTTGCTGATGGTCTCTCATAACAAGACAAGTGAGACCAGGCCATTGACGGTTAACGGCCGTGAAACTACCCATTGGCCTGAGGAGGACATAAAAGCTGACTGATACAGAGAAACCAGTGATCCGTGCTGTTCTTGTTCCTATAAACCACCCTGGAGGCTGTGCGTGTTTCACCTCATCACCTTTTGTGTCAAAAACAGGAACACCAGACGACTGTAAAAACGCTTCATCCTCATGGCAAAAGGTGCTGCTTGCACTTTCTATGTTGCCTCCATCGGCCTTGATACAGTTTATATATTAACTTCTATATTCCAGCTGTTATCTTAGTGTAGCGTGCTGTGAATGCGTGCCAGTGTGACTCTGTCAGCATTAACAGGTGAATCCTGCCCTTGCCAAGTCCTCAAACAAAGGGAAGAGTGACGCATGCGTGCATGCAATGCAGCGTTAGCCTCAGGCACTTCATAAAGCTTCCCAACTACAAACATGAGACTGGCAAGATCTCTGATGGGAATCATCAATCTCTTAATGATTGGCCAGCCTCTGGACTTTGGTGCTTATTTGGGACCCTGGTCACCAGTACAATTCATGTAGTCATGAATTATAGATTTATTATGTTACCTTTAAGAATTTTATTTTTGATACCTAAGGTGTCAGCATCCCATTTCGAGTCCCACGGTAAACAGAGACTAATAAAAGACTCAAAATATCCAATTTGTTTCCATTTAAACGTTTCATACATTTTTCTTTGCATTTCTTTTGACTGTTTTTACTGCATAAAGAGTCATAGATCCTGCCATGCTGTTGAAAGAAGAATCTAAAGTAATTTCTTCAAATTTAGATGAATTTCTTTCAATTTTAAGACCTAAAGCAGGATAACGGTGTTCAAATCTGCTGCAGAAGCACTTTCAACTCAAAGGCAAATGTTCATCTGGAGTGCCCACTGGAAATATGTGGAGCATTCATCTTGTCAGCTACTAAATACAGCTTCCTAATAGGACAAATAAATGAATAAATCAATCAATAAATAAAGATATAACATTACTTCTGGTGGTGTGCATGTTTATGCGTCTTTAACAAATTTCAGCTTCATTAAGCAACCACAGACGGAGACAGTTTCTGCTCTTTCACTCCCTATTCCTTAATACACACTACCCTAATCTGGTTTTCTTTTCAATGCTTACAGTTCAGCTGACACTTCAAAGCATTTAATCCCTCAGTTTAACTCCAATGACTTTGTTTGACTGTGGCTAAAAAATGTGATCAAATCTGCTTCAAATCAGCTGAACCCATCCAAAAAAGGTGCTGTGCCTGTAAACCACAGTTTAGCAGTTAGAATTTCTGGTTTTAATCCAGGCTGGGTTTATCACCTCCTGGTGTGGAAGCAGTTTCATTTCTTCATTATGCGGCCATACAATCTTCCATAGCATGCATAGCAACCCTGTGCATGGTGTACACGGGAATGATTTGACCTTTCTGTTGGGAATGAGCTGTTACTGGTGCTAAAAATGTTACATATAGCTCTTTTAACGGTCAATTTTAAAACCAATTCAAGTATATAAATATTGCCTTTATTGTACTTTTAGTCTCCTTGACTGTAAAGACCAACGCACATCTTCAGTTTGTTGTGAACAGGTGCGAAGGAGGAAATGTCCATAAAGGTAAGAGAACAGAATCCTCCCGCACAGTCTCCTTAAAACCCACAAGGGAAATTGTCAGAAATTTTTAAAAGGTACATATCATAGTTTCTCATTTGGTTGGTAAAGTTTCGCAACATTAGCATTAACGCATGGGTTTCTGTGTTATCAAGCTAATGGGAATGTGAGGAATGACAGGGTGCTAGGTGAGAGAAAACGTCCTGGGTTCACCCTCTAAAAAAAAAGGTGCCAGATTATACAGACAGAGAAAGATAATGGAGTTTTTAGGGGACAAAACAAACAGGTGTGAAGTCAAAGGTCGAGACAGGAGTGGCTGCAGGTGGCTACTTAACGTTAGCTTGCTGCCGACATGTATCCCACTGTTTGTTTTTGGCTACAAAGGCTAACGTCACTTCAGCTGAGCAAAATTAACAAATACAGCGACGTCAAGTTGTACGACACTGACTTTACCATTGCCTCAGCTTTTTGAATAAGAGGTGGACACGTAAAAGAAGAACTTTTGGTAGTTTTACAGGTGTTGCCCTCATAAAATAAAACTGTTTTCATTAGCGTTTGTTTTATAAAGTAGGTAAAGTTAGCTAACAGTTAGTTCTGCTAGCTTGTTTGCTCCCTAACTGAACGTTAACCCACTTAACGTTACCAAAGGGCCGTTTATCAACTTGTTTGTCGCCTCTGCCGTGTTCATCTCACACCAGGAACAATTTAAACAAACCAACGACAGTTTTCTTACCCGGTGTTGAAATTAGCAGCAACAGCCGTGCACACCGAAAATCCCACAACTTTTCTGTTTATTTCCAGGTGAAAACAAGACGGGGGATAACAACATACCACCTTGAAGGAGGAGACGGATGCCTCAGGAGGAACAAGTGCACCAGACAAGTAGGCTGAGCCGGTGGAGGCAGTGTGGAGGGAAATCCCAGCCTCCCGTGAACGCGCCCTCCGCCCCCCTCTAAGCATCATGGGAACAGTTTGGGAAAGTGCGGTACATTCCGCGAGCGCATTCAGCAAAACCGGGACCCGCAACGTCCTCAAATTAATGCAGACATGAGGCAAGCATGCAGCACGTAAAAGATCCTTTCTGTTCTGCTTTGACACGGATATAAATGACCAGACTGATTTATTTTAAAGAGTTTCTCTGTAAGGAACAATGACACCAGTCCAGCAACGCGGAAACCAGTTGGAGTGAAACCTGAGATGCTTTTTATTTTGTCAGAAGTAAGCACGTTTTTTTAATGTGGGCAAGTACAGGATCTGCGGGTAGTGTTTGTCATGAAGGTCTTTATGTTTGTTTGTTTTTTTCTAAGGCAAACTGAACCACCTTTAGGGCGTGTAACTGGTAAGAATTTTGTAAAAATAAAATGATTTAGGTTCTAGGTTTAATTTTTCTTTTCCTGACTGACAGATTGAGATGAGAAGAATCTCCAACAGGTGTGGATTCTGACAGCACAGGTGGTCAGTCCTCAGAAAAAGAATGTGCCTATACTAACAGAAACCAGACTAAACTTTCCACTTCAATTTTAAAGCCAACATGGATGATATGTGTATTTGGGAAAAAAAAAAAGTGCCCAGAAAATTTAACATCTGTAAGTCGATAACAACTCAGTGACTCCACCTGCTGGTGAAGATTGTGTAGGCTTTTGCAACCAACCAGCTCCTCCTATTTTGAAATAAGAATGTTCTATCATCCAAAATCATTGTGTTACTAAAGACTTGTAGCTCTTTCAATCTTCTGATGACTGGGTTCTCATTGAGTGGCACAGACATTATACCATTTATCTGCAGCCTAGTTAACTCAGCAGGTACACTCTGCCAGCAGGGGTTGTAGCCCACGCAGCGGTCTGTCCGGGGACCACGGCCGCTGAATGTCATGACTGGTCCCTACCACTAGGGTGCGCTGAAGCTCAGTGGTCCCTGTGGTCCGGACCAGACGTCAAACTCCATCTGCAGCAGCAGAATGTCACATCAGCATCTGCCGCGTTTCGGGCAACATCAGAGATCTCATGCTGTTTGTTTTCTTTGTAAATCGTTGGGATGGTGCTTCCGTATACCCATGAAAAAGAAAGATTGATTGATTATCAGCCTATGTTGAGCCCTACTTGCACCTTTGTAAGGACGTGGCGGACCATCGATAAGATTTTTGACTTTCATGCCCAGGTTCGAAGGCTAACTAACGCATCTCAACTTTATTGTTTCAACCATATACAAAATGCCACAAAGATTAAAATAACAATAACATAAACTCTCGAATCGAAGCTTTACTTGCGCTTTTTTATCTTTATTCTCAGTGGGTGTTATAATACTGCAGGATCGTTGCCACCTCGATTAACAATCAAACTACTGAAAGGATGAGGGCCACAGTAAAAATCATGAGCAGCAGGTCCGGACCGCTGAGCTTCAGCGCACCCTAGTGGTAGGGACCAGTCATGACATTCAGCGACCGTGGTCACTGGACCGACCGCTGTTTGGGCTACAACACCCTCTCCACTCTGGATCATGATCCTCAGGCAGGCTGAGATGTTGTATCAGAGTGCAGCAGCTTGTGTGAAGCCTTCCAACAGGTAGAATATTTGCAGCAGAGGTGGTTGAACCCTTAAATTGGGCGTGACTTTACATAAATGTTGATGAATGCAGCTTTTAGAGACACTGAGGTCACAAATACCCCCAAAACACCCGTCTCCTCAATGAGAACATTATGATCATAAACCACAATGGTCTATAAAAACATATACTTAAACACTCAGTTTTTTATTTACTTAACATAAGCCTTAAAAGTAGGCCTACCTACGTGCTCCTGTGTCTATTGAAAGAGTTATTGATCTCTGTATGTGTCCCTCTTGTCCTACCAATTCCAAAGAGATCCCTTTCTGTTGTGATTCTAAAGTACAGTATGAGATAGTGGGACAAAAGCCACAGTCCTCACTTGCAAAATCTTTAGTCCAGCCAAGTTAAAAATTTGTTCCTCCATCACTTAAAACAGAAACACATTAGGAAAGGACTTTTTCCACAGCTAGTAAGAAAAGGATGTTATTATAACAACCCAAAAACTCTTTTCAGTTTACACTGCTTATCATGACAGTGTTGAAACAATTTTTTTTTTTTTTAAATTGTTTTTAACGTCAGGCTTTGTCACTTAAGTGTGTATACAACTTAAAAATTGAGCAGGAATAAGACATTTATCAAAAGTGGTAAAGCAAAGTTCATCATGAAGATTGTAGGATTTGTATTTGGTCTCATAGTTGTCCAGCAGGTGGCACCATTGTATTAGCTTTGGGAGTTTCAGTCAAACTGTTGTACCCATTCACAGGTGATGCTCTCATTACTGCACTTCAACCTCTAAAATATGCAAATTAATAGGTGCTTTTTTAAAAAATTACCTCTCACTACTTTGATTTATATACTGGCAGACATACAAATGAAAAAATGCTGCACATAAGCATTTTATCAGCTGTACTTTTTATGTTATAGACTTCAGACTGGCAAAATTTATTTCGAATTTATCATGTTCATCATCTTGAAAATATAGAATATGTCTGAGCTGTAAAGTATCTTGCCTCTCTAAAACTCTATTAAAACTTTTTTAAAAAGGTAAAGGATCATCGCCAGAAGTATTTCTGTGTTGTGAAGTGGCTGTAAAGATTTTCCACGAATATCGGTGCTGGCATCAGTAATCCTGTCTCACTCGTGCTGTACCTTGTATGTAAATTAAGTTTGCACACACTATGTTGTTGCATGGCTGGCTTTGTTGGAAATAAACTCGTACCTTTCCATACTTCACTCACGGAAATAACACCATAACTTCCCTTTATGACAAATCGCAGTATTCTTAAAAAAAACAAAACACACACATCACTGCCTGGAAAAACACATGAACTCAGAGAAGGGAAAATAAGAGAAGCACAGCCAGAGCCTCTTCATGAATGCACCTTACTGCATTATTTACAGCACTGTTTTATTTGATCTTGATATGATGGGCAGACATCTTAAGCTGAAGACGCCAAACACTCTTTACCCGGGGCATCGCAGAGCAAAAAGACCAAGTGCTGTTGATTGATCATGAGTCCAAAAAAGCTAATTAATGATTTTCTGGATTAGAAAAAATAAACACAAGAGACTAACATGTAAAAACATTTTCTATGACCAGAAAATACCTCAAGAATGACAACATATCAGCTATGTACAAAAACATCAATAATATATTTATATATATTTATATATTTTTTTAATCTTCTATACCCTCTAAAATATACCAAAGAAGCAGCTATTGGTCAATCTGAGGAACTCATTCACCAACATGTTTCTGAAAATGGTTTAAATATCCTTCAGCTGTAAATGTGACAACTCAAAAAAAAAAAAAAAAAGAAAAGAAAGGAAAAGAAAGAAAAGACACGTGAATAAATTTAAAAAATATAACCCAACAAAAGTCCTGTGTTCATCCTGTGTGCCGTTTTGGAATACTGCAGAGTGTGAGGAGGTAAGCCACTTCAACCAGCTTCTCCAGTGGATCAGAGTTTGTTCGAGGATTGACCGCCACGGTCGGCCGTCCAACGGAGAGTTCCCAAAGTCTTTCATTTTCAGTTCATCATCCACTTGTGTACAAAGATTCAGACGCGGTTCCATGACAACTGATGTAGGCCACAGACAAAATAGAAGGGCACTTTTTTTCAAAATCATAGCAACTCGGGCGTGAACCCTTGAGCTGAATTAGGAGAGGGGGACACAGTCTGGACTCGGGAGGGGACAGTGGGTTTAGCAGCCTTCTTGTTTGTCAAGAGTTTGTTTCACAGTTGAATCCAACATCCACCCAGCTTAGCACAAACTTGACAATATATATATACAGTATATAAACTACAATCATGAACGAGAGAGATGTGGGAGCATCATCCTTAAATACAAAAAGTGTCTTCTGGCATCCGTACGCGGATTTTCTGTAGTGTGTTTGTGGCATCTGGGGAGAAAAATAAGGTCCTGAGATATGCACTGATGGGCTTCTGAAGCGAGAGTGATAAAAGTGTGATCTATATAAAATGACAACGAAAAACAAAAATATATTTAAATCTATAGCATCGGCATGTTTTTTTTGGGGGGGTGTACAGTATGTTAGGAGGGGCTGGACCGCGGTAGGGCCAGTATTCGTCCATTGGTCTTTCCCCCGTTCATGTGTGTGAACGGGATGTGGTGCTCCTCGTAACTGCCCCTCAGGCCCATGGAGGAGGCCTCGTCTCTGTCCAAACACTGTTCCCTCTGGGAGTAGGACGACGGGTCCAGCGGGATGCTCTCCATGTTCTCCATGTCCAGGTCAAAGTCTTCGCTCTCTGGCGGCTTGTTCTCCTCACTGTAGAAGAAAGACACCTCCTGGAAGGAAGGATGCAGGTCCTCGCGCAGCATCTCGATGATCTCCTGGAAGGTGGGACGCATCTTGGGGTTGTACTGCCAACACATCTGCATCAGGTTGTGTCTGCGTGAGGACATATTGAGAGGGAGAGCACAGTTAAATGACACTGATGGCAGAATTTTAGTTTCTTCACCATAAATATTTACTTCTCTCATGTGCTTATGTCTTGTTAACAAAGTTGTCTGTCTGTTGTGGTAAAAAATACCTGAAGTATTGCAGCTAGAAAATAACTGCTGACCATCTGCTGTATTTTTTTTTCTTAATGAAGAAAATAGATGATCTTGCTCATTGTGTTTTACAGTACTTTGCTGAGTCAATCCAACACACAGCATTTTGCTGCTG
>JAQLOL010000004.1:18898049-18913553 GCA_029783665.1 Naso thynnoides
AGATCAATCTGCCAAATATTTTCATGCTTATTTTTTTGTTTAATCTGAAGAGTGTCATAAAATGTGCAAAATTCTCATCACAATAACCAGAGCCCAAAGTGGAATCTTCAAATTGACTCTTTTGTCCAACCAGCAGTCAAAAACCCACTGACTCTTCATTTACTATCAAAGATAACAAAGAAAAGCAGCAAATTCTTTTATTACGAAGCTTAACCAGAAAATGTTTGACATTCCTGCTTGAAAAATGACTGAAACAATTAACTGATTATAAAAATAGTTGGTAATTAATGATTTTTGATCACCTAATTATCAGCTCAACCATAAGAAGACATCAAATATTAAGAGGTTAATAAAAAAAATAGCAGTACACGAAATGTGTGTTCATTTATGCACTAGGGCTCAAAATTAATGTTCCTGTTACCGTTAAACACCATTTTGCAATTCATAAACAATCCAAGGAATGAAAATAAGCACATTAAGGTTCTACTAAACTAACAGCATGTGCTAAATCTATACTACGGACTATAAGCAGGTTTGAAGAACGTTTTATAGGGTCTTCAGACATGGAAAGGGATGATAATGTGTACGTGACCCAGACAGTATGCAAACAAAACATTATTAATTTTTTTAATGTGAGTTGTTGATGGAAACTATTCTGTCAAAAAGGAAATGGCAGAGCTGCTTAGAATTAGCAAAAATGTAAACAAAATGTTCATTGTGGTAAAAGAAAAACAAAACAAAACAAAACAAAAAACCAAAGCACTATAAAAGCATGCTTTATTTTAATGAACTTCTCTTTTTAAAGCTGATTCACATCCTACATGACTCATACTGAATGCTAACAAATGCTATTTTTTGAACACTACCTGCTTATAGAGTACACTGTGATGATTACTATGCAGTACTTCTGTATTTGGGACCCAGATCTTGCCTTGGTTTGCCTTCACAGAAGATGGACACTTACTTGCGTCCTGCACGTAGAAGTACGTGGGCTCGGTCCATGATCCGTTCCCAGCCAGTGAGGTGGCCCGGATCCTCACTGTGTAATTCCCAGGATGCATCACTTTCAGCCTGCAGCCACGGGTCACTTTGTACATGTTCCTTGACACGCAGTAGTGCAGCTCCTGCAGGACAACAACACGGAGGTTTGGCATCATGTGACAAACAGCTGCTCCATAATTTCCAGGTTTAAAATAAAGTTTTGACTCACTGTATAAAACGCAATGTTTCATCTCCCTTGCTAAAACGGTTTCATGCCTTTTATGTTTCCTCTGTGGAAACATCTGAGCAGTTATTGTTGTCGACAGCAAATAACAGCCAGATGTTTTTTAGTTCTCCATAGCAACTAAAACAAAATGTGACACTACAAAAGATTTCTCCATTAAGCTAATTAACTAAATGACACCGGTGAGAATGCAAAGCCAAATTTCAAAATACAAGTCAAGTAATAAGCATGGCCTGACTCATTTGTCTGTGCAGCGTGGCTCCTTTTAAGATGGATACATTTAATTTCATTCTTACTTAAATTGTCTTTTATTAGCAGCCCCAGCCATTATGTTTAATTAGAAAGGGGAATATAAAAGGTGTATTCTGAGTAAGAGTGAGTCTTTCCACATTGTGCTGAACTTACAATGAACTCATGCACTCAGTGACCCAACGACTCAATTCACTGCAAACATTAAAGCAATAAACACGACAGATGTGTGTGCAGACGTGTGTGTCGTGTTTTCTTACCTCACTGTCTCCCAGTCTCTTGTAGTTGACCTCGTACAGGATGATCATACCGTTAGGGGCCACAGGTTCCTGCCATGTGATGTGCACTGTGTTTTCTGTCACCACGTAATTGATGGGACCCCTGATGTCATCAGCTTTGTCTGTGGAAAACAAAGTCACAAGGTTTCATGAATGACATTTCTATTAAAACTCAGGTTTGTTTGGAGTAAACAGCAGATGAGATGCAGGCGTGGGCCTCCTTCGTGTTTTTACACTGTCCATAGGAAGACACTGGGACATTTGCATTAACGACAACAGTTAGGCATCAGTTTTAAGTCCAAGTTTTAAAGAAGTTAAAGGGGCTCTCCAACAATTTTAAACATCAAAGTCTGTTAACAGGTCTTAGGGTGAACTACTGTATGTTTATTAAGATTTGAGGGCTTAGGAGCTTGAAAGAAAAGAGCTGACAAGATCTCTCTAGCTCACGTCTCATCTCTGCTTGGGGCTATATTAGCCGCTACTAGCGTAACACACTCAAATCTACTGAACTGTTGGTGATTGAGCTGATCAAGTTGTGGGTAATTTGCTTCCAAGTATTACAACAGAAGGGGAATGTGTGGAAAACAAACTGAAGTGACTGTTTATGAGTTGGACTTTTAAGTTTTGCTTAAGACCACATACCATGACTTCTGAAGACAAGCTGTTTGCCAAGAAGTAACTGCATTCACAGACACTCAAGTGCCTAGTTTGCTGGACACCCGGAGTGTATAAACACCTCGGTAACAAATACTTAAGAACCAGAAATGTTGCCAAAATAATCAGTTTGTTTGTTTGGGATGAGAATCTTCACGAAAAGCAAATGTTGTCCTTCTTTACAAAGATGGAGCTCACAGGAGGTAAGATCTGAGAGGGGATGAGGAGCCACACACTTGGAGAGCTGCAGTAAATTCATATAAAGAACATCTCCAGGTGAGGAAACTATGACGCTCTTGATGACCTGACTGCATTTCATAGACACACTCTCTCCTCTTCTTGGTAACTGTTAAAAAAGAACAATCGTTTCCTCCTCACCCTCAGGCATTGTGCGGGCGCTGACATAAGCTGCCATGCTGCAGCGTGCCGGGTCGGTTGGGTGGTTGCAGGCGTGAATCTCGATCTGGTAGCTGGTGAAGTGGCGCAGGCTGGAGATGACGGTGGACTCCTTGGCGTGAACTGTGACCACAGTCTTTGTGCTTTCAAAGGTCTCCTCGTCCTCGTCCTCAGGGATGCCTGTGCCCTGCGGCGGGCTTGGGGCAGTGGTGAGGAAGGGGTGCGTTCGGTTGGCTATGCCCATCACAGAACGTCGCTGCCTCGAGCGTCTAGAGAAGGAGAGTTGAGTGTTTTACATTAAAAATTTGCTTTGGAGGGATTGCAGGGAGCAGCACTTGGACTCACAATGACATAAAAGGGTTAGACAGCCAGTTGACTGTGAAAACCACTTTTTTGCGTTCAAAAAGCTTCAGAGAGTTTCTAGAACTTTACATGCAAATAACTTCTAGTGTGGCCGTTCAGATCAATTATGAACATTTTTGATTTTCTATTTGGTCAAACTGCACAGACTCCCATCCTAAATTTTGTTCACTAATAAAAATGGGACAGTGTCAGGATGTATTTACATTATAATATATTTTCACAGGTTCCTGCTATCCATGCAACCAACTGATGAATGGGTCTGAAATAGTTTTAGCTGAATACCTCACATTCTAGAAATGCTTGATAGATATAAATGCAGGATGTAGTAACACTTACAAAAGCAGAATGTAGTCACACTTGATTTTCTTAAGTTTTTATGTGAGAGCTAATCATGATCCAAATAGCAAACACAAGATGGTGTCTAGCAACTTTAATTACTTGTGTGGGAAGCTAAAGCTAAAAGACCATACCAGTGTTTCTACATGTCACTGGCCTTTGTCAGCATCAGCCTCATAGGTTACATAAACCCCACGCATTTTTTTCTAAAATAGCTTTATCTATGAGATATCGTGTTTGTTTACATTTTGTCCATGTTGAATAAACCTTACAAAAAGTACCCGATAATGTGTGACGTTAGTTAAAAAGAACGTCTGCATCAAAATTCTTCTTCGCGTTAATATTCAAGCTAGGAAGGCAACACTTGAAAGGAACGACTTTTCCAGGCAGAATAACTTTCGTCTCAACAGTTCCCAGCTCCCCTCTCTCTCTTGTTCAGTGATTTTTGACCAAATAAACACAGATGCTCTCTTTAGAGGGTGAATTACCTGTACCTAGCCACTTTCACGTGTCCTATAGTGTTTTCTATACCCTGTGTCAACATGAATGGCAACGAATAAAGTTTAAAAATGCCGTCTGAGATCTACTGCTGTAGTCACATGGTCAAATTTTTACAACAATTGTGGAAGGTAGGGGCAATGGCTGCTTATAAAGAGAAGTCAGAAATAGACTGGAATGGTCCTTAAAGCAATCCTGAAGCAGACTGACTTGGACAACATGAAGATAAAGACAAAAAAAGCACGACACAAGTCAAAGCATAATATTCATTGACAACAGAGTTAAAAACACTCCAGTTTTTTCAGATGTAATTCTTAAAAAGACAACTTTACTGTCAGCTGTCTTACTTGATCTCAAAGACTTCATTGTGGAGGTAATTCTCAAAGGTTTTGCGGTACTCTGAGTCCTCTTTCTCCTTCTTGAGCTCCTTGTCGGTTTTGGGGCAGGCGCAGCATCGTGTCCCCTGACCCTGCTCCTCCGTCTGGTTCCACTTCTGCTCCTCGTCACTGTCCACCTGAGTGGGCACCCGTGACGGCAGCTTCATCCCTGGTGACATGGAGCCAGGCAATCAGGGCATAAAAACATACCATCAAACAGAATGGGATGACAGGTGCAATAAACACAGACACAAAACACACTCTTATCAGTGTACACACCCTCCTACACACATGCCAGAGGGGCATGTCTGTCATTGTCAACCCCTGGGTCCTCAACCTCTCTAGTGGAGATAAATTACCAGTGACATGACCTCCCCGCAGACTCCCATCTATCTGGATGTGTGGGAGTTATGGGAGTTCAAAAGAGGAAAGTTTGTGCTCGTCTGTGTGCAAACACGGAAGGGCACTGATGGCAGGGCATCGACGCAGGTGAGGCTGCGACAGGGAATAATTCAACCAAGATAAAAGTCTGAACTTTGCCTGAACCTGAGACGGACTGAGAGGAAGACCCAGACTGTCGCGGTGTCAGTCTTCACTTAGTTTAAGCCTCATAACACCACCCAAATAAAGGATTCATCTTCACTGTATTTTTTCCTTGAGGGTCCAGAATAGCTTTTTCCCTGATGGGAACAATGGTTCAATTCACAAAGGGGTCACTGTGCTGAAAATGCACTCAAGTGTTTTTTCTGTTGCACTATTCTGTCCAAAATCTCAAGAGATGATGAAAATGATGTCTTAGACTAGATTGGATTAGATTGCTGCTGTCATGTGGAATTTTTTTATTTTAATGTTTTCATTTAATAAAAATTTGATATGCAATGCTGTGGGTTTGGGAAGTTCTGCCAGCTCTTTAGCAGCTTATGAAACCATCTTGGAATTTGTGAAAGATGTCTTGTCCTCAAGGCATTTTCTCTGGTCCTTAAAAAACTGACTTTAGGAGTCATAGCAGACTTTATATTTCATGTAAATGAAGCATGTTAATGTTAATCAAGGAGAGCAGCAGATCACAAGGTTACCACAGAGAGTCCCGAAAGCACACTTTCAGTAGTCAAGAAGCCTCTGAGTGAAAATGTAAAAGGCATTCTTTCTCTTTGATTAACTCTCAAACATACGAAACTACTAATAAAGAAGCCGAAACAAGGCAAGTACAACCACAGAAAATGTGGCCCACCCTTCTGACAGTAGTCAAACTTGTAGAGCTCGCTGGCTTCAGGCTGGCGCTGGCAGAAGACCAGGTAATGTGTGATGTTGCCGTTGGGGTCGTTGGGAGGTTTCCACTTGAGGATGATCTGCGAGGAAGAGTTGGATGAGGAAATGGGGTCCAACGGGACTGAGGGTTCTGGAGAGACATCACAAAAACACAGAAGAGGAGGTTTGATGAGGAGTGTTAAATGCTATGTGGGGCTTTTCAAAATGCACTCAGAGATCCTCATTGATTGAGAAAGACCTAAATGCCAAACACTAGTGCCAGTGTAGGAAAATACCCCTCAAAAATCATCTAAAATTAACATTTGAAATTAAGAAATTTAGAATTTATTCATTCATTTTCATAACCTTTACAGGGTTATGAAAATACAGCGTGGGGAGCTGGAGCCAATCCCAGCTAACACTGGGTGAGGGCGGGGTACAACCTGGCTAAGTCGCCAGTTCATCGCAGGGTTGACATATTGAGACAAAAAAACCATTCACACTCACATTCACACCTGCCAAAATTGTGAATAATTTGTGTAATTCTTCTGATCTACAAACTGCAGCTCAGTGAGTCTCAGGCATGCGTCTCTCTCATGTCAAAGGATTCTCGTTCTGATTCAGAAAATGGAATGACTGCATGTTTATCAGCGACTTTTTCATTGAATTTCTACAAATGAATCAAGGGGATTTATTCAAAGATAAAGCAGAAGTGCTGCTTTAATCTGATTTGCATTTCATGTCACAGAACAACTAATCAAACACATTTACTGGCAGAGCGTTGCTCTGTGACCGACAGCTGCCAGCTCGACTTATTTGCAGGTTTGGTTTTGGTTTATTACATAACTTGGTGTACAGGTTGTGCTTTTCTCATATTAGAACCACTTAAGATGTTCACACTGTCAATACTTATACAGCTGAGCAATTAAATGAGTGACAGATGTTGCTGTTTACAGTCAGAAGTCTAGATTTTTAAAGCTGATAAAGACAAATACACACAACACTAGTTTTAGTTGCACTTTCTAAACTCGGGGCAGCACATGTAAGAGCCCTTTCTGTAATAATTTGCACATTTTGAATTTAATAGTGATTGTATGCTTTAGCAGCTGTTGCCTCTTGACTGTTTGTTGGTGTGTGTTGTGGTTTCCGGTGTGGCTTTGGGAGCTTTAGCTCAGTTCTCCTTCAAGTGTTAAGGTGTGGTCAGATTTTTGGTTTCAGTTCTTGTTATCAGTAGTTTTGTCAGGTGTGGCATTTTTGTATATTTAAAGTATTTTGCAATCAGTTTTAAACACACCTTATTTTAAGTTTTATATTCTCATAGAAAAATGTAAACGAACTAGTGATGCTGTCTTTTATCCTCTTAATTTAGATTCACTGATTGATTTAAAAAAAAGGCCTTGATTTATTACAGAGGCGCATTTAGTCCAACTTTTTGTTCGGGTTCCAGTTTACTGTAACACACTAACACTCATCACTTTGCTTTGACAAACTTTGCATGATTTGCATCCTAAATGTGGTTTGTGGTGCATGAGTGAAATCGCAGTGTTAGTTATGTGAAGCACAACAACTCTGTTACGTTGTGTGTGTTTGCAAAATGCATGAAAAAAAAAAACTACAATGTGACTCACATTTTTCTATTCCTAATTCGATCCTGCTTACTGAAAACTGATTAACAGCACTAACACAAGAGGCATAATAAACGTGAGTCCGTGTGGGATTTGAAAAAGCAGGATAGGAACTCTGGCACCAGCCATCAGTGCTTGTTGTTGGTGAGAATTAAACAGCTAAAAATGTCGCTGGCAGCTACATAATCATTGTTTCAGGGCAGACTGTTCTTTTTTATCCTATTACGAATCTAAATGGGTTTTGAGATTTTTGATTTGTATCAACTATGGCCAGCTGATAACAATGTGTCTTCTGAGATGCAAAAACAAAAAGAGGTTAGCAGCAACATGTGGCCACAACATTGACTGTTATCACTGTGTGTCTGACTGTCTGCTGAGTCGCTTATAAGATTTGCGAGTGGGAGGCAAATTAAGACACACTTGTCCTGGCCTAAAGTGGAGCAGTCGCTCTGAGAAGATGATGACATAAACATAATTGAACAAAGGTTTATCGTTGTGTAGGCATTAATACTTCATAAGAGAAGTGTGTGATGAGGAGAACAGATGAGAGGAATGGGTGGCGCGTATGGATGTCAGACTGAACCCTAAGGAGACACCGAGAACAGGGCGTCATTGTTGCAGTGTGATACGCTGTCCCCGTTTCATGACGGTGCAACACACTGGTCCGACCGCATTGTCAGACTAAGTTCCATCAGCAACGGCTCATTTGTAATGACAGCTCTGCCCTTCTGACGAGGTATGCTGGTTAGACATGACACAGACCAGAAACCCGGAGCGGTTGCCAGACAAAAAGAAAACATCGCTGGTTGACTGGATGATGCGTCTCTGCTGGAAGCCTGGTTCGTGTGAGCGAGGCACGTCATCTTTGATGCGGTTTATCAGGAAGGAAACACTCATTGTGCGAAAGGAAGCCAGTTAGACAGGACATCACGGCTAAGACGAACCCAAACTGCACACGACACACTCTGTGGGTGGCAGAGTACAATTAAGTGCCGGGGAAGAGGTTTATGATTGCTGCGTGACCGACTGATGCAGACACCTTGCAGGAGGCGGCGCCCTGTCGGCTGGAGGCCCCCCAGGCGATTCGTTCCATCTGTCGTCCTCTTCCTCAATCTTTTGCCAAGGACATTTTGGCAGCAGCCAGTCTAGCACACATACACACACACACACACTCAAGACTGCATCCACCAGTCAATAACAGTAACACCTCAAGAAATGGGGATTCATGACAACTCCTAAAATAGTTGAACTCTAGTGCAGGAGAGGAAATAGGTGTTTTCCACTCGAGGAACTCAATGACCTGTAACCTGGAGCTTTAGTAACTTGTAAGATTTCTGTTTGAGCTTTTACCTTGTGTTTCCATCGACGATATTTTCAACATATGTCACTAAAATGGCAAAAACTCAGGATGAACGCGAGCTTTTTCATAGGTTGCTTGGTAGGTAAGTGCAGGAGTGGAACAAAGAATTATGGCATAAGTTGGACAGAAGTGCATATAAAAGTTAATATAATTACATTAATACGAAGGCTGCTGCTTGATTCTCTTCTTTTATTACAAGATGGGGAGGTTCGAGCACACTTTGGTGCAGGAATTAGAAAACCAACTGCTTACTTTGCAAGCCTCTGATACACATTTCACCTTTTTCTGCCCTTGTTCATCAAGATGTTTATGTGCGTCTTCACAGAGGTGGAAAGAATAGGGCTGTACCGGAAAAGTTAACATGATTGTGGAAATACCCCCTCACGCTGACTGCTACTGGAAAATGTAACATATTCTGAATCAAAAAATCACCTGTGTACTGAAACACATTTCCAAACAGTGCTTTTTAGCTACAGTTCATTAATTCCATTTAATGCCAGTCAGAATATTTGGAATTTATATTTAGATCCACTTCCTTAAAAACACAAAAATATTTAGTTTAAGGAACTTGTCCCAAAACTTGAGGAAGTACAGTGGACACAAAAACAGAACCAATAACAATGCCTAGATTTAAAGTTAAAAGCCCAGAGAGTCCAACAACACAAATTTAAATCAGTCTTACTGGTGGCGTTTGTGCGAACGTAGATGATCTCACTCTTGGCTCCGTGGACCTGGTGCTCATCAGAGGCTGAGAGCTGCGTTTTCACCATAATGGCGTACTGCGTCCAGGGCTTCAGCGGCAGGATGAGATGACCCGGTTCAAACTGCTCTTTATCCCCCTCAGTGGCTCGACGTGGAGGGTCCACGTCAGCGATCACCCAGCTGTTGGAGCCGCACGCGTCTTGCCCGTCAAACTCAGTTACGTTCTGAAAAGGTCTATTGTGAGGAAAAACATTAACAGTATGTGTAAGAAAAATTATTTCATGTAGGCATAAATCGTATTTCCGTTCAGGAAAGATATAAAGTTTGTGTTTGATTTTTTAATAGCAGTTTATCACAGTTGTAACTGACAAGTAAAGAAAGCAAAAGAACCAGAAAAAAAATCAATGAGGCCTGAGAGATGCTCAAAATTATACTGATTAGAGCGGAGGCTGTTCAAGTATATTCTAAAGGTTTCTTTTAGTCTGTACAGCTGACACTTTTTAAAAACATCATCAACTTCACCATAGATCTGCCCTGGTTATATTGAGTTACGAATCAGTAAAAAAATCATGTGTGCATAAAACCTGTCCGATCAACCTGAAGACACATCTTTTTCAGATTCTTATATCTTGTCATGATTTTTCCGTCTTTAAAAACATATTTTTAAGTGTTTTTTCTAAATGAATCAATAAAATAATGAATAACATTAATTAAAAAATAAAATAAGCAATAACAAATGACACCAATAATACCGCCAGCTACTGGATCTAACTTGAACAACAGGTTTCTTTTCAGTGTTTTGTTATTTACAATGTACTTGAGGAGATGAAAACAATACTTGTCTTGTTGAAACCCAAATGTGTGTATAACTGTGGCTGAGTGAGTAACTTACGCTTCTTTGTACAGCACCATGAAGCCCAGCAAGTCTCTGAAGTCCGGAGGCCAGAAGGCTTCCCACTTGACCATGATTTTGTCACTCATGGTTCGAATCTGAGTGAACTTCAGCACGTGGTTCTCACCTGAGAAAAATCAATTAAAAGCAATTAACCACAGAAAAAGTCACTGTAGGACAAGAAATTACATATGTTTCTTTTTTAAATCTCTGTTCAGGGAAATTAGAGAAGAAACATCTGCTTTTGTTGATTTAGTACGAACAAATCCTGGTGTCCTCAAGCAGCCTCCACCTTCACCTACTCAATCATCCAAAGTAGATTAAATATAGATAAGATCAGGTGGCTCCCCCAGACGAAACTGAGATAAATACGCTCCTCCAACACTGTTAAACTTTATTTGATTTTTGCATAGTTTATGTTTTGAGATTTGTTTTTTTTTCCCAAGTTATTTTGGGAGATTTTTTATGCCAGAAAGGAGGGAGTGAGAGACGAAAAAAGAGCCCCTTCCAAACTCTGATAGAGGAAGTTTCAGTTCATAGTCAAAAACTAAGTAACACTCCAGTTGATTAAGTTTACGCGACACGCCTACCTTATAAAAGTCTTATTAGTCCACAGATGAGCCCTGTTTAATGCATCTCAGTGACATGATTTGCTCAGACACATTCCATGTAGCGGCAATGTCTGGACTTCAAATCTGGCCTTCAAATCTGGCCTGGGGTCTCTCTTGTAGAGGCTTCACTGTCCAAAAAGAACCAGAGAAAAAACTACTGAAACCCAGCAAGGGTTTCTTTCTTAGCCTGAAGACGGCCAGCTCCAGTCAGAAATAGACCAGAAGTTTAATACTGATCCAAGATGTGGTCAATCCTAATAGAGAGAGAACACCACCACGGGCAGCAGCCATCAATAAATGAGTAGCTGTGGTTGAGAAGAGTAGATTTACATGTCCATTTTTCCTCCACTTCACTGTGCATGCTCTCCATTTGTCTCAAAAAACACATTTTTCTCCTGTGACAATTAGGACATAATCAGTGCTGACAGGGGCTTCGCTCAGATCCACTTTGGAGACTAGCGTCAATAAAACAGGAACCCTACTGACTCAATTACCAACTGAATAAATTTGGGCCTAGCTTGACTCTGATTCTGGAACAGGTTTTGGTTTCTAAAAACTGAAGTTTCTCAAATTTTGAAGCATCCCAACTCCCTCCATCTTCCTCATCTTACTGTACGTCTAGCTAATAAAATAACCACATCAAAAATCTATGAATAAAGATTATACCCGTCTCTTAATCTATATAGAAGAACAATGAATTCATCCTCACCCACTGTTTCGTCAGACAAAAATAGATCAGCCCTTGCATCACCGTGTTATCATGTTTGACAGTTATTAGTGCTTTGCTCTGTTGGTTGTTCCAGGTTTACTAATGTCAGTAAAAGGTCTGCAGGAAGACATTTGCCATCAGACGGGGACAGGAAATGACCATCATAACAATGACTTTGGCTATGTTTGCGTCTGTACCAGAGCAGACTCTGTGTTCCCTGTTGCCAAGGTAACCCCTGCAACAACCCTGCTGTCTTAAGAGCCGAGGTTCTTACATGAGGCCTGGTCTCCGTTGGTCTTGGAGGCGATGTCGTTCTTGACTTGCCGCTCTTTGGTCCCCGTCACCTCCTCCATCTTGCGGATCTCAGACATGCAGAGTTTGGAGTTGTAGTGGAAAAACACGCGTCCCTGCAGGATGGACAGCTTGTGTTTGGACCAATCCCATAGCTGCCGCAGGTTCTGGTTGTCCAGGGCATAGAATGAGTAATTCCTGGAAGAAAACACAAAGGTTTGCATGAACATATTTTTCATGATACACAATAGCATTCAGCTGAGGATATAATTTAAGAGCTTGAGAGTAACATAAGAAGAAAAGTATTTCAACATGCTTCGCCTACAAGTTGCATCATCATCATCATCCTTTGCTGTTTCTACTGGAAGTGTAGCCTATAAGAGCGCCTTCTAGCTTGTTTGAATAAAGCCAAATATATGATTTTAGATAGTTTAACAAAAGCCAGCTACCACAGAAACTTATATTTAAAAGGTCAGTCCTTCCTGTTTTATCTCATGATTACAGGAGGAGGCTCTGACATGGTGAGGATGAGACGTGCTCAGAAGACGGAGTCTCACCCGATTTCCTGTTCCTCTCCACGAATAACATGGAGTTTCCGGAAAAATGAGAGGGATACGAGGGCGTAGGAACGTCGCACTGTAAGGTAGCCAGTGATCTCCTCCAGCTGGCCCAGGCTGGCCTCCAGCTCAGCTGCTATGTTGTCTGCAGAGAACCAAAAGAAAAAAAGCCTTCGAGTGACTTCTGCTTCTACAGCAAACTCCGTTCAAAAGCTGCCATGTTTTCTTTGCCAACAAACTGCTGTCTGAGTTTCACATTTTGGTTTCATAGGGTTAGGGTTTTTCCTTTAAATTACAGCCTTCTTCTATTGTAAAAGCTAAATAATACTATTCCTCTGTTTAGTCAAAATGTGGGACTGTCTTGCCCAAATTAGCAATAACAGTAAAACATTTGCTGGCAAGTTAGTTTGCTATCGAGACATTAGCAAGCTACTGGTGATTGTTTTCATTCTGCTTGTTATGAAGAAAAGGACCACATTTTGAAATGACATTATACGAAGACAACATGATGGTTCTTGGACAATATTTATTAACAAAGAAAAAAAACATTTCAGTTTTCTATTGTTGCTCATGCAGCCATCTTGCCGATAAATTGCAAGGCAGTCTATCCCAACAAGAACTGCAACACCCTGCCCACAGGCGTTAACTCTGAGAGCAAAGGTGTGGGGGCACGAGTCGTATTGTTAATGAGAGTAAAAACTTCAGCTTTGGGTTAGAATGTGGCTGTTGTAATTTCTTTTTCTGTTTTGTTCTGTAAAGCTTTTATAATCGTTATCTGACTCAAACAAAAAAACCATTGTTACTCACTTCCCCCACGCAGGTTGATGACCAGACTCCCGTTGAGAACAGTGCAGCCTCTCAAAGCCTGAGCAGCCGTGACAGAATCCACTGTTTTCAGACCCATACAAACCTTGGGACAAAGCCCTGCACACGGAGTGCAGTTGAGCCTGTCAAATTAAAGAAAGAGGGGGGAAAAACACTGATTAGATGTGTCTTTTTTTTTTTTACCTTCTTAACATTTGTATTCAACCCATAATTGTATTAGAACCTTAAACCCGCAGTGATTGATTTTTCCACATTTCAAAGCAGCAAGGACAACCTGTATAATGACATTGTATCATAATATTTTTAAGTTTATACAGAGAACTTGTTAGCAAACAGTTCCTTATTAACAAATCCTACTGTTTCAGAGCAACATACGCATTCATTAGAGTTACGCTGTGTCCACTTCATGTTTTTAAGTCCAAAATTCAGACTCTTTTTAGCTCTGTTTTGCCCTCCACCATCTCCTGAGGGAAAAATCGGCCTCTACAGCTGCTCCATGATGTGTTTACCAGCAAGCAATAACTGTCTGTCTGTCGTGTGGTACTGTCACTCAGTGTACAGTCTGTTGTTGGAGCTTTTTCGGTGCACACAGCTGCCTCGAGCGACCAAACGCACTAGTGAGAGTGATAAGATTGAACCAAAACAATAATTTTGGGGGCCAGACGGTGACGCTTGGTAGACCTGAGGGGAGATTCAGAGTCGGGTGATTTGTCTGTTTTTACTTTTGTGTAAAATTAGTGAATTTAGCTATTTCAAAGAAGTTTTAGCTGCACTGTGTGGATTACAAAAGCACTGAAATGAAGTTTTTCCTCAGTTTTTGAGAATTAAATGAACTGAACCATGAACTGACCTCAACCCCTAACTCTATCAACTGAGTTTAACAACTCGCTTACATAATGTTTTTATAACAAGTCTCTTCTCATAACGGATATATGGTCACGGCTTTGTGTGTTGAACATATTAACCCATTTCCTGAAAAGCCATCTGTACAATCCCCACGCTCACAATGTGACAAAGGCAAACTCTGATGAGGTAAAATCCAAAGTACACAGCGAACTCTGCAACCTCTCAGATTCACACAGCAGAGTGAGCATCTTTTAGTACAGACACGTGCTGCGGGGAACGTTTTTTGCAGAGGATTAAGGCACCATTAGACAATGACGGGCTGTTTGCTCGAGGCCATTGTCCTGAGTGTGTTAAAGTATTTTTTGCCACAGGCTGGTTCATGAGGTGAGAATGCCTTTTGTTTGGCAACAGATGAGCACGCTGGCAGGACAATTACAGAAGAATGCAGCACTTCTTTTGTGAATGCCAAATAATGGGAGCGGGTGGCCGCTAATGCGCTACTGATTTCATGTTACTGCACGTCTGCTTTATTAATTAGAAATACATGAGAAATACAAAACAAGGGGCATGCATTGTGGTTTGTCAGTCATGCTGCACTTGTAAATGAGATTAGTAACAGCTTTTAAAAACTAGTTAAACCACCCATGGTACAACGGTTAAAAACACAAAGAAAAATCAGTTGAAACCGCTTATAATGGTTCCCATCTGTCAAATTAATATCTACGTGGATGATTAATACAACCATTTTTTTCACTTATTTTATTTCCATGCAGATAAGCATCTAATTGACATGTTTATGTCTGTTGCATGTATATCACAAAGTGCACAACTTCCCTATTTACTGATTTTATATTTGTTTATGTTTAGCATAGCTTTCCCTCATCATGGGCCTAATCAAGAGCGACACACAACCGGTCATTAAGAATCTACGTGAGAAGGGCGACTTAAACCACACACTTTCCTCATGTACAGTCTTTTTCTGTCTCCATCACAAGCAAGTTTGACTGTTTTTTAATATTTGAGTTACTTGAGGAACACCATGTTTCATTGCTGCGTGTCTTTGGCTTGTTATTGGCAGTTTGTCATAAGCTCAGAGGAGACTACGTTTTTCATTTAGAGAAAATAACTTTCTTTTTCTCACCATGATTTCAGAATAGCCATCCTCAGGTAGCCAGCTGGAAGCAGACAGGTTACCCCAAAGAAAACTGATAATGCCCAAAGCTTTTTGATCTACATAAGCAGTTGCTCCCTGCAACTGTGATCACTATAAGTGGTTTCCATGGTCTCTGAAAAGTGTGTCCGTGTCTTGTTAATAAAAGAAGGTCAAGGGTATTGTTTCTCTATCTGGCTCATAACTTCCCTGATCCACAGTGACCTTTTTCCCTCTCGTGCCACATTCTATCTTTCAATCCAGACACTCATAACGCCTTTGAGTGCACCACTTATCCTCAAATCACTTTCA
>JAQLOL010000004.1:18913758-18967633 GCA_029783665.1 Naso thynnoides
AGAAATGGCAAAAAGTGATAAAAAGAAGTGAAAACAGAGGTTCCCAATAACAAAATGTCTAAAAGCATCATTCTGAAGATTTGAGCTGTTGAGTTCTTCATTACAAAATAAAATTTCCATTTACTCAGAGAGTCCAATGAGAAACCTCTCAGCTGTGAATGTCCAGTATGTAACTCAGCGAATGAAGCCGCGTGATCTAACTGAAATTAGGCACTTGGCAAATCCTCTGTGGGTAAATAAAGGTTAAATACACATGACAACACAAACACTGCTGGTGCAGCACCACCACTTTTCCTTGTCATCGCTATTGTCAGTGACAGACTGCCTGGACTGTGCTGCTACAGTTGCTTGCCAGACAGACCATCTATTTCTTTGCAGCCAGCCAGGGGAATCAAGGCCAAGCACCAAGAGGTACTGAAGCACTCAGTCCCAAATGCTGACTCCACTGGTGTTTCACTGCTACCGGGTCAACCAGCCAGTCACGTTTCCTAACAAAAGACAATAAGTCTTAAAGGATCCAGCTGTGTTCTTAACCTTTGCCAGAGCAGAATAATTAGAACAGCCCAAAGTGTCTGTGCTTGCAGGCACGCCCACTCTAATTAATGGCCCTGTCACGGTCAATGAATGTGTCAAGGAGGGAGGCAATAAAGGTTACTGGCAGGTCAGCACAAGTACAATGCCCTTTGTTAGCGACAGGAGTCTGTCCGGATACAGCTACAAAGATGCACGCACAACAGGTTGTAATTTAGAGATGCAGACAAAGAGGAAAAAACACTTCAGGACTTACTGTCTGCATTTGCCTATAGCTCTCACCGCAATGCCGACACCTATCAATTTTGTGCAGCGCCACGAAAACTGTACGGGTACTGACTCAGAAGCAGAAACATAGACGTGCCAGCCTCCCTACTGCGCTGCACTACTTTGACCTTGCAGTGTGCAGTCTCACATATACACAAACTCACACAAAAAAGGGTGTGTGTGCACATATATAGAGTGCTGTCAGAGCTCAGCAGGAGGACCTTCAGTTCCTGTTCATTCTGTGCTACAAGCACAGTGACAAGAGCTAAACCTAGGCAGGAATCTATGAAAGATCTCGATTTATTTGACAGATAAGATTACTTGTTAAATTGACATCACATGTATTTATTTTTTCCTCTTTCTTTACAACTGAAGTCTGTTGTTTGTTTCTGTTTTTGAGTGATCAGTGTTGTATTATTTGTTCTTGTTTGACTGCTAAATGAAAATCTCTGTGTATGAAAACCAAAAGCACAGGATCCCACCTTCCTCTTGCACCTCTTGTTCTTTGCTAGACCTAATACCTTATACTTGTGCCTTTTGAGTTACGGATCAAAAACCTGAAATAAAGTACGTTTCCCAATTTCAGGGGATACAAGTCAAATACTCTAATACACTTATACATTAATTATTACTGCATGAAAATATTTTCACAAATAATCAGTCTAAAAGAAAGTTAGCATATATAGATTAAGGCAGTGTATTTATATTCGATAATACAACAGATTTTTTTGTTAATCAACAAGTCTCGTACGAAAAGGCCCAAGTTTAAATCATGACGTGTGTCAATGTGCGTGTGTGCAAGTATGCATGCGTAACTACGGAATATCAAGCCAGTTTCACTGATCACACATTGTTCCATCAGACCACTAAGAGCCCATCAGACCAGCATGAGTGTCCACTTACGAGGAGGAGTTGACGGTTGTGTAGCCGGAGGGACACTCAGGGATGCAGGCACCGTTGTGGATGACGTACTCGTGGCAGTCGGGGCTCTTGTTGCGCTCCTTCTCCCGCTTGCATCTGTTGTGGAGATCCTGGCAGAAGGCGAAGGACACGCAGCGCCAGCCCTTGTAGGTGAAGTGGTTTTCAGGGCAGCGCTCCACACAGTTGTCCTCATGCTGCAGGCCACGGCAGGCCACGCAGTGACTGGCTGAGTTAGGCTTTAAGCAGCCGCCCAGGCACTGGTCATGGCAGCACTGGTCGTCCTTGGTACAGGCTCGATGTTTACACTGAACAGGGCACACTGCAGGTGACAGAGGAACAACAAAGTCAAGTTATTGACACAAAGGTGAGACTAGTTAAGAACAGGTTCCATTTGAAATGTTCAAATATTAAAGTTTCCCTCCAGACACATTTAAAGTATGAACAAATTCTCCACTGTGATAAACACTTTGTTTAAAGTGGTTTTCCCTTTTTTTTAAGTTTAAAAAATGAGCCAGGGCTGAAAGCACTGTTTCTCTCTCATTGAGAAATTCAATCACAAGCCCTGTGCCCCACCCACCACCGCTACTGGCGCTTGGTCGACCTGTTGACCACGCATGTTTGAGCCTTAGACTTAAGTTTTAACAGGAGTCTGATGGTCACCGTGATCTGCAACTAGCAGTAGTAAGTATCAGTTAAGTGTAGTTAGCATTCTTGTTTATTTATGCCGTTTCTTAGCTTTTAGTTTTTACCTGGCAGTGGCTTACCAAGTGCTAATGTGAACATACAATAATATCTATGTTATGAAGTATGATGTTTTAGTTGTTTGCGATTGATGCAGGGGTTCTTTTTTTCCATCAAAAACCTGCACACGGTTCTCTTTGTAAAACTTTCAGCATTGCTCATATAAACTCCAACTCTGTACTGACATGCCGCTCTGCACTGGTGGTTTCAAGTGTCTTTGCCCGAGGTTGGCGTGCTAGTTCGTGACATACCAAATCTAGCTTGCCAGGGGTACATTTGAATCTCAGATTTTAGGGAAGTGCACAGACATTGACCCCTTCAATAGAGAAATGTGAAAACACCTCTGTAGTGGCAAACTCTGCACAGACACAAGTCAGTAGAGTTTAGGTCAGAAGGTGAGCTGCAGGAGGAGACAGATACAGAAAACGGAAGCTTATCCTCAGTCAAACACCTACATGCTATTTCAGTTAATGAAGTGACGCAGGTGATATGAATCAGTCTCCAGTGACAGTATGTCTTTATACCTCAGACACCACAGAAATCTCATATGGTCAGATCAGCAGGAGTGAAATCCCTCCCTATTGCACTTGCAAACAGCCCAGAGGACCATCTGCCATTGGCTAACAAGCATACTGAATACGAACAGCAGGGATCCAATACTAGTTGACAAAGGGCGGACACTTATCCAGAAGGCTTAGTGAAAGTGAGGCAAAGGGGGAAAAAAAACTGGCATTCGGAGCATACTGTATCTTGCAAGCCAGACACGTGCAAGATGCCTTCACTCAGTTTCTTTTCTGTTCTTGTAAAATGAAACAGCTCACTTCATGAGTGTCTAAAACAGCAGACTGAGCAAAGCCAGTGCTGAAAAACATGGAAAAAGTGCGAATGAACTGATGGGTGACTGGCTTCCAATTGCTATAAAAGTTTACATCTTGTACACTTTTTTTTTTTTGTTCAGGGCTGACATGTATCAGAATTCCTTTAAGGTCTATTTACAGTGATGAATCATTCAATTGTCTTGATCAATCTCTAATTCTGATATCAGAGCGCCTATGAAACTGTTTGAGTACATAATACAAAACATAATTAATGAAAATGCTACTTCCTTTGTTTCTTTAGGAGCCACTGTATCTATTTATTAATATCTATATCCATATCTGTACATAAATAAATATCACAACATCGGTTTTAATATGGTAGATTTAATAAACAACAACTGATCAATCTTTTACACCTTTTGTCAAGCAAAAAAAAGGCACTGGTTGAAACTTCTGAAACATGCAGAACTGCAGTTTGTCTCTGTTTTATATGATCTTTTTTTTTATACTTTAGGGTTTTGTACTGTTCAATTAGATTAGATCAACTTTGTTGATTATTCAATGGGAAATTAGATTAGCCAAAAGCACATAAAAAAATTTAGAGTCGGGGAAAAAAATGGCAGATGAAGCCAAAAATTCATCTTTGTGGGAATTAGAATGGACATTTGTCATTATTTTCTGACATCTTTTGAAAAAAATGAATCGATTAATCAAAAAATAATCAACATATCAGTTGACAAGGGTAATAATCCCTAGTCAAAGTCATCTAGTTGATATAATCGTTGTACACCAACACATGAATGTATTGTGAAGCCCTGAGCCACCAGCCTAAATCATCTCAAGAAGCTGAACTGAACTTTAAACACAGGCCTCTTTCTAGCAATATGACCAACATGTGCTTTTTGTGAGCAAGCAGGACAAGAAAAAAAAAACACTAAAAGAAAGTCACAAACACACGCTGACATTCTGTTATGTTTCTAAAGGACAGAGACACAAGTCTGTAGGTTGTCTGTTTATGCATACGTCTGCGTTTGTGTGTCTGCAAAGCAGCCCATTACATAACATTATACATTAGACTCTCAGGAACAGCAGGTGTGTGTTTGAGCTAATGTACCAGACTTTGTGTGGGCGTTGTCGTGTCAGCGGAGAAATGAGGACGAGTGTGCAAAGGATGGATGAAGCCTTCTCAGAGGTAAATACAGCTGAGTGACTCGCCTGCTGAGATTAGCTTTTCATCCACGAGAGCCAGATTAAGACCGTTCAACAGCAGGGGACATAATGAGTTGCTGGGGTCAGGGACCGGTCACAGGTCAGACCGTAAAGTTGTGGGTATGTGTGTCATTTACAAGTCTGAACTAATAACCAGCCACATAAAGCAAGACATGAGAGGGACATTTAGTTGCTGCACTTCACATAACGTAACACAAATAATCTCATGAACCTGTTATTCTTTCTAATTGTTTTCTTTGTCAATTTTCCACTGTTGAGCATGACTCAGTGAGCATGTGTCCAAAACTGCTTGACTTCATAAGTGTCATGAGGTCAGTACTTTAACGAACAAAACAACAAGGACCCCCTGTCCTCTTACATTCACAGAGGTAAGCTGTTGAAGTGCACGAAGTGCATGTGTTTGGGGCGGGCGGCAGCAATATGAGAATGGCAGCTCGAGGGGGAAGCTAGAGGGGGCACGGTGATAGAAAAACAAATGATATAACCACCTTTTATCTACGTCAGCCTCCTTTTTCCAAATAATCTGCTCCGTGATGGGATTTACAGAGAGCACTGAAGACGATTTCCACACAGAAAAACAAAAATACCTTCCTGATCCCATGTTTTCCTTCTGTTTCCAAAGTTTATTTCAACATCTGCCCTTCAGCTTTTTTTCAAATGCATAAATTGTACGCACACTCACGCTCACACATGCACAGGAAGCTTTGCTGCCTGCTCACAGTGAATCCTGATCCTACAGCAAGGCTCCATGTCGGAGCACAGGCCCAGCAGCAGATCCACCCTCAGCCTTAGCCAATGTGTTGGCTAGCCGTAGAAGCTAGCCATTCAAATGGCCTCTCCCATCTCCAAGGAAGACAGGCGCACAGTTTAACCCTTTGTGTCCCTCTTTCCTCTCTTCCAGCCAGTCAGAGTCAGCAACGGCAATGGGAGGTACACACAAAAAAAAGACATGAGAGCCACACAGTAACAGGCTGGAGCTGAAGAGAAAAGAGATGTATTGCTCCACTCTCTGCCTCCACACTACTATTTGTCTGCTAATCAAAAGCACAAGTCGTGCTTATTCAGTACTTTTTTATGCACATAAATCTGCAGAGCAAACATAGAACTGCAGCACAGTCTTTTTATTCATAAGTCCTTGTTGAGAGAAATGTGGTGCTCGCTGTAGTAAACTGGTATAAATTCATGCTGAGACAATCATGTTATGTTAGTGCGGAGCTGAACAACTCGGTGCCGCGGGTGATGCATCATGTCTCATCATGTCCACAACTCATTAAAGAGTTTTCCCTGACTTCAAAGGCCCCGCAACAACTGAAGAGTTTCCATTCAGATCTGTGTTTGAACAACTGATGACTCTTTCTACAAAATAACTGCAATCAGTTGAAGAGCAATGCATCTCAGACACTTTGTTGATCTTTTGTTGAGCCTACTTCTGGATGACATCGGGTATAAACGTCAGCTTTCTAGATGGTTTAATATTACTCTTAAAAGGGATCCATTACATTCTGCGGCAAGGCTTTTAATGAACAGTCAATCATCTTGTTTAAAGTTTTATTTATAGCTCCTAATGGAAGGAGACCACACAGTCCTGTTCATTTATTAAACATTAAAAATAATACAATTCAATTATGTGATTAGTCAATAGACATTAAACAGCAACGATTTTATTTGCTTGTTCAAGTTTATTAAATTTGAGGAAATGATTCTTTTCTGTGTTTGATCTTATTTTTTAAAGATATCTTTGGGGTTTTATCACACTGACTGGAAAAAAAGAAGATATCTGAACACGAGGGCAAGTTTTTTGTCATTTCATGATCTAAATAATTTTATCGACTGAATGAAAAGAATTCAAAGCATTGAAAAGGTCATTAAGCAACTGCTTGTTGCAACCTCAAACTGGATCTTCTTTGGGTTTAAATTAGAGCTGGAACAATTGGTTTATTAATTAAAAAAACAAAAAATAAATAGGTAAATCACTTCAATCATTTTTGAAGTATATATGAAAAACATTCTCTGGTTCCAGCTGTTTCAGCGTAACAATGTTTGGCTTATTTCTATGTATATCATTTTAAATAGAATCTCATTAGACTTTGACTCCCTCATTGGACAAAGCAAGACATCTGAAAGTATCATCTTTGGGCTTTTAGAACCGTGATGTACTTTTCTTACTTATTTTCCATCTGTGTAGAGTCTAAGAGGTAATGAAAGCACTTGCAGTTGCTATTCTACATTTCATCGTCATTGCAGTCACATGTCAGATGTTTTTTTTGTTTTTGTTTTTTTTTTAAACAGAGACAGCAGGGACTGCAAAAAACCAAGGGTTAACGTAGGTCAGTCAATTTTAGTGACTGAAGTCAGGCTGCAGACATGCACTGAGTGCCACCTGATAGAACAAGCGGGCGACCACTTTTACAAAGCACTGAAACAAACCACTCACTGTCCAAAAGATTTGTACAGTTCACATTGCCAGCAGCTGACTTGGCCCCGTCTGCTGAGCTGCAATCAGTGCTGGTAGTTGATTCTAAATTAGGGGTTTTATTCACCATCAGACATCACAGAGGCTTTTATAATATCAACAACAGTGACCACACTGAAGGAGATACACTTGTTTCTTATGTGCTTGTCAGAAACACTTTCAAGGCCGAGGCCCTGAGGACCTTTGAGAGTGGGGCCACCCCAAGCCATCTTTGATCTCCCAGAGCGAGAAGGACGCTGAGAAGACCGTTTGTGGGAGTTTGTCATTCTTTCCTTAAAACATGCAAATCTCTTAATACAGGCCCAGTTTCTTTATTATCATTATAAACCCTGCGGCGAGCACTATTCAAAAAGAGCATAGGTCAATTAGTTATGCTCAGCTTGAGTTTGGTCTTGTCAGCGTCTCCTCTACTTATCTTCCATTTGGACAGAGTGAAATCGCTTGACAACAATAAATCAATAGGGTTTTGGGAGGTAGTCGCTGGGTCGGCAGTTGGACTTCGGTCTGTTTACCACCAGCAACATCTTTTTAAAGAAAGTCTTGAGGCTAAATGTGTGTATTGCTCTACTTCTTATCCTTATTACTCTGGTTTCTCTGGCACGCCGGTCAAGGCCTGTGTGATCTCTTGTCATGCAATGCAAAGTACAGCAGAATCGCATGAAGGCCGGGCTACAAGCTGCAGAAATGACTGACTCTTTATCACATCAGCAGAGGTTTCACTTGGATTTGGTGGATGGGTGGGGGGGCACAGCCACACAATGAGACGCTCAATCCCCAAAGCCCCAATCGGACATCAACAACAAACAAACACCACCCGAGGCCCCTATGCGACAGAGATGAATACACGCTGTCAGGGCGATGCCAACTTGAAAAACGGGAGGTGAAGAAACAGATTTAGGCTGCCTGCCAGCCAACGGCGAGCTTCAACAGCGTGGGGTGTCGAAAAAAGCAGAAAGAATCCACATTGCTTGCAAGGAATGACTCATACGGTTCATAACGGTTCCTTGTCTGCTGTCTGCAACCAATGCATACACTCTGTATGAAGAGGTTTCTATCTTTGTTTCCAGCAACATCAAAATGCACACTACACACTCCACGGTACCCTAACCTCTGGGATTTTTGCCTGAAATTAAGAGCCTCAGTGCTTGTCATTAACCACAATCGTTCTTAAATCATTTTGTGGCAAGTTTTTCCAAGTTGCTTTTTATGGCAGTGATGAAACAGCAGCTTATTCAGGCCTTTTTGCATTGAGATCATATTAGACCCAAGAAAAGGCCTACCGGGAATGTGGTGGTGCACTGGTTGGTAATTAAAATTCCACGTCCATGACGAAGGTAGTATTTAGTGTCTTATGAAAGAAAGTTTTTTACTGAGGCCCAGTGGAGAATAATCTCAAGACGAACAAATACAGTACTTTTCTTTCCAAACTTCTGGCAATTTAAAATTAACTGACAGTATATAACAGTGCAGTAACTTGAGCACTGAATAAACTGCCAAAACAGAACATTAAAGATTGATTCATGTTTTGAATATGACATGGATTGCTTGGCAGTCACTGCTTGTAAAGCAAAACAGCTGACTACACGTTGCGGTATGATGAGCCCGTGCAAAATGTAAAGAAAAGCAATAGACAAAGAGCCAGCATATAAAAGCTGTATAAGGCTTATCCTGTATGTCCCGTATGGGGACTTATGTTATGGATGTGCCTGAAGTTACATCAGGAAGCTTGCTGTTTATGGACACTGGCTACTTTCACTCAAAAACTTGCTGCAAACAGGTGTTTGGAAAGGTGCTTCAAAGTAGCAGGGTCCCATTTCTAATCAATAACAGGGCTGCACGATTCTTGCTAAAATGTAAATATCAATTTTTCTCCCTGAGAATTGAGCCGATTCTCTCACACAACTATCATTTTTTCAATAAAAAAAAATATTGCACTTTATTGCACTCAAGTTAAAAAAAGAGTTGTCTACACAGGGCTTTCAACATGCATAACATATAATAAAGTGCTGGACTTCAACTTAAAAAAGTCCCTTCGGTGTGGTTTTCTTGTCCTTCATTGCTAACTCATGCAGGATATTGTGGTGATGTTGGAGGTGGTTATAGAGATTCATGGTGTTACCTTTAGGTGCTGCGATGATGCCAAAGCATTGCTTGCAGACACTGACAGTATAATGATTATTACTCCTTGTGCATCGTCATCAAATTTAAACTTGGATAAGTTCCAAACAGTGGGACATCCACCTTTTTCTTTTGGACAAGTACATCATTACTCTTGCTGTCGCCTCTGGGATTTTCTTCAACGGCATTCATCTTTTTTCTTTCACATGTGAAATGCGGCTCCAACTTCATGAAGTAACTTCTGCCTCCTTTCTGCTTGTCTACTCGTGACACTGCTGATACCATGTCTGGTCACTGTAACGATGGTGAGTGGCAGCGGAGTGTCGTAAATGAGGAAGAGAAACGAGAGAGAGGACTAAGTTGTATTTCTGAATCATTGGCTAATCTCTGGCCTGTTTGCTGAATTATTTGTGTTTTGTTTTTACACTGTGTGAGTGTGACTGATAAAGTGTATCTGGAATTGCTGTAAAGTAAATAAGTGAAAAGGTGAATGCAGCATGATTTGAATGAAACAGAGAAATGAAATTGCATGTTATGTATGAATTAAAAATTGTTTTTTAAAGATTAATTGCGCTGCCCTTATCAATAATTTACACTTTATCTGATCTGTGCGCAGACTCATGTACTTGCTAATACATGATCAAACATTTCAGGCAGCATCAGAAGCATTCTGTTACTTTGTACTGGTTTTGGAACAACCTTACAATATCATGTTGTTTTTGGTTATTAATTATCACAGAAGGCCTTCGGAGCAGATTATCAGATCCATTACCTCCATTACCTCTTTCTACATAGAGTAGCCAGTCAGATCAGAAAAATTCCACTGGAAAAACAATGTTATGAATCTTGACTGCTAGGAAAACACAGATTGCAAGAACACAAAATGTCTTAAAAATCAAAAGATGCAAAGATGAGCCAGACATCTAGGTCCTTTTTTCTTTCTTAGTGCAATTTAAATGCAGTTTAATAAATAAAATCAGTTGCACATCTTTGATATTTCTAGTTCTAAGAAAAGCAAAATCCATGACTGAGCCGTTGGCACATCAAATTTATGAATTCTACTAGCCTGAGGCAGTGATGGCTGGTGTCTCAGCACTGATGCACACTAACGTCTGTCATTAATACAGAGCTGCCTGGTTTCCTCCCAACGGGTGACAAACAGATGCTTTATAGTCCCCACTTCCATTTTCAAATGTGTCTCTGTCCACTGCAGCTCTCCCTACACCTTTAATAAAAATGAGTTTGCAGCGAATGAAGATGAAGGGATGGTAGGACAAAAAAAAATCAACAATGAATCAATTCATTGAACGTCTGACCTTTGAGTGGAGATGCTGATTCTGTAAAGAGTCCTATATAGACAGGAACACTGGGCAGATACCACAATGTTAAATTATATGAAAAGCAAACCACTGGCAATACCTAATGACTTTTAATTAAACATTTAATTAATTACTTAATTATCACTTAAAAAGCCCCAGGCTTTGCTAACTGGAGACAATCGAAATTAACGTCTCACATTTCTCAGTTTAGGCTTTACAAGAATTGAGGGTAATTACGTATCATAAAATATTTATTGGTAAAATTAACCAAATTGTGCAGATGAGAGAGAAAAGCTGTGTAGTTGTTTAGAAGGCCTGCAGACATCGAGGAGAAGCATTTATTAAGTGCTGAAAACCAAGATATAAAGGAGAGCTGGAACAATTAATCCATTAGTTGTTTGACTAGAACTCTGACAATTTTGATTGATAAGTCAATTAGGTAATTAATGAAGCATCAAACATTTAGTTTCCAGCACGTTAAATTTGAAGTGTGCTCCTTTTCTTCATTTTAAACTACTGTGGAGCTAAAACTCTTTCATTAATCCATAAGTCTATCAACTGGAAAATCACAGGCAACTATTTTAATAAATGCTATAGATTTTAGTCATTTTCCCTGCAAAAATAGTAAACATTTGCCTATTCCAGTTTCCTGAATGTGAGTATTTGCTTCTTCTTGAAATTATATAAAAGTTAACTGAGTATCTTCAGGTTTTGGACTGTCAAATCACAAATTACACATTAATTAGATTTTTTTTTTTAATCTTTTTTTCTGACTGTAATTGTAAATTGGATGTCTTTGAGTTTTTTTAGGTTACCAGAAAAAACAAACAATTAAAAAGTATTACTTTGGGCCTTGAGGAAAACGTAATTGCTGAACATTACTGGTCTTAAACTTATTTTCCCCACTAAACAACTGATCTATTAATTAAAAACATAACTAACAGGTTAATTTATAATGAAAACACCTGCTGATCATAGCCCTTAAACAAAGAAAGACAGAAGATCAAGAGCTAAGACTCATAGCTGTCACTTTTTTTAATATTTGTGTAAAACTAAAAAGATGGTAAACCCAAGTAAGATATCAGTTAGAAGAGCCAATAATTGTTATTCAGGAATTTAAATACACTGACATTTAATGTAATAAAGGCATATCTTATCTTATGTTCAAGCATCACAGCACAGATGAGAATGAGTGAGCCTCTGGGACAACCTGCAATCAATCTAATTCAAATTAAAGCAAAATTAACTGCGTCATAGAAAAAGATTAAATTGCTGCCTGAACGTGACTTTATAAAAAGCAATGGCTAATGACCTTGGTTTATTTGCCTAATATTTTTCTCAGTAACCATTTGTCAGCTGCTCTGACTCAGAGGCAGCAGGGCTCGTTTCAGACGACTCTGGTAGCAACAGGAACCGTAAACAATTTCATTAACCGGCCCTGGCCTCTGTTAATAGAACAAAAACACACAAACAACATGGAAAAACACTTTTTGTTTTTAATGCTGCCCTGTCGTCGTAGTCGTCTGAAGGCAGGATATCCAGTTTGTCCGTGACTGGAATAGAAATGATAAACACTGTGCACTCACTGATGGCCAATTACACTGCCTGCTTGACAGGCAAATGACGCACGCCACAGCCTTGAATCTTCATTTCCTTCCAAGGCTTAGCATCGGGCTGAAATAATGACTACTTCCATGCTTGACTTCGACTACTTGCTTTGACACCTAAAGCACTTGGGTCGCATTGATGCCATTAATGCGACATCACAAAACCCTTTGTCTTTGTTTTAAATTAAATTTCTGTGAGCGCAATTGAGCTGTGAGAGTGTTACGTTACGTTACGTCACCCCAGAAATAAAAAAGAAATGTTAGCAGGAAGAAAGTCGTCACCTGATCAGAATTAAGAGTCACTGTGTCTCTTTATTCAAGCTGAAGGTTAAATGTGTCGCATTGTTTTTCTCTAATAGTTAATTTATTTATTTATCAGGAAAGTCAGGAAGGCATAGGTGATGGCCTTTATTGATGACGCTTGTGTTTTTTGAGGGCTTGTATTTTATGTGTCTGGCAGTGGAATTAAAAAGGAAATTGTTTTGTTGTTTTCTTTCTGTGGAATAAAACAAGAAAGGCATAGGAAAGTAATAGAGACTAAAACAAAAAAGGAAATGAAAATGTTTCTGAATATTGAATGATCTTTAAAGAGAAGCTGATAAACAAAAGCTCTGTCTCATATAAAAGGACAAAGCCAATAATACTAAGGTTAAATAATTTTAAATATATAGCAAGATAAAAGACATAGAGTTGTGTTGCATTGTAACAATAGTCACATCAAAAATTAATCTGTAACTATTTTAATAAATGACTAATTTGAGTCATTTTTTTTTAAAACTAAAAATGCTTAACAGTATCTGATTCCGTGCATAATTAATATAAGATTTATCTGTTTTATATCATTTTAAAATAAAAATATATGGTATTTTTGACTCTTAGGTAGACACAATCACTATAAATAATAATAATATTATGCAGTCCCTGCCATCTTGCAATCGTGACATTATTCTAGCAACAAACAACTAATTAAGACAAACCTGATCGGTAAAATTAACAATTGAACATCCACCTGCTTGATGACCATGCCATCTTTGGGGAAAATTCATCTGACATGTACTTTAATTTTTTGTCCGCTAACATGGAGGGGCGGGATTTATCATCTGTATAACAGCCAATGAGTAGGGGGTGATCAAGATGTTTTGGCTTCACTTTTATAGAGATGTTATCCACTGTCCATCTTAACAGAGTCATTGGTTCTCCAAAATATGTTTTACTACTTATCAGGCAAATCACACGATTGATGCATTGAGAAAACAATGTGCAGTTTGGCTGATAATGACAATGGTTATTATTTGCAGTCATATGCATACAACACTTATGCTACTTTTGTGTTGCACTTTCAATTCTGTTGCCATTTTCTACTTGATTGATTTTTCAATTGTGCTTTTCTTGGATTTTAGCATCAACCCTCGCTCAAAAGTCAAAACCTTTGAGGCACCAAGAGGCCAAAATCAATTTAATCCAATTCCTTGAATCAATTCTCTTCACAGAATGACCTTTTCAGGGGCGCCATGACATGATGTTTAAAAAAAAAAAAAAAATCATTCATTTGCAACCTTGAGTACAAACAAAATAAAATATCAGGCCTTGTTCTGATGGAATGAGGTGTTGTGATATCTGACAACAGTAATATTTAGCCACAGCGCACAGAAAAGAAAAAACTATTTGACTTTGGTGCAACAAATTACAATAATAACAGAAACTATCTCTCCAATTAATACAAACCTATTTCAATAGAAAAATAACCAAATATACTAAAAAACATCTGGAACATGGGTGCATGTAACTGTAGGGTAGATAAAAAAAGAAACATTTTCCTGTGGGTCTGATTAAACAAGCAGTAAAACAGCAGTGAGCTGCTGTAAATCGAATGGCTGTGGTGAGTGTGAGCGTGTACAGCGTTGAAGAAACGCTTGTCAGCCCAGCTTTAACAAATGCCTGAAATGTCTGGGATTCCATGGGAATGGCTCCAGTAGCTGAACGGCGAGGGTTCGCTGGGTGCAGCTCCACAAGACTGAGTGCCAGAGCAGTTAAGTCAGCTCAAAGGAGAGGACTCATGGTGTGTGTGTGCGTGTGTTCGTGTGTGTGTGTGGGTGTGTGAGTGTATGGAAGTTTGAGAGCATTCTGGATTTAGGCTAGTAGCATAGCACGCTGCATACTGAACCATGAAAAGAGTAGACTATTGAAGCTGGGAAAAAAAAAGGGGTGTAGATTTTTATGACTAATACACAGCTGTCTGATTTTGTGTGACTTCTTTATGAAGTTTCACGACTAAATACAAACTGAAGTTCTGCAAAATAAAACAGGCCAAATCAATCAGAATTAAAACTAAAGAGTTATTTTAGTTAGTGGATTATAAAGGGGCCCATACAGAAAATAAGGTGAAGCATTTTCTGCCATTTGTGGTTTCATGCATTATGATCGAATGAATCACACAAGTAGTAAGGTAATGCACATAGCTGGTGGTGTGGATTTCAAGTTTTGCCATGGCCAAGTCAAACAAACTGCAGATTCAGCACAGCAGCTTTACTTATTTATTTTTTGGCTTTGGTCAAACTCTGCAGAGTGTCTTAAATCTCCATGCCATTTTATTATTGCTCTCTTGCCATGATTTGTTCTTATTCTGCAACAATGTTTGCTTGTCTTTACTCAATTTTTTATTTTTTTATTTTTTTTTTACAGTGAAGCACTTTGTAAACCTGGTTCTGGAATGTGCAACATTTTAACTTAGTTTTAGTTACTTAATTTACTAGTTTTCTGCACCAAACGTAAAAAGGAAGAAACATTTATTTGAGGCAAGCAAAGAATATTTGAAACATTATAAGACAAACAGCTCACAGACAAAAAATATTGGTTCAGACATTTTTCCACGGGGAAAAAGTAAAAAAAGAAAAGGGATTCAAAATTATGTAGGGTTGTAATGTTTCTTTTGGACAGGTAATCTACAATCAAGAAAAATCTATGGCCCTTACCTTGTAAACTTCTGGCCATATGTGCATGTGCAGTACACGTTCTGTTTGGATGACGTTCAGTCTAACGCTATGTGAGATTATGAACAGAGGGTGCAGGCCTGTAATAAAATCATAGTGCTCTATATTGAGGAGTTGTGACAGCAAATATATTTTGCACCCAGTGAGGAAAGGTAAAGTGAGTTTTAAATTTCAATCATTTCATTACTGCTTATGCTCAGCGAGGTTTGAATGTCTTTAAAAAGATCATGTCTTGATTTTCTGTCACCTTTGTTTTAGTTTAAACACAATTTCATTTACTTCTGGCTGCAGTGGGGGCCAACAACGTGCAGAGAGGTACAGATTTAAGCTTCAAGGTTTAATATATAGAGGATACCAATTGAATGGGGGACATGACAAAAATAGAAACAGAGGGAATGATTCATGTGAAGGGAGGAGGACAAGGCTGGCTTGGCTTACAAACACAGTTCATGTTTTTAAGGCAGTGCTGCAGGCAGTGAATGCAGAAGCTCCACCCGGCCGTTGGAATTGGCTCACACCAGCCCTCAACATGTCAGAGCGACATTAAAGAGCAGTGTCCTTACACCACTGGCAGGTATAAAGTGACATACAGTCAGAGTTTTAATTGCCAGTAACGAATACAAGTCAAGACAATATAAGAAAGCTACAGTTCCCTCAAGTTTTGTCAAGCCAGGGATCACTTCCATCTCAAAATAATAAACCTCAGTAACAATATCCTTCTATTTCCCCACAGACAGCTTTACTAGCAGCTAAGTTTGTCCTCTTTCCTGCTTTGCTTACCTCTACGGTCACCCATCAGTATTTTGGTCTCATAAAAGTGTCCGCTGCTACCGAGGCGGCACCCCAGGCCCCGTGTCCATTCATAACCTCGAAGAGGAAGCAGACCAACAAAGACGGGAAACAATTGGGAAAAATGCTCCGTGAACTTCTACGACCGCCATTGTTCAGGGTGGAAAAGGATAGTGGCGCCAGTGTTCAACATTGCGTGTGGGAGCTGCGTCAAAATCCGCAGAGCGGAGAACCGGGGATCAACAGTGAGGTGGGAACCACCCCGCAAACCCACTCACACCTCCTAACCCCTGTGGTCACCGGTGACCTCACTTTTCCTGCTGATACCGCCTGGGTGAATGACAGATGTGTTCATATCCACGATTACACCACAGTGTTACTCCTGTTTCCTAGCAGCAAGACTAAACAAGAATATGTAACAGATCTCGCAAACCCAAACACTGGCAAAAGCTGCTGTGGCAGCTGAAGAGGAGGAGGAGGAGGAGGAGGACAACCCCCCTGGCTGTTTTATCTCCGGCAGAGGGTAGATAATTAGGATCACTCTTAATAATGTTAGAAAAATACTAGCCACCAGGGACACACATGCTCTTTTATATACATCTCTCTCTCTGGGCTCAGTGAAAGGCCTGCAACAGTAAATGTGCCTGTCTAAAGAGAACAAACATAAGCCATGTTTGATAACAACAAAGATATAGAAAGACTGTTTTCTGAGAAAAGGACAATTTTGCTGCAAAGAAAACACTTCAACAAATAAAATGTGCATTTAATTACAACAGTGAAAATCTACCTTCTTAAATATAATAATTCACATAATGGATGAAAGGATTATCAGACAAAAATTATTCACGAGGTGCGATCAAACAGCTCAGAGACTCACTCTGGCTGGTGATTTTCTCTGACATTAGCAGTGATGCGTACAACAAATTTATCTACCAGGTTGAAACTGTCAACACCGAGAACTGAACAAAACTTTAACTGTGGCGCAATGATAAATGGTTTCTCCAACATGACAACACGCCTGCTCACGGGGACTGGAATCACTGACGTTTAAAAAGACATAAAAATGCCCCAAAAATAAAGAAAACATGCAAATTACAATAACACGTTTATGGACATATTGACAATCTTGAAAGCCTTTGACTTCTAATCAAGTCATAGCCAATGTTCTCAGCGGCCAGCGCTCACACAACACTGACGTCCTTACAGCAAAAACAGCCCGCCACATAATGACCATTATCAAGACCTAATCAAATGTCCATTATCTTCAAATGAACGCTGGCAAGAACTACTTATTCATTACAAGTAAATAGACTCAATTATCTGTAATAGTTCTCTTTACCCCAGCTCATAATTTCGATTTAATTTTTAATAGGAAATTAAGGCATGCTCTGTTTTCCAACAGATTTAATGAGTTAAAACAACCTTAAGATAATAAAAACTAGACACAGAATAAGTTTGTTTCACAACTACTGATTTTTGCCCCTTTCATGCCATTCAGGCCCAATAAATTCAAAAAACAATACAGACACAAATGCAATGTACTGCACACTGTTTGAACCAATAGCCAACATGTCTTACAGTCTACGGAGAGCAAGTGGATAAAGCTCGTTCCTCAACGAGTGAATCTTGATTTGTCTTTCATCTGCTTTTGAGCAATGAGGGGGATGAAAAGCAACGAGGAGTTACCTTGCTTTGTGCTGGACAGGCAGGTGCCTATCACCGGCAGTTTGCTTGTTAGCTTGCTGAATTATCGACTTTTCCATTAAAACAAATACAATATTCCTACATTGCTTGCTGTGTAACATTAGGTACATGCAGTATAAAAGTACACACAAAAGCACACTAAGCCATGATACTTCTGGTGTGTTGAGCCAAGTTCCAATGTTGTGTTTACAAACTACAATGAGCAAATCCTACTGACTCCATCTTTAATGAACCTCCATTACATATCAAACACAACTTTGCCAACATGTTTACAAATCTTAAAAAATTTATCACAAAAACGTGAAAGGATGCTTCACAGGATAATGTCTTGTCCTTGCCACTACTGCAGCTGCTGACATGGTGTGTGTGATTGTGGCCAAATCTAATCAGCTTTAGTAATGAACGTGTCCTGCAGCCTTGTTTTGCCACTCTGATTTAAAAAACAAAACAAAACACAACACTTTCGTTCAGCGTAAAAAGGAAGGGGCAAATTAGCAGTGGCTGCTCTGGGAACAGCTTCAATGACCCCTGTTATAGAGGCAGGGAAGGGAAATGAGTTGTGACTCCAAACATGGGAGCTAAGCCAAGCCTCGTCGTCCTGTAGCTTTGTTTTCTGTTGGTGTACAGACTACAGAAAGTGTGTGACCTGCGGTCATCTCTGGCACTTACAGCAGTTAACCCCAGCCTATAGTTGGCATTACAAAGGTTTCTCAAGACAGTAATATAACCATTTTCTAGCCATCTTACTTTTATCTCAAAAATGCCTCTCTGTGGTGTCAGACACAGCATCTGTGTTTGTATATACATGCGCGTTACTATGTAAAAATAAGAGCAGACCTGAGACCAGGAGAAAATAGAAATAAAGAATGCAACAAGTTGGGGAAAAATAGCTCCCTTTAAACAAGTACGGTAAATCTATAAAAGGAACTAACAGTGTACATCTGTAGAGGACATCGAATGCCTTGCACTCTGTCCTGTGGTTCTAGCTAGTGCTTAACGGATCTTTTCATGTTTCAGTGAAAGTAGGCAAAAAACCGCAGGGCTCAGACCACAAGACCACAGGCCCAGCCCCTACTGAATGCAGACCCATGACTGGAGATTAGAGCTCGCTTCTGGTCGCCTGGTCTTGATTCATCGTCATTGTATGCAATTAGAAAAAAATCTTTGTTGTGACACTTCTCATACAACACTTCTGCTTTGACTTCCACCACAGCACCACAGTTTGACAAAGGCCTTCTGGGCCTATGTAGCAAATGTCTTTGTGATGGCTATGAGCATTCACCTGAAGCTTTAAGTCATTAGTGGAAAACCTATAAAACGCTCTTCAGTGGCAAGAAGAGTGAAGAGCATATCAATGGACCTTGCACAGCTAAACAGAAATTGCATGTAACAGCCAAGGCAGATGAACATTAATAAGAGCCTAAAAAAGCAGATGTGCAGATAAACATATTCAGAGGAGCTGTTCAACCAATGTATGCAGTGTTGCGTAATGGTGCGAGCCAAGGTGTTCAGACGGCACCCATGTGCAAAATTCTTCAGCATTTGAACTTGAACTCTTTGGCAGTGTGAAATGGTTGTGCTTGTCACAGAGGGAACGGCCCGTGTCGCTGCGCGGACCTGAAAGGGTACAATACGAGTTGTGCCATGAAGTCTAATATCGACTTTACCTCCTCCACACAATGACAGCTCTACAGTCTATTGAGAGTAAACATTAAAAGACTAACTGGCGAGGCGTTGCATCACATTAGAGTGCAGTTCATGCTGCGTTGACACAGAACTTGGCCTACTTTAACTAAACCTGAGCAAATGACACAGCCCAGACATTTCCACACTAAAAAGGGAAACAACTTACTTTTGGCAAAACCTTTTTTAGGCTGCGATTCATCATTCACTCTGACGCGTACAAAGACCTATCATTGTTTTTAACAGCGAGCCTCGTGCTTTGTTTTGGTCCAAATGGAAAGCTGAATTCTGTAAATGTTACGACTGGTTGGATAAGAGGCAAAAATGAATGGGAATGGAAATAATGATGTGCTGATGGAAAGAAGCTGAAAATAACACCACAAGAAGCTGCTATTGGTCACTGGCAAACATTAATATGACAATAATATCATTTTTACCACAAAATTAGCACCTGTATGCAGGATTTTTAACACGTTAACATGCAGTAGACAACTTTTTTAGTTTAGGGCGGGGGGGGTTCTTTTTCTGGTGCATCAGGTTTTATGTCAGGATTGCACCTGAAAATAAACAAAAGAAACAGAGTAGCATATAGGCAAGTAACAACTGGAGTTACTTTTTTATGTTTAATTCCGTCCCTTTTTCAAACCAATGGGAAACATAAGACAGCCATGGGAAGTGTCAAGTTTTCATTGGCTCCGTGACAGCTATTGTTGATATAGCTGATATAGTGGGAAAGAGGTGAAAATTAGCGTGTCCGCCTGGGTGTCATGTTTACATCACTGCTGATCGGAGCTGGGGCCAATGAATATCTGACTACTGCAGAGTCAGAGGAGCCGGGCATGAGTGACGATTGAATTTGTCCCACTATAGAAAAAAGCCAGATGTACTGAAGGTAGATGTTGGATTGTGTTTTTTTTATCCAGTGTGAAAATCCAATTATGTATTGGAAGGGAGTTACAAAGAAAGAATCTAATCATAAGTTTTGGATACATTTTCGCATCTGAAAGAAATACTGTGCAAATGCATTACTGTCACGACTTTTCAGTTGACAACATGATGTAGAAACTAAACTAACTATTGTGGGACAACATTAGGGCTAAATATGAGTACTCAATACCTAAAGATTCCTAATAATGCTTTTTGGGGATTTTCCCTGTCCTTTAGTGTGTTACATAGGTCATTTGTGCATATAAAAGGTTGGAAAAATGAAAAAAACACATATCCTTAAACAGAGATTAAAGTTAGAGAATCGTAACAAAACACTGCTTACTTCTTTGACAGTGGTTCTGAGTCCAGCAGCGCTCACTGAAATGTCCATTAATGGTGGTTGTCTGGCAGGTGGTCTTTCCGATGGCTGCCCCTGGGCACACATCTCCACACTCTCTGTCGTTCTTGTTAGCCATGATGTAGTTGTCCTCCACTGAGTCCAGGATTTTGGACCAGTCCAAAGTGGAGAGATAACAGAGATCTGGGTTCTTCTCGATCCTCACGGCTCCTCGGGTGATGTTCATCAAGCTATGGAGGCCGATCTCTCGCAGCTGGAGCATCTCGAACATCACGAGAGCATAGTTGAAGAACAGGTTGTTACCTCTGATCACAGTCAGGTTGGGGAAGAGGTCGCTGAGGCTCTCCAGGCCGTAAACTCTAAAGAGCAACAGGTAGTCGGTGACCATTATCAGTTTGGGGAAACTGAGGCCTCGGAAATCTTCGGGCTTGGTCCTGAACATGAGCAAGATCTTCAGGTGGCCTTCGATCACAGTGCAGTTCTCAAGTGTCTGCAGGTTGGTCACATTGTTCCGGATGTCCTTGCTTGGACAAACTGAAAGGACATAAAAAGAAAGACAGAGATTCTTTACAAACCTGATACCTTAATGTATTTTATTTTTAAAAAATCAAGTAAAAACAAAGCATATCAGTACGTCACAGTAATTCTTTATGAATAGGAAATGATTACAACTGTGTAATGTGACTTATGCGTTGGGTGAGACGTCTGCTCTGTAAACTGGAAAAAACAGAGTCAAAGAAGTCAGACATGGTCTTGAGAAGGGAAAAAATAGCACTTTTGGTAATTAGAGGGGATATTTTGTCGAAGAATATGCAGTTATGTCTCTGGCTTTGATGAACACCAGACCATCCTCACTGACATTTTGTTTAGCAACCACATATCTGGCAGAGAGCCACTGTCAAATATGGAGTGCTGCCATCAGAGTAAGGCTTTGCTCATCCTTGGTTACGCTGAGTTGATTTGTGGGGTTGCTTCTGTAACTCAAGACCATAAAAAACATTAGCTAATGCATTGAAAATATTTGTCTGTGAGGGGAACTGTGGCACTAATGGATGCGTATTGCACCAGTAGTAGATTTTCAGCATTGTCAGTCCTCACCCAGACACATGACCCTGTTAGATGAGGAATTCCTTAACCACGCAATTGCGCAGATGAGTTAAATATTTCCTGTTTCAATCATTTTATATTCTGCTGTATCACAATAAAACAGTCCAAGAGATTAATGTTCAGCAAGAAAAAAAAATTCTTCATCAATCATTATCTAGTTAACTGTCAGATCCCAGGAGGAAGTCAATTACTTGTTTTATTCAAACAACAGCCCAAAACTCAACTGAAACGGCTCCCTGCTTGACCAAATAAACGCAGACATTCTGTTTAAAAGGCTGAATTATCTATACCCAGCAACTTTCATGCGTCCTATAGGGTTTCTATACCCTGTTTCAACATGAATGGCACTGAACAGGGTTTAAAAATGCAGTCTGAGGTCTAATCAAGTATACACATGGTTGAAATTTAACATTTGTAGAAAATAGGGGCGATCTCTGCAAATGGTGAGAAGTTAAAACAGACTGGTATGATCCTTTAAACAGTTATTACAATACGCGGTTAATGGCTCTCTTTCAATCAAGTAATGGACTAAACAATTAACTGTTTCAGCTCTAGATGAATTTCCTCTGTACTACAAATCAAGATAATGCAGGACAGTGACCTAAAAAAATCTCTTGCAAAATATGTAAAACACTACTACACTCAGTGGGGGTCTGAACAGAGAGATGACAGTAATGAGGATTTCCTCAACTCTCTGTTCGGGAACTCAGCCAAGCTCTCAAGCATATGCTTTGTGTGACATAACGCGAGTAATGACGGTCATAAAGACGTTTTCCTCTGCAGGTGCAATGCGAGACATTCCAGGCCCAATTTTACAGTTCACAAGTTGTGCTTGCAGCTGGAGGTGTGCTGCTGAGCGAGAGGAGTGTATTTGTTTACCAACCGACCCACCGTTGAGCTGGGCACATCAGGCCAACTGGTCAGGCATGTGGGGAAGCGGTGTAACAGCTAGTTGTGCACCTCTTTATGGCAGCAGCTCATTTTACACCTTCTGTTGCATAACAGTGCAAGACAACCAGCACAAACACAGAGTGTCCAAACAACAAGCTTTTCACTCCGTGACCTTAACCAGCACGCTCACTCCACAGTTATTATCTAGAGTTCAGCCTACAACTTTGAGGCTTGTTTAAAGTACACACAAAATGTCCAAACATGGGTTTAAACTGCAAGCTATTAAAAGCAGCTTGGCATGTTAAAAAGTACATTTCTCTTTTTAACTGCATTTAGAGCTGCAGTTCCTTTTGTGGTCTTGGGAGTAAAGCCGAATTGTAAGCATGAATGGCATGCCGCAAGCCTGTAATTTCAACACGTTCACCTCCAAATGAAACATTTCCCATCAAACTGGTGCTAACTGCCAGGAGTCTGTAGCAAATGTAGCTCACTGTAGATCCATCAAAGAGCGCGTATCCCCCTTTCTCAAACAAGACCCCACACAGTCAAACAAAACAGTTTGGTGGACAAAAAAACAGGCTGTGTACAATACGAGGGGGCAGTGTTTCTGTGGTTGCAGTGAAGTCAGCCAGCAGAGTACTGAGTGACCCTGCGAAGAAGGCGACTCATCACAGGGCGGCGAGCCCAGGCTCCTATCAGTGTACACTTTCAGCCAGGCCTGTATTTTTAGCACCACATTCCCAATAGAGAATCTAATACACTCCGGCTGTACCGATAGTGGCTCACAGTGGAAAACTGGAACATGGCAGCCCTAGTGTGTAAGTGAGGAATTTTAGAGCGGCAGCAGAGAAAGAACCGCACGAGCTGTCTTCTCCATGTGTGAACCCTTAGTTGGGAAACAAAACTTTGACAGGATAGGAACTTTTTCGGGAAGGGGCTCTTTACCTTGTATCAAATGGGAACACAGTTTATTTGTTGTATTAGACTTATAGTACAGTACTGAACTCAGTCTGTGACAAAATGACAAAACTAGAATTTAAACAGTTGGCAAAGAGAAAAAACTAGGAGATAACAGAGAATACTGTGAATAGGCCAACTAAACTGAAAATGCTCCTGTCAGAGTCACCTTAAGGGCACATTTTTACTGACCAATGTCTCCCACTGCCGAATCATCTAAGACAGAAATTCAGGGGTTAATTAAAAAGGATGGTACGATGGCTTCCTATTTCAGTGATACTGTGAAAAAACTTGTAAATAATAATAACAGGGTGTGTAGAGACACTGGGGAGAGCTTCAAAAATCAAATCAAATCAAATCAAATCAACTAATGTAAAGCACAAAATGTTATTCTTAAAAGATTTTTTTTCACATTTAGCCTCATTAAGGATATTTACAATCATATACAATGTTCTACAGCATTATCATGACGAATGGAACATTCAATAGAGAGCTGGAGTTTAATGCTGGCCAAAAACAATGGGACAATTCAGCGAAAAACACAATAAATGCTCATTTTGAAGGACAAGAAACTCACCAAATATTTAGTGGCGTCCTCTCATGTACCGACACTAAAACAGGAAGTTGAACAACAGTATATAACCTGGAAATGCCCTTTTCAAATGCATCAAGAGACAAACAAATGGCAATTTCCAGATTATTAGTTGCTGTTTAATTTTGTGTTTCAGTGTTGGTGCGAGAAGACACCACTAAACATTCTGTGAAATTCTTGTCTTTTAAGGGTGCACTCACACTTGGTCCACTTGTCTTGCACCTTGCTGAAGCACGAATGTCCCCCCTTCCCGCTCCCCCACTGGCCCGCACTCACGTTGCTCCAGTCTAGCTGAGCCTGAGCACGCCTGAACTATCTGATCTACAGAGCGCGACCTGTATTTTTACCCGCATTTAAATTGTTCTCCGGTTCCCGCGATCTATGAGACAGTCGCAAATTTTTCCACTGCTTTTTTATGCGGACATTGTATGCTGTTGTCTGCCCGAATTTAAGGTGAATCCTCCACAATCAGTCACAGCGATGTCAGCGCTCCGTGCTTGTGCTCGCGCACGTGCATCCGTGCCGTACTGAAGTCCACCTCTTTCAACCGTGCCGGGACTGACAAAGCGTGGCGTGCATGAGTACGGAATATAGAGCTCACACTAGTCAAAAAAACTGGACTTCGGGGGTCAAACGTGCTTAGGTACAGTACGGATTGCCTAGTGTGAGTGCACCCTAAAACAACCTTTTATTGATGGATAGTTGAAGCACTTGAAACGCCCCTGTGCCTCTATTGTTTTCAGCTAGCGGTGCGTCAGAAATGAGCTCCAGCTCTCATGAATGCACCACTCACAATAATAACACTATAGAACATTATATATGACCGTAAATATCCTTATTGTTAGGCTTAGGGTGTAAAATTACGAACTTCTCTTCACTTTGAAAGCAGTGACTGACAAAACAAACCCAACTCTAGGTCCATTTACTAGTTTTCCTGAAGTTTCATCTGTTATCAGTCTTCACCAGCGTTAACATTTTACTTTAAACCAACTGAAATCATAAGAGCTATTGAGCTCACATTATAACAGATCCATCTCCATCCACAACCTGCCAAACAGCTAATGATGACTGTGTGATACAGTAAATCACTTATCATCAGTGTAGCTGACAGTGTAGCTTGTAAAATTGGAGCCCTTGCTGCTTGTCATTGTCATAATTCACTCGAAACTAAATATATATTTGGGTTTGGAATTTATGGTTAAACAAAACAACAACGACAAAAAAACATGGGCTTTAGGAAGCTATGGTGAGTATTTTTTCTTTTTCTGGCATTTCATAGATTTTGTGGTTAATCTGAAGAAAAAACAGCAGCTGATGTAATGATAGAGTGAAGCGGATAATCACAAGTTGCAAATTATGTGTTCATATCCGCTGGGTCACATCTGAAGGTGGTCTGGTTTACATGGACATCAGACTGCTGTCAAAGTCAGCCAGACATAAAGGAAATCCATACGGCTTGATCATGTTTGAAGGAAAAACAACATCCACAAGAAGAAAACACTGATTTGTTGATTTCGGCAGCTGACCTCTGCGACCTTGCTAATGCAATCTTGATGACACGATTCTGCACAATAACGCAGACAAATCTCAAACGAGAACAGATGAATAATACCGGGCACAAATGAAAAGCTGATGATGACAAGCCATCGTCCTCGTCATAAATCCACATGGATTCCATTGTGAATGCTTGATGTCAATTGTGTCACAAGACGCCCATAAATTTAAATCAAAATGTACCAAACTATAAATCTAAAGTGTGAACACAAATTCTCTAGATGCAATTTCTATGAGCTCAGTTGCACGATGTACAATTCCACAATACTTTCACTGCGGTTGCAAGCATCAACAGGCACTGACGCTGCTGCTCGTTTGAAGGCGGTGCATTGGGGGGGTTGTTAGACTGATGGCATACGTATATTAGAGCTTGGCCTCGGAGAGAACTGTGGCCTCAGCGAGCATGCAGAAACACAAACACTACACTTCCCTTTTCAAGGTTCCGCTGTTCTGTTGTTTTCAAAACCAGGCAAAAAAACTAAACACAAAATGCCGAGGTCACCCAGATACATGCTCACGATGTCCAACCTGAAGTGTGATGTAATCCACTTTAAGAAGAGCTGTAAAACCTAATCATGGGACAATTTTAAGGTGTACTGTACTGTCTCCTCTGAATTAATGAAGTCATGATATATACTATGATGCAAAATATGCCCTGTTCTGAATTTGACATCAAAGGCAAACAAGCTAAAATTCTGACAGTTAAAGAATTTAAACTGATTTAGCTCAAGGCAACGTTTGGCAATATAAATCAGCATATAACCACTTAGCTTTTAAAAGCTCTCAGCTGCTATTACAGCTAATTAAGAGAGGTCTGTCATCTCGTCAGCTGCACAGGATTAGATATTACCGTAGTGAGAAAGTGACATTATTACAACTCGAAAAGAAATACAACCTCCTTGCCAAATTGCTAAAGAGTCATCGCCGACAGCATAGGCTCTCCTATAAATGTCTTGTATGAAGGGCTGGGGGTTGAGTGGGTAGATCGGTTATCAAATGTGCCAGCTGTTTGTAGGGGTGACATGGCAAGTGCAGCACTGACAAGACAATTCAGTTCAGGAAATGCAAACCAATGTAGTTAAGGCCATGGTCTTTAAATAGAGAGAAATGGAGTAAAAGAGAGAGCTTACAAAACCACAAAGTTCCCTCTTGGGATTGTTTGATGTGTATCCTGTGAAGAAATCGCTCTGGACTAAAGATCACTTAGTGTATCAGGTGCCTATCAGCTGCACTTACTTACAAATATATTTTCTCTGCCAGAGTTGGCTGCGAGGTAATTATTACCTCTAAAGTGTGAGAGCACAATAACAGGCACATTTCCTTTTCACCGGGTCATCGTGTCAAGGGTAAAGATCTGACAAAACAAGCTTCTTTGTCAGATGCCTGTACGCTCAAAGTGAAAGATAGCAGGTGTGCCAGATTACTCCATTTTCAAGCTATGTATAATTTTCAAACGTGAACCAGTCAAACAGGATTAAACAGCCACTGTTGAGGGTGACAAGCGCAAAAATCATTCTATTGTAAACATGTCAAACACCTCATGAGTTTGGTACTTGAAACACAGTGGCAGTTTCTGTGTAGCGTTTCAAGCTGTGTTTTTTTTCCAAAGGTGGTGCGGTGGCAGGGCTTAACAGTTACTCAAATAATAATGTGTTACTGAGTAAATGATTCTGCCTTCACATAATTAAATGAACATGATTAACTGCATCTACATCCACATTTATAAACTGCTAATCAAGCATGTAACAAACCATTTAAAATGTGTACAAAATGTGTTTATTTCATTACAAATGTACATCACAGAAATAATCAGATTTGCTTCCTGTAATGTTGTTTCTTACAACCTCATACTGAAATTGCACTATGAACTTGCAAAGAAAAATGAGGACACAGAAAGAGGCAATACACTCACTATGTCAGCTCAAGCAGGGAGTGCGGTCAAGTACATAAAGTACATTACAGCAATAACCAAACTTGCTGACTGTGATGTTGAGTTTCACATCACCTCATAAAATCTGTTCATACAAATCTAAATGCGCTGAACAGACCAATGAAGTGAAAAAGAAAGCTCTTTCTTGGTTTTATTTAGGAAGATGAACCTACATATCACAGCATTGTTATGCGTTCTTTTCTGTCAATTGGCGACACAATAAAAACGGGTTTAGGGGAATATTTCTTCATCAATTGGCTTTTGATCGTTTTGTCCTTCTCTGCACGGGATGAAGGCAAACCAGAAATTTGCATGAAGGACGCGCAAAATAAAAAATAAATAGAAGACAGTGAATGTGACACAGAACAAAGTAATTCCAAACAGGCAGAGGACTCAGACCCCCAATATAAAATGAGCAGCTCGTAAAAGAAGGGATGTTTCCAGCGAATAACTTCCCCTGATGTTTAAATAAAGTTTAATCTTTGACTGACTGACTAGTCAAAACAATGTCCAATAAAATATTTATATACTTTATTTAAATAAGAGCCATTTGAAACTCTTAATGGCATTCTTCAATAAGTGTGGAGTGCCAACATGTACTGTAATTGGTCTCTCTTGGTTGACTGCTTACTGGAAGGGAAAAGAATTTTCCTTCATCAAAGTACAGAGAGTAGAGGGGGAAAAAAGATAACAGAGCTGGAGTCTGGTGACTGCTGAGTTCAGTGGGAGGCTGAACTGAAACACAGACAAATAAAAAACTAGGGCCCCACCAATATGGGATTTTTGGGGCCAATACTGACATTAGGGAGCGAGAAAATTCCAAAATCCAATATAGCTGCCGATATTGTTACATACATTATATAGCTTTATTCCTAACATCAGTTCACTGAGCAGTAAATACTTCACTTATTCGTTATTAAATAACAGACAGCTTTCTGCTGGACAAATTACATAATCACAGCATTTTAAATCACTAGTCCAAGATTTTTTTCTGGCCTTAGAAAACAGTTTTACTGTCAGCGCATATGGAAGAACATATACACCGATACAGATATATCTGTGATAGGCCAATGCTCGCCGGTAATATTGGCAAATCAATATATCAGTCAGGCCCCGCAAAACAACCTTTGTGTTTGCTGTCACTTGCAAGCTTGTGGCTAATGTGCAGTACTATGGATGTTTGGGGCAAATGGACATGAATTACCCCAAAATCAGACTAATGCAATTAATCCAGTGCGGAATTCAAATTTTTTGGGCTGCGCTGGGTTTTGTGTGTGTGTGTGTGTGTATGTGTAAGGGGTGAAAATGTTGTAAAATGCGACGACAGACATTCAAAGCTTAATTCAAAAACATACATAAAAGCTTTGAATGCTGAAAAATGACAGTACAGCCTAAAGGTTAAAAATAAATAGATAAGATTGCTCAGTAAAGTGACTCAAAGATAATGTTACATACATCCCAAGCTGAGGCTAGCTGAAAAAGTATCAAATATTCATTGTGTGACAAAACATAAGACACATTAATGCTCAAAGTTTCAACTCAGCAAATGCTAATTAAATAAAATAATTCACACGACCACAAAATATAAGCTTTCACTCTTAAGTGAAATTTTCCATCAAGCTGAGTTGGACAGCTACCAACAAGGAGCTCAGAAGATTTCCTGACTTCGACACTGGTCAGTCGAGCTTATGAAATCAGCCAGTGTGAGGCCCAGGTTCCACTCTTCCCTTCTGTGGTTCACTCTCAAGTCGTAGTGGAGTGGCGAGGCGGGGGGTGAGGGGGTGAGGGGGTGGGGGCTGCGGTGCATTTACACAACTTGCTTTTGAATTATGTCTTAAAACTCTTGCTCAAACTGGTTTGATGACATCCCTCCATTCGCCCCTTGCTAAAAATCTGATGAAAGGTGAGTCTTTGCTTTTCTTTTTTCTTCAGAGTGCCTCTTTAAGCAAACTACTGCCATGTACTGTATACTGCAGTAGTGTGAGTTTTAAACATACCTGGGGCTACATACTGCGAGTACATAAACATGTTTCTGATAATGGACAAAGAGGAGTGTGTGTGTGTGTTTCTATTTATGTGTTTGTGTCATTTTTTTTTTCTCAACGACCAAATAAGAAAAAAATGAACAGTCTTGACAAAAGCACCTGTAGAAACCTTTGATATTTGAAGTATCAATGACAGGTAAAGATTTCGAGATTTTTTTTAAAATGACAATCATCTTTATTTATACTCATGTCTGTCACTCTATTGAGAGCTAACTGATGTTGCCGAATAGTTTTTTAGCCCCTGTGATGGCCCTTTTTAGTACTATTAAGATTTTACATAAATTTATTTTTACTGAACTGCCCGCCATCTACTTCAGTAATATTTTGTGAGTTCATTACAAAGTAAAGTAGGGCTGAGCGATATAGACAAAAACTACTACTGTGATTTTTCACGACTGAACTACTTGATATCGAAACCGCAACAATTTGTGGTTATGACTATTGGTGTTTTTCCACAACATAACGCAATGAGATTTTTGATAGCAATTATCAGTAATGTGAATAATGAATCGGAGGTTAAAGGCAAATGGGTAATGCTCAGCTCTAAAAACAAAGATCTGACAAATGGACTGAACACAACAACGTAGAGCCACGTGACAAAAAAAAAAAAAAATTGCTCTATTCTATTTTCTATTTCAAATCCTTGGTGTCGGGAAAGTGGGGAAACCACACTAAGAGTTGTTAACAGATTAAGTATTAAAGTTTAATCTTGCATATAAAAGACCATTTACCTCGACTGAATCATATGCTCGGATAAGAATTATACCATTTCCTGGTATATGGGACCATGAATGAACTATGTACTTTAAACCAGCAAGTAGTCTCACAGGTTAACTGTACATTTCCTCTTACGATTCCTTATAAGTATAACCAATATTTGCTTAAAGTGGCAGATTCCAGCAGAGTAAAACTGGAAGTGTGTGCAGTCACTGTGGCGTTTGAGAAATATGAAAATGTCTCCAGGTGATTGTAAACGTGTTCATTCATTCTTATCACCAGAGGATTGTTGGCTAGTGAATATAAAGGGATTGTCAGAAGCTGTAAAGAGAGCTTTTGTTACATTCCTGCTATGAACGCAGTACAGAGCCAAAGCTTTCAATGCTTCAATATTAGCCAATTAATGCTTTTTAATTCTCAGTCTACTTACTTATTTGGGACAAAGCATTTTGTTTACAGTTCTTGCAGATTCAAATAGCCGATAAGTGTTAACCTTTGTCCCTTCAATGCAGGGACTGTCTATAAAAGCACTGTTTGCTGCCTACCTGCGTTGACCAAATCACTATTACTTGCAAAATAAAAAATAAAAATAATAATCAGGACAATACTGCAGCCAGAATGTACAGAATATCTGCACTTATCACTAGTACATTTAAGGTAACTGGCAGCATTTTAATTACTGAATTTTTCTAATTTGCCTATTTGTTGCTATTGCAGTGTTTTTTGTAATGTAGTTTATATTTTGCGTGTTCAGGACCATAACAATCAATAAAATAATTATTTGGGTCATGCATATCTACACATAAGAATCGTTCTGATATAAAATAGTATAATAACTAATTTAGTTCATTTTCCGCAAAATTGAGGAATATGTCATCATTTTTTTCGATTTGGGGGTTAATCCTTTTAGCTGCAATTGACAGAAAATTTCTTAGTATTTGACTGACTTTTTTTATTATTTAAATGCGAGTCTGTGTATGCAGTTTAAATTTCTTGGTTCCTCCTTAGTAACTACATTCCACAATTCTTTCTTAACGTAACATACAGGCTATTACACAGAGCAAACGTTTTCAGGCAGTTTGAAATAATTAAAATGCCTAGTATTAACAATAGTAAAATGTGATAATTAGTGTAACTTACCCTCTGCACTCGCTCGATGACAGCTCATCACAAAGCAGCAAGCGGTCAAAACAAAACCCCAACACAAAGTCCGGAGCCACATAACTGACTCGGGATAAGACACCATTCAGCACTATTCCGAGTCAAAGACAGAATATTCCTTGGCAAGGGGGATAGTTCAAACTGGAGGAAAAATACCTTCAGGAAACTGGTTTTGTTTTGCGGCGTGGGCCAACAGTTAAACAAAAATAAATAAAAGACATCCCGGAAGATGGGCGGAGGAACAAGTCCAACGTGTTCAGTCAAACACAAGCTAACGCTGCTGCTGCTAAAGTTAGCCTCCTAAGTTAATGGAAGAACACCATTAACAAATACAAGCCCAAGACACGTGGGCTCTTAATGTGTGTCTTTAACTGCATTTAGCAGATTAAATGACCAGGTTCAGTTTGTCCTTGTTGTTAGGAAAAGAGCAAAAACAGACTTGTTGACCGAGCAAAGGCTAACGTTAGTACTAGCAAGCGGCTGGTAAGCTAAGCTAGCTAGCTAGCCTCGCCTGGCTCCACCACTGTAGTCCAGGCCACAGGTGAAGTTTGCGCTGCTTTTCAGCAACCCTTTCAATTAATTTTAACTTCAAGAAATCTCACGACACATCCATATAGCTGCACTGCATAAAATTCACATAAACAGACAAGTTGCATCTACGAACATATTCGTAAAAGCGACCGTTAACTTAATTTAGATGAATTTTTTGAGTATGTTGGCTCGGGTGGTTGCGGCATGCGTGGCGTAACGTTAACGTGTCTTTCGTAAAAAATCCCCTCAAGTCCAGCCACAAAAAAACAATAACAGCTGACTTATTATGCATGCGAAATTAAGCGTTTCCTCGGGCAGCTGGTGGGCTCCAAAGCGACAACTCCTCTTCAATCAGTGCAGAGATTTCAGTGAGACCTCCACTCTCTGAACGGCTGACAGGCAGACTTCGTCGTGGCTCAGTAGCACTCCGCTCTTCTTTTTTTGTTTGGATATACAAAAATATCCTCCAAGTTTTTATGCTCCGCGCAGCCGTCTGCTGCCATTGAGTTTATGTCCGAATGAGAAAAAAAGTAGGTGAAATAAAGTTTTCGAGTTATTTTTTTTTTCCTTTTCTTCTTCCACACACAGAGGTAGATTGTACAGTCTCGCAGGTCCTGCAGGATCCCCTTCTTCCCAGCCTATCCGCCAGTAAACAAACCCTGCCAGTGAGCCAGATGGGCTTGAGGGGAAATACGGACTGGAGTTTATTGGATTACACAAGAAACTGATCCGACTGCCATGTGGTAACGTGTTAAAAGTAATGCAGATACTTCTGCTGGTGCGCAGTAATGTAAAGAGAAGTGGAAGAAATTCTCTGGTCTTTTGCCTCAAAATTGAACGACAGTGCAGGAGCACTCTAATAAAAGCAAGTGTACACATTTAAAATTTCACTTGAGTAAAAGTACAAAATACTTAACCAAAAGTGACGTTACTCATGTTATTGTATTATTGGTGTATTAGATGCATTTTCCAGATGTGCTCGGATACATCATCAGTGATGGACCCTGGGATCTTCTGGATTAGTTTGCTCATCCAAGCAGCCCAGCCAGGGTTGTTTGGGCCTCAATTTGCATTCAGGAAGCAACCATACACACGTCAGCCTCCCGGTGTCTGTCTCTACAGATTTGCCATCTTCTTTGCCACCCTTGAAACGCTCATTCAGTTTAGGACTGAGCCCAACTGCAGCCCAGCTCCATGGACTCACAGTGCACCCTTCATCCTCTGTCTTGGCACTCCCCCACGAGTTCCTGGCACTCTCCTGGCACAATTCTTTGCACCTCTCATTATTATCATCATCATTACTGTCTTTGCAGGTTCCTGTGAGTTCCAGCATCGTCAATTTTGTTAGCTCAGTGGTGTCATTTCTGGCCAGAGTGATGTTGCTGTGGAAATTTCAAGCTTCTTGCCCAGATCGACACGCATTTGCCAGTCAGAGACCTTTGACCCGTCCTTGATTCAGGTTGGGGCGAGGTTTCTCTCCAGCTTTGACAAAGATGATTGACTTCTTCGCCATAGGGTGGTGTTTGCTGGTGCTAATGCCTATGCCTATGCTCTTTGCAATCACCTCAAGTACCTGGTCGTGGTGCCAATGATAGCAGCTTTTTTTTTTGGCAGCTGCCGAGAGGATATTCTAAAAAATCTCCTCCAGAGCAGAGCGGGAAAGTGTCTCACTCTTACCACAGACATCCAGGTTTGCTGGGCTTGGTAGGGCATTGTAGATAATTTGGAGAAGTCTGCTTGCATGATGTTTGATCAGTTAACCCTGCACTGCATTATCAACCCCAATATTTAAACAAGTTGGGACAGGGTGGAACAAAAGACTGGAAAAGTTCACAAATGCTCCAAAACACCTGTTTGGAAATACCACAAGTGAGGAGGTTCATTGGTAACAAGTTATGGCGTCATGACTGGGTATGAAAGTGGCATCTTTGAGAGGCTCAGTCATTCATAAGCCAGGACAGGGTGAGGGACATGACTTTGAAAGGAACTTTAGGGCAAATAGTTTATTAGTTTAAGAATATTTCTTAGTTGCAAGCAATTATGGGGTTTTCACCTTCCACAATCCATAATATTAAATAACAGATTCAGAAAATCTGAAGAAATCTTTGCATGCAAGTGGTAAGGATGAAAACCAGCACAGAATGCCTGTGACCTTCAACCCCTCCAATGATAGTGCATTTAAAACCAGAAAGCTTGTATAAAGGATATTATTACATGGTTTTGGCTCACTTTGGAAAATTGTCAGTAAACACAATATGTTGCTGCTTCTAGAGATGAAAAGCAGCATCCTAAAAAGCAGCTGACTTCTCTGGGCCCAGGCTGATCGGAGATGGACTGACGTTAAGTGGAAAATTGTGTTTGGTCTGACAAGTCCGTATCATGAGCTCATTGTCCTCTGCGCTAAAGAGGAAGAGAACCAGACTGTCAATAGCACAAAGTTCAAAAGCCATCATCTGTCATCCTCCTTTTAATCTAACTCAAGATCACATACTATTGAGGAGAATTTTGCAAAGAGCCCATCTAAAAATCAATGCTTAATTTACATCTTTGTGAAGAGCAAAGAGTGAGAGTAAGCCAAGATTTGGTCTCTCTGTACATGTTTCAGATTGAAGAAGAAGCTCTGTTATTTTAGGAAGCTGAGGGGGAAAAGATGAGGAAGGAGAATTCATGTGTGATTCAACCATTGTTTCAAAATAGAACTTGATTCTCCTTTTGATCCCGTAATTTTCTCACACTCAGACCAACCAATGGAAAATAAGAAAAAAAAACACCATCTTGCAAATTTGTGTTAACAGCTGAGCTCTCGGAGGCTGAAAATATTCACGTTTGTTCTTCCTGGCATGTTTGTGTGAGCTGTAATTGTGCCACGATGCCATCTCCATCACCACTGCTAATTCACTACCTGTTTACTCGCTCCATCAAGGCAGCAATCGTGTTTGGTGCAAGATCATCTTCCTGTTGTTTACTGTACTGAAATAGATTTTACTGGAATACTAAAACAGCTGCAATTACAGGATTTCTGTAGCCGCTGTGACACTTTTAATCAGGAGTTCATTGTGAAATTTTCTCAGGCTGAGATTTGTCGGTAAAGCAGGCTGAGTTGCGTGAATGAACGCCAAACACTCTCCTCTGTTGACACAAGCATTGATTCAGTGGGACGTGACCACTTAAGAGTAGCATGAAGCTGGAGAGCAGCTCATTAGTAATATCAGCGCTTGGTAATCAGAGTTATTTACCACGAGAGGAAAACTCTGAGGCCCGAACACGTTCACAAGCACACGCCTGAAACGGTAGAAGGAAAACCAAAGCAGCAGGGTCAAGAGGAGATGCTCGCTAGCGCCTTTCAACAAGCGGCACTTATTGAGCAACAACAAGAAAGGAAAAGTTGCCAAAAGCACAGGAGTAATTAGTTACTGAGATGACTGGATCTTCATGCAACACAGGAACACCTTGCATTATACAGGAAGCAGAGCTAAACCGCATTGCTGTGAATTCAGTATCTTAAACTGAATCCCATATTCAGTTTAAGATTTGGTGTCTGCATACAGATGCTCCGATTTTTCTTTCTTTGTTTTTTTTTTCAGTACTTTGTGGTTGCAAAAGGATTTTCTATGGAAGAGGATGTGTTTTTTATATGGACAAATTAATATGTAAGATTCAGCATTTAAGATATTTTTTCTATGATACATTCCATCATGCAACAAAATAAATAAACATCAATAATAATACTTTTTATTTGTATAGCACCTTTAAAAACATGACAACAAAATTATATTAGATACAAGATAAAAGAAGATTCAGTAAAAAATTAGAACTTTTTTTTTTTTTTTTAATGTGTGATGTGTTGGTATTGTATGTCACAGAGCTGTCCATCTGTTTGGGCATTCATACTTCCCTATCGTCTTCAAAACATCCACTTTTTGTCTTTTGTCATTTTACAAGTCATGTGAAACTGAATTTCCTTTCCGTCTTTCAGCCGTGTCAAAATGTTGACAATCATCCTGATCTTGAATTACTACAATGCAAAATTAAAAAATCCCACTTTTTTTTTAAACTAATGCAGAAGTAAAGTCACGTCAGAACATCTTATTTGTGTCTCATGTGTAGTTCCATTAAGGGAAGTCAAAGCAGAGTACGTTCCCTGCAGGGTTATTTTGACCAGATTAGAGTTATTATGGCTCAGAACTATTGATGTGTTACTGAGGCTGAGATGAACAAAAAGAAAAAACAAGTGACTCATAAACAAATGAGGTGAATGCTGACAGCCTGTTGTTGCCTGTTGCTGGGAACTAAAAAGAGGTTGTTTTTTGAGCTGTGACTTAATCCTGATGACCTTAAAATCCCAACCTTTGCTTGGGTCGAGTCCCACTGCACTGAGCTCAACATTGACTCTATTAGTCTGGTTCAGGTGAAAGGCAACTGGGTGGTAGTCAAGGTGACTGCTTGAGTCAAACAGAAAGAGCAAACAGCCGGTGTTTAAAATCAGCTTCAGCCAAATGAAAAGCGTAAAGCTCAACAACATAAACGACATGTTTGAATGAGAAAATCTGGACAGGAGATGTGATTTACATCTCAGGATCCAATCACTGGAGCGATCTTACATCCATCAACCCATCACACATCACACACTAAATACTGAAAATCGTTGATTAGCCTTTTCTGAAGCGTACCAAGTGTTTGGACACTTTCACTCTTAGAGGCATTTTTTTCAGTTAATTGTAACTAAAGTATGAAAATGATTTTTGTGAAGGTTGAAACTTTTATGAAAAGTTCTCAGCTGTTTGTCCTCCTGTCACAGTGACATGGCATCATGCTGTGTGGTATGCTGCTTGGAGCAGGATGTCTTCCTTCATGGAACCTTCAAGGAAGCTTCAGCTTCCAAAATTTACATGTTGGCTGTCAAAAGGCGTTGCTTTCACAAGCTATGTCGTCGGGAAATCAGACCCGGAAGGAGAACAATAAACTAACATGGACATCCTGGAGCGGATCATGAATTTGGCACAGGCATCTCACGTTACTGTCTGACAGCCGATTCTGAGGAGGTTCACAGGATGAAAACAGCGTGAAAGAACACGACAACAGAAACATAACATGATAAAAATGGAAAAAAAAGAGAAAACAATCAATATGTTTCAGCAAACAAAGTTCATGGGTCTCCATTGTGTATGTTGTAATTACCGAAGAGAGGGACATGGTTGAAAGCTCCAGAAAATTACAATAAATTAACCTTGAGTTTAAAATGTTTAATAACTTTTTAAATAAAATTAAAGTAACCTACCGTCAAAGATTAAAGCTATTTCATAGATTTAGTGTCCACATAAGGGCAGAAGAACTCCAAAACAAGCAAATGCGTACAGTTAAATATTAATAAGCTAATATGACTAATGTATTAACCTTTTATACATCTAACAGAACAGCATAAAGAACTCACTGAAGTCTCGTTTCTAGTCACCTAGCTAATGTAAAGCTCTGTTTCTGTCTCCTCTAACTCCTGTTAAAAAAAGTGTGTTTTCAACCAATAGATGCAAAACTTACCTGAGCAACGAGTGGCCTTTTTTTGTTTTTCCTACATTGGAGCTGCATTCTATATTGCACACTTTTTCTTTTCAATTTGCGCTGCAGCTACCCGCATTGGACGTGCTGTTGCATGCAGCAGGCAAACAACTGACACACAGGCTACTACTTTGTCATAACATTTGACTCTCTGACACATCTGTTGAGTCTTTAGCACGAAATCTGAAGTTAAAAAAAAGAAAAAAGATACAATTTGGATTAAAGCTAATTTGCTGTCATCTCTCATTTGTCAATCAGCTGCATGGCCAGAAAAGCACGCTGGCTTGCATACGACCTGAAAATGTGACCGAATGCAATGGGGCATCCTGGTATTTTTTTGCATACTGCACTTGATGTACATTACTAAATCTGGTTCTGGCACGTGTGCTTCCTGCTGTAACTGGGTAAGGAGCTGATGGGAGAAATGACACTGAACAAAAAACAATAAGCTAAAAAAAAAAAAAGGAAAAGTGCATCCTCTAGTTTGGTTTATAATACTTGGTGGGTTCCGGTGAAGAGAAACTTTAAAACATGTCAAATGGGTTCAAACAAATTTTTGCGAGAAAACAGTCTGGTTTCCAGGAAGATCCTTGATATTTGGAGCTTTTATAAAACAGATGCGTTAACTTTGATGTTTCAAATTTTCGGCACGGCTAAAAGGCTCCGATGACGCTCTCAGGGACTGAAAGTGGTTTCATATAACTTATGGTAGACTGTAGAAAACGGTGGGAGGCAATGTAATGTAGACATAATTTGTGGCAAATTGCCTCATACTCAAACAGTGTGGCATTTTAACTCACAGCACAGGTGCATGTTGTGTCTCAGTAATGACATAAATGCACTTGAATTTATCAGCTCACAGCAAGGGTTAAAGTGCTCTAACGCAGAAGCCTGAAGCTGCACTTTCTGGCACTCCTTAGGTGTGTGCTGACTGCATTAAAAACAACCATGTCTCAGTGTAACCTTTACCTTATTCCAGCATATAGGTATGTAGGTAGCATGCTGTTTGAATGTGACAGCAACAGGGTTAGAGTTCATAATCATAAGAGTTATTTTTGTCAGTCTAGAGTTCCTATAACAGGTGCAGGAGATATCTCACAAGGATTTTTTAAAGGTGTGGTCACGGAGGAAAAAGTTTTCTATCGAGATGTGTGTTAAAAACAGGCAGCACCTAGAGGCCCACACCTTACCTGGAGTTAATCGTCAACCACATGTGCTAGGAAGTCACATGAGGAAACATAGGCGGCCTGCATATAGAACATGGGAAAGCAGACTTTGTGGCAGAGGTTAGAGACAAACCAAGGTTCACACAGCCCTGTTTGACTGGGAGAACAATGGGGTTCAGACATGAATCATCCCCGGGCTCTTCCTAGACGCCAGCATGCTACACCTCCCCACCACAGGAAAAGATGCTGCTGCGTGTCAGGGCCGAGTGGGACATCCACCATTGGACCCACTTCCCCTTCCCAGTGCGTCTGTGGTGCTCGAGGTATGGCTCTGAAGAGGGATTTCTTCCTGCTGACATTTGCAGTGTTTGCAAAGACAATACGTTAAGTTTCGAGGCAGAACTTGATGGATGCACTGCCTCTCTGAGGTTAATGGACACTCACATTTATCGTAACGGTGCTGTGGACTGTGCATGGCCTCAAGCCAAGTCCAGGAGGCCAGTTTTCAAACATGTAAGCACTCTTCCACTCTCATGCACCTAATTGAAGCCTGGAAAGTAAATGTGCTATGACAGCGACTCTGCATCACAATACATTCCAGCAGCTCCCCCAAATCGTCACATGGCCGCTTTTCATCCCCAGCATGAGCACAAATAAACAGACGGAGGGAGGAGGAGGAGGGGGCACTAGAGGGGCTCTTGCACTCACACGCACACCTTGGAAGTGATCTGAGCAGCTACCTTCTCTAAAGTGCTCCGTAAAGTTGCTCTTGTTATAACATGCCCAATCCTTTCCCTGCCAGAGAGCTGTTAATCCTGACAAGGCTGTGTGCCCCTAATTCCCCGGAAAGCTGGAACCTGCTGTTTGTTGTGTGTGTTGTGCAGCTACAAGCACTGGAGGCCACAAGTTAAAACACTACCCATTTCCTTTTAATGCCATGGGAAAAAAGATATATGTCATACATGTGTCGGCAAGTTTCATGTGTGGAGAAAATTTAAATTAAAAATGTGGTATGAAACAGTAGCGAGGCATTTGCCTTTATCACAATACCAGCTGGATTCCCATGCAGTTTGTGCAGTAGTTGGTGATTATGGATGCTCAATTAGAAACCCCCATTGTGCTGATGAGTCCATCATAACTAAATCCACCTCAGTGCTCAGTGCTGTTAGAGGGCTCGTCAGGAAACAATGGGCATGGATTACAGTTAAGAGTCTTATTATTATCTCCTCTATCCGAGGTTAACACCACAGAACACCTGCTACTCCACTTGGACACTTTGCCTACATCATCATATTCCTGCAGATAGAAGGAAGCACCAGCGAGGCAGTTTGCTCAGGCATGCAGAGATTATTTATAAATGTAACTTTGGTGAATGTATCATTAAAGTTTCAGTCGCCGACAAGTCTTCAGGTGGACTAATCTGTCAAAGGCACGAGTGAAAGTGATGGGAATTTTAGGATCATGGTAAAACATGCGTCTCTACTGGAAAGGCTATGTACTAAGATAGATGGAAAATCCTGCTCATGACAGTAAACATAAAGATGAGTTCCCATGTTTGGTTCACCATCCTTTATTTTCATATTATGCCATTAATTAATGCAGAAACTGGAGATTTGGCTTAACAGACACAACACATAAATAAGTCAAACAAAAAAAGATGAATCATCAGAGATGGGAAGTGACTGAACTTAGACAGATTTTATCAATTATCTGTACTGTACTTGAATATTTATTTATTCTAACAACTTTTCACTTTCACTACCTACATTTTAACACAAATGTCTAGGCTGTTGTTACTTTAGTTCAAGTGCTTTTGCCCTTTTGGCTGTGCTCTGGACGTTTGATCAGAACAAAATATTATTTGACATTCTGGGAATGAAACTAAATCAGCAAATTTTCTGGTGGAACAGCTCAGACAAATCCTACATTTTCTACCTTTAAGTTTAACAGTCTCTGCGTTTTATTAATATGATGTGAGGTTCAGTTAGCCTTGCACAGAAAGGGCTGGTAGAAACATCCTTCAGAGGGAAATATTTCACTTTTATACTTTGAGTTAATCTCAAAAGCTGTACTTTATTACTTATGCTTGAGTAAAGCATATGAGTCAGTACTTCTACTTTTACTGGAGTCTTTTTCTACAAGTATCTGCATGTTTGCTTAAGCAAAGTATGTGGGTACTTCTGTCACCTCTGTAAATTATGATAAAAATTAATACGTGGACACTCAGAGAACATTTTAAATCAACAGGCTACAGTCTAAATAAAGCACTTTTTTAAAAGATAATAAAGTCAGTACAACTACAAGTCCTCAGTTCATTCTATTTATGCATATTATGTAAAATTTCTAAAATGACCGTTATTTAAACGATCGTTATTTTTTAAACATTTTAAAATCACTTTATTCCAAATGCTTCCATAATGTTCAAAACTCAGAAAAATCCCAAATTTTATTCAAAGTAATAGTGTGCTTATTTGTCAGCAAACTTGCTTTAAAAAGGTTGCTCGATGCTGGATCACATTTTGAGCTCATGAATACTCACACTTGTTAGCATTCGCTCAGCATTGCCTTATTGTTTTAGAGCAGTGGTTCTCAACCTAGGGTCAGGACCCCTCTGAGGGGTCACAAGATAAATCAGAGGGGTCATGTGATCAGTAACAGTATAACCTATAAAAGTTATCATACATAACTGCATTCTATTTTCCATATATTTTATTTATAGTTTACCCATTTCTATGTAAAATTATGAATAGTCTTACCTCAAATAAAAATGAAACAATCTGAAAAGAGAAAATCACTCTGAAGGAGCTGCCCATCATGTCTAAACATATGCAGTGTGAGGTGGGGTAATTGAAAAGGCTGAAACAGCCAAAAATAAAGGTTTGAAACCACTGCTTTAAAGTATCCACACTACTTACATCTATTCTGTGTACAGACATACACCTAACAGTAAAAAGAAATACTTGATTTTTGGTTAAATCACTCGCTGCTAATCAAAATATATTCAGAAGTACTGAACTATTATCGATAAACACATTTCTCTCCCCCACAAGATATTACAGTAGTTGTTTCAAATATAGAGAATTATGTCATTCTATGCCTTAAATAACCACTTTATGTGGTATCATCCACCCACTGCTTAGACTTGTTCAGGGGAAAGAAGGCCTTGTTCAGGATTTCAGCCAGACTTTGCCACTGCCTCCATGTGGCTTTAATAAAGACAGGCTAAGGCCATAGTAAGTAAATGAGCTTAGGTCTGTGCATTAAAAACAGTTGGATATATACAGTGTACGGGCGGAGAAAGCATTAGAGCCGCAATAAAACTCTGAAGGGCAGGATTACTAACAACCAACAAAGTTTGAGCACTGAACAAAAAGTCTGGTCCTGGAAGCACAAACTGTTTGTGATGGGATCAAGTTGGATTTAGCTGCTATTTAAGTTACGACTCCTGTTTTATTAGAACATTAAGAGAATTATGAGCGGGTTCTTTGCAGAGGCGCACACACCCTAATCACTCAATTAGCTTTGACATAAAGATGAAACTAAACATAGGTTCACACCCTAAAAACCCACAGAGGCAAACTCAGACATTTCATTGTACAATAAACCTTTAATAAATAGTTTGTCATTAGTTTCCCATATTTACATAATAACCACCATTTACTTATGTTGCCATACTCATTTCTTGGCTAATTTTAGGCACACAGAGAGGGGGTTCAGGCCACAAACCACATCGTACTAAAAACAGGAGTGGCTAGCAGGTAAATCTTGAGAAATATATAATAATAACTGCACCATACAACCAAATAGACCAAGATGTGGCCGTCTCCTTGAGCAATAAATATATACATTTGCTGTACGTACAGGTGATTTTTGTACATTTACAGTCATCTGCTTGGAAGCTGCACATGGGGAAGTGCACATGGGGCTGGTGCAGAATCTTAATTTTAGTTGGATCTGAATTTATGGGTTTATCAAAGTGTTGGTCCAATAAATGATAAATTTGAAAAAAAAAAAAAAAGTTTGATATCCAGAGATTAAATCAACATCAATGGCCTCCTGTCTGGTAACACCCCCTCTGAAATAATACAAACTAAGACTAGTGAAAATCTTGGGGGTATAGCGTGGTCAACCTGTACAGCTTTGCTTCGAACATTCAGTGAATTCTGTTATGATCTACTGATGAATCAGAGAAAAAAAATTATCAGCTTATCAAATGTAACTCACAATGGTGAAATGCTTGTTATCAATGAACACCGACACTGAAAACAGACAGATGGACATTTGGTAGTTTACCATCTAGCCACAATGCTGAAAAGAAAACTGAAGTTTTTAAAAGCTATAAAAAAAATAGCATTAAAACTTAAATCTTCAGCCAGAGAAATTAAGACAAGAAAAAACAAACAAAAAATAAACAAAAAAATATCCATATCACTCAAGTGAACAAGCACACGTACACACGGTATGAAAAAGCAAACCCAAAAAAATTTTGGCACAAAATATATGACGTACATTTCTCTTTAGATCGATGTTAAAACAGCATGAAACCCACTATTAGTTTCTATTCTTTATCAGGTTGTAATTTGGCTATTTAAATGCACTTGAGGCATTTTAAATGAACTGTTAAAAATTACAACAACAATAATTTACCAGTTGCGGACAAAGGGAACACAGTGTCACTGATGTTAAGGACTGGAACCATGTGCAGTCAAAACGATTCAGCCATGGAGCTGCAGGAGTTTCAGACCAGCAGTTGATGTTCAACCTACGCCCCCTACTGGCAAAAAAGTAAAAGCAGAAGTTTAAACCTGTGGATGAGAGTGCTAAAATAAAATAAAAGAACCTGCAGTTTGACACATGCAAGTTCTTTCTTGTCTCTGTGCATATTTGAGGTTTTACATATTTTAGCATCTGATGGAAACTGTCACTGGATCATACTTCCTCATGAAATTCGAGTTTACAACACAGTGCACATTGCTCTGAATGTTGTCAAGTCATCCTGACTACTTGGAAAAAATCTGTTTGAAGATTTTATATTTACTGGAAAGTAGACAGGAGGACAATAACTGTGGTTAAAATGCTTATTTATTTTATATTCATTGCATTTTTTCCTCTGGTTATCCATTTTCTTTTTTTTTTTGGTAATTAGCATTGGTTCATTAGGATGGGTTTTTTTTTTAAATAGGCAAAATTAATCTTGAGCTGTATGTGACACTTGATGCTATATTTTACTAAACTGAGCAAACGGCTGTTTGTGGAAACTATAAAACCTTCAAAGCATTCAAAACCATCAGCTTTCAAAAAGAGCCTTTTACTTTCCTTGCCTGTAGGGGGCGCAAGACAAATTTTCACCTACATGTCTGAACTACTGTTGCAACTACCTTTTTTCCCTGCAGGTGGCAAAGGTTTGCTTTTTTTGTTACTGGTGTGACAATGACCACACAGCTCCCCCTCGTGGAGAATCTGAACCCTGTTAAATGTGAATTTGTGGTTTACAGGCCAGCTTCATGAGGTTAGGTCAGTTATTGTTTGAGAAATGTGAAACGCCTGTTATTAACTATTTGTATGAAAACTTAAATATCAACCGTTTCATAGCTCAGATCCAACTACCGCTGTAGAAAATCTGCATTTACCGCGTGACATCGCGCTTAATCTGAATTCTCTACTGCAGCAGTATGAGTGATATTCAGGTAACCTAATGATATTAAGTCAAAGACTCTGCACAGTCAGTGCCACACTGACATGCTGATAGCAACGCTCTAGCTCCAAATGGTCCAGAGGCTTTCAAAATAAAAGCATGGTTCAGTAAGCTTCAACCCCCTGATGGTGATAAATGTCAGGAAACAAAGCAACAGGAAGGGCATGAAAACAACAGGAATAAAAAGTGTGTAACGGCTCCGATGGGAGCGATAGCTTAAGATTACAGAGCCTTCTCAGACGTCGGTCTTCATACAGGTTACGTAATTAATATATATATACATATATATATTAAGTCACTTCGAGGCAACATTTGTTTCTTGAATAAGAAGTTGAAGCACAACTAGCCTTCAGTTTGAACAGAGAAAAATGTACAACCCAAACTGTACTACTGATCTAGAGAATGGCAAGTAAACATTGAAAACCTGTTTCAGCCAATGAAGTGGTCTCTCTGGCACACCTCTCTGAAAGAAGCGTGATGTGGTCTTACGGAGCTTTTTATATCTGAACTGACTGACCCAGCCTAACCTAGATTAGGCAGCGCCTCGCCAACATTGGTCTGCAGAGACTCCCCTCACAGGTGTACAGTTGCTGTGCTTCCCTGCTGAGCAAACAGAGGAAGAACTGTGTTCCCTTCACAGACGCTTTATCAGAGCTGTGGTTGCAGTAACAAGCATCCAAACAGATTTTGGCTTGTGACACACCACAAGACAAGTGCTCAACTTCCTGTTTGATGCACTCTGGTTGGACAAACAGACAAAGTTGCCACTTCACAGGCTACAGAGGAACATGAAGAACCACACAGGGATTTAGTAACATTTGAGATAAACGCCACTCACACTCTGAACCACATCACTTCTGTTTTGTGTTGCACCAGGAGGAGGGGGGCAAGCTGTTGTAGACTCCACTCTGTCACCGCCTCATGGAAATCAAGGAATAGAGTCCAGCTCAGTCAAATCACACACACCTTTCCACTGCAGCCCGAAAAAGCTCAACACACTCTCTTAACACAGGGTTTTCAGAGAGTCCTCACACTACCCTGCTTGAAAAACAGAAAAGGGCTGCTCGGGAGGAAGTGCCCACTTTTGTGCTGCGGATACAAACACATCTTCATGGCACTTGAGTCTGATGTGTGCCTGAGGTGAGAGTGTGTCCATGTGGTAAAATGTGAGTATCTGTCCGTGTCTGCAAGGGGGGTGTTGGGTTGGAGCGAGGGTGTCTGCCCCCCTTGGCTGAGGTTATACACTGCTGTCCTCCAGCAGTGGCTCCTTGCCCTCGGCCCCACTGCCTTGAGGGCTGTGGGAGTGACTCTGTGCCCCGTTGCTGTGCTTCTTATAGGCGCCAGGTCTCATGCCAGGCCCTGTGTGCTCTGGGATAAAAAGGGCCACCAGCAGAGACAGCAGCACTGAGCAAGCACCAAATAGGAATGGAGGACCTGGGATTATGGCACTCTGAAGAGACAACAGAAAAATTAATTGTTCAAACTACAGCCCCTATATATGCTGCTTAAAATTTTAATTGTGTACCTTATATTCAAAGTATCATTCATACTCACCTCATCAGTGGGGTTGACCATGTTGGGTTTGGCACCTTTCTCAGAGCCGTCTGTGTCAGTCAGCTCCACGTGGAACAAGTAAAAGACAAAACCATAGAGAGCGGGGCCCAAACCGTTACAGAGGCCCCGAATACCTGTAATCATCCCCTGGACAACACCTGAGGTAAACAGATATGAACAGGACATTTTCAGGAAAGTCTCCCAAAGATGCTACATTTCAGGGAACAATCAGAAGGACCAAAATGACACTGGATGTAGGTGGATGGACCTCCAACCAGCAAAGTGGCTGGAGCAGGAAATGTCACAAAATCAAGCTAGCTGTAGCACGAGACTCCTGAAGAAGCAATTCCACTGCACTCTCCCCTCTATGTTTATGCTTCGGCTTGTGTTTTATTTCGTTTGTTGTTGCTCTCTTTTTTACGGCCAGTTTACATCAAAGTTGCAGCGGTGTAAACTGGTCCTTCTCAAGCCAAGTGATGGTGTCGCCTGCAACTCAGCTTGTTAGTCACCAGAGGCCAGTTTAAGAATGAAAGGCATGTCACTTATTTCAACAGCCAATCAGCTCGTAGCTACATCATTTGTCCAGCATAGAGCAGTCAACAGGAACATACACTCTTTGAAATGACCCATGATTAGCCAAAAGTCCTGTCACAGTTTTAATACAGAGCCAAGGAGAGGTGCAGAAGTCTGAATTGCAATATGCTGAGAGGTTATTAAGGATATTTTGCCCAATGACAACAAGACTAAACTGCCTACCCCAGCTTTAAATCAGCACTGTGTGGCGTAACAGTTAAAAATGTCAGTTTGTTGTTGAAGTAAACAGAAAAAAAGTGGAGAAACGTACCTTGTTGGTCGGGGTCTGCATTACGGGACACAATGGCGCTGATGGCGGGGAAAGTGATGCTGGACATGGCTGCAACAGCTCCAGCAGCCCACATCATCCTGCAACCAACAACACACACATCTTAATGATACAAACAAAATACTAATTAACCTTTCAAAAATTGGATTTATACATGCCCATAAAGGGAATTTCCAGGTTGTACTATGGCTTAAAGCATAGAGCTGTACAGAGCAAACAGAGACAGGGACTTTAAAATCCAAAATGTCAAAGCTAGTTTTAGATACAGCAGTTCTTATTCCTATTCCATTTAGGAAAAACTAAGACCATGACTATGATGAGCCGTTCTGTTTTTTCCATAATCATTTGACTGTTTTAGAGTTTTGGTAGTTTTAATAGTAATGCAAAAGGTAGACACACTACATGTACTAGATAATATTTATTTTTTGAGAACATGGAAAAGAATCTCCTTTATATAATAAGGCCAACTTGACCTTTATTTAACTGAATTTCCTGGGTATTGAGGAAAGCAGAGAGGAGCAGCAAGGAGACATGTTGTGAATGTTTTCTTTCAGGATCAATAGATATTATGGCAGCTCGGCGTTTCCCCTCCAGGCCAAAACAACAAGACAAACTGGTAGAGCTGTTGCAGTCTCGCTTCAAGAGAAAGGAAACTGATAGCGTGACCTGTGTACATGGGTGGTGGTTGTTTGGTAAAAGCACATTTCTTTTACATTTTTTTAGGATTCAAGTAAATTAACAAGCAAAAACATGAGCTGTATGGCTGCTTTTTGCTTTCAAGAACGTGTTTTGAAAGACACTGAATCTGAAACGGCAATTTCTAAGACAGTAAAATACATTTCCTGATGCTGTAACTGCTCACAAGAAATCATTTAAGCATTTACATCAGTCAAACAAACCTTTTAAATTACTACACTACTACTGATTACTTTGAAAAGCCTCAGTTGTGAGATCACAGTATCACCACAGGGCTGGTGACAGTGCTACTAAGTGAGGCTATACTCCCCTCTGGTGGTTAATCAGGGCATTACAACAACAATAGACAATCACAAGGTTGGCCAAAAGAAAAAAGAGACAACTAGTGCCTATATGTGTGCAGTGTTTACTGTGGGAATAGGGCCTTGAAAACAAAGGGTCAGGTATCATTTAAATTTCATAGATTTTTGATCTGATTATAGATTCTGGTTGCCATCTGACTGTGCTTCAGAAATACTCTTCTTGAAATATTTTTAAAATAGTAAATATAAGGGGGTAGAGGGCACTAAAAGGACCTTTTCAGGAGATTTGACCTCCATGAACATTTGTCAATAATGTTCAAGTACTTTGTGCATAATCTGACATGAAATGAAAATAAAAAAAATAGAAAGAAACAAAGAAACGAAAAAGCAATGAAGTGCGGAAAGACTGACATGACACTTGTCATCTAGTAAAGGAATCTTTAGAAATGTGTTTAATTGTTGTCATTAAGCGCAATTTGGCCACGTAACCTAACCTCCATTAAAAATGACTGCTATTACATAATTAACTGAATTACACTTACAGACAGCAGACAAACATTAATAAAGACTCCTTTGTGTGTACAACAGGCGTCATGCCTCAACAGTCTAATGCATATTCCTTTTATGAGTGTGGCCAAAAATTCTCAACATTGCAGTGCAACTGCAAAATATTCCTCCTCTTACTGGGTTACATGAGACTCAATTTACTGATTCAGAGGCATCATGACAACGACTGTGTTGGGTTTTTTTTGCACTGTTCTGCAGGAAATGCAAAGTCTTCTTCCTTCCTTGCCTGAATTTTACTGATGAGCAATTACACCTTACTGTATCAATACTATCGCTCGAGAAAGTTGCCCACAGATATCCATGGATACATGCATAACAAGTGATGTAGACTGGTGCACGGATGGACCAAACTCTTTTTTCAAGGACAAATAAGTGGAATGGAAAGCACACATTTCTAAATGAATCTCTAGTTCTTTGTGTGTGGGGTTCATGTCCCTTTGAGCGAAAGCAGCAGGAAGGGGTGTGTGTGTGTGTGTGTGTGTGTGTGTGTGTGTGTATGCATGTCAGAAAACAGGGGTGGAGGTTACTGACCAGGGCTGAGAGCCGAAGCCGTACCACGCAAGCTGGAGGATCTGAAAACCAAGGCCAAGCAGGATTGTGTTCTTATTCCCTATGGAACGCATCAGGATGCCCAACACCACCGTCTGCAGAAACACAGCATGAAGGTCACACAAGTCAGCTCTGAGGAGATATTAAGTCATGTAGCAAATACTTGTTGCAATTTTCATATTACTTGTCCTGACTTTGACAAAGAGCTAAAATGATCAGTTGGTGGAAAGATAGAAAATTTAACTGCAATAAAATCTAAGATATATTAAAATGTTTCTAATGTTGTGAATTGCTGGTTTTACTGTCCTCTCTGATAGCTAAAAATCATTGTGTTTACTACTTCTAGCCATTTTCTAGACAAAATGATAACGAATAACAATTGTTAACTTCCAAACATGATGGGGAGATGCCTTCACATTACACATAATTTTAAGACAAAAGTGTATTTTGTCAGTACCTGAGCTAGTATTGAGAGAATCCCCACAACAGCGATAAAGGCAGCCACTGTCTCAGATGAGAAGCCTATGACCTGAGGGTGAGAGAGCATTCAGATAAGACACGTTAAGACACGACAAAACAAGCACAGTCAGATACATTCACTTGTCTCAAACACAAGCCCTTCATCTGTGTTTTACCAAGTAAAATGAAAGATGTGGGTTTGTTTGAGGCCTTTCGTTAACACATGCTGTTTACTCCCGCCCCTTAAAACAACAACTTCTCTTTAAATCCTGTTTTTCCTGGTGTATTCAGGTCAACTATACAGCATCAGGAGTAGGACAGCTGGTGCGAGGTGTGTATAATTACTGACAATGAATGTGGAAAGATATATGATAATACAACTTGTGCATAAAAGAGAAGAAGGTGTGTAGAGTAATGTTAGACCCAGTGCTGCAGACCTACTTTGCTGCCTTTTTTTTAAAGATGGTCACAAAGAAGAATGACACTGCTTGCTTGTCAGACTCGCCTGACTGGTTCATCTGACACTATTTACCCAAACTGAACGCTCCTTATCTCAAGCAGTTTAAGAAAAGGAGCTTATAACTTCTCAGCTGATGATGTTGCCAGCTGCCTCCACATGCTACTGTACAATTGCATAATGAGTAAAGCCCACAGTTTGGCTACTTGTGGTTTAAAATTCATTAGTTTTCCTGCCTTAGCATTTTGCTGAGACACTAAAATTAGGCCGCTCAGCGAACCTGCTGATCCCATCTTAAAGCAACGTAGGTGAAAGTGTGTGCTGTGCAAATTTCCCCATGCTGTACTAAGATTATTCTCTGAGCTTTCCAGGAGCAATTTCAGCCTTATATTAGCAACACACATGACTTAAACATGATGCTGTTCCATAAAAAATAAACATATCAAAACTACCTCGTATAGTCTACTTAACGAACCAGAACTTCACTTTAACAAAAACATCTTTTTTATACCTTACAACTAAGAGAAGGGGGCTGTTGGTATTCATTGTGAATAGTCTACAACTAAATTTTTCAATCAAAATTAAACGTCACATTTAGATGAGTAGGTGCCATTACATGTCGTATTACTTGCACATAATGTATCTAAATGATGTCTGTATGTTTAATTAGTCACATTTGTGATCTTTCTGGCTATATGTAAGCACGAGGAACACATATGGCGTTTTTCCATTCATGTGCTGGCTCAGTTCGGCACATCAGCCCATCACAGCAGGGCTTTGCATTTCCATTACAGCACTGCCATCCACTTGTGGGTGTGCATTTACCTGATGATGACCCGCACTGAGACAGACAAAGAGAGGGAGGGAGAAAGAGAGAGGACTTTCTTTTTTTATAGTTTTGCTTTTTTACTTTTACTTGAGTGATCATTGACTTTATTAGGCTGCCTATATACAGCAATGCCGCGCACATTGTGCCAGCCTTCTGCTGGAGACACACCCACAGCGTCTGAACGGGAACAGATCATGGAATATACCTCAGCTTAATATCATGACGTTAGAAGCTCCAAATGACTCGCTTCAACAAATTTCGTTAGTTTATAATATGAAGAATTGTAAAATATCATTTCCATAGGGCTGTTCAGTCAGAATGTAAAGGATCAAAAGTAATAAACTTGGTGTTTCATCCTCGCAGCGTAGCGAAGGTCAAGCAGCATGCAGCTTGTGCAGTTTATATTATGTTCACTACAGACCTCAGATGCTATTTGCTGGGTGTTTCTCATTGACCTGCACCATACAGACAACAATTTCACTGACCGATCCAGTATTAAGCTTTCTACAATTGTTGGAATTACTGGTATTTGCATATATGGTCTCCCTATTTTCAGAGGCCGGAAGTATTTGGACCAACTACCACAGCATTGCCCATCAGTTCAGAGTGGGCATGACAACGGTCTATTGATGTGTGACTGAACTCTGTGCCACAGAGAATGAATGGTTCCTCACTGATTTGATACAGCCGCTTTGAGGTGGGGCTGGTGCGCCTGGCCCCACTCCAGAGACGTCTTGGGCGTGGCTCGGCGCAATAAAAGTGTTAACGGAAGTGCAGATCAGGGCAGCACAGTTTGACTGTGCTAGTGGAAAAGCTCCAACAGTTACCTGTTTGAGATAGAGGAAGAAGCTGGAGTACTGGCCGGCCTCAGGGAGGTAGGAGAGAAACACTGTGATACAGATGAGGAGCACCGTTGAGTCCTGGCCCACCTTTCGCAGAGACTGGCCAAGAGAGCAGCGAGAAATGATTTAGCTCATGAACACAGAAATAATTTGTAACACAAGCATGTTGTCTTTACAGTTTCTTTCATTTTAATAAGCCTCAAGCAATAAAAGACACCTTTGCTACCCATTGCATGCCAACTGCCATGCTGATGAGGTTATGTCAGGGTTTCTGCAGGTATCAGCAAATCTAATTTAATGCTTTTTAATGCCACTTTAAACAATTTTAATGCCCATGTCCAACTGCGCATATGCATGTATATATGTATATATACGTATATATATGTGTGTGTATATATATTTATTTATTCATCATTTATTTTGAGTGTCCCATGAACTGTTATCCGAGATAACGGGAGTGGACACAACCACCTTCCCAAAACTGCACATGGACATCTAGTTGTTTATTTTTGTTGACTGGTTCAGACTTTCAGCAAACATCAACACAAAAGGTCCTGCCTTGTTAACTGCAGAAATCAGCTCGTTTCTGAAGTGTGGGGCAAGTCCAAATTTTAGAATGTAGCTGGTTTTGTCCTTTCCGCAGGTGAAAGATTTGGCTATGTCAGAGTCAGGAGACATTGTCTGAAATAACTCAGAGACACCATGGTTGGATGCATAAGAGTGGTGCTTCACTGCAGTGTTCAGACACCAGAGCACCTCCACTTCCAAAGTCGCATTCGAGCCAAATACTGCTCGCAGGTCGCTGGTCTCCCCCCCTGTCGAGGCTCTGCCGGGGGCAGTCACTGTGGCGGTAGGAGCGGTGATTGCAGCAGCCACTACAGTCGTGGTGGTGACAGCAGAGGTTGCGTTGCTGGCCACGGCAAAGAAATTCGGCACAATTAACTGCTGCCTGCCTTTAATGGCTGACTTGTGACTATCTGAGAGTATATGTGATTTCACCGCATTGACGCCCATTGTGCAAAGTTTGAAGATCTTTTTGCACACGCTGCAAAATGCGTCTCTGGGTTTACCGTCGACGGGCTTTAACCAAGTTCTGAATAGTTCATCCTCCAACCACTTCTGCTGAAACTTGCATTTTCCCATTTTTCCGACAGTTGCTAATGTTAGCTCCACTCTTTCGCCACAGCATGTACACACTCACAGCACGTTGCATTCCAAGCATTCGGTGTTGCAACTTCGTGCACCGGCCGTAAACAATAGCCAATTAAAGATTCCACCTGTCAATCATCACACTAAATTATTAGATGTTTATGTAATCAAAATATATCGTGAATAACAATGTTTTTGTTCCATCAAGTGTATATAATTTTTTAATGCCTCTGGACATCGAAGTTAATGCTTTTTAATGCCATTTAAGGCCTTAATTCTTGCAAAATCTATTTAACTACTTTTAATGCTTTTTAATGACCTGCAGAAACCCTGTGATGTTTATCTTTCCTTTTTAACCACAGCACACTGGGTCACTTTTACCCTCAACTTATCTTTCAGTAGACTCCATTCTCAAAGCCTACAGACGTGTAATTAACAGCTGACACTGTCGACTGTCACCCTGACGTGACCTTTAGGTGACAAACTGGAAATGTCTGATGGTATGTTTTTTATAAAACTGTTCTTTTAGACAGGCTAATTGTTTTTAACGTACCTTGACAGTTTCGACTACTGGCTCTGCAGTCTTCCTCCTTCCTCCTGTCAAGGTACGTTAAAAACAATTAGCTAAAAGAACAGTTTTATATAAGTTATTGAAGTTAGGCTAAATGAACCTCTTCGGGGAATTTCATGGTCTCATGACATTTTTCAAAGAATTTAAAATAAATAAATGACCCAAACACATGAAGTTCCATCATGAAGGCTGGCTCTTACTGGCAGGATATCTGAAGAGCTGATGTTGGGAATATGACTGAGCTGGGATGCTGATGTGAAATCGCTGAGTGCTGCCATGGTAACCTGGCAGTAGCATAGATGAAATTAGCCTTCTTGTTTCATGAATATTATGGGTCAGCAGAGAATCACTCATACGTTTACTCACTGGCCGCCTGTTGATTCTTTATTGTCACTGTTGTCCTTCAGGTCATGAATGAATTAAATCTAAATTGAGAGAACAACGAAATCTGCGATTTTGTTTTAAAGACCTTTTTAGTTGTGTGGATGACTTTCATAAACCCTGGGACTTACTGGAAAATCTGTCCTGAGTATAATCTGTGTCCAGACTGTTTGTGCTGTGATCAGACAGAGTGAGCAGAAAGTGTCGCCTCTCCGTCGCTCTTCCTGTCTCTGGGCAGGATGTCCTTGCAGCTCCGGGGACGTTCCCCTTGCTCAGTGACAT
>JAQLOL010000004.1:18967733-18986470 GCA_029783665.1 Naso thynnoides
CAACAACAAATCACCCGAAAAGCATTCTGCACAAATTAATCTTCAGTCGTTGATCTGATATGGTTCTGATAAATCATCCCAGAAATAATTAAGTCACACATTTCAATTTCAATTAGACAATGAATCAACCAATAAATCAATGAATCAATCTATCTATTAATATGTATATCTATCCATCTATCCATCCTACAAACATATAACATATTTAAAAATGCACGTAGACTTTTCTCCTTTACCTGGTCCTCGGGCCAGTGTGCATCTCTTGCCCATGTGCTGACTGATATGATTTATTTGCTGTCTCTGACATACTGTTGTACTGCCGTCTGCTGATTGTAAGTTGTGTATGGCTGGGTAGACTATAACACTGAACTGCCCTTCTGGGATTAATTAAGTGGTCTGAACTGAACTGAACATTCTATATCCATCATCCCTATACAGGATCCATTCATCATCCATCCTACCATCCATATATCCATCTGAACATTCTATACCCATCCATCCTATGAAGTATCCATTCATCATCCATCCTATTATCCTACCATCCATCCATCCATTCATCCTACACACATCCACCTATCCATTTATCCAGCCTATATCCACGACAAGATTATTCGGTAGGAGGTGTGAGTAACCTGCAGTGTGATGTTGTTGATGTTGCTGGTGTCAATGCCAGAGATCTGGACATTGGGACACACCAGGTTGGCAGGCGTCAACTGCAAGTGGATTCCATCCAGGGTGGTGAGGCCATCAGGGAGAGACACAGTCAGGTCTCCTGCAGCTGCAGCACACACACATACACACAAAGACATTCATTTATTAGAGGGCTCTGCCTCTGCAAGGGCAAGACACACGGTCCGTAATATGCTCTGCTGCGCTTCTGAGCTACCAAAATGTGATTAAAGATTTTGCCAGATAACCCCTTAAGTAAGGGTACTGACTATATCATGAATAACTACTATCACAAGGTTGACAGACAATGAAGCGTCTCTCGCAATGTGTTCAGTCTTTTCCCTGATGACAAAAGGAGAGAGGTTTTTATGGAGAGGTCTGCTTCCAGTGAACTACAGATTAAAAAATGCTTATGGGACTGATCAAGATTTCTGGCCTGCTCCCTAACTGTCATTCTCTTGCAACCATATGGGGGAAATTAATTAATTTAATGGCTGCAGATGGTAGCTGGAGTTTAGGACACACATTTAACTTTAACTAATTTCAGTGTTTAAGAGAAAGTAATTACAAACAGGAAGACTGAAGTATCAAAACAATCAAAACGCAAGCCAGGTGAAAAGCGGTTCAGAGCGATGGAGCAGGAAGGGGAGGGGGAGCAGAGTTGCTTCCTTAGGGGTCTCATGCTTCAGCTAGCTTGATTTCCAGACGTTCCCTACCCCAACTTTAAGCATAAGAACAACACCATAAACCTAATCCAATACACTTTTGCTAATGTGTTTCAAATTTAAAAAATAATTTTTAGAGAATCAATTTTGTGCAAAACAAAAAGCATTAAGTCCAACATTAGGAGAGGTGGACAGTTTTATAATGAAACTACTTTAACAAATTCATCTTTTTCATTGGGTGTCACATAAACTTTTTGTTAAAGTGTTCATTGTAAATAGTTTACATATTCTTGTAATCAGAAAATCCTCTTCAATACTCAGCTGTGGCTCACAGAGGCCTTACAAAATAGTCCTTCTTGAACAGCTCGATGTTTTATCCGCTTCCATAATGCAGCTGAGTACAAACATCATAAGTGAATGTTTGGAGGATTTTTCTTGGTACCACAAAAAGCAGATTTTTGTTGAAAACCATCAAATAGCAGCCTGTGATTAGAGGAAATGGAGTAAACAAGCAACAGTGTTGATGCTGCTAACTGACCAGACACCGGAAATGATGTTCCCTGCAGAATTTTAATCACACTAAGAAATTTCATCAGCCCAATGTTACGATCAGAGCAAGAGCCAAATGCCAATAAAATGTGGTCTTGTTTGGTCTTACATAAAACCACAAGGTGATGATAAAATTTGGTGCCTGTGTTTTACTGTCATGGGCCATTTCATCCTCTTAAAATTATTTCAGCTCACCATGGAAAATTACCACATATCAGACTCCTGTTTGCTGTCTCACTACGTTGCTGTACACTATTCAAATCAAAACATGCTGATTTTCTTATCTTCTGCCACGCTGCATCATTAATTTGAGGCTACCTTTTCTCTTTCTGCATGTGTTTGTCGACCCATTCACAGTCCCTACCTGACATTGAGGCGGGAAGGATGGCCTGTCCCACAAGTCCTGGTTGCAGTAGATTCTGGTCAAACTGCCCGGACAGGACTTGGTTGGCTGGGAGGAAAATGTTGGGGTCAGAGTTGGGTGTTTGCAGCAGGCCCACAGGTTGAAGAGCCTCTGAAGCTGCTGCCTGCTGGCCCTGGCCCGGTGCCACAGCCTGCCCGGTGCCTGTGTCTTGACCCTGACTGACCTGACCCGTGGACGAGGCAGACCGCTTGGATTTGTTTCTGTCGTTGTTTGGCCTGAAGTGGCATTGGATGTGGGTTTTGCGGTGGCCTGACGTTCTGAAGCGGAGCTCACAGAAGGGACATTTGAAAGGCTTGGAACCCGTGTGGAGGCGCATGTGCACCTTTAAGCTGCCTTTTGTAGAGAAGGAAGTGTTGCACATGTGACAGCTGAACAGCTTCTGACCTGCAAAGAAGAGGAGACTGTTGCTGACTACTTGTTTTCTATTTGTCGTCACACTCTCAGGAGTCCTGGAGTCCTTTCTGTTCATTGTCTTTACTTTGTTAATCATGGATGAAGCAGGGATGGAACTGCCGTGATTGTCACAAAAAACAAACAACTTCAATGTTGAGGCCAGCCCCAAAGAGCCTGTACGAAAAATTGAAACTTTCATTTCACATTTTTCTCTTTTACACTGGCAAACAATGTTTCAGTCCAGTTGGGACCAAAAAGCTGTACACATTAAGACAAATTCCTGTTAAGAAATTATTCAAAATTTTGGAAAATGTACTTATTTGCTTCTGCTGAGAGCTCAAAGACAAAACTGGTAACACACTAATATCTACAGTCTATACTACACATGAAGCCCCAACTAGGAGCCACTTCACATAAACACAAAAAACAGGACAGCTTAACAATAAATCAGACTAAAAGCTCTCCTAGTTAACAATATGTATCATGTTTATATAATCTGAACATAAAACTAAACATGAAAATGGGTGTGACACGTACCTGCCCTTAAACCACAACCAATCAGATCCAGGATAGCTGTTTCTTCTCTGCTAGTCATTCAGCTAAGCTGAGCAGTTGACCAACAACATGTTACAAACACGGGAGCTGTACCAATCTTTCATTTTACTCTATTTTAAAGTCTATTTTTCAAAATTTAATCTTGATATGAGCTTTTATCATACTGTCTGATTTAGGCAAATACTGTATTAAAACTCATGTCTAGTTTTGAATCTTCTCCAAATACCACAATGTTCCATTAAATTCCATAACCAGCAGGAACTCTACAAGGAAGCAAAACAACTTTAACCTCAACGGACTCTGGTTACGAACTCTAACCTGTATGTGTCTTCACATGGCAGTCCAGAGTAGATTTCACTGTGAAGCTCTTCCCACATTCGTCACACTTGTAAGGCCTTTCTCCCGTATGGATCCGAATGTGCCTTGACATTGAGGCAAGTGAAGACACAGGGGAGAGATTTACGGTGGGAATAAAAAGACAGCAGGCAAGTGCAACTTAAGGTTATGACACGACATGATGGAAACAAACAGCCAAACATACGGCCTTGCCAGTTTTTACTGGTTATTCCCAATGAGATATGTTCCATCTTATGCCTTGAGTTCCCAACAGTGTTGTTACAACAGTTTCAAAGAAACTGCAATTTGACTCCAAATGTGAAAACTTAAATCATGATTATGGCTCACTTGGGAGAATGACTTCTGCAGAAGTGGTAAAGTCAGAGTTCAAGTCGTTTGGAAGTTTGGAACAGGTCCAATAACATTCAGCTTTTAGAGTGATTGAAAATGTGTATTTATATCCACCACTAAATTATTTGTATTTCCAAAACAAGCTGTTTCCACACTTTCAAAGTTATGTTCTGAATGTTGTAAACAGATAATCCGGAAACGTGACCTTCTGCATTCTCTAATGACTTTTACTGTCGTGATCACACTATTCATCTTTATTTAGAAGATCTGGCAGATAATTGCCTACCTAAACAGCAAATGATAACCTTCCAAAATTTTGATTTCCAAATAAATTTTGCAATTGTGTCACATGTAGACGCAGCGGCTGATAGCTCCTGAAAAATCCACTACACTTTTATTATTTTTTCTCTACTTCTTCATTCATCTTTTTGGTCTTTTATATGAAGGCACAGATTGTGTACACAGACACGCACTTATCGACATCAGGAAAAATAGTTGAGTGGAATTTGTGCAGCAGACTGTGAGACAATCCCCGCCCATGACATCTGGCGACTGCCAAGTAAGATCGGTTGGACCAGGCATCACAGAAAGATGCGCATGGCACAGAATTTCGATTTTGCGCTTCAGAAATGACAATACATTTCACTTGGTGTCTTTAATTACAAGGTAACAAAGGTAAACAAAGTAGGTAAACAAAGTAGCCACCTAAATAAGATAATGTGGCTGACTGCACTAAACTACCAATAAACATTTTGTCATGAATGACAACTGTTTTTGGAAGCACACATGCTTTATCGACTTCATCTAACCCATACAGACAATCGCCATGCTGTCATGCTCCTCCTAAAAGAATAAAAAAACAGGCTTGATGTTTACCTCACGAGGTCACTGGGCTTTTTAAAACTCTTTGGGCAGAAACTGCAGCAGTTGGCAAACTTGGGTTCTGTCTCCAGTTCCACAGCCTTGTCTTTGATCTCGCTGATTCGATCCCTCTCAGCCGCAGACTGGGCGAGAATCCGCTCCGACACGGAGGCCTCCTCACCAGGATCCTTTGCCAGCTCGGCTGCCTGCTCCTCGGTGAAAGTAATGATCTCCAAGCCCCTCCTCTTCGTTGTCTTTTGCTCCCCATCCTCTTCTTCCTCCTCTTCCTCGACATCTTGGCTATCCAGACCTATAACTATGAGAGTTGGGGTTAATTATAATGATGTATTTCGGTTACATTTCGGCAGCCCAAACTAAAGCGAAGATGTGTGTTAAATAAAAAATATAACTTAAGTTAAAACTTAGAGTTAATCCAACAGGAGGAAATATGCTTGAAAATGACTCACAGACCACATTTTCTAAACAGTAGTGCTGAACTTACAACCTTCTATTCATTATTTAAACAAGTGGAAATTCCCAATAGCTGAGACCAGCAGCTAATTATGCCTCCCACAAGAGTCTACAGTCTACAACAAATGATTGATGAGTTATGAAAGGGGGCGGGGCTAAAGTGTAAGGGCAAAAAGAATAGGGCAAGCCCAGACCAACAACAGCGTGTTTGTCCGTGTGTGTTTCTATGACGTTTGGCCATGTTACATATACCTGTTTAGAAGTTGTTACAGGCCACTCCCGCTGCCACACCCGCTTTTTGTCAATTGACCCTAACAGATAATCAGCTGTCCTTTGGCTCATGACCAACCTTTCCACTAAATCGTGTCAAAGTCTGTGAATCCATTAGGAAGTTATGCCCCTTTTTGCAATAGGCCACTCCTATGGCCATGCCCCCTTGTAGCCCATTGACATGAACACAAATACACACACCCTTCAAACACAAACACACACACTTGACCTCCGTGCCAAATTTCAGCCTCATAAAACTGTGGCCGCCAAAGAATGGGGAATTTTTTTGGTCCAACCAACTGACTGACAGAGTTGCTGGTCGCAGCTAAAAAGACAAAAATCTATTTGTTGCACGCTGATTATCAGCTTTTACCTTTTCCTGTCCTTTAAACCATTTTCTATGTTCTTATATATGTAATGAAACACGTGAAAGGTATCCTAGCGTCTTTACTTTGGTCCTCCACAGCATGCTCCTTCTTCATGTGCTTTTTACACAGCAGGCTGGTCCTGAAGCTCTCGTCACACACAGAGCATTTAAAAGACTTGACGTGGATAATCATATGGCGGTTCAGGCTGCCGTTGGTAGTAAATGAGGCGTCGCAAATGCTACACTTGAAGGGCTTCATTCCTGTTGGTGAGAAAAAAAAAGAGGCAGGATTCAACAATGTGAATTTTTGATGACTTTTACAAAGAAGGTTTAGTGAGACAACTTAAAACCCAAATTCCCAACCAACCGATAACTGGATAATTTTCCTTTACTTTTCCCAAACTGCTCATTCACCTGTGTGCCTAGCTAAAAGTCCCTAGAGGAAAAACTTAAATGAAAATCAACTATTTCCTTTATCTTTTAGTATCTTTTAAAAAGACATTATTTTTTATCACATTTGTTCCAATTCTGTATTAACTTTTAAACAAAGACTTGCAATTATTGCTTTAAATTCATTTAGACTCTTGTAAAACCTTGATGTTAATAATTTTTGACATTATAGGTTTAGGTATAATGTCACCATCTAAGGGCCTTTTTCCACACATCTTTGACGACATAGCATTTTGTGAAAAGCAATGGTCTAACAGTGTCTTTAAATTTTATCAACTTTCATTTACAACTTTTCATTTGTAATCATGGTATGAATGAAAAATTATGAAATGCATATTCATGCTTTAGGGGATAAGATACAGTATATTGTACAGTTTTAAAAAAGGTAAATAAATTAATCAAGTCCAATACTGGATTATGATTAACAGCCTATGACCTCTAAGGGCTTCAAGTTTGTCAACGGTCAATTAAGAAACTCAGCCTTTAATTGAGAAAGTGATTGACTAATGGTTAGGAGGAAATACATTCAGAGACTTTGCAGCAGCTGGTGTTAAGTGAGCTCACCTGTATGTGTATTGAGGTGAGACTTCAGCACTCCGGCTGAAACAAAGGCTCGTCCACACAGATGACATCTGAACGGTTTCTCCCCTGTGTGCGACCGAACGTGCTGTTTCAGATGACTGGACTTTTTGAAGCCCTTATTACAAAAGCTGCACCTAACAGAAAGAGAGAGGGGGAAAAAAAACTGTCAGTGTGAACAGGAAACTAGTCACATAATGCATTGGGCTGATGAAGGCCATGGTTTATTTTTAATGAAAAACAGACAATGACAAACAGTGAACACTAAAAACTCCAAAAGTGTTTCCCCTCATGATATGCAACTCAAACTGCTGTCATAATAAACACTACAGAAACCCCAGAAACCCAAGCGGTGTGACTAAGTGTCACTTTCTGAGCAAAAAAACTGCAAAAATGATGAGCCTGTTGCTGACAGCTGAAAGTCCGCGGTCCCCAAAGCAGCTGGCAGATGAGGTAAAGGTTCTGATTGTTATTTCAGCAACTGTTCATTATGCTGTGTGATGTTCTGAAACACTGAATACACCTTCAACCTGTCGAGGAAAGTTGAGAAGCATAGCAGGAACTTTTGTGTTGAGTAAAGAAATTATATAAGATACTGAGAGAAAACAAGTTTATAATTAGTTCCAAGAGTAAACAACTGACTTCATTATCTCGTATTTTTTAGATAAAACTTTGCTTCAAGTGTCAGATTCAGAGCTGTTTTTTTCCACTTGATGACCCAATGAGAAACTAGATTCATTTCACCATCAGCTAATCCTCTTATCTGACTGTGTGTGTGTGTGTTTGTGTGTGTCATTCCTGTTCTTAGAAGCTTTACCTGAAAAAGTTTCTGTAGGTTAACAACCACCTGTGTGTTTATCATCCACCATCAGTGTGCCTGCATAAATATAGCACTGATACAGGGTTTCTGCAGGTATCAGCAAATCTAATTTAATGCTTTATTATTATGCCCTTTTTAATGCCACTTTAAACAATTTTAATGCCCATGTCCAAAAGTTGGAAGATCTTTTTGCACACACTGCAAAATGCTTCTCCGGGTTTACCGTCGACGGGCTTTAACCAGGTTCTGAAGAGTTCATCCTCCAACCACTTCTGCTGAAACTTGCATTTTCCCATTTTTCCGACATTTGCTAATATTAGCTCTGCTCTTTCGCCACAGCATGTACAAGCTCACAGCACGTTGCATTCCAAGCATCCGGTGTTGTGACTTCGTGCACCGGCCGTAAACAATAGCCAATTAAAGGTTCCGCCTGTCAATCACCACACTAAATTATTAGATGTTTATGTAATAAAAATAAATCGTCAATAACAATGTTTTTGTTCTATCAAGTGTATGTAGTTTTTTAATGCCTCTGGACATTGAAGTTAATGCTTTTTAATGCCATTTAAGGCCTTAATTTTCGCAAAATCTATTTAATTACTTTAATGCTTTTTAATGACCCGCGGAAACCCTGTATGTAAGAAAACTATTGCTTTAATATGCACTGTGTCCAGGGGAGAGCCATTGAAAAATAATTTCCAGTAACTATACCATGATACATTTACTTGTTCCAGGGTAATCATGCCTATCACCCTAATATAATCTATATTTATGTTAAGAAAACTGTCAGGATTTAAGGACTGAATAGAAAAAATTGTTTTGTTTTTTTTTTCATTGAAAGACTTTGACCAGAAGCCACCTATCCTCACACATTAATTGCAGCACCAGCAGCTGCTCCCAGCATTAGGTAAAAGTTTCCACTTAATAGCTAAACCTTCAGTAATTATCTAGGCAAACATGTTTTATCCCAATAAATAACAGAGCACTAATGAAACACAAACAAGTGCAGCTTAAATGGAAACAGTGTGTGTGTAAAAGTGGGTCATAATTTACTGAAAAAATGATCAACAAGAAGTGTTTGTTACTCACAGCGAAGGGGTCAGCCTGTTCCCAGGAGATGGGCGCTCCCCATGATGCTGGCCTCATCTTCTCCGGCAGTGACTCCGGTACGGCGACAAGGATGAAGCAGATATCGAGTAGGGCGATGGCTGTTGCCAGGATAACCACCAAGGTGTCACCGTAGGCCACAGACAGGTAGGCTCCGATAGCCGGGCTGGTGACAAGGCTGGCGGCAAAAGTAGCTGATACCTGCAGGAAGGCAGAAGCAGAGCTGAGGTTAGCAAAACAAGAAGCCATTGATCCTCTCTTCCATCTTTTCTCTGCATGACTGCATGAAGTGATAAACAAATACAGGCAGGATTCTTCAATGACAAATGCTCCTTTGGATTACATAATCAGTCTGGAGGTGTTCAAAGACAAATTATAACTAGACTCTGTCTCAGTCAACCATTTCCTTACCAAACCATATGCTGTACTCCTCTCATGCTCCTGCGTGATATCTGCCACATATGCAAAGATCACAGAGAAGGTGACGGCAAAGACGCCTGACATGGAAATGACTGCAAAGTACCACCTGAAGAAGGAAAGAGTTTGTCTGGTCAATGCAGTAAAACTGAAATGTCTGAGCCTTTTTACACTGAAACTGCTCCTTTCGGAGCAGGTATTTATTCTGCTTTAATCAACTGAATTTTTTTGTAAGATGTCTCAGCTCTCTACCTAAAAACGAGACAGAAATATTGTGTAGAGCTGTCTGTGCTTTGCACTCACCATGGGCTGATCTTCATCAGTGGAATAGGTGCACACGTGAAGAAGACTGTAAGCAGCAAGAAGGACTTGCGTCCCCATACGTCTGACAGCGCTCCAATCAGAGGAGCACTGAGAAATGATAATAGGCCCTGTGCAGGTGAAGAGAGAGATGGGGGACAATGAGAAACAGAAAGGGTAGATATCAGAAAAGTGCAGTAAATATAAACTTGAATGGAGTAAACAGTCAGATTCACAGGAATTGTGATAGGAGTGGATGCACAGTGTTTGACACAGCCAGTTCATAAACTTGCAGGTTTAGTAGAGGGAAATTAATATAATCGTAACAATAATCTACGCATTAAACTGTTCTAACTACTTTTTACTCAAATAGAAAAATAACACTAGGCACAACTTTAACTTTAGTTTGTCATCTATAGCCATACTGACATAAAACAATCAATCTCTTTACAATCATTTCTTACTTAAATGCTTGGGCAATCTAAATTCCTCCCTGTGGAATATGAAGTCTAAGTTCTCCCAGTAGGCTGACTGGAAAGAAAAGATTTTCCTTCTCTAAAAAAAGACATGACGTCAGGGAAAAGAACAAGGAACTGGAGGAAGGGTGATCTTAAAAATGATCTTATCTTTCCCATTAAATATCTAAACAAATGGTTCGTTTTTGACAAAGCAATTGATCAATCAATCAATCCACTATGTTTGATGTTTGGATAACAGACTGTCATAAGAGATTTATGATGGTCAATAATAGATTTGTCTAATCTATTTAACTTCAGAACATCTCATCCTACTCACTGAGCGATTATTCCTTGGTTGAAGAATAACTGCTCTTGTCAACACGACACAACACAGCAGTCACGGTGACAAGAAAAGAGAAAATCTGTACTCTCAAACTAGTTTTAAAAACACTTTCTCTTCCCTGAGAGAAAATTGCCAAGGTGCTCTTGAGGCACTTTACCCTCAAAGATGCTTCACAGAGCTGCTCTGTGACCAGCTGGAGAGCATGCTGTGGTTACTGGACAGCTTGCAGGTGTTAACATGTCACTGAATTACAGTGTCAGGCAGAGTGTGGCTGAACAAGAGCACACATGCTCAGCGAATCTTGGAAAAGCAAGACAAACTTGTACTGTCAAAGAAGGATGTCCTTAAACAGCAGCTGCAGTACTAAACACACAAACAGCACATGACTGCTGATGGCTTACCTTGCTGTACAGCTTCATACAATAAAAATTAACATGTATTTAATTAATCCACAAAAGCAGCCATAAATTGAAGAAGTATAAAAGTATTTATCTATTTAACCTGAACTCAAAGACATTGCTGGCTATTAAGACACAGTCAATACAAATACTAGAGATCACTTATTAACACACAAGTGAAACTGTGTTTTGTCAATTTGCATGTGTCACAGTTATTGTGCTGTCATGACAGATAGTTCATTGAACCTAGCTATTCTGTTTGTGTGTACTGATGTCTTACCTTTACACCATGAATAAGCCCATTCATCAGGAATGTGTGTTGGGGGAATGTTTGGCGTAAGACCTGGAGAACAAACACAGATAACACAAGATGAAACCACGTTAATCATAAGGGCTGCACTGCATTTTAAACTAGAACCTGCAACAGTTTCTATACTTAAAGTTAAACTACAGCTAGAGTAAAAAATGAGTGTGACAGAGTTGATAAAAAAATGCACCATAAAATGCACCAAATGATGGAGAAAAGTAAAACAGAACATTAAGTCGATCATTGAGGCAAATGGCAGAAAAACTGGATGGTGCACATTTCACAAACACATCTGCATTTTACATAAAAGACCACAGGTTTGTAACACCCACATGTTAAAAATCATTCAACCTATTTGTCTGAGTTTGAATTCATTCTCTCATGAAAACAACCTACACACAAAGCACATTTACATATTCAACAGGAAAATAAGCAAACCCATGTCAGACATGAAAAACATAACAAAAAATGAATTAAAAAAACAAACTGTAGGCAGCATTAAAAAAACAACAACAACAAAGTGTTACCACTAAATTTAAAACAGTAGACATAGGATAAAAGCAATGGAAGTGAAAATAACTTATTTCAAATGTAGTCCTGGCAAAACCAAATTAAACAAAATGTATGTTTCTAAAAACGTTTTACTACATTCTCTCATCTCTCATCCTTTCAATTCAAGAAAGAATTTTTTTACATGACTAAATTCTCCCTTGATGAGAGAGATACTGTTAAGTTACGCAACACTCACAAAATCACACACTTGCTGTTTAGCAGCCAAGTGATTCTTAAGTTTCGATTTTCCAGTTTTGGTCTGTACGGAGCGCATTCATGGTCACAGGTGACATTTATAGTCATTGCTCGAATGGATGACGGAGTACTTTAACCTGTTATAAACTGTTGATTCCCCTCCGTTCAGCCGAGGGTGAACATTTATTCTTTCAGTAAATACAATTATCGGTGTAGCCGCAGGAACTGGGGAGCTTTATGGCGTCATTCAAACCCGATATTAAGACCTGGCAATGGAACTGTGTATTGTCAGGGAGCAAAATAATCTCATCTCTTTGTCAAATCTCTATAACATCGTGTTACATATGGCTATCAGTGACATGCATTTGGGGATTTATAGATTAAATAATCCTTTATTGTGAAACTGCTCTGTTTTCAGACTGGAGAGCACTCGGACAATGAATACACAATTGAGGCTGCGCATACTTATAAATTTATTTGAACTGCAACGACCAGAATTTTGGAAATTGGCAGTTGGATATTGGTTTATACAGACCTAATTAAAAATAACAGATTCTACTTTGTCTATCACAGTCCTTAAATTCAAAGCTTTTATTCTTACACACGTTAACACATTAAACACAACAGTAAAACTTTACATTTTTGACCATGTTTGGTTTACAGCTGCTGTCCCACAAATAAAAAGAAACAAAGCAGCCAGTGGTGTGTATTACTGCAAAGCTTGATCTTTAAGGGAATGCAGGTGAAAGGGGTTTTTTTACGGAGCAAAAATCTGTGGGATGTTCCGTTCAAAGTCCGTAACACCGGCACACAGTAAGTACTGAGTGTAAGTGTCATTGACACTGGTGTGGGAATATGAAACCTTAGTTTGATACAGGGCATGTGAAGCCCGAGAGAGGCTGAACAACAGGATCTGGTTATTGTTTAGGGGACTAGAGAGAAAGCTAAGCATGGCTAAGAATTGCCTCTTTTCCTCTGTGAGTCAGTTGCCCAACACAAACAGACTGTGAATGCTCAGTGAAGACTGTTGCTGCTGGATACTAATGAAGCAGTGCCCTCATTGGGAGCGCTGAAGCAGTCCCTCTCATCTTCAGACGGCGTCTGATTAGTCCAAAATGCAAATCTTGCCTCCGCCCAGGGATCTTAAGGGCAACAAACCCCTAGTAATTAATGCTTAACAGTTACACACACAACCACCTCTTCAAACAACAGACTGCTGAAAAGAATGCATTGCATAAGCCTGTCTGGTTTACATCATGTGGCTCGCAGATGTTTGCCCTTCACTTGTTTGGAGATACCAGTTTCTACCCAATGTGTTTCATGTCAGTTGAGAAAAATGTGTAGAAAAAAAGGGCAAAGGAATTTAATAAACATAGAGCTCGGCTGAAAATGTCATACAACTATCAGGAAAAGGAAAACTATTAACACACAACCCCTGCTTGTATAAAATAAAGCATTTCAGCATTATGAGTCATCTTAGCACTTAGCTTGCAAACCGGATCTGTTTTGAAGGAAATTACTATCCTTATTTTTACATTATTGACCGATTATTTTTTTGTGCCAATTTTTTTTTTTTTTTTCAAAAACATAGGTCACATTTTGGAAAGAATATCCTCTAAATTATGCCATTTTGATTTGCCTGTAGCAAATACTTAAACCACACTACTCTGCAGTGCACTGAGGTGAATGTGTGGTGTCACCCTGGCAGGCATCTGTGCAGTGGCCTGACAACACAAACCAGTGACCCCCTGATAAGCCTTTTTAACAAAGAACTGGTGCTTAGACAATGCGACTGTTTGATGCCCTTTTCATATTTCTCAGTCCATTAGCGCTTGGCAAAACATCTGCCAACACATACGCACAGAAAAAAACAAAACTGCGTCACACCGGACCACGCTCATTTGATTACGAATTCAATCATTCATGGACACTGATGGGCCTTGTGTGGTTCCAGTCAATGGGAAATGCCACTCTTTGGCTCGGTTTTCAAAGAGCAGAGGTGTAGGCGTGTGAGTTGCATACATTACAAACTCCTATGTCAGCTCACGGAACAGCAGTATTTTTATGTGAGTGTGTGCACGTATCCAGGCTTACCGTGAGCATTGGGGTGGTAAGAAGACCCCATGCAAAAAACTCCAAGAAGATGACCACCACAGCATGGTAAACACTGGGCTCACCGATTCCCTGAGGCTGGATGGAAACAGAAAGAGACACACAGATGAAAAGATGATTAAATGAGAGCAGTTGCACAAGCATAAAATTATGTGTTAATGGTAACACGTGAACAGATCAAACCTTATATTGAAACCTATATCAATGCAGCATTTGTGCAGCAATGATACAAAGACTCTGTAACATTAACTGTTGGTGCATGCAGTTGGTTAAGAGAAATGACCAAACTGTGGCCTGTCCAAATGGAGAACTCTTGATTTAGCCAGGAAAGTTCAGTTTAAAGAGCCACCTATCATATTAAAATTACTGTGACCTTTTTCTTCATATGACAACTGACATCTGCTCACAAGACAACAGGATCATTACAGAACCATCATTAGAGTCACACCCATGCAAGATTCAATTACTGTAAAACAACTTCTTACACGTAATTAAGGAACAAGAAATGAACATGATTCAAAGTAACTCCTTTCAAATTGAGTTTACGAGTTGCCTGAAATAATTGGCTGCATCCCGCAGACAATAAGGAAACAGGAGCATAACTAAAGCAATATTGTTTTCTACACTGACGATGAACCTCTAGAGAATCTCATCAAAACTATTAACGACGATAAAGCTTTACCTTTGCTGCCAAAACAGTGCAGCTTTATTATGTCTCTGCCATGAGCCATTCTCCTTTTTTCTACAACACGCTGACATGTTTCTATTCTACAGCCTGAGCTTTGCGGCGCCTATGCAGTATCAAAATCGCAAATCTTGACCAAAAAAATGACTAAGCTGGATACACAAGTCAAATGTAAAAGCAGGCCCGCAGTGTGGCTTTATAATCTAGTCATGCTCACTCTGAAGGTGAGACAACATGTATTTCATTAAAGGTTTCAGATGATTACAAGCTGCTCTGTATTTAAAGCAACACTCTGTAACTTTGACCGAGACCCACTGCTTCGAAAAACAAAACTTAATGATGCACATTCACATGTCGCATAAAACAATTTGAGTAAAACCGGGTCATATTTTATGGAGATGATGTCCTATGACTGCTCTGCGTCAACTGGTGCTTCCTGAAAGCAACATGTAGGCTTCCTGCAGACCGAAGCTGCAACTGCAGCACCGGGTCCTTGCTGGTGACAGCTCTGCTAAAATAAAAAGCTGCAGACAGACAGAGCAGTCGTCAAACATCAGAGGGAAAACCAGTGGGCATTTTTTCTGTAAGATATGACCTGTTTTTGTATGAATGTGCATCGTTAAGTTTTGTTTTTCGAAGCAGTGGATCGCAGTCAAAGTTACATATTGTTGCTTTAAGGAAAGTGTTTCTTCATTAAAATTCAGTTTGGTTTAACGGGTAAAAATTTTGTACTACAGCTTAGTCAATTATAACAGGCCTATGTCTGTAATGTGTAAAACAAACACAAACTCATCCTTTTAACTCACATAAAACCTGGCCACTATCTTGAGCAGCAGTAATTTTACCGACACTTTAGGACAGCATAATCTATACAACTCTTTAAGGCAAAGAGACAGTATGATGATGTGAGTGTGAACACTGAGCTTTGACAGGAAACAGAGGTCTACTTATTGCAGAGGCTGAAAAGTACCTACGGGTCAACTTAGAGTCACTTGCGGCTAGATTGGTAGCTCATGTGGTTTGTCATTTCTCCATGTGGAGAGAGTGAAAGCATCGCAGAAAAACTGTCTACATTATGACTGATTTTAACTAAAGAGGAAACTCCCACCCTTTTTGCTTCATACATCTACCATCACGCCACCTGCTGAACTGAGAAAAAAGGGAACCGTATGTAACCACCTCAATGTCTGGATGTTTCAACTTCCTCGTCAATAAAATGATGAACTACTCTTTATGTTTTGATACTCATTTACGAGTGCCTAAACCTATTAGATGATATGGCTGAATCAGGAACTGGATGTGGAAAGAGAAATCTTAATGGTGATCAGACTTCACTGTTGTAATGCAGTAAGGCATTTACAATCATTCGTACTTAGGACTTCATTGGAATAAAGCCACATCACATTAAGTGTTTAAAATATTTACATACAAGACTGTTATTAGATTTCAGGACCATTATTGAGGGAAAACAACAGTTCTTATTTTCATGACTGCAACTTGTGTCTTCATGTGCATATTGAGCATGATTAACATAGCTGTCCAACTGATTATATAACTAACACTGATGCCTCACTGTATTTATAATAATTCTAACATACTCACTCTTTGCCAACAGTCTAATTTGGGAAAAGCTTCACTTTCTCAATCCAAAGGATCCAAATCACCAGAATTACTGATATGAAATAGCAAGCTAACCTATTTGATTTGTCCGTTGAGGGAGCTTGGTGGTACCAGTTATAGCCATCTTATCATTCTGCCTGACAGTTTACTCATACCTGGATTGCAGGTGTCAATGACCCAGAGAAGAGGGTATAAATGTGTCGGCAACAAGCCTTGACTGCAACCACATTTTCCACTACATTCTGACCAGCCAACATATGGTTTAAAGACTATTAGGTTATCGTACACAAGTGATGTAAGCTTAAGCAGTAGCAATGATTTTACTTTTCGCGAATGTTAACTTACACGCCGTGTTTTGTTTTTTTTTCTCAACCAAAGTTTCCCATCTTGCCTTTGCCTATTTATAATCCACATTACCGACAGAGGATCTCTTACGTTGTCTAACGTTGTTTACTTTGTCTTTTAATCGATAAGCTAAGTAGTTTGAAGGCTAACTTGAAGCTAGCTGAATATAGTATCTGTACATTGTAACAGGGTAAAAAATAATCACAATTATACACATATGCTAGAGGGCTAATGCTGATGTTAACCGAGCACTAGTCTATGCCTTATAACGTTAATGATGCACTGTAGCGCATTATTTCAATAATATCTGAACAACTATGAGGTAACGTTAACATTAAGTTCTGATTTACACTGAATACACTGGTATTCAAGACTTGCTGAATTACAGGGGAAGAAAACGGAAAAATATCTGACGTTGACATTAGCCTGCTAGCGTTACCTGGGCTGACGTGTAAGCGAATAGCAAACGTAGGCCGCTAACATGAGCTAATGCTAGTTCATACTAGCTAGCCAGTTAGCGAAACGGACCCAGCTAACGGTTAACATTATCTGCTGAGGCAAACCATCAACCACAGAGAGCCATTAACAAATGCCGCTTCGACAGCGAACAGTCATGTTCTCATTATATAAACAAGAGCGTTTTCTAACTTCAGCGTCTGAGAGCCGGTGAAGCTCAGTGGCAAGCTAAGTTAACGAAGATAAATAAATATTTAACTCACACTTCCTCCATCTTTTATTATAATTTTCTTTGCAAGAAGAATGCTGCGGTTCAGCCGCTTTTTCTTCTTTTTCTCCCCCGTCATTGTTAACTTATGTCCATTCTTGGTGTCAGATGGTCATCATTGTACCTAATAAAAGTAAAATAATTCACTAATTTCAGCTACGACGCTCATAACACATCGGGAGTCTGTTCCAGGAGGCTAGCAGTGGGCTAACTGATGATTTCTCATCCCCACCTCAATTCAACACGTCTTCCTGAACTAAACGTTGACCCGCCCCCACAATGTAATAGCGCTCAATGATTGGCTGTCTGATAAAACTGTAGGTCTTGACTGAAAACCTGATTGGTTAGGAAAAAGACGTTAGTGCTATCAAACCTCCAATGATGATTTGTGAATATCTCACCGCGGGTTCGGCGTACAAAGAGGAAAACCCTTATATGGTGATTTTGTGTGTTTACAAAAAAGAGAACAAGATGTTCAACTACTCCCCCGAACTCTTTAAAACTGGATTGGCGTTAAAAATCACCTTTAATTTACTCTTGGGGCATGTCGGTGCATCTTAAGGCCTTTACGTAAACACAAACCTAAAACTACGGAAACTGGGCACTGCCAAGCACATTTAAGAATGAAGAAAAGTGGCGCTGACTACGTTTTGATTCCTCGGAAAACGGTGTGGAGGGAAATGATTCAAAATGAAACCTTTTGGGCTGGAAATGTGCCAAAGCACGCGTGCAACTTCACGAAATTGTTAGGAAATCACTAAAAAGAGGGGAAAGACTTATGAAATACAAGCTCTAACTCAGGATGTGGCAACACAAGGACTGAGAGCATGATTTGATATCTTCGGATCTAAAATAAATTCACCATGAGCAAAAAGCGTTTCTGACAATTTAGTCATCCGAAGAGGTTTCATAGCATTAGCCTCAGTTTCGAAGCCATGTGCATTGAGGATTTAAGATTCAAATGAACATTGACAAGTTATCAAAATTTGTAAAACATTTACACATAATTCCATATTTACACCACAATAACATGTTAGTAGATTAAACTATTGGCAAGGTACAGTTTATGACCTCACTGACACAAAATGGGCTCTATTTCTCATTAAAACAAAATCTGAAGAACAGTTTTACAGTTATCTTACATATAAACTGTATAGAAGATATGAAAAATATTGATTCCAAATAAATGGTGTAATATTAAGAATCAAACCATCAACATTTAATAATAGTAGTACTTCAAACATATATCTTTTTAATAATCTGGCATTTTGTGTATTTTTAAAAACAACTACTAGATTTTCTGAGTAAACACTCATTGCAGTTCATTAAAAAAAAAAAAAATTATATATATATATATATATATATATATATATAAATATATATATATATATATAGAGATAAAAACAAACAAAAA
>JAQLOL010000004.1:19003837-19024060 GCA_029783665.1 Naso thynnoides
TGTTAAGGAAATCCGAGACAAACTCTTTGTTTACTTTGACGTACCAAATATCTGGAATTCTTGTGGTGACATGTTAGCAGGCACACAACAAAAGGTGATAATTTTTTTGAATATTTTGTTCAGTAAAGGAGTTAATCCTTTTTCTGCTTCGAGACCTTTTATTAAAGGTTATGACTACAACAAACCAGACTGGCTGGTTTGTCATTCCGTTATATTCAAATGCTTTTTACAAAAGCCTTAATTTCCATGTTACCTTCATAAATTTAGTGTGAAATCTCAGCGGAAGAAAATGTTGCAAGCACAGTTCACCTACTTGCTCTCCTCATCCAGCAGGTCAAAGATTCCCGTCGACTTCTCGCTCATCAGCTGAATGCAGCCGCTGTTGTCGAAGCAGTCGATGTTTTGCCAGGTGATGCCCTCTGACACATAATCTTCCTGGAGTATATTTACATAAAATTATCATTTTACTCAGGTGAAGTTGGTGAAAATTATACTGCTTCTATGGCAATGATGGAAAGATATTTTAGTAACAGAGGACGCAGAGAAATATATAAAACAGGCAGCTACAAAAGTAACCGATCCACAATGCAAGTTTAAAGAGCTGAAAAAAATAATAAAAACAAATAAAAGTATCAAGAAACAAAACAATCTGTCTGTACGACCATGCAGCCCTGATCTTTGACAACATATTTCCAGACTAATGAAGTGGTAACAAATAGGACATCCAGTAAAAAGTACCGGCCATGTCAAGACCAAATAAAGAATGAACACTGAGTAACCCCTGAATGTCACGCACAATGAAAAGCACGTACTTGTTCAAGTTTGAAGATGTGCTGGTTGATGTAATACTGCAGTTTCTCATTGGTGTAGTTGATGCAAAGCTGCTCAAAGCTGTTTGACTGAAGGTTTTCAAATCCAAACATATCCAGGACACCGATGGACAAACACTGAAGGAAAAAACAGGAGACAGACAATTCAAAACCGAAATACAAAAGGCTGCATTCTGTAAACATGACAATGTAAATAATTAGCTACATAAAAGCTGCAGATTTACTGCTTCACCTACTCTGGATTTAAGATGCAATGAGTGCACAATTTTCGATTCCCTTTTCAGTGCTTTGAAATGTACTTAAGACTTGTAGTGGTAAAAATTGAGCAATTTATGATAATTTGTTATATTAACATATAATTGAATTTTTAATTAAAATCTATCTTGACTTTTAAGGTCTAAATCACGCTGAGTTATGTCTTGACAAGGACAACTGAAAACATCTGACCCTTCTAAATAAAAACACAGTCCTCCTGCGGTCAGTATTGCAATTATCTTTAACTTAATAAAGCAGCCCTGAATTGCGTTATGTAACTCACAGAGACTGACTCCTCCATGTCTCGTCTGTTCAGCATCGCATGGTTGATGTGAAAGATGATCCAGTCAAACAGAGCACCATATAAAGACTTGGCCATGGAGTCCCGAAATATGTAGGCCTAAATGCACAAAAACACCAAACAAAGTCATTATGTCTTTAACGGGAAAAAGGTGATAACAACTTCAAACACATGCAAACCACGAAAACAGACACACCTGAGTGTTACGCAGGAAGACTGCAAAAAATGCAGCTGAGTCTTTACATATAAAAAGGTTTGGTAATTAAGGTCTTTTTTTTCCACATTTAAACTTCATACCTCTTGCAGAGTGTAGTGTGAGTCCACACTAGCGTTGGCAGTCGCTCCTCTCCTCTTCGTCAAAGTCTTCACCAGTGGTTCCTTTTTCACCTGGAAATAAACAGTTAAGACAGTTCCACAGTTTTTAACACGTTATTAATTCACAAGAAAATCACCAGCAAGTACAGGATTTAATAAACAGAGCAGGCTGAAACATATTTTTTCCTAAACAATACAGAGAGCAAATTTAGGCACAGCAATGACTTAATTAATCTTTATGAGCTTCTCTGCTCACTCAATCAAAATATTTTCAATTCATTTAATTTGTAGGGTTTTGCTGAACTGGCACAACACAAGTAATGAACCAGAGACTCTGGAGGATAAATCCAGATGATGATTTAACAGTGTGCTGCAGTTTATTATCAGCTAGCTTCCATAACAAATGGTGTAACTTCAGAAACGTACTTTGAGCAGATCACACAGTGCGGACAAAACTTCATCAGGTCCGACCTCCAGAACTTCAGAGTCCTCTGACTGAGAAAATGTCACATTGCCCAAGAGCAGAATGGCAGAGAGGGTGGAAAATATGCTGCAGAGCGGAAATACACATTTAGACAAAACAGAGAGCATGAGTGGTTTTTATGAGGTGGGATCAACTCCCCTAACAACCACAATGAAGGTTCTCATCATAGAATGAGAAATTTCCCATCAGATTTTAATGAAATGTCATTAACACAGAACATTCAGCATTTTATCAGTGACCATCCAGACTGATCTTGAGTTCAAGTATTTCAGTCTATCGTTGCTACAGAAGTGAAGCTTGAAGAAGTGAAGTTTTACTTTCATTATATTTTGTGAAAAGTTAGGGTAACAATATTACTGATCTATTTTACATATAGCTCACTGTCTGCTCATCAACACATCAGGGCCAACATGCTCCAACATGCTCCAGCTTTAATTCTTAACAAATGATAATCTGTCTCACACTCTCACATAGACTAAATACTGACATTTGTATCTTTTGGTATCTCATTACATCTTTTTTTATGTCACTTTCAACCTTCCTACCAGGTAATTAGTATGTTAGTGATAATCCAAAGCTTGTGTAAAACTTGTACATTTGTAGAAACTAACTAACAATATTTGGTAATCTAAACATGGCCTGTGTTTATATTAACATATCAGTGCTGCCTTGTCTTAAGCATGTCTGGTACTGAGAAAGCTGATAGTAGTTAGGTAGGTCATGAGCTACTGATTTAGTTCAGTCTACTGTATGTGCAGTAGGCCAGTGTATTTACTTATTTTATGTGCTAAATCAAACCTCCACCAGAACTCTAAAGAAGTATGTCAGCTGTTGGCCAAGAAAAGTACAAAGCCTTTTATTTAAAAAAAAGATAACTTCTGTTTTATGAGCAATGTAACTGGATTTATTCACTTGAATTGATTACTGTACCTTCAGTGTGGTTATTTATCAGGATATCAATCTAAACAGGTTACAAACTATGCTAGAGCGCCCTAATGTGCACGCTGTGTCCCGAGGCTGTCAGGCACTTGTCGACATGCTTGCTGCATTTTTCCCGGCTTGACATGACAAGCTCTGACCTGTTTCTGACACCAGTACACAAAGCAGAAACACTTCAACAGCGAACAGTTAAAACCTACAAATTACTTTACCTTCCTGCATAGTTTTAGATTGGTACAGCTGACTGTGAGATGTGTAGCGTCACTGTAAACACTGTCTGAAACAGTGAAATGTTGCTTGGCCAAATACAGCAAAGATTTTTTACAACCTGTAGCTTTGTTCATGCTTACAGAAAACTAAGCACTTCCCTGCAATAACATACTATCCTACGATGAACTAAACCTTCTGAGCTTTACTGTCCCTAACGACACTTGTATGCACTATGGCTTGCACGACAGAAACTCAAATCACCACCCAGCTGTCTATGCCAACCAGTTGAGTTGCAGTTTTAATGCATGTCTGTCCAAACTCATATATACTGGAAGGACTTGAAAGGAATTTAATACAAGGTGTGTTTTTCTAAGTGAATTGTAAACTAGCACAATATTGACAGTATGACTCTAGTGAATAACTTCTACGTAGACACGTGCATTCTTCACTTAGAGAATATTTTTTACAGAGGAGTAGACAGGACTGATAAAAAGCTTGGTCACATGGTGCAAAAACAATCACCTGAAGCTCAATATCAGAAAACCAATGAGTCTGAAGTGGACTACAAAGCTTCAAATTGGGATTTCGCTGCAAAGAAAGTCAGAAATCTAAAATGTGGATGCTTCAGGCATCTTTAATCTGGCAGAACAGAAAAAAAGGTTTTTGTAAAACATTAAGATGTCGCAGGAAAGTTGACCTTTGACCTCCTGGATATATAATATCATTATTTCATCATTGTAGCCTGTTAGATATATTTGTTATTTTTGTCATACATGTCACATGAATTCTTCAGTTATGACCACAAAGGTGTTTTGTGAAGTCACACTTTGACCATCTAATTCTAATCAGTTTATCCTTAATTACGAGATTATGAGGACATTCGTACCAAATTTTAAGAAATTCCCTCAAAGCGTTTCTGATATATTTTGTTGACGAGTGTTTTGCCGATACACTTTACACAGGTTAAAAACTCTTATGTTCAATTTCCCTTCAGGGTAGGTACACATTACAATGTGCAGTATTCCAGTTTTGTATTTTATAAATAAAATTCTACATACTGTTTCTTTGTGGAAGCCAGGAAGCCCACCATCTCCATAGCCTGATGGAGCCTCTTGTACTGCTGCCCAAGTTTCTCCTTATCATCTAAATGGAGGTTGTCCTGCAGAACGTTTACACCAGACACACAGAGAAAATGGTGGTACATATTAAAGTCTGAGAGACACGTATACAGGCAAACCTGTCAGTCAAATCTAAGCCGTCCACATATAGAAGACAACAAGAAAAAAAAAAGAGTTTATGTGCAAAAACAGATATCTCCGTTTGTATTGTTTAAACTTTATGAATTTTTATTATAGGCAAAATTAATTAATTTATTGCTTTATACATATATATGTGTTTATTTAGCCTGGCTAAATCTTTATTGAGCTCAAATTATATTTTTTTCCTGTGTGCACTCCAGGCAGTTTCAGTGAAGAAGTTGTATTTAATTCATTTCTAGAATGGCTTTTATCTGTTTTTTGTAAAGGAACTCTTACGTTTAAATGGGAAACTGCAGGGGAAACTGCAGGTAGTAGTCCGTGTTAAACTGTTAAAAAAAAAAGTTAACCAGGTGGCTTGAAACTAGACAGAGATCAACCTGGTGGTGTCCGTGTGTTTTAAGTCCACATCAGGGTTCATTTAAACAACTTTTTAAAAAATGAGACGAAGATATCAGTGTGTAAACATGGTCCTAAATTGTCAGTGTAATAAATGATTTCAGGGAAAAGCAGATGCACCGTAAGTCTGATAAGAAAAGTTTATGTCAGCTTTATGTCACCTTCAGTTTATTCAACTTTGACATGCTGCAATTAACTGCTCAGAAGTTTCTAGATATTAGGGTCAGTTTCTATCTGCATCAGTCACTGGTTTTCCCCACTTCAGAACATTGAACGTTACCTCATCCAACACTTTATCTATGACTGCTGCTGTGAAGTGTGCAGATCAAAGGTACCTGCTTGAGGTAGAGATAATCTTGCGGCTTCAGTAGATGAAACTTCTCCTCCTCGTCTTTGGACGCGCCCATCAGCAGATAGTAGAACACGTGGTAGTTCCTGCAGGTCACAGAGCGACAACACAGTCAGTTAGGGCTCAGCCTGGTGTCACTTGAACTTGGTTGTTTACTCAACATTTCACTGCACACAAGGCTAAGCCTGCTAAAAAGTGTTGTCTGCTAATGTTGGATGTCAGGGTTCAGGTACAAACAGGTCAATATAAGAGCAAAGTATTATTTCTCTTACCAGATTTAAAAAAAATATGATGTGAATGCTAATTAGGATGGTCTCTGCAACAATTTAAAATGCTTTCTTTGTACCTCTCACTCTTATCTCTGGACACCAGGCGAGACTTTTCTAGCAGGTACTTTTCAATAACTGCCCTGCAAGAAACAATAAAAAAGAGAATGTAAATCAAACCAGTGACGTTTTGCTGCAGCTGCCATCCAAAAAGAAGAAAAACACACTGTTGAACGAAATAAATCCATCACATTCAGATAAACTGCAGAAGCCTCACGGATTCACCAGATGAGCACAGAAAGACATCTTACCCTCTAATGACGCCGCTCTCCAGATAGATGAGCTGGGTGAACTTCCCGAAGCGACTAGAGTTGTTATTCTCTGAAGTCCTGGCGTTACCAAAGGCCTGTTTAAAACAGAGAACATTGGTTTTCATTAAAATAAACAGAAAAAATCATGGGCATGTTTCTCACAGACACTTGCACTCAGACTTAAACACTTTAAATGTTTGCAGAGCAGCAATAAAATAAATCACTTGAGTTTGTAAATCTCATGTAACACTGAAGATCAAATTGGTTTAGTTCTCTAGTCTTCCTCCTCAGTTAATCTGTCTTCTTTAATCTTTTGCCTAAAAAGGGCAGAAAATGGCGAAAAAAACAATTTTCCAGAGTTCAAGATTTTGCTTCTAAATTGCATGGTTTGTCCAATGAACTTGTACAAGGCTTCATTCAGAGTCAAGTCAAATTAGATTTCTTTCGATAACTCAATCTTAAAAACAGACTGTCTGCATGTTTATTTCATGTGATCTGGGTTATCAGATTATGTGTCTATACGCCACCCTCTCTGCATGGATGGGTGTATTTTAGCTTTGCTTGTACAGGAGATTCATGAAACAATTTATTTCAGCATCTGTCCACGGGCGGTTGTTCTCCGTGTCGCTCTCCATACGGCCGCACCAGCAGCAGCATGGATTCTGCTCGGCAGCTCTGATGTGCTTCTGTCACTCTGGATTGAGTGTGACAAAAACACACTTAGAAATTTGTTGTGTGTGTGCGTGGACTGCAACACATCTTTCGAAATCTGACTGGAATTCCACTTTAAACCATTTCTGCATGTGGCTTGGATCCCACTTGCAAAGACATATTTCATGTGTTTCCTATCATGTCCAGTTTCTAAAATCAACAATTAAATTACAAGCAAAAAAAAAAAAAAAGAAGAAGAAGAAGAAGAAGAGCCAGAAAATTCTTACATTTAAGATGCTGGAACCAGAGAATTTTAGAACTTTTTCCTCAAAAATGACTCAAACAAATGATCTATTATGCAAATATCAAAAATGTACATTAATGAATTGATTGATCTACCAACTGTTGCTGCTTAACTCTGAAATAATTTAATAGAAGCAAAGCCCTCATGGGTGTTTGAAACAACATCTGAGAATTAATCATTATCAAGACAAGTTAGACAACAGATTTAGACAGCACGTTGAGTAATCTCACCAGTGGAAGTACCTTGAATATAAAATAATGTAAATGGATTCTATAAAAAATAAACAGTATGAATGCATTACTTTTCTCAAAATACAATTCTTCGATAATGTCGTAAATAATTCAGTTTAAGCAGGAGACTCACATCTGTTGCGCACATGGTTAAGTGGCCACAGACACTGAATATAAAAGCACCGTCAAGCCTTTTGTTATGTTCTCAAAAAGGTTTCTGAATAAACAAAAGAGAGTTTCGCTTTAATCTTAACACATTTCCTACATTAGTGGTTGGCACCTTTTTTTCTGCGCAGTCTAATTCAGCGGAAAATTTAATTCTCTGCTTTAGGGCTGATGAAGCAGAGAAACTACTTATGTTGCCACAGTGACATCATCAGGTAAACAAAACCTGACAACACTGAGGACAGATTAGTCATATGACAGATGATGCAATCCACACGAAAAGTTGACAGCTATTTTTAATATCCGATTCATTTATCATTTTAAGTTTATTATCAAGTAAAAATAGCCAACACTTTTTACAACCCATCTGTGTGGATTTTTGGCTTTTTTCATTTTCACAATACATACATGAAATACCTTTATTATTTAACTGCTGTTCAGACAAAGTAAGACGTCTTTTAAAAGACACTTTGAGGTCTTAAAGCTTAAGTAAGATGAGCATGAGTATACGTCATTAATAATAATAATAATAATAATAATGATGAAAATAAAAACTCCTCTTAGAATAATTGATGACGCAGAAGATCATTCAGCAAACTTCATGACTGATCTTCTGGTTACATGGATTGTTATTCTGCGACCGGAGACAGTAACTAAGGTTTAATATCAAAAACACAAAGACTCCACCCAGGGAAAGTCACTGGGAAAAACTGCGCTTATTAGCTGCGGCTTCTACTTCCCAGATTGTAACCTTTCCCAGAGGAAAAGAAAACCCACACTGAGCGCGTGACAGCGTCCGTAGGCATCTTTCTCCTTCATTCCAGTTGAGCTTTGTTGAGGGTCGTGTTTAAACAGGCCGGAGTAATGCTTTTGCAGACAGTAAGTTAGAGCTGCACACTGTACTGATCGCACACCCACAGGTGATGATTTGATTGGCTGGAATGTCCCGTCCCAGTGCACCTCTGTAAATACAGTGAGGAATTTTTTTTCAAACATGCATGGCATTTGTTTTCTGCCAGATCAAACTTTTATAAAGAAGAAATGCTATGTGGAGAGCATGAAAGGCATGTGCAGAAAAGGGGGAAGATGGTATGTGGAGGAGGGAGACAAACAGATGTTTGCCATCTCTCAGCTTCGAGGCTGGATCCTGGATTTCCTAACAGAGATAAACCTAATGATTCATTCAGGTAGACCTCGTCTGCTACTAAAGTCAACAAAATTCTACGTTTATCGGCAGGAATTTGGCCTCAAAAACTGTCAACAAAGTGGGAAATACCAGTAAAGTGGGACAAGTCAGATGAAACTTAAGAGATTGTGACATTTCCTTTAGAGATGTTCCGATACCTTTTTTTCCCTCCTGATAACGATTCCCATACCCAAACTTATGTAGCAGCCGATACTGAGTACTGACCTTATACCAGCGCATACAAATATTTCCTTTAAAACTTATGTTGTAATCATAATTACAATCCTACAAAAAATAGTACAATAGTACAACACCAACTTAAAAACTAAAATTTGGGAAAATCGAGTTCCTTACACATCACCTTCTCCTGGTGGGTGGGACTTTCCAGTGTAAAATATTGCTAGCTCCGCATATCTCTCCGTTCTTCTTTACTGTTTTCAATGAAGGTATTTAACATCAGTCAAAGCTAACTAAGCTATCTGGGAAGCAGCTGGTTACTGTTTATCTAAAAAAACACACATGGTGTGGGATCGGTGCAGAAATGGGCATACTCACTAACTGATACCAGCATTTTCAGTGTTATCAGAGGCATTTTCTGATACTGGTGTCGGCATCAGAGCAACTCTGATTTCATTCGATAGATGGTGCACACCTGACATTTCATTCTTAAAATTGCTCAACTGTTTTATCAAACCAAGTGCAGAACATTTTCACATTCTCTGGTTGCAGCTTTAGTTGCTTTTACATCATTACAAATGTAATATCTTTGAATTTCAGGACTGTTGTCGGACCAAGCAAGCAATCTGAAGATGTTCCCTTGTAGTCTTAGTCAACTTTTTACTGTTTTCTGGCAATAATCACACAAATAATCTACAGATTTATTGATAAAGAAAAGAACTGCTAGTTTCAGTCATGATCCACACAACATCCATTTGTTTATAATGTGGTCTGTTTACCTACAAAGTCAAGTAGGCTCCTAAAAAGAACAAACAGTTGAGTTGATGCCCTGCAGTGGCTCTTTCATTCATTCAGATTTTTGCTCACTGGTTACCAAACTCTTTGTCTTGTGACTATTGAGCAATATCTACAAGTGATTCATCATCATTAGTTGCATGTGATTACAGAGATTTCCATAGGCGCCATTTATCAGCCTTATGCCAATAATAAGCAAGGAAAAAAGCAGCCTGAAAAATAAACAGAGCTTTGTGCCGCATAAATGTCTTTTTCTGCTTTTCTTTCCTGTAAATGGTTGTGTGACCTCTCAGATTGATCTTGCAACCCCTCGAGTCCGACATCAGCTTGGGAAGCAATGGCAGAGTCAAAACAACACATTTACAAGTGAGTGATGACCATTTAAATGACATGATCAAGGAATTTTTCCCGACTTTTTAAGTTGCACAGGGATCACCTACACCTTACACTAAATAATGATGCAACTAAAGCAAAAACAAACGCTGCATACAGCCTGTTGTGCCCCAAAAATTTAAACAGACAAATAAGACGCTTGGACTGAAGTTCGGAAAAACAAGGAAAAATGCTCCTAATATTGTACTGTAAGGAAAAGAATCTGGGGCCCTGACATGAAACAGACAGAATAAATGGGGAAGGAGGAGAGAAAGGGTGCATCTGTGAGAGTGGGGCTTGGGCAGAAAGAGAGAGAAAAGGAGGCGTTTTACCCTTTATTGTGTAGGTTTGCCAGCAGACCTGGCTGAGCCTGTTCTGACACGTTCCTGTTTCTCTGCTCTCTCTCTGGTATTCCCTCAAAGACAACGCCCTGTGCATTCCCCCTGCAGAGCGCGGCTCCCTGATCACCAACACCCGACACAAACCTCCAGCAACAAGCACTCAGTCAGGCAGGAAACTGTCATATTTACTGAAAGCAAGGTGCCATTTTTTGCTGCTTTTTTTTTTTTTTTTAACTGCAGATCATTCTGTGATTTTTTTAAGTAAGCAACTTTACACATACCGTGCTATCTTCATGACTGAGAGTTTAAAAGGAGCACTGAATACCAGTCAGTCGCAGTTTTCCTGCACCAGGGAGTTTAAAATGACGTGCAGTTTTCGTTACGTACAGATGTGAAGTGAGACAATGTTGTTTTAAAAGTCTGAAGGAGAGAAAGAGAAGTCATGATTTTTGATTTCAGATAAAAAGGGAACAAGCATCCGAGGGTGCGAGTCATGTTTAGAGAGGAAAACCCAAGATGGCAAAAGGCCTTTTGCAAACCGGCCAAACTAACTTAACCATAAAAAACCCCAACAACAAGTTAACACATCAACTTATTCTTTTTTTTCCCACAGGAGGAATTGTGTCAATATGTCTTGGCTACTGATTCAGCTTTTTTCTAAACACTTATGCAAGTTCTGTTCTTGTGAAGGTCTCACTGTTGTGGCATGACCTCAGTCTTAAGAAAGCTTCTTCCTTAATTACCAGATTTTAAAAAATTAACCACACCAACTGACTGTCACCTTGGAAACCCATTCTGAAAATGGAAGAAAAAATGCCTCCAAGTTCAGCTGCCAGGAAAAATACTTCAACTGTCGCTTATTTCAAGGAGGAACTCGTTGGACTTGTTGAGAATGAGGAAGAATCCATATTTAGACGCTGTCTTATGAAAGGCTGGCCACTTGGGATCGTGTGTGTCTGTGTGCGTGTGTGATCAGTCACAGAGTGGGCCTGGATCCTTTGTTTGAAAGGTTAGTTGGTGTACCGATGGACAGATAAACTCTGAACTGATCTGGAAGAGTAAATCTTCACACTTTCTGTTTCTGTTCAGCCATTTTTTTTTTTGCTGTGTCATTGCACACAGAGCAACACAGGAGCCACAGCAGTGCAGGCTGTAAACGTTACAAACCGAGTCTCAAAATGACCACAAACCACAAAATTAACTGCGACGGAAGTGGAGAGGAGTGAGACAATCAGAGAGCAGTGTGAGGAAGGCCAGCTTTGACGCTCTCTGCTTCAGTGACAACTTTAAGTAAAGTCGGCTTTAACTGTTTTTTTTTTTTTTTTACCAGATTATGAAACATCTTCTACTGCTGTCCACTGTCACCGACTCTTTGTTTGACACTGTCAGCAGCAGCCCAACGTGAGAGGCACTCTGCACAGCACTGAGATTTTATAGATGAAGTTTTGGCAAGTTGCACACTCTCATTTTCCATGTGAATTTCTCATTATAGATGATAAAGGACGGTATTAAAACTGAGTCTTAAAGGATCATATCAGCCTATTTTTGACTCCTCACCATTAGCAGAGATCGCTTCTATCTTCTACAAATGTTGTCAAAATTCAAACTTGTGTTTACTTCAGTAGATCTCAGACTGCGTTTCTAAACCTTACTCACTGTCGTTAATGTTGAAACAGGGCATAGAAACACTATAGGACACATGATAGTTGCTAGGTCTAGGTAATTCACCTTTCTAAAGAGAAAGTCTGTGTTTATTTGGTCAAAAATCGCTGAGTGAAAGAGAGAGAGAGAGAGAGGAGCCGGGAGCTGTTGAGACGAAAGTTATTACGCCTGGAAAAATAGTTCCTAACAAGCACTGCCTTCCTGGCTTGAATATTAATGTGACGAAGGATTTTGACTCAGAATGTCTTTTCAATAAACATCGTCACACACTTTCATTAACTTTCTGTAATGTTTACTGAATGTGGTCAAAATGTAAACAAACGTGATATTTTATAGATACAGCTATTTTGGAAAAATGGGTGGGGTTTGTGTAACCTATGTGGCCCATGTTTACAAAGGTCAATGACATGTGTAACACCGGTGTGGTCCTTTAAAGGTACAACTCCTGGACTCCTGTAGGTTGATGTAGGAATTCAGCGTAGAGGAACAAATCAAATCTGATTTGACTGACAAAATCCTAAGTGGGCGTGAGGAAATACTGCCCGTTTTCATCCTGTTTGTGAAGACTCACCACCACCAAAACCCAACAGAGAGATACGGCCCCAGCTGGAGGAGCACTTTGGAAAACAACATGACTAAAACAAGTTATATTGTTTTTCCTGTAGTGTATTTTACATGAACTGAAACACACTCATGTCCTGCCTTTGATTTGCTGATTTTCTCTCACTCTCTGAGCACGGAAAACTGGCTCCTGGAATGACAAATAACAATGTTTTCCCTTTAAAACATAATTTTTGAGTCCATGAATGCAGGTATTTCCCTACAACAGGCTTTTGGCCTACTTTCCCATCAGTTATCACTTTCTCATGATGTGTTGTCTCATGAGCCAGTGAAATAGAAAGCAGATGTAACAGGAAAACGTGGGCAAATGTGTTGCTGAGTTACTTATTGACTCGGTTACAGTAGCATAACGCCAACAAGGAAGCCTTTTAACTTGAATGCATGGGAGTGAAACTCAAGTTATTTGGTAATGTGGGATTTGTCAGTCGGCAGACAAAAATTTACTCTTCGGTGCTTTTTGATATGATGAAATGTCCACGTGTGAGAAGAATACAGAAACACAATTGCTTTTTTTTAGATATATTACTGATTATACATGTTCTGCACAGACAAAACAGACTTTCTGCATTCTTAATCAACCTGGTAAATGTTTGTGGCTCTGCAAGTTCTGTCATTTGTTCCATTCTCTCTTAGCAATACATAAGAACAAAATACCACAGAGTCCCTCATGATTTACACCATGCAGCTGTGTTGTGGTTGCAGTTGATAACACAGATGTTATTACTGCCGGAATTGCAAAACCCATATAGCTGATACACACTTTGTGCATGAACGGAGTGGTTTCTTTTTTTTGACACATTCTGTTTTCAAACAGAAGTGACTAACGCGTCTAAAAAAAGCATGCAAGGCTAAAGTGGGCTCTTTGAATTACGCAAAAGCAGTTTCATTTTAACTCTGCATCCCGACCTTGACCCACAAAACAAGAAAAAACAACCCTTTATAATAAACATGTGATCAGCCAACTCAGCAAACTTCAAGGCTCGTCACAATCTGCAGCAGTGCAGACGAGCAGCTGCTTAACTTAACTGAAAACACCAGCAGCCTTTGGGGTTTCTCTCAGCATGCATGCAAAAGAGTTTCTGGTGGAGTGAAACATTCTGGGGAAGCGAAATGTCTTCAAAATGCCTCCAGAAATGTTTTCGCTAAAAAACTGGAGGTTCATATTAGTATGGTCACAGGGGCTGAAAATTCACAGCACACTTTTTAGTGTTACTGTTGGTTTTTAGTTGCTTTGTCTGTGGAGGAAGATAGAGAAAAACACAAAGAATATGAATTTCCCAGAGCCAAAGTGGCATCTTCAGTGACTAGTTTTGTCCACCAAACAGCAGATAACCAGCTCAATTCTGAACAATGATTCTCAGCATTTGCACACTGAATTTGCTTCCCTCTGGATGAAGATCTGGAGTACCAAGGTGTAAAAGAAAACATTATATAAACAGCTATGATTATCAATTTAATGGTTTGTATTTCTGCTTTCTTGAAGTTCTGATTATTGTAGCTCAGAGCACTTTTTAAATCATGTTTAATGTCTGTTGTTTGTAAAATGTATCATGTGGATGCACCTGTTAATCAGACTGAATACACTGGTACAAATAAAGTAACTTGAACCGGAGCAATACAAAAAAATTAAAAGCAAATTCCTCTTCTGGAGAAGCTTAAAGCAGAAAATGTTGGCACATTTGTTGAATAAGTGATATTTTTCATTCTCTAGTTGTTGCTTCAATTTGTTCTATATCACATTTCACAAGATATTTTAGTTTAGTTAGTTTAGGGACATTTTACAGGATTATTCCAGAAAAAAATATCAGATTAAATGACAATTAACATGCAGCTCTGGTTTTGAAGGTTTACAGCTGAGGACTAAAAATGATCATAATAAAGAGACTTCCTCTTCAGTGAGATAAAAATACGCCTACTGAAGTTCCCCAGCTTATTTCACTTTCAAGTTATAAGTCCAGTTATAAACCAGAAAGATATTCTATTTATAATCATTTGAAGTGGTAGATACTGACATTTGAGCAGAATCTTTGATATTTTGGCTCTGAATTTTTTTCTGAATGACTGATAAAAGACACAAAAGTGATAGAGCATCTTCAAAGTCTTAATGCCTCTACAAATTAACAACATGGACTCTTGCCAGAGACGTGTGCGTCAGTGGTTTTAGCAGGTGGTCAGTTTCACTTCACAGTGACCTATCATTACCTCTATAACTGGTCCGGCGCCAAGGATGGTCCGTTTCAGCCCACCGGAGTAGGACTTGTGGCTGAGGGCGGTCAGGCAGTGGATGAGGTAACTGCTGCTCTCCGTCTTCCCTGAGCCGCTCCCACCAGATATCACAATACACTGGTTCGCCTGCCTGTTCAGCATGGCACGGAAGGCCACATCTGCTATGGCGAATATATGAGGGCTCAGTTTGCCCAGCGGCCGGTTCTCGTACATCTTGACATACTTGGGATTGTAGTAAACAGGAAGGAACTTATTGGGGTTGATGGCGATGAGGATGTTGCCGGCGTAGGTGTAGATTTTAAGCCTGTAGAAGCGCTGGCGTAAAGCCTCCACAATGCTCTCTTCAGCCACAGTCTTGAGGTTACAGAGGTCGTCATAGTCCTCTGCACTGCTCACATCCTGGTTGCCTCCACTTTTGACTTGCTGCTGCTCCAAGATGAAGTAGTACCCTTGTTCCTGAGGGTGCCACTTCTGCGTCTCTGGCGGCCACAGCAGGACTCGCTCCATAATGCAGTCCCCAGCCTCCAGCGGCCTCTCTTCCCCGCCGCTCTCCCTGACCTCCAGCAGGCTGTACGTCTGGCTGGCATTCAGGCCCAGAGTGACCACGGCGTTGTGGATGACTGTCCTTGCTGTGTCCCCGCCGCTGACCTGCAGGGGACAGTAAGCAGCTGCGTCCTGGGACAGCCTGGGGTAGATCTGCACAACTCGGGTCTCCTCATCCTGTTCAGGAGGGGCGGCTCCATCAGTGGTGCTCATCCTGATTTGCAGATGTGCAGGCAGGCTTCAGCATAACTCACTGCCACAACCCTCTGCCTGGAGCATCCACTGAGGAAACACACAAAATGTCACCAAATACTGGTTTGAATCAAAGAATAAAAATCAATGTAAACTTAATCTAAGATTGAGCAATTCACAGTTAAAACATACTTCTTACAGTGAAATGCATTTTTCTCGCATATTTTCTTTGCGTCATTAGCACCCACTGTATCAATATGTAAATACCTACTGTTGCTATAATCGACATTTCCTCTCGTCCCTATCAAAATCCCATTCATACAGCACCGCGGGCTGACAGTTTTAAGAGTCAAATAGGACCTAAATGTCAAAATAAGTCTCACCTTTTGAGAAGACAACACTCATTTTAGATTCTAAAGCCGAAATACTCCTGAAAGCGAAAAGAAAACGAAGATCTCAGAACCTCCGGTTAGCTTGACGAACTCCAATCACTCAACTTGAGAAGAGCGTGTCAACACCTGCGCTTCTCAAGAAAAGGTGTGCCGACAAACTTCTTCTTCACTGTTTTAAATGTTGGAAAAAGTCGTTTCCCGTCAGTTTGGCGACGTTTTTTCTCTTGTGAATCCCGGCTCCTTGGAGGTTGACGTCTCCTCGACGTCCAGGTCGGAAAGTTAGGCTAACGTAAAAGTTACTTCCTAGATTTCCTCACACACACACACGCTGGCGCACGCACACACACACACACACACGTCGACGAGGTGGAAATAAATGGATGGTTTTCCTTTCACTGACCCGAGAGTTGTCTGCCTTTAGCAAACAGGAGATAAAACCCTCGAGAAGCGACACCACAGGACATAGTGACGGAGAGAGAGAGGTTGGCACTTTCACATTAGCAAGAAGTTAATAGATACGAGCGAGCGGTTTAATTGACCTCATTTGTTATTACCGGCGAGCAGCGTGGCTTGACTACCACCTAGTGGATGTTTGAGGTATTACAACCGACTTGCATCACAGTAAAATACAGTAAATGTAGTTAGCGTTGATTTGCAGAAAAGGTTTAAAAATAGAAATGTACAAAAACAACACACAACAACAAAAAAACAGATCTGATTTAGGAAAATTTTAAAATATTTATTTTATCAAAACAACCAAAGACAAGTTTGATTTTTATTTCCCTCGAGCACAAAAAGATGTAGGAAAATAAATGAAAAAGTAGGTATTTGCACAGGATGATAGACATATATCGCATAATGACATTAACAACAGCAAACAATAGCCTTGGCTGATATTATTTAATTTTGTATAGGAAAATATGTCCTGTTACTTCTTCCATTTGTTTTATCTTCATTCACAGGACTTGATGGTAGTTTAGCACATTCAGGGTCATTTACAACAGTTAACCACAATAACAAACAAAATCAAACAAATAATCAGCTATACAAATAGATGTGCAAATGCTGAATGCAATTTATTAAACTGTAGCAAGCGGACATCTCAGTGTTGTTTTTTCATTATATTAATCACACATGATACTAAAGACCTCATATTTTCATGTGTTTACTTTCGGTGATCCATGGAGTGGCCCTGTCCAGAAGGTGTGGTATCAAAATTAGTGGAGTGAAGAAGACGGTCAGTGTCACTTACAACAGACAGAGCTTTTGGTGACAAAGATTTAGCACCAGTCTAATGGCCTGTGTGATGCTTCGTGGGTGCAAAAAGTAGATGAAATGTTCAGCACTCTTAAAAAAGAGAGGCTACAAATCCTCTGACACTTTTTAATTAACATTTTGGCCTCAAACCATCTTGAAAAAGCTGAGGACTTGAACAATCCTGTAGCATTTACTTATGAGGGTGATACAAGGTTATGCAAGGTTATTTTAAGGTTATCCTCGACCATATGTAACTGTTAGAGCTGCTGCTGGTGATGTCATATGTAAAAATGTATTTAAGATGATAAAAAATAATGATGTTGAACTATTATCATTCTCAACTTGAACTGGAACTAGTGACCTTTGCTTTCACTGTAGTTTGACTTTACTATTTGTTTTATGCAAACGTGTGATGCAATGATAGAAAGATCTGTATCTCTGTGTGATGCAAAACAGTGCAAATCTGTAGTGAACCTTTTTGAAAGTGCAAAATGTAAAAGGAGTGTCCATTAAAGGCTAACACACAGACCACAGAAGGTCTGTCGGTTTTATTTTCAGTTGAGTTTTAGGTCAGACAACAGGCTGATTGTCAGTCATTGGAAAACTTACTGCTGTGATTGAATGATCTGACCTGTTTTACTCTTCTAGATTGTATCTACATGTTTTTATTTTTAACCCCTGGCATATAAAAATAATTCTTACAGGTCTTTTCTTTGTCTCATTTTATGCACAAAGACAAAAAAGTGCATTATATGAAGATAAAATACAGCATAAAAATGCAAATTAAAGGAGTAGGAACAATAAAAATCAAATAAAATAAAGAAGAGATCAAGTGAGAAATAAATAAAGGATAAATCAAGATTTAAGTGCCAGGTGGAAACTAAAACTAATCCAGTAAAAGTAACTAAACGAAAACAAAACTAAAGCTGCTTGTCTGGACAAATGGCTGCCGATTTGACAGAATTTTGTCACACTGAGTGTGTGTATTTTTAATCCTCCTGAAGGCTCAGGTTTGACTTTTTTGAAATAGAAAATAGACAGAAAAAGTGGAATCTGTACACTTTTTAATTGCACTCTGCACCTTCAGGTTAGAAAAAATAAAAGGCACAGTCCAATCTCTATTTTGTGCTTTTTCAACATGGATTTACCTCAAATCTCACTGCCACAGATGTACAAAATATGCTATCAGGCATTTTATAGACATTCAACAATATATTTTTTTATGCGCAGCATTAAAAAAAATTTTTTTGGACACTATCTGCAGATTTTGGTAATAAATGGCCCAAGGTGAAAATTAATTCACTAAGTATAGGTTACATTGCAACAGACATTCAAAATCAATACAAGTCTTATGATGATCAATTTTTCTTATGCTAATGCAATGCCTGTCCACTCAGGTGTATAATGACTGCAGAGGTGTTCAGCTGGAGCGTCCCAATTTAGTGAGGAAGCTCACAGACACACTGACAGCTTATTATGGTGTGAGGAATGAAGAGAGGCAACGTGATGTGTTACTGAGCACAAATCAGCTCCTGTTGATACCAACTGCATGCAGAGGAAGCTACATGAACCTACAGAGGAAGACGAATAAGGACACATACACACACACACACACACATTGTTTTTTTTGTGTCAGAATCACACATGCATCTCTCCCAACAAAATACCCGCAGCTGAATGCTGTGATAAACAGGTTTTTGGTCATTTACCATGTGTTCCTGTTGGTTATTTGAATTTGGATGATGACGGCGGCCATGCTGGTGTCATATTGGGTGTCACTCTTATTCCTGCTGGACTGAGCCAGTTCTGCAAAGACACACTGAATCCAGTTCAGTAGGCACAGGAGTACACAACTCGACTAAGTCCACAGTCGTCATATGATGCCGAAATGACTGAGAGCACAAAAATGAACAAGCTGTAGTTTATTTTAAATTGTATGAGGCAAAATTGGTCCATTGTTGACATTTTGATGCTGTTTTGAATGATTGAAATCATCCTTATCTGAGAGAATCTGCAGCTTTATGTAACACTGCTCTCAAGAAATGTAATTAGAAAGGGTTGAAAATGCATTTGAAGTTTGAAAGCTGAAAATGAGGACTGTGCTGCACAAACCACACCAACTGGTTTTTCTTCCTTCCTCTACGTCTTCATTAAACCCCCATAAATCAGAAGAGGGCTACAGTGTACAGTGTGTCTGAACCTGCACAGGCTTTTGCAGCATTCCTCTTTGTTTTACAGTACAGGTGGTCTGCTCTTTTTCTGTCCTGTGCATCCATTTACTCTCACCTCTTCGTTTTGGGATGACAGGGGGGGGGTGTTAAAATATGCGGGAGCTCATTCTTTCATGTCAGACACTGAACTTAGCCACTGTGAACAATTCCCATTTGGTTCAATGCTCACTAATGAACTAAGTCCTGCATCTTCAGAAAAGTCATCCAAGTGCAGCAAGAAATCTGAGCCTTGTGTGTTTCATTCTGCAAGACAATAAACTTTATACAACTAAAATTATGCACATTTCTAATGGAGATCATGAACTTAAGTGGAGTCATGCTCAGTGCTGCACAAGTAACAACATCTGCTGCTTTTATCCTGTGACTTTTCCAAACGAGAAACCCAGGTCCACTGCAGGCAAAGAAGTCACTAAAAAGAGAAATAACAGAGAAATATGCTCATAAAAACAAAAACTATATTAGACTAATATGTTACACTGACCACTAACATAAAAGTTGAACGTGTGGAGACATTAAACGAGATGCTGCCAAAGAGCTGAATCACAGTTCATTACTTTTAAATGCAATAAGCAGTGTTGGGTCAGTTTACTTGAAATTTTACTCAACAATACATGTCTGAGCTTCAGATGGTGAGGAGAATGTTGTGCAGACAGACAGTGTATTTAGCAGCTTTTAGCACTTGATGTTGTTTGTTAGCTTGTTAGCTTCTAACTGGCTGTAGCTGACAAAACGTTAAAGGTTTTACCAAAACAAACTCTCACTCTCTTTACTGACATTCCACTTTGCGCTGGATGTTTTAGATTACTTTGCCTACCATTGTCTTTTAAACTCGTGATGAACCAGATCTAGCTTGTCAAAGTTGGGTTTAAATCTCATAGCATAAACATCCCTCCTTTCAGTAGAAGCCTGTGAAAACAACTCTCTAGTAACAAACTTTAAAAGTCAGTATAGTGAAAATTGATT
>JAQLOL010000004.1:19029502-19041395 GCA_029783665.1 Naso thynnoides
ACAAATCAAACATGGTCTGTGAGGGTGAAACGTTCCCTGCCTCACTGAGAAGGTGACTGTTAATAGTTTGACTGAGGGCAGATAATGAAATCCTTGTAGGTTTTCTGTCCTTGCAGTGAGGTTCAGGACATTTGGCATCAGCTCTGGAGTAAAGCGCAGATAGTTAAAAAGGCCAAAGAGACGAGAAGGAACCATGTGATGAATAGCTCTTTAAGTAGAGAGAAGTGAATTGATCTGTATCCTGCATTCAAAGCCAAAGGGCATTTTGGACGCAGTGACTAATGTAATAGAGCAGAGGGGAGAGAGACTGATCACTCAGGCTGCAGGTTTTTGGATGTACTGCAGGACTTTGGACGATGTGCCGTAGAGGGTGCTGTTGCATTAATCAAATGTGGAGGTGATAAATGCCTGAATAAGAGTTTCAGCAGCCAAGAATGAGAATGAAGGGCAGAGATGGGCCATGTTTTAGTGGCAGAAAAGGTTGTTTCTCTCAGCAGAATTATCCAGAATCATGAAAAAGCTTTGCAAAATGATTTCTATGTCTGGTTAAAGTAACATTTTATTTAGGATGTAACAGCTATCATTGCCACAATTTAAAAACAAACCTTTAAGTCAAAACAAGGCAAAAAAAAAAGTGAAACTATTTAGTAAAAATATATTTATAACTCATTATCTGTTTGCAGCAATAATTTATTCTTGCAAACAGATGACTTTGCAAAACTGTCAAGGATCATGAGCGCCACCTATTGATTGTGTTTGGAACTTAAATCTATTCCAGAGGCCAAGAGATCATTTCAATCAATTTCACGCCTGCTTGGTTAAATAATGAGGAAGAAGCAAAATAATTGAACAATATTCTACATGCAAGATCAGTGACTCTGTGCGCAGCTGCAGAATATGTAACACACTTACCTCGTTATGCTGGACTCTCCGTGGGATCAGTAGAGATCCAGTTCCTTGTGAAAAGGAAAACAACATCTGTGAAAACGACTTGGTGACCTTTGGCCCTCGCAGTGGTTGGAGACAGTGACACTTGTGCATTCCAAGCTGTCAGATCGGCTGCACGGCCTCTCCCGTCGCCTCTGGTGTCGCACAGGAAATGCAGAGCAGCTAATTACATAGCGTGAGTTTAAAGTGTTTCGCTGTGAAACAAGTTATAGTTTGAAAGATATAAATAGAAATCCAAAATTAAATCGTACTACCTTTTTCAAATGATGATGATGTTTTTTTTTAAAGTAATACTTCAGCAACTTACTTAAGATTAGTTTCCTGTGTGTTTCAAAACAAATATATCCTCATAAATAATGTGTATCATAAGTGGTTTGCCATCCCATTATTTTAATTATCAATTTGTTATTTATTTTTTCAATTAGTAAATTCATTGCAGAATTTTTTTAAAAAAAGGTGAAGAAAACAGTGAAAATATCCATCACTATTCTACTTTTATTCTGTTTATTCAAAATTAAATGACATTTAATTTACTGTGTTGTAAAGATGAGGAGAAAAAGCAAACATTCATGTCTAAGAAGCTGCAACTTCTTTGCTTAAAAAATGACTCAAACAACTAATTTATTATCAAAATAGTGGAAGATTAAGTTTCTGTTGATCAGCTAATCAATACTACATCTTATATGTATTGATCTTTATAGTATGCTGTTTTTTCAGTTAGCAAACAAGAATTTAACATTTTAAACTGATGCAAACAGCCTTTACAAATTCATCTTCACAAATAGATGCAAAATGTTTTGTGAAGTTACCAACGTGCTGTTGTTGTTTTGCTGTCTGGCATCTCTCTGTTGATGTCGCCCAAGTTTGTTTTTATGTTTTGCAGCTGTGAGTGTCACCTTCACACATCACTGCTACTTGCTTTTACTCATTGGAAAAGTGGTGTTTTTAATGCGCATAATGAATTTTTAAGTATACTTATTTGGGTTACTTCTAAGAGTGTAAACACTGGAAATGTCTCACCTTTCATGACATATTGCAATAATTATGATTTCAACACTCAAAGCTCTTTTATATATGAAAAAAATACCCTCAAAGGGGAAAAAATCATGATATTAAAGTGCTGATAATCACCAAAATGGCTCCTACAACAAGCTGCTTACATTCAAAGTGTTGAGTGAAACTGATGCTTATCATCCAGAAGCTCTTTTTGGGAAATCTCTGTTCTGACTGAGACCAGCTGCTGGAGAACACTGGCAGAAAATCAGACCATTTCATTTATTTTTCAGGCAAATGATGGGAAGACTGTTGTCAACAGCCAAAAATCCAAAACCAGAAAAAACAACTCAAGAGTCTTTCAGCACGATGTTAAAGGGAATCACCAAGTTTCAACAAACAAAGCTTTTACTATGCACAAAATCAAAGTGAATACACCAAATAACCCATCTTGCTTCCTTTTCATAGCTTCAAGACAAAGTTAGCAAACTTAAACACGCTGGCAATCTCCAATTTTTGCTCATCTTCATGCTGAAATATTTCTGGGTAATGGGACCCATAAATCATCAGAATGATCACAGTACAGTGTAATTTGAAGAAGTTCCCTTTAGATGGTCTTCACTACAGTTTTGAACAAACATTTAGGGGACAGAAATTACTCAGCTCTTGCAGACAATGCTAAATGAGAGCTGTGGAACCAAATAAGACACTGCCACTTAAAAAAATAAGAGAGACTGCAGAGCTGCAGCCAAGATGGAGCGTCGTGTCAGCAGAGTGTGTTAAACCACACTCGCAGGCTTGGCTGCTTCTGGAGTTGCTTCTATCATGGTCTTTCAGGACCGCCCATCTTTCTTTAATGGTTGTTTACGAAGCATAAAACTTCCTCTCAACACTTCCACTGACCGTCAGTGTCTCTTGAACTCTGAGGCTACATGAGGGCATCTTGTGAAACTTTCTCCAAATGAGATCACAAGATCCTTTTAATGATGCTCAAATTATGTTGGCATGTTTCTCCTCAGATTAGATCTGCAAGTAATTGTCTAACCAGCAAGAAACTATTGCTCCCAAGTGTCTCACCAGTGCATCAGAACATGATTTGTCCTTGCTTTCTCTTGTACATTTCCATTATCTACACAGTGAAAGACACAGGACTGCTTGAAACATCCACAAAAGAACAGCACTTACATTTTTTTTTCCAAAGCAAGCTTTCGTTTGGGGCTGATTAAAAATCTTTTTAGATGCAGATGTGAAACAGTATGAAGCAAATGATGATTCTGACAATAACTGGCTACCTTAGGGTTTTTGCACATTATTATAACGGATATGAAATTAAACACAATAGATAGAGAGGGGCTGTCATGTTGAGTATGGCTTTGATTTCTCCCTGGGTGCACCACTTTAAGAGCGTGCTATTCATCTCAAATGGGAAAATATGAAGGCTGGAGGCTTCACAGTTTGTGTTAAAAAGCAGCAGTGGAGAATAAATGATTCAGCTGCTGTTTGTGGGACAGCTAAGCATGAGAGATTACTTGGAACAAATGGATGGCCATGAACTGGGAGGTCAGGGGAAAGGCAAAATCGAATGTTTAAAGCTCTGCTTGCTTGCTAGCTTTGTGTTTATGAGACCAAATATTCAAATAGCACGAGGCTCGGAAAAAGACAAGCAAAAAAAAATAAAATAAATAAAATTAAAGAATCGGTGTAATGTTTCCTGCTTGATATGCATTACAACAAGGATGCTTGGAGTAATTATGTCTCAAGATGAATTAATCAAATGTGAATGAGGGACGTTTTTTGAGTATAATTAAAAGAACCTCTGAGGTTACGTGATCCATTTTAAATATCTGGATCCCTTGTCATCTGAGTGTGTAGATGCCTTACACCAGTGGTAGTTGAAGGACCATACCAGTCTATTTTAGACTTCTCACCATTAACAGAGACTGCCCCATCTTCTACAAATGTTTTTAAAATTTCAACTGTGCATACTTTAGTAGATCTCAGACAGCATTTTTAAACCTCATTCATGTTGAAACAGGGTATAGAAAACACTGTAGGACACATGATAGTTGCTAGGTATAGGTAATTCACCCTTCTAAAGGGAATGTCTGTGCTTCTTTGGTCAAAAATGATGAAGTTGAAGATGAAGCTATTACACCTGCAACAATGGTTCTTTACAAGTGCTTTTGACCCAGACATTCCTTTTTACTAATGTCACACATTTTCAGATACTTTCAGATACAACATTTATTAAATATGGACAAAATGTAAACAAACATGATATCTAAAATGGGTTTGGTTGACAGAACCTATGTTGCTGATGCTGACAAAGAACAATGACATTTAATGACACTGATTTGGCCCTCTTTGCAAAGTCTACCTGCAGCTGATCATCTGGGGTGGAAAATTTTCTTGAGCCTATTTTCCATTTTCCATACTGTCCGGGTAGTTGGAAGAAAGGTTTCCTGACCATGACAGGATATCCTTTTGACTTGCTTCCTGAACGCCGCTGACTCATCTGGTTATCCCTCCTAATGAGCAGGTGACACCTTAAATGCCAGCCTCTGCCACAAGTGAATGAATGTGTGTGTGAGTGAGAATGAGTAAATGCTGGCTTGTGTTCTAACCCTTTGAGAGGTTAAGATTAGCAAAGTGCTATGTAAATGCAGTCCATTTACTATTTACTGCTTGGGATTTTTCAAGGTGATCTATATGTCCATGTCCTTGTACAACAAAATAAAAGCTGCAGTATCCATGCCACATAACAGATCGCATATACCTACACACGTAATTAAATTTATAATAGAATATTAATGAAGTAGAATAATATAATTATTTTTATTCACATATACACATGTACAGCAAGGAATTAACTCTGTACATTTTTTTGAATTTAGGCTAGAAGGAAGATAAACAGCAGCAACATAATAGTGATTCTAACATGGATGATATCTTCACATTAAAAATTTGGCATCTGGCAACAGTATCCATCAACTTTATCTGTGTTTAATCAAAAGGCAGCACTGATGTAAGACCTAGAATCCAACTGAGGAGCTCTCATCATAATATAGTAAGATTTTCAGTGGCAGCTTTAGCTTTTATTCACTTGTGGATTTTTGTCCTGTTACTGTTTTGTTCTGCAGGTTGAAAACATATTAAAAAAAACATCATTACTTCCTTACTTCTCTGAGCCTGGGATTATTAAAGAGAAGAAGAAAGCAGACTACTTCAACTTGCTGTAAATGTGGAAAACATGAGCCTTTTTTAAAAAGAGCATTTTGCTTTGTGCTTTTTTTGTACATCAGTCCAGCTGCTGCTCTGCTGGATGATGACACTGTTGCCTCAAAAAGCTGCTGTCGTCAGTTGTCAGTCATCACATAATTTCAGATGTTTCTCTGAAGTCTGGATCAGTAAATATCAGGCTAAGGAGGGTAAATGAGCCAAGTGCAATCCAAAATATTCTTGACACCATATTAAACTGTTAATATAACAAGTAATAGTATCACAATTACAGGAATCTGCCTGCTTGACACTTTAAGTACAGGATTTTTCTTGTAGTGCTTGATTTTTACAGTGTCTCAGGTAGAAGATCAGAATACTTCCTCCACTGTTGCAACTACGTCAAGCAGTCATTAGATTTTGGCTGTTGTCAATTCAAGTTTTATTCACTGGACTAATGACCAAAAGCCCTGGCATCGAGCTGTTTAATGAACAATGTGATGTGGGCTTATCTGGGTCAGTGCATGTAACTGCTGCAGGTCAGATCTGAAGAAAAAGAAGTCTGACTGCCTGTTCCTGTTTTAGAGCCAAAGTCTCAGGCTGTGAGACGACGCCAGGCCAGACTTTCATGTCCAAGGCCGATGTGTTCATGGTGCCACAGTGTTTAGTTCCCAGATAAAACAAAAGGTACGAGCTGGAAATTTAAATAGGATGTTTTTGCCTTTTGTTTTTTTGCATCAGTTTGTAAGTGCTGGCTGAGCTGAAGTGTTTGACCCTGGACTTATAAACACGTTCTCCTCATTTTGGACTGTCAAACAGTTTTTGACCTCTAGACATTTTCCTGTTTTGGGATCTTGTCATCCCTTTTTAACAATGTGGCCCTTTGGATGGCAGTGAGTGTCTTTTGGCAAACCACTTTGCTCCAATCTGAAATATCTTAATAACAATTGAGTTGAATTTCCAACACATTTCCTTGCCAAATGCGGCTTTTGTCACGCCCCTCATACAGATTGTATAAGGGACATGACAAAGTGTTGGTATTTCACGAGCTGGGAGAGACTGGGCTGAAATTTCAATGAAAACTGGTGCACACATTAATGTCCCATCACGATTAGAAACTTGAGCAATCCATTATCTTTTGATTTAGCAACCAACCTAATATATAGTATATATATTTGATTTCTGTCTAAATATCTCAAAATACAGATGACATTCCCATCAGTCTTTGCTAACTAGCAGTTAATATTAGCATGCTAATTTAAAGCAAATCCTATCACCTTTAAAGTTATATCATCTGCAGCAGCATGCTAACATTGTTGTTAACATTAAAAACTTCTGTATGCTAACTTCATTTAACACAAAACACTCCTTGAGAAACCATATTTTTAATTTCTACATTTGCAAAGATGCACTATTTATCATTTTGTTTTGCTCTTGTGGAGGATAAAATTTGCTTGACTTTGGGTCTCACACAGATCTCCTTTACTAAATTAATAAATTGACATTCATCTGAGGCAGTCCTAACAAAAAAATGCCCTTGCATTCACCATAAAATGTCCTTTTGTGTTGTCAGTGCAGAGCTAATAAAAACTCTCCTCCCCGCTGCCGCCTGGGGCTGGAATTTCCCCAAAACTGGTCAACACATTGATGTCCCCTCATGATAAATTAGAATAACTTTGGTGATCCCTCAACTTTTGATCTAGTAACACTTACAGGTCAAATTTGAATTTGTACAAATATTTGATTTCTGCCTAAATACCAAAAGGATGACATTTCCATCAACCTCGGCTGTACTTCTTTTGTTGCTTATGAGCTAATCTTAGCATGCTAACACACAAATCAAAACTGGTGAACATCATCAGGATGCAAGCATTGTTGTTAGCATGCATATCTTAAATATTTGCAAGCTACTGACAATGCTAGACTTGTTTGACACAAGCACTCATCAAGAAATCCCTTTATGTATTTTAAGATATTTCTGATGGTTTTTATTTTTGGATAGGACAGCTGAAGGATTGGACAGGAAATGAGGGAAAGAAAGAGAGAATGATATGCAGCAAAAGGCCACAGGGTGGAATCGAACCCAGTGCCACTGCACTGCCGCTCTACCAACTGAACTACTTAAGCACCCCAGAAATCCTCTTGTTTTTTAATTTTAGGTCTGATAAAATGTATCCTTTATTGTTTTAAGTTGCTTTTGTGGAGGATAAGATTTGTTTGACGTGTGGTCTCACACAGATCTGCTATACTGAATTGCCTACATTCATCTAAGGCAGTCTTAACTACAAACATGCCCTTGCATTTGCTGTAACGTGTCCTTTTATGCTGTCAGCGCAGAGCTGAAAAAACCCCTCTCCCATGCTGCCATCTATCTCTCCTTCGTCTCCTGTCACCATTTAAGAGCCAAACCAGGTGAACATGAGCACTTTTTCCCCCTTCTCTGCACTTTGCCCCCACGGCAAGTGCAATCTCACGCCAACAGGACAAAATGAATCATTTCATTCCCATTTTCTTACTGTCAGCCATGGCAACAGCTCTCCGGAGCCATCTCAGCTGCGCCTCTCAAGGCAACAATCGCTCTCCTCCTTTCATTATCCCATCCATTAGTGCTTTTTGCCATTGTCATTTGGATTCCAGGCTTACTTTTAACTGCGGACTCCCGTGTGGTGTCCTTGATACTCATCTCATACAGACAAATTAGCTGCAACGCCCTGGGGTCTTTTACATTCAGCATGCAGATACACTGTCTGTACAATGTACTGTGAGATAAGTTACATGTTATAATTACTGACCATGTGAAAAAATCATTAGGGTGGAAAACTATAGACTTAATTTTAATTCCATAGGGAAACAAGGATGTAACTCCACAAAGAATGAAGGAATAATAGCTTGATAGCCAGCTTTTGTGAGCAAGAACACTTTGCATGTAAATCTCTCAGCTTCCAGCATCAAACTGAAACTATTTTGTTCCCTCACAAAATCTCAAGGACTGCTGTAACTTATCTCATGAATTGCATGACACAGCTTTTTTGTGGCACCATGATGCAATTGGGTTTCCTGGCTTGGAAATAGGAATTGTTTTATAATCCTCTTTGCAACAACGTAACCATTGTGTTCCCTAACACACACTGAGTGCTGATATAAGATATGACCTCACTGGGTGTTAGATCTAACGTGCACTTCTGTAAAATAGGCTCGACACTGTCACAAGTCACTATCCCACGGCGGAGAAATCACTTGTGACTGTAGTTTTTTTGTCCCTTTCTCTTGCTTCACTGAGTCTGATCTTACTTCAAAGACTTCTGGACATCAAACACCTTTAGGATGATGCTAAGATTAGGATTCTAAGAGCCAAATTTATGTGATTTTTGCCTGTTTTTGACATTTTTAAATACACTACTGCTTGGTATTATTCTATTTCCCATTATCATAAGAGAGGATAATCTCATTTGAAGGCTGGATGGAAGTTTTTGCTATTTCATGGTGGTGGCTCTTCAGGAAATGCAATAATTTATTCACAATAGGAGATCATTTGGGAGTGAAATGAGATTGACCTCATCCACGGATGCACAAAGCGTTTATCCCCATTAAAGCACCCGGTGTGAAGTGAGTGTGCAAAATACGTGGTATCAGGGATACTAACTCTTTTCCTTCTTGACAAATGACGTTAAAGCAGGTTAAAGCCATTACTCGAAATTGATTTTCTTTCTTTAAGCAGTAGCAGTTTTAAAGAGTAGGTGTAGATAAAGAGATTCAGTGTATATTACAGCATTAATGAGTGCAGCTGCATGAAAGAAGAGCCTCTATTTAGCTTGATTATGCAGTGTTATAATTACTGTAATGGGGAATTTAAAACACTCTCGAGAACTAGGCCTGCAACCCATGATTGTTCTGATTTTTAATTGATTGGTTTATAAAATGTAAAACTAAAAAAACCCCCAACATTTTTTCAGATCCCAGTGACCCATTTAAATAAGTTCTTTGGTTCAACCAACAACCCAAAGATTCCTCATTTACAATCAGAAATGAGAAAGAAAAGCATCCTAACATTTAAACTAAGCTAAGCTAAGCTAAGCTAAGATAAGATAGACTTATTTAATCCTGAAGAAACTTGCATGTTACAGCTGCTCAAAAAAGAAAACAGGTAAAGAAAGTAAATATAAAAAGTAAGTTGATATTGAAAAGTAAATAAAACAATAAAACAATAAAAATATGAATTTAAAAAAAGAAGGTCAAGGCAGCCTTTAACACCTATGAACACAGTGTTGTAGAACCCTGCAGATAACAAGGATCATGTAATCAGAGCATTATTAGAAAACTTCTGTCAGCTTTAAAGTTAGCGAACACTGCGTTCACAGGTTCACACCCTGTTATCTACAATGAAGAGAAACTCGTTAAACCAAAGCTTATCTGTGTTTGCTGGTGTAGAGGTTACAGACTGATATAAGGGTCATATTTTCATATCAGTAAATGACACACACATCACTGTCAAAACCTCACAACTCTAGTTTGAGATTTTGACTGCAGTAAACTGAGCAAAGATTACTGAGTGAATATAAAAAGTTTTCTTCAAAGCTCCATTAAATTTGGGTTTGATGTCAAATCATCAAATCATATCTTTAAATATTGAACTAAATGCATCGCTTATACAGATTTTTCAAAAACTGTGACTCTACTGAGGCACAAAGCCTTGTTCGCTTTGCTTTAGGTCAGATTGTAACAAGTTTAAATGAAAAAAAATACACAATTTCATTAAAGTTCTTGTACAGTTTCTTCAGTTGAGACAACCCTTCATTCATGAAAACTTTGGTTAAAGGTAGAGTCAGTAGCATTCGTTGCTGTTTGTAGACACAGCATTCAAACTGGGCCCCTCCTCCCAGCTCAACGCACCTTAAGTATTGTATCTTAGCCTGCACTACGTATACTGCTATAACGCTTACCTAATGTTAAACAGCAAGCTACATAGGAATATTACATTTGTTTAATGGAGAAGTTGATAATTTAGCAAGCTAACAAGCTAACTGCCAGTGTTTAGCACCAACCTGTCCATCACAAAGCAGCCCAACTCTGCATCCCTCTTCCCAGCCTCTCTTTCAGTGCTCCAAAACAGCTGAAAGCCAAACCGAGACTCACTCCTGCTCTGGAACAAGTTTTATCTGCTTGCTCACTAGGGCTTTATTTCCTTTTCTTTGCGCTTTGTCCACATTGGTAACTTTCTCCGGTCTGGACGGTGTCAAGTAGCTGCGCTCAGCGGTGCTCTCACGCTATTGTTACTTAAAATTTGATTGCGCGTCTACATGGCTCTTTATGGTAACTCATCCCGAGCAGGTCCTGAGTCAGCCAAAACGTCAAAATACAGGCAGAGCGCAGTCTGTCTCCATACACAGTCATTGCAGCACATATACAGAGGCCCAGAAGTGATGATTGAGCAGCATTATTTTTGGATGTGTCTATATTTTATTTTCTAGTAAAATCCTACTGACTCCACCTTTAAGGTTAGGTTTGGTTAGGATTAGGCATAAATTGGTTGAGGTTAGGGTTAGGGTTAGAGGATTTGGGTTAGGCTGTACAAATAAATGGAAAGCGATTTTTATTTGTGGTGTAATGAAATTACATACAAAGTCAGTGGCATGACGTGACATCCCGTATGGGGCCGCGACAGACCTGTAGTGCAACAGAATGGGTGCGACTTGATGCACGAGGAGGCGATTTGCGTGTCACGCAAATTTAAAATATTCAACTTCAACGACATATTCCCATTGCGACAGCCAAAAAGCGTTCAGAGTTTACACCAATGTTGTAGGGTGCATAATTGCGGAGCAAAACGGGGTGACACTTACCAGAGACAGATGGATAGGTGCTCCGCAGCCATCCTACAAATCTGAACATCAATCTTAGCCAACAGTCCATCAAACTGGTCAGCCCCAGGTAGCGCTGGAAATGGTAAACTCTCCTGCACTACATCAGCAGTGGAGGTCCTACCTGGGTTGGGGAACTTAACAACGTCAGGTTCAGGGTAATAAAATCATGGCTCCATGTCAGCCACGGTTAGTGTTAACTCGTAGCGTCAGGAGGAAGAAGGACCTTCCATTTTCTAACGTGAACCACAGCTGATGTAATCAGCCCTTCTGCACTGTATCAGTTATAGACGTCCCAGAAACATTGGAAAACTTAATGACGCCATGTCTGTGTTCATAACATAATCCTGGGGTGTAAAAAGTCGTGGTGTCGGAGCTCCACCGTATTCACACACAGCAACAGCTGTTTTGGCCACTTTGTCTGATTCAAAGTCTGTTCGGCAAATTCTGGAAACGTTAGTGCCATCAGGATGTCATTGGAGAAGGCGGTGAATCTCTCCAAGCTGTGTGCGCCTCTGCACGATGTTGTGCACCCAGACACGATGGCTTGATGACCAAGTCGCCCAATCACGCGACGCAAATTCTGCTTGTCGCTTCGGTGTGTACACAGCTTAAAAGTTCATATTCATCTTGAAAGGAATGGAGGAGGCAGTGAGCAGTTGGATGTCTGTGGTATTGGTGCATCTCACAACATGCGGCCAACAGTGAGCCAGCAGAACAATGGGACGGGGAATCAGTGGTACGACCCCTTTGTTTAATGTAAGTTTTAAATTTCATTTCATGTTTTCACCTATAAGACCATTTAAATGTCTGCTTACGTCCACTGTGAAGCAAGGCGGGAAGTGCCGCTTCGCAGATCTCGTGAGAATGTGTTGCTG
>JAQLOL010000004.1:19041495-19053477 GCA_029783665.1 Naso thynnoides
AGCCCAACTCTGCATCTCTCTTCCTAGCCTCTCTTTCAGTGCTCCAAAATGGCTGAAAGCCAAACCAAGACTCACTCTCGCTCTGGAACAAGTTTTATCCGCTTGCTCACTAGGGCTATATTTCCTTTTTTCTGCGCTATGTCCACATTTCTCCGGTCTGGCAGGCGTCCAGTAGCTGTGCTCTGCTGCTCTCAACCTCACCTGCGTGCTGCCATTGGCTCGTGGAAACGCACCACTTCACTGTGGTCACTCTATCTACGCTTTGGAGAAGCACGGTTGTGCAATCGTTACTTAAAAATTGATTGCACGTCTACACTGCTCTTTACGGTAACTCGTCCCGAGCAGGTCCTGAGTCAGCCAAAACATCAAAATACAGGCAGAGGTCAGTTTGTTTCCATACACAGTCTCCAACACACATACACAGAGGCCCAGAAGTGATGATTAAGCAGCATTACTTTTGTATATGTCTATATTTTAGTTTTTATTAAAATCCTACTGACTCTACCTTTAATTTTGACAAGAAAGTTTTTGTGAATGTTAATGCTTGAACAAGAATAGTTTGGGTATTGGTTACGGAGCTCAAGCGTTGCGTCAATGCTGAAAGAATCAAAAACTTTCAAATGATACAGCAATGATTTGTCAGGATATATATTTTAAGCATGATTAACCACCAAGGGGCAAAGTGTTTTCTATGACTCACTGAGTAAAACAGGTAGTTACATAGTGAGTCATATGAAAGCAGTATCTGGTCTGAAAACACTGTTTAGAACTTTATCCCAAGAGGTAAAAATACTGTGAGTGATAATCTTTATTTTTGGCATTTTACCTCCATTTGACAGCTCACAGTAGAGACAGACAGATGGGAGAGCAAAAACGGAGCTGAATTGTTACAAAACTTAAGTTGATCCGGTGTTTTTGCAATTATGCACAGCAGACACCAATAATTCTACTTTTCAACCACTTTTCAAAGACAGAATCTTAACAAAAATCTTCTTAAAAGCAAATTTAATTAAACTACATCTGAGAGACCAGTAAAACACTAAGTGAAAGTGATAAAGAAGCCAAAAAGGTCACATATAAAACAAAGATTTTGAGAATTTAAACATTATTTGAACATCTTGGCTATTTTACTATGACATAATGTGATATGCTAACTTTGTTCCTTTAGATTAAGGTTCAGGCAGTGCTTTTTTGATTTCACCATAGTCTGAGGAGAAATCTGCCTTTCAGAATTCAGCATTATATTCTGTAGTGCCTTTTAAGTAATTAAAATGTCTTAAAAATCAATATACATACTGGCCAGTTTAATGAGGTTTAAAGTGGCCTATACAGGATGGTGATACCACAGACAATCATTAATCATGTCCAATACAGTATCTCCTGCTCATGCATTACAAGCAATTTGCATATTGTGTGCTCTGGGGCACTCGAGTCTGGATCAGTAAATATCAGGGCTTGTGCATCTGCAGGAGGGTAAATAGGCCACACACCATCTGACACGTCCCTGACACCACATTGAGCTCTTGTTACAGACTCATTAGAAGTATTCATATGTGTTAATTGGGTCATCTTGACCCTGGTAAGGACAGGAAAGTGCAGAGTGGTGAAGTGTGGCTCCCATTCTCTCCTCCATAGGTGCCCTGCAGTCATGCAACCAAGCAGGAGGTGGGCCGGCCAGCACAAAACAGTGTGATGTAAGAGCTGCACAGGCTGGGAACTTTCTGAGGCAACACATACACGCACACACGTACTGAATCCATCTATATGTACGGGTGCAGAGAGTGTGACAATGACAGCCTTTGATATTTCTCTGTAGACAAGGATCTGCCTGAGGAGCCCCTACTGAGAAATGCTGAGATAAAGATGACAGGTTGAGGTGTTGCTCTGTCTCCTCTTATCCACTGTCTCATCTTTCTGTCTTTTTGTCTGGATTGCATAAATGCATATGTATGAGACAGACAGAGTTGAAATGCAGTTCTTACATTCAGAAGGGGGAAATATCCTAAAATGTCCCATTCAGGTGAAAATATTGCAACTCAAGATTTTACCCATGTCAAGCAAATTTTAAAAAACAGCCAACACAGAGTGAGTGTGAACAATGATGCAATTCCTAAAAGGTTTAAGGAACCCAACAAACTGAGAAAATAAAAATAAAAGTTAAAAAAGTAGAGCCAGATTGCTCCTTTCTCTCTTAGATGACTGTCTGTTTGCTGCAGGTGGTTAATCTGCAGTAGGCTCAGTTTCAGTTTCTGTGCTTACTGAGACTAAAAACTTGTCCAGTAGCAGTTAAAATGAACTCAGACTGTGCTTATGAGATAAGGTTATTGAACAATACTGTCCTTTGTGAAATGATAAATTTGTTGACAATGAGTCATTTTTGTCATACGGTTCATAATTAAAGCTGTTGTAGGCAGTTTATTTTTTGTGTCATCGGGGAAAACTCCCATAGTAACCTTTTGGCATATTTTAATTCAGGTGGTCTGACAGAACAGTGACAGACTTTTTTTGGCCAATCAGAAGTCATTTCAAAGAGCACATGTCCTTTTTGGCTGCTCTACACGGCACCTCTAGATGTTGGATGAGGTTGCTGCAAGCTGATTGGTTGTGGAAACAAGTGACATGCCTCAAATCTAAAACTAGCCTTTGCTGACAATAGTGTCTGCAGGCGACACTGTCAGCCTGCTTGAGTCAAGCTGAGACGGACCTGTTTACACTGCTGCAACTTTCCCTGCAACCATTTCGTCTTGGTGTGAATCTCTGGTGTAAATGGACCTTAAAAGAGAAAACAACAATAAATGAAATAAAACGCGAGCTGAAGCAAAAACAAGGAGGGGATGGTGCAGTGGAGTTGCTTCCTCAGGGGTCTCCTGCTACAGCTAGCTTGGTTTCCAGTTATTGCCTGCAGCTTTAAATCATAGTTTTTGTTGTCCTCACAACTTGTTTTCACTGCCCCCTTGTGGTCAAAAACATTCGTTTTTGTATGTTCAAACCATTGATGGTTTCTTAATTGATTACCCAGAAAATGTACTATTGACATGATGCATAAATATTATAACTATAGACGATTTTATCCATATCTCCTACAACTAGTGTAGCTACAAATTTTCAGTTCAAACTTAACTTATCTTCAGAGCTTTCCATCCTTGCTTAAATTCAGTGTAAATGGGAGCGTGTTAACAGATTTGCATATTCTTGCCCTCCTAAGGGTTTATATATATGTTAAGGTAAAGTCACTCCAGCTGTGTTTCATCTACAACAACAATCCTTCCCAGCAGCTGCGACTGGACTGCTCATCCTCCTGCTGGGACGGTTGAATCTCCTTCATCCTCCTCTGCTGCTATTCTCAGTAGTTTTTTTTAACAAGCCATTGTTTCAAAGATCGAGCTATTTTCTTTGAAAATAAACGCCAAGCTGTCGTCAGTCGCTGTGGATTAGGGCATCAACACAGGCGCGTTTGGAGAGAGAAAGATCTTGATTGCTCATCCTTCTTTCTAAATTTGTATGGAAAAGTTTTTTCCATTTATCTTGAGTTTGTTGTTTTCTATAGTAAGCAGAAATTGATCTGCAATGAAAAGCATGAAGGATTTAACATGGCTTGAACACATGATTCACCTTTTCTGACAGTGAGCTCTTTAGCTGGCATTTAAACACTATTGTAAGCACTTGAGAGGAAGAAGTTGTGTACTTTCCAAACAGAGCTACTGTGATGTCTGTCCTTGCCTCAGCAAAATTAAGTTTTGCTTAACTGTTGAAGGGAAACCACTTGAGTAGAAACAATGATAGAGTGGGATTGACAAGACAAAGAAGGGAAGGGATTGGTGGGGAGAGAGATAGAAAAAAAGCAGATACAGACTGGAAGAAAAAATGTTACTCTTATACAAAGGCAGTGGCTCTGTCTCCTTGACTCAGAGTGCTGTCGACTCCCTCGTCTGTGTATGTTAGAAACCCCACCTCCCCCAGTCCTTCTCTCCTCCCCTCCCCTCCTCTCTCAGTCTTTGGCCAAGGAATCCCAGGCAGCGTTTAATTGCAGAGTGCAAAGGCTTTAGTTGGGCTAATGAGCTCAGCACCGGAGCTGGGACTCTTCCACGCAGTCTCTGACAGACAGAAACACATATGGAGTCCTTTTCTGGGGGAGCCTCACAAGGCGGCTGGATTCTAGGTGGAGGGGAGAGAAGGAATTCATAAATCCAGGTACAGCCGACTATGTGAGAGAATATACCAGAGGCAAGAGACGGAGTAAGAGGTGGAGAAAGAGAGGAGAGCGGGAGAGGGGAGGGGAGGGAACGGGAAATACACAGCCAGAGAGAGAGAGAGAGAGTGAGTGAGAGAGAGAGACCAGAAGCCAGCAGCAGCAAATGAGACAGAACAACGAGGCGGGAGAGGTAGAAAGAGAGACAGAGAGGGAGGGAGGTGGAGAGGGGCCCTGCGCAGGAGAGAGGACTACAGGCTGAGGAAGAAGAAGGAGTGGAGAAAAAAGTTACGAGAAGTACTGTAGGAGAAAGAAGGTCCGAGGAAAGAATAGAACAGGGGCAGAGATTAAGAACTACGGGAGAGAAGAAGAAGGGAAACAACACACAGGAAGGAAGGGGAGGGAGAAGTCTTGGGTAGAGAGGAAAAAAAAAGCTGAAGAAAAGTTTTTTTGTGGGAAGACGCAGATGAGGAAAACAGAGCGAGTGAATGACTGGGCTGGAGAGAGCAAGGACGGGAGGAAACCAGTTGTTTTCTAAGGCGTTTTCCACACAAGCCTTTGGACTTCTTTGGACATGTACACAGAAGGCGCACAAACAACGGGACACCACCGATTTCTTCAGCACATCAACACCTCCGCCCCCTGCCCCTGCCAGCACTGTGTCCACTATGAGCAGCCAGCGTATGGCCATCACGGTGGGCCAGGATACCAACCAGCATCAGCCAGACAGACAGACCACCCATCTCTGGAGTGCAGGAGAGACATCCAGGCTCCTCGGGTTAAAGACGTAGGAGGGAGAGCTTTCGTAGTGGACAGAGTGGAGAGGAGCGGTCATCGCAGCCCACAGAGGAGGCCTGTGTTCGCAGGGCCAGGCCCTTACAGCCGTTCAGATGACTTAAGCCAAATTTGCCCCTGGGAGTTGAACCCTGCCCAGTGGAGCTACCCACTGGAGTCTGGGGTGAGACACTACCCGTCTGTCAGAGAACAGTGTGGCTGTGTGGTGCGCAGCAACACCATAGTGCACCCCTTTAACCCCGGGATACCACATCCTCTCCCCCATCTTCAGGTCAAAGGTCAAGGGTACAGGCACAGGAGGACAGTCAAGTACATTTCCGTGGATGAGGAGGAGGAGGGTTGTGGATGCACCTATGAGAACCTTCATTATGAGTCACACAGTCCTCATGCAGTTCATTCACACAAGCCAAATGGCCACTGTGGACTGAGGCCTGTGTTCTTTGAGGGAGGGGAGGAAAGAGATAGCCATCAGGACTGGGGCAGACTGAAGGGTGGATCAGAGGAGAGCTGTAACGGACGCAGTGACTCTCACAAAGCTTTCTTCCCCACTGAGGTCCCACAAAAACAGTTGAACCTAAGCAAACAGAAGGGGCCCTGCGTCCCTCCCCCTGGCATCACTAGTCCAGAGCCCTCAAAGTCGACGACCAACGACGACTATCGGCGGATGGGTTCGGACGTGGTGAGGCAGAAGAAGAGACAGGATTTGGTGAGGGATCAGATCAGACAAGTGGTGACAGATCTAGAGGATGTGTTGGGGGGTTTGAAGCAAGTTCACGTGGAGATGAAAGAGGTAGGAGGGTCTATTATAATAGATGTTTATTCTTGTGTGTACATCAGGTGTCTAAACATGAAGGTCTGCATCAGGTGCAGATGTGCCTTCCTTTTATCGATGCTCCTCTGCGTGTTGTGACATTTAAAATGATTAACACAAAGCCCCGATACGGACAAAAGTGCAGATCATTTTAACACAGGTCATATAGCTGTAGGTGCATGAGAGCATATCAGCATGTGTGTGTGCGTGTGCGCAGACTGACTGCATTGTTTGTGACTCACTCATCATCTTTTACCGAGGCAGTGATTGAGAACGATTTGCACTGACCTTTTGCAGAATGCTGCTGAAATTGGCAGCATTCCGGCCCGCACATTAAAACGCCCTGCTTGAAACTGTTGCTAAATTATACCTTCCTCTTACAGTATCCATTTTGCATGCAGCTGTAAAATAGCATTGTTTCACAGTTGAATGCATGTGTGCAAGGCCATTGCAAGGTACTGAAGCAATGTTACTAAAAAAATTTTCTATGATTGTGAACTGAGTCTGCTGGAAACAAAAACACATCAAGATAAGCCAGCTTCCATTTGAGTGACTGGCTGAATTGTTTATTATTGCTTAGGTCAGAGACAAAATTGTGGCTTGAAATATAGTTTTGAGGTGGTGAAAGAGGTTCTCAGATTCTTTAATTAAGTACATATATTGGTGATACAATGTAAAAATACCCCATTACAAGCAAAACTCCTATATTTAAATCTTATTTTAGTGTACAAAAAGTGCAGAAATTAAAGCACTCATCCATTGAAAATGGCTCCTGTTACTGAAATGTGATAAACAATGACATCATTAGATTGCTATTAGTGATATATCATTACATAATCAGCATTTTTCTGTAATAGCTGGGTGAGATCGAGCTAACTGTAACTACTTATATAGTTTACAGTTTGATAGTTTAGTCCAGCGGTTTTCAGCCAGGGGGTCAGAATTATGGCCCCTCCAAAGGGTCAAAAGATAAATCTGGGGTGTTGTGAGGTGATAAACAGGAGAAAAAAAGAATAAAATTTTAAATTCTGCCACAGGAATCTGCATTACTTTGTTCTGAATATTCTCTTTTGGAATATTTTAGGAAATGTCAATCAGGTGGTTCCGCAAATGACTTTGAATTACTGCTTTGAAATTTAACAATGAATTGTATTTTATAATCTTATCAAATCCTTTCTTTATGTAAACTCACAAGCTGAAATGTTACAGATGACTTTAGCTGTCAAAGACAACATACAATATTTACCTCTAAAACTTAGTTTGGTAGAAAATATGAAGTGGAGTCAAGTGGAACGTGCAAGTAAAGTGCAAGCCCTGCTCTTGAGTCACTTTTTCCCGTGTCCACATGTTCTCAGGTACTTTTTAAAAAAATGTTGCTAAAAACCTACATACCCTATAAGTATGTGGAAATAATTTGAAAAAGTCAGTGTAAAGATATTCAGAAACGTTTGCACGGTTGACGTGTAGGCAGGAAAAAAGTTTTTGGTCTGTGGCGACGTATTATGCATTGTTATCTGCTATGTTTGAAGTCAGATTGTACGCCATTATCTCCTTTGTTTACTTAAGGTGATATAGTGCTGGCACTAACCTTGCTAACAGGACTTTTTACAGTTACTCTTTCACTCTATGGAGAAGGAAAAACCTCAGAATTTATGAGGGAGGGAACAATATAATCCAACACACCCACAGCTCAGTCCTTGCTGGGAGTGTTTCAGGTTTTACACAAAGCTTGTCAGACCTCTAGTTGCAATAGCTTGTACTTGTAGACTTGGTCTTAGTTTCCTTTTCACCACTGAAGTTTGAAAAACTACTGACTCTCCTTATTGTCATTCAGGTGGTTGAAGAGATTGATCGTCTCACAGCCAGTATCGACCTCAGCGAGGAGGTCCCCTGCATCACTCAGGGGTCATTCAGTAATTTTCACGGCTCAAATCATCTAGGTGACCTCAGGTTGGCCCCGCTTCCCAATCACAAGCCTGCTCCAGTCCAAGCATCACAACATATCACTGAGGACCGTATCATCTTAAGAACTAACTCTCCCTCCCCTGTTCACATGGCATCTGTCGTCAAAACCAGTCACTTCACCCCACCCAACCACAGCAAAGACATCAAACATGAAAGGCCAGGTGTGAACGGTCACCCACCCCAGTTTTATCCCTCTAGAGACTCCAACCACATAAGCCAAACTCATGCCAAACCCCACCCACAGAGCCTGGACCCTATGGTGATTATTGGTAACAGCACCTCAAATTCAAGGACTCAGAAGCCTCCTCTGTACCCTCAAAATGGGCAATGTGGGAAAGGCCCGTACCTGCCTCCAAAGCCTGCAAGGACCCCTGCCTATCCCGGCAGAGGCCGCCAGAACGCCAGCATGGTGTGAAGGAGGGGGGTGGTCTGCCCCAGTGCCATGGGGGCCTGAAACATGAGACCCTGCTGCAGCGAGTGGAGGTCAGAGCGGGACCTGGCAGGGGAACAACTCATGGTAAGTTCAGATACAAGAGGGCTCCTTTTCTTCTTTTACTGTGTTGATGTTTCCATCAGCACTCGCAGCTGATGACGTTTGCTGTGTTTACTGGCAGTGTAGTTTTTTCAAAGTCAGTAAATGAATTGCAGCGTTCCTCCCTACTACAAAAAAAAGGTTTATGTGTGTGTTTGATGTGTGTGTGTGTGTGTGTGTGTGTCAGTGTGTGGGCGGCAGTGGAGGGGGCGTAATGCGTCTGCTTTTGTTGATGTCACATGATTTCCCAGTAATCACTACACTGCAAAATGTGTCTGTTTTGGCAAGCAAGATGAGAAACGAGTGTTAATCCTTGAGTTTGGTTACACATGCGGTCAGAATCAGCCAGCAGGGTGAGAAAATTTCACTTGCAGAAGGAAAATTCAACTTTTTTAAAGCAGATTTAAGAATCTCTGACTGTACAAAACAGGATCAGTCATTTGATGTTATGTAGTTTGAAACAAAACTCTTAAAATTAGATGAGATTCAGTCAGAAACACTCTTGATTTGGACCATTTTTCTTATTTTAATCTATGGGCAGACGGCAGGATAAAATCTTAAAACAGACTTCTTTTTGCAGTGTATCTTCGTCACGACTTTGAAGGAACTGAGAGTTGGCAGGAGCTCAGATGTTTCTGGCGAAGGAAGACCCCACAGCAGCCTGACTCCAATCATGTCACACAAAAGAGGCATCATTATATTTACAGGATGATCATAGCTGTGAGTCAGAATTGGCTTGATTTATTGCACTGGGTTGGTGAGGAGGAACTGAACCTTTCTTCATGTGCCACAGTCAGATGTATCATTACCGACTGTGAAGCACAAGCAGACTTTATAACAAGATGACATCTGTGAAAAAGTCCCTCTAGCAGCGGGGAAAATTAGACGGATACAGTTAAGTTCTCCTCTAAAAAGTCCACCTTCACAGATGCTGCAGAGGGAGACGTGCATGTTTCCGCACTTCCCTCTTGTGCAGAGTATGTGTTACTGCAATCTATTTTTCTGACCTCTCCAAGTTGGGCAAGCACAATCTGGTTTTAATCATAAAACCTCTTGGCCACATGCCAGAACAGAGTGAGGCAAACTCTTGGTATATTTGTGACATCCATACAAACATCAGCACCACCACACGGCAAAGCAGCTCGCCACATTATGCTGCAGGGAGTGACACGCTTCAAGGCTGCAGCTTCAGGTTGAGGCTGGCTGCCAGAGAAACAGGTCAAAAAAGTGCACAGTGTAATGTAGCTTTTCTGATCAATACTGTCCTTTCTATTCACTTTCAAAGTCTTCTGAAGCGCCCGTTCCGTTGACATTTTAAAGGCCTGAATCATCTGAATTAGTCACCCAGAGCAGGTTCAATGTTAAAGTGGCTAGCACAACAGATTTGGTGCTAAGCAACCCAGCCATACGCACACACATTACGCACACACATTAATGCTATTATCCTTGTGAGGACCATCATAAGCACACTGCATTCTTAACCCTTCACTTATCAAACCTTAGCCAAAAAATAAAACCTCTATCAAAAACCAGTTTGTGTTTTTTATTCTCACAAGCTTCTTCTAATGTGCTAATCTACATGGGGTCCATGATAACAAATAACTAACAGGGGACAAAAATCTACACATTAGTATTGTTATAATAATTGCAAAACCAGTAGCAAAAACAAGAGACGAAAAGGAATATAAGATTCATCAAAATAAAAGGTGTGATTAAAATTTAACAAGACTGTTTTCCTACATGACTCAGAGAGAAATAAACTTTATTTTCAAGGTCTTAAAGGCACATCTTTACAAAGTTACAAACACACACACACACACACACACACACACACACACACACACACACGTGGGTATTTGTCATTTTAATTGTCTTGTTGATGATTACGTAACCCCCATTCCAAAAAAGTTTGGACAATGTGTTAAAATGTAATAAAAACAGAATTTATTGTGGATGATGTAAAATAAAAAAATTATTGTCTTGGTACTCTTTCCGATTTCAAAAAATCATCAGCAAATCACATTCTGTTTTATTTATGTTTACACGGCATCCCAATATTTTTGGAGCCGGGGTCATAATAGGATTAACATTTACTTACGTGGTGCCACAAAGGACTCATGGTAAAACTATTCACTGTAGGTAAAAACAAGACTTCTGTATTTAAAAGGAAAAAGGACACAGGTCTGAAAGAGTCTGCATGACAATCACAAATGTAGATGTTTATATTAAAACAAAGTTTGGATTGCTGACCTTGCAAATCAGGAAACTGTCCAGTTTGCCAGTCTCAGACTCAGTTGCGTGTGTGGTTTGTTGTTATGTTTTTATTTGCATAAACTGACATGAAAATGGTTCCTGTGTCAAATACAGCTAAAATGTGCTTTCGTGGTGCACATATTTAAATAAATGTGTGTTTGATTAGAGAACCACAAACTGAATGACACACAGCAAACCTAAAAGCGGCAATATTCCTGTTAAGCAGTTCAGTAGCAGTTTCGTTTGCTGCAGCTCTGAGCAAAATGTAACTGGCATGTTGTCTGTTTTCACTTCTGTGTTGTAATTTTATACTTTTATTTTAGTCAGAAATATTCAATCAGGGACTACAGCTCATGTCCTGTCCTTCTGGGTAAATCCAGAATGATTAAAACTGTTTCACTTTCACAGAAGAGGACAAGCATAAATTTAATTAAATCCCATAATGTCCTGCCTCTCAAGGTCCAAATCAATGCTGGCTTTACAATGACAGAAGTACATGAGCAAACACACACACACACACACACACACACACACACACACACAGAGTAAAACTTTATAAAACCTGGTTTACAGAGCTCCTACACCAGCCAGACGGCATGAGTCACATGGACACACGCAGACTGCTGAACTCTCAGTACAGCAGCGATAAACTCTTTCTGTGGTTCCACCAATGAATGACCTTACTGGAAAAACCTTGAGAAGTAGCACAGTTTGTACATACAGTATTTGATTGGGGAGCAGCAGTGAGTCACTGAAACGCTGAGCTCTGAATGTAAACACTGTTTTTCTTCCTCTTTTGTTGTGATGTTTCCAGCAGGAGCTGATGCCACTGAGACAAGCTGTCAGCTGGTGGAGACAGAGCACCGCCTGAAGGTGGGGGTATTTCCAAAGGGAAATCTGCCCCGAGAGTCGACTGTATGTCATGCAAGCACAGAGGCATGGAGGAGTGGCAGCGAAACCTCTGAGAATTTATGCTCGTGCTGTTACTGGTGATGTAGTGACATTAATGAGAAGAATAAACTGTGAACTTCTGCTTAATAACCACACATAGAAACATAAAGGTATCTTTTCATAGCAGTATTTATTTATTTCTACATTTTTTTATTCAAAGAAATCTATTTTTGGCAGCTTATCCCAGTTTGGATACTACCTATATGCTATAGTAAGATTTACATATTCTAAGCTATTGTACAGTTATTTTACAAATAGTTCAGACTGTTTTTCATACTGCTTTATGGTTGCAATGGGATGTCAGAAGAAAAGCTGAGATTAAATTTCATTATGATGAATTCTTCTGCACTTTTCTCATACAAATCAAGTCAAGTCAAGTCAATTTTATTTATATAGCGCCATATCACAACAATGTTATCTCATGACACTTTACAAATAGAGCGGTCTAGACCAGACTCTATGTATTTACAGAGACCCAACAGAACC
>JAQLOL010000004.1:19053577-19068106 GCA_029783665.1 Naso thynnoides
CTCTCTGCTGGACAAAACTACATAATGGCACAGTTTTTAATCATTAGCTCAAGCATTCCAGCCTTCAAAAGCATATTTAATATCGGTGCTAATTGGGAACAGGTAACACTTTATAATAAGTACACACCTTTAGGCATTAGTTAGATGTTAGTTAAGCATTAATTAATGCCGAATTATCATTTATAAAGCATTTTTCCTTCATGAAAAGTCTGTTGGGTTAGAGTTATGGTTATGGTTATGGTTAGTGTTAGGGTTAGGAGTAGGGGTAACCTTAACCTTAACCCAAACATCTCTGCACACGTGGCTGAAACAGCACCTGTATTTAATTGGTCATTCCAATGCAGGAACTGAACTACATAGGCATTTCAGACTGCACAAAAGTGAGAACATGTTGGTTTCGAGGACACAAAGACAGCGTTTGTTTAAAGAAAGACAATGGATTAAAAAGTTGAAAACAACGATGCCATGGGATTGAAATGAAACAAACTAGTAATCCAGGAAAAGGAACCCACTGATGTTTTGTGGATTAATTCTGCAAAATATTTCACCCAGTCCTAACCCAAAGGAGTTCTCATATAGGAACAATGCTTTGTAAATGGTGAATTCAATATTTTTTTATGCTTAACGAATGATGAATTCAGTATTTATTAATGCTTAACCAATGCCTAAAAGTGTCTAGTTATTATGAAGTGTCCCCGGAAAAGTTATACGCTGATACCAATATCAGGACAATGTTAGTCGACAACACTAACAAACTGATACATCGGCTGGACCCTAATCCCAAACAGTTAATTTCTCGTGGCCTTATCCTGTCAGGATGCCCACTCCCGTGTTCCCGACCAGTAAGGCCAGTGCCTGTGTCTCTGTTCATAATTCATCATAGATTTCACCACTCTGCTTTCACAACTTGTGCTGCTATCAGAACACACCCTGACAGCCAGTATTATACAGCCTCCTCATAAAACATCCCTCACTTTCTTTCTCTCACTTCCTGCCTGTGTCCCTGTTGGACAGCTATGGTGGCAGATGGAGGATGACACAGGCAAACTGTTACAGGTAACCATTCTGGCCACTCTGTCACTTGCTGTCTGTGTCTGCAGTCTATAGCATTGGCTGTAATTGTTTTATCATGACAGCTGAGAGGTGAGGGTTGTGAGGAGTCGATAAGCTGCCAAAGATTGGCTGGATAGATGAGGTCAAGCCCCAGAGTCCATTACTTCTTGTCAAGAGGAACATTCATGGCCACGGTAGGTACTTGGTTGGCAAAGAAGGGTGAGTGGAAGGGTATTCAGTTGACTGCAATCTGCAGAGTCACCAAAAGATGTCACTAAATCCTACACACTGGACCTTTACAATAAACTTTGACCTCATTAGTGGCCTAACCTCAGAGAATTAGATTCAGCAGTGTATATGATTTCAGTGCAAAAAAAAATAAAAAAAAAATATGCAGTTTAAACTGCTTGTTCAGCACCAAACAACAGACAGATGCAGTTAGCAACAAGCTCGCGGACAAGACAAAGCGTTAGCAGCTAAAAAAAACAAACAAAACAGATATGTCACCCAGGAGTTGAGAGCATGAAGTAAAAAAAAGTGAATATTGGACTTAAACTGATCAGGTGTCTAAAGACATGATTCCATAGGAATGATGTACTCTATAAATGCTGGATTTCTATAGGTGAATTATCAGACTACGCCACACTAATGTCACACAGTTTCGACTGCCCATTACAGCTGCAGGAAAAAATGTTTGTGGCAAGCATGTCATGTTGTGCAGTGAAACGCCAGAATCGTACAGCAGTTTTAAAAAAAAAACCCATAGACCTTACATTTCACACAAAACCGTCAAATCACACTCCTTTTCATGCTAAAGCTCTCGGAAGAGATGATTGGAATGATATCTAAATTATAAATACCCAACTTTGCAGTACTCATTTCATTTCAGGTAAGCGAACATTCAATCAGCCAGTATGTTGTGACATGCAGGCAAAAGTTTAAAACTAAAATCTAAATGTATAAGGTAGCAGTAATTCAAAAGCTGTCCTCATCTATTTGAAATTTCTGCAACCGAAGTACATTTGCATCCACAGTGTTTACTTACATATAGCTGGTCTATATTAGCAACAGTTTAACCCTTTACTCACATTTTTGCTCTGGTGCTTTGGGTTTTGGTTACAAAATCTCTTAAAAACCATAAAACCAGAAACCAGAAACCATAAAAGTGTGGCTCTACAGCTACATGCACACAGCTTCAACATGTGATGAAGTCAACATTTTGACAGATGGTCCACAAGTCAGTTGGTGAGGAAGAAGAACAGACACTTGCACACTCCTCCCAACTGGCTGTGAGACTTTGGCCTGTTTATCCAGTCAAATCCAGTTTGGATTGATTGCTTGTGTCTTTGCTTTGGGAAGCAGCAGCCGTGTTTGGTAAAATAAGTTTATTTTAATTTTCAAGCTTTTACATACTATCCTGATAGACTTCTAAATAATAAAATACATGACAATTTAAAAAGATTGACTCAAATTTTAAATTGGTAGGCATGAATATTGCATTTATTACATATGTGTAAATGCACAGCTTACTGTGTTGTATTAGACATAAATCTCTTGAGATAAACATAAAGATTTTTTTTCAAAATAAAAATAAAATCAACACCTTCCGAACTTATTGTGAGGGGACAATTTGGACTTTTGACCTCAGTGTTTCCAAAAGGCTGCAGCCTTACTGAAAAATATTCACTTTCAAAATTATGTTTAACAGAGAAAAGCAGAATATTCACACATTTGAGAAGCTGAAACAAGAGGTTGTGTGTTTTTTTGCAAGTCTATTAAGTGGCCATTTGTTGTAAAGCTGGAGTGGTGAATCATAAATACATGCATCTCCAAAATCCTGTATTTTCTTGCAGCTGCAAAGACTAAATATTTTTACAGTTTAGTCATGAACTGTGTCAGAATATTTTCCATATTCCAGATACAACAGCCATCTGCTTGCTATTCATAGGAGATGTCTGTTTTGGCAGTGAGATAAAAGTATGTTTTTTAAAAGACCTTTCTTTCAACTCTTCTATGCGACTGAAATCAACTTTCAAAAATGAGTGTCTCATGATAAGATGCTGTATGAATACCAAGTTGAAGTCGTAAAACAGCCATCAATCCTCGGAGCGATCTTTCAAAGGTCTGTAGGCCTGGATTTCAGATAATGTCTGCTGCACCTAAAGCCTGGTGGGCTTTGAGAAAGGCCACATCTTGGCCTGCTGTCCAAGCCCTGTCAGAGAGACGGCACACCGGCTGAGCCCTTGGCCGTGCCGCCTTTGTAAATACTGGAGTGACTCTGGAATGTCAGACAGAGATTCAGACCAAGAACAACAGCGGCTCTTAGTGCTGCCACCCCCCATTTGTCTCATCTACCCAAAAATAATACACAAGTAGGATGCTGTTAATACCGCAGATGTTCGGTCTGGTGGAGTATTGTTTCCTGGTGTGCTTAGGTCCTGGATAGGGGACAACTGCCGTCTCAGAGGTTACGGCCTGATCCTGAAAAACAGCTAAGTGCTAATGTATCCAACCAGCCTGCAAAAACACAGAACCAGGCAGGAAGAGACAGCAGCTTGACAGGGAAATCCTGGGGCCCTATTTCAGTTTTCTTAACTTCAATTTTTCAAAGACAATCAAACCGAAATTCATTTTATTGTTTGTTGCCACTAAACGAGAAGCTCACAATGAAAACAGTTTTGCTGTGTCCATTATAAATGCAGAATGAAAACTGCGAATTAGACAGATTGGTTCCAAGGAAAATTAAGACAAGAGTTTTAAGTAGTAGATGAAGAGCTTACAAAAAGACATTACAGTGGATCAGCAATAAAAGAATAGCAAAATTCTTTGAGCCATCTGCCAAATACCACCCAAGTCACAATACCACCCAGCTCGAAAGGGAAACAGAATTCATCATCAGTCCCACTTGAAGATGACTCTCTGCATTTTGGCCCAGAGCTCGATGTAGTTTTCGCTCTGTGAATTTATGACACCGCTAATGCATCTGCTGGTTGGGGAAGTGACCCCCGGTGAGGAAGTAGACCAGATCTGCCCTACACGCCATCGCTGGTCTCCGGCTGACCTCAGCGCTGTTCTTAATCTCGACAGGATGACAGAACGGCTGAGGAATTTCTCTGCTCTGTGCCTAAACCAACCTGTCAAGACACTCTCTTAAAGCCGAGCACGTTCCTCTGTTACGTCCCAGCCGGCTCTCACGTGGCCCCGCTTTGTTGAAATATGACCTGCAAATACCAAACTCTGGCCCTAGTAACCTCCAAACACTGCCCACCTACGTGTAGATGCATCTGGAAAATGTCTCTCCTGGCCACAGTATGTTCAGTGTATGCTGCAGGCACATGGCAAAACCCATCCAGTCCTCACCTTACCTACCTGTACGCTGGACTGTGTTCGTTGAGGCCAAATGAGAGGTGCCAGTCTTTTTCATTCTGGCCTGCTATGTGCTCGTGGAAGGGAGAGACTGTGTCCAGATGTTGGTGTGGAGCTGCACAGCTGAGCAAACAGTCACTGTCTTCTCTACAGCATGACATGTTTAAAATGACATGCTGGTCCAAAAAGGAGGAGACCAGCTGAGCTCCGAGGAACACAGTCGGCCAAACACTCATCACCTGATCAGCCGGCTTAAAGTTCAACATCCCTTGAATTTGTTTTGGCGGTTGGGAGGCAGTGTTAGTCTGGCTTACAAATGAATTAAAAACAATGTCAAGGGAGTGAAAAGTAAGTAAAAAGCTGAACATTAATGCCAAATGATGTAACAAGCTAGAAATCCTGCAGAGTCTTTTTGACTTTAGCAGAAGAGATCAGCGTAAATCAAGTTTTTTGTCATTTTGCACTCACTGAACACTGTTTTAATACAAGCATAACATCAGGGATTACAGTGTACACTAGCCAGTCTGACGCCATGGTCCAGACTGAAATATCCCAACAACTGAACTATTGAATGGATTGCCCGGAAATTTTGTAAAGACATTAATGGTCTCCTGAGGATGATGCCTAATCACTTTGTTGATCCTATTTCTTCCTTTTGTGGCACCATGAGATTGATATTTTTTTATTTTCCAGTAAATTTTGTCCAGGTATTTGAATGGATTGCCATGAAATAGGGTACACACACATTATTGTTACCCTCAGGATCATCATTACAAACTGGTAATCCATTTATCTTTCATCTAGCTGCATCATCAGGTCTACGGTTTTGGTTTCTGACCGAATATCTGCAGAAATAACATTTTCATGAACCTCAGCAGCACCTTGTTAAAAGCTCTGATTCGGAAATGTTCAACCCGGTTAAAACCATCCTTTCAATGTGAACTCAACACTTCTGTGTCGTGACATGTATCAGTCTGGACTTTCAGCTGCTGAAAATGATTTCGGTTGGCGGTAGCTGGGAGGGAGTACACACCGTGAGTGACTGCTGACTACTAGCGAGCATCCGTGTTGTTTTTTTTGAAGCGCTATTAACACCAATCTGCATGACTGCGATCCCCTCGCTTTGAAGCATCTTGTATCCGCTAGTGCACCATTAGTGCAACGAGTGGCGAAACAACTACAAAAATAGGATTTGTGCATGACTGTCCATTGTTCGAACCACCCATTATTCAGACCACTCAACTGTCTGACAAATACCCATCAATCCAAAAATACATTCACATGTCTCTTTCACCTACAGCTGCCTCATTTCATTTCATTCATTTAGGCCTGTTCTGTGTCTTAGCCCCATTCTGACTCAGAATGGGGCTAAGACACAGTCAGACCAATGACTGTCAGACCAATGAGATGTCAGACCAATGAGCATTTGTCGGACGATTGAGTGATTGGAATAATGGGGTGTTGGAACACTGACATGGCACTGATTTTTCCAGGGCACATCTTTTCATCACCAACAAAGGAAGTTGATAAATCCAGTAGGAAGAGCCTAAAAATGTCTTTTCCTCTGAGAAATTCTGGTAGTACATAAACTTGTTCTTGTTTAATTGTTGATATCGAGTCTATTTCTGAAATAACTGCATTTATTGCTGTGTTTACTGATGTTAACATTAGTGCTCCTTGCTGTGGGACCCACCACTACTTTTTAGCAGTGCATATAATTGATTATTTTCAAAATCATATTCAGTGGTTGGAAGTCCAGACTTTGTCACAGCGTGACAGAAATGTTGAGCTCAAGCAAAAAGGATTGTTTTAATTAGGCTACCAAATATTAGCATACTCACATGCAAAACTAAGAAGCAATCATGGTAAAATGTGTCCTGCATCAGCATGTTTACACTGAAACTGTAAGGGTACTAGCATGCTAATGTTAGCATTTAGTTCAAACATTTAGAGTTTCTTGCATGTAAGATGTAACTTTTACAGACGGTGCAGCGATCCTGTGCCGAAATAGTTGCCGTCTGTAAAAACTGTCCTGAAAAACCCTTTGCAGACAGAAACGGAGTCGACTAAATGGGGACTGGGGGGATTTTCCAGACACTCTCAAAAACATAGACAATCCATTCTGGCAGGGAAGCGCTTTGGCAACTTCCAACGTAAACCTGTTCACCTTTTCAATTGCACTTAATCTCCCCGCTTCGCTGCTTTCTTAAGCTGAGCCTGAGCTCTGTTTCGTTGTAAATGCCCGACATCTGTGCATTTAACTGTGTATACATCGTGTGGGGCCTGCACGTTTTCCAGTATGTCAGGCAAAACCATTTCATGATATATAAAGGCTGTCTGAGAGAGGGATTTGTTCAAGGTGAAAACATCTTTGACTCAGGTGAAGTGCAACCTCAGAATGAGTACAATCTACACACGTTGAGCGTTCCTCTTGTCAATCTTTTGCTGTTTGAAACAGTCTGGTGCTTGCTGCAAAAACACATTTGTCCTTGGTAAAAACATCTTTATATGACTCCGGCAGCTTGTGTCTGTCCGCCCACTTAGACAAAATATCCCAGGGCTATTAAAAACGCCTTTCATCTAAGACAATCCCCAATGGACGTGAGTAAAGCCATGATGCAATGAATTCTGGGCCAGGGAGGAGTCTTTTAGAGCAGCTGAGAGACACTTCTCTTCACATGCACTGCAGGAGAGAGGGAGAAAAGGCCTCCATTCATGGTGCCCTGGCTGTGTTTTAGTAGATATGGCATGACTGTATAAGATCCTGCGAGTTGTGTCTTCACAGAGGCCTGTTAGCAAACATGCCGGCAGCGTCTGCTTGCGGGCCTGTTTGTCTCTGAGGCCACAATCTGCACGCATCACTCAAAGTAAAGATCCTTCATTCAACAGAACAAGGGTCAAAATACTGATTTGAACTCTCTGTGTGTGTCCACTCAGGATATTTTATTATCAAAACTGGGCATGCAGCTTTAATTAAAAATATTCAGAGATCAATAAATAATCTGAAACAATGAACAATTTTAGATTAACCTTATGCCAGTAGTTGTCATTTAAAAAAGAACTAGGGAGATTTGTCATGAAGATAAACTCCTCTCTCTTCATTATCTTTATTGAATTAATCCAACATACCAACACAATGTAATAAGATTTTCAACGTTTTAGCAATATAAACACTTTTATATTACAGTTTCCATGTTTCATGTACTTTGTTACACACAAAAAACGCAGTTGTAAAAACAAACTCAACATGAAGCCTTTAACAAAATGAAATATTTGCAATTTGCTAATGTGACCATGAAGCTAAAGGACAAATCTGATGATATTCTTTATTTTTGTTATCAAACAACAAATAACAGGAAAAGATTAAGACCAGCAATAAATTTATCTTTCAATTCATCCCACTTTGTGTGTATTAAAAATCCTAAATGTCTTTCCCCTCTGTCCCATAAAATTCCAATGATTTCTAAAAATGATTATGTGCCAAAGCATTTAACTGGTTTAAATATTGATATGCCCATGTATTTTTATTTAGCATCAAAAACTACACACCTTTCCTAAATCCTCATTTGAACATCCAAATCCAACAGTTGCTCATGTTTTAGCAGCATTTGTAAAAAAAAACCTTGCACTGTTAACAGTTAATTTAGAAAATTATTTAAAAGTTTCAAGAATAAATCCACACATTCAAAGATGTATGACTTCAGTAGAAACCAAAGCACTTGGGACTTGGAGCCACCTACCGGGTAGGGTTTTAAGAGAGAGACAAAAACATTTTAGTTGATTTTGCCAGTAAAATAACATCCTGTTTCTTTTCCTTAACACTTTCCCAAGATAAGGAAATGTCTTAAGATCAAGGAAATATGTGAAGGAGAAATTTTCTGAGGAAAAGACAACTGCAGTGCTAAAGAGAGTCCAACTGCACACCAGGCCGTGCAATTAAGTGATGGCAGATGTTACTAATGTGTATCTTCTGTGGTCACTTTAAATATCGCTGCTGCAAGGAAATGTGAGACATCACATACTTCTTTCCTTTCATAAAAGATGTTCCAGTGCATCCTATGCTAGAGAGATAAGAAAAGAAGCAATGAAACACATTTCCAGAGTATTTAGAGAACTCGACCAGCTCTTTTTATGGCTGCTGCTCAGAGACTTCTGCTTCACTTCACTCATTCCTAAACATAAAAGATGACTCCTGTGTAACCTTTGTCTTTTCATAAGATTGGCAGACAAAAACAAAAATGAAAAAAATATTGTATCATTTAATTCAAACTGTAAAAACTATAAATGTTCAGGAAACAATAAGATGAAGCGGGGAAAACAAGACAACAAGTGACAACAAAACACACACATTTGAAGCAATAAACCAGCATTCAAGAAATACATGCATATGAACACAGTACTTGTTAAGCATCCATTTGTTATGGCACATTTGTAGAAATACACAATCAAGTAAATCTGATGAGCTCACCAGTTTATTGACAACATTGGTGTAAACATTTGCATTTATTTCCAGTAAACGCAGCACAAGACTTGGCAGCACACAGTTGTAATTCATCACTTTACAAATTGCACTTTCTGTTAATCAGAGAATTGATGTGTCTGTACAGTACAGGGTGAGATGTTTGCTGTAAAACTCCTGCAGAGAGCGCTTGAAAAAGATGATCTCAACCTCTGAAAATGGAAGAAAAAGGGATGAAAACGCAGGCATCCAAACTGTAAATGCACAAGACTTGATATAGCATCTCTCAACCGTCATCAGACTGTTTGGTCCCTTTAACTCATATCTTTTTCAGTCCTGTATAAAAATACTAATGTCAGATTGAATAAAAAAAGGATATAAATGCTTAAAATGAAATACACCTCCATTACCTTGTGACTCTGCAGTTGCGTGTCTGAACATAGACTCCTGTGTATGTGACATCACATCTCACTACGTTGTTGGTGAAGTCAGACTCCAGGACGTGGAAATTGGGATTTACAGTAACCTGATAAAAATCATAAATAAAAACAGTGTGAGGAACTCTGCATACATGTTAAATACACCTCCATGTAAAAAAAAGTTAATGTGACATGTTACCTTCAGTATGTAGTTTCCAGGAGGGACGTCAGTGATGTCGATCCATTGACAGTCAATGTTGGCAGCGTAGACGTCGTGGCATCCTGGGCTCAGTCCCTGAGAACACAACCCAACCCCCCCGCAGAGTGTTTCAAAGCTTTGGCTACTGACAAGCCTGTTTTCCTACTAGTGCTGAAAATGAACCAGACTTGAGTTTTGGTTATATAAACAGTCTTTTGGAAGCAAAGCTGTTACAAGAAACCAGCACTTTGCAGTGCAAAGCCAGAATCACAGAGCCCAGACAACAGATAGAATAAATATTCCCATGTCCTCAGGATGTTTTCTCTGTTATTGGCATTCACAGGAGCCTCATTATAAAAACATTTCTCAGAAATAGACTTCAAAACAAAAGGAACTGTGCAGCTTGAAAACCACACAGAACACACTATGTATTGTTTGGCTAAATTAAATAAAATGGTAAAATATCTTTTATGGAAACTTTGAATTACACGCTAAACAGGTAAAAAGCTGTTTGGCATGCTAGTTATCCAAAATGTCTGATGATATGAAGATAGGCTGTGCAAATTAGTTGATTTTCTGACTGATTTAATTGGAAAAAAAATCTTTCACTTTTAGATTTTCCATTGATTTGAGTTCTAAAATAGAAAAGGGGCATTTCACCAATTTTACACGTCAAGGTTCATTATATCGTCTGTGGCTCTGGAGAACATCTGACAAGTTTGAAGAAAGTGACATCCCTTGGGTAACCTCAGCTTGCGGTCGCACACTTTCGGTTTTTAACAAAATATCTCTGTTAAAAAACAACAGGTGTTGGGCTGTATTCAGACCAAATCAAATGATCCATCCACCTGGACCACCTGATTTAGTCTGAATACAGCCTTAAGCTTTAAAAGGTGTGTCCATTGACTTAATAGGGACGGTCTGACGAAAAATGCTTCTAGCTGCATTATTAAAAGTGTAGGATAAAAAAAAGGTCTCTTGATGAAGTCGTTTCAGTAAATTTCATCTCTTTTTTAAATTTAAGTTCACCAGATTAGAACTAACCTGACCTGAGACCATCAGAACTGGTGTCACAGTTCTGTATGACCATCTCCTTACATTTCCATATAAGGCAACTGATAAGGTGTGCCAATTAACAACTGACAGATGAACTGAATCAAAAATCCTCAGGACATACTGTTAATTTTTCCACTGAATTCAGTATAAACCAATACAAGATGGTGCAGTGTTGTTTTTTTCAGTCATTTGGAATGAGTCATGATATTCATCTGTTGTGTCTCTCTTCCCTCAGATGTTAGTTGTTAAGAAGGTTTCCTGCTCTCTGGTTACATTTCCAAAATGCTTCCTTATAATCTTTTTAGAGCTACTGAGTGAGTGAAACATGTAGTTTTCATGAGATGGCTCCTCAGGCTTATGATATGGATGATGGTCATGGATCAGTTCTAAACACCTCACAGATAAATCCTAAACTTGGAAATAATTCTACTCACTCTATTTGGCTCAAAGCTTTAAACCTTCCTCATGTCTCTCTTGCAAAAAACAGTTAAAAAAAATTGTGTTTCATTATGAGATTACCTGACATATTAAAGGTTTAAGAACTTTCTATGCTAGGCGTATTTTACCTGCGTATGAGACGTACAGGCATAGCGCCGCCTGACTCCAGGGTCACAGCCTGTGTCCTCCAAACAAAAACTGGCCTTGTGTCCTTCAGCCACTTTGCGTCCACTGACAGAGTCCAACAGGTCGTAGTTACTGAAGGCATCCATGCTGTGGTAGTGTCTGACAGAAAAGAACAGAAGCTTCTTAAGGGTTCAGGAATGCCTTGAAGGCCAGTTGTATTTTCTTGAGTTCATTTTTGTCACATAAGAGCCAAACAGAGCAAATCCAAACATTTCGGTGATGTGAGGTCATTTCACTTGCAGGCTGAGTAAACTCACTGGTGACAGCTGTGCCAGTCCCACTGATGTCTCGGCTTGACAGGGAGGAAGTCGGTGGTGCCTTGGTTCTTCACTTTCTGTGGAAACCGCAGAAGGACTCTAAAGTCGATGTCTCTCACAGCGGGTCCATAAGCCGACCTGGATGGACCACAGAGGAAAACGAGCATAAGCCTTGTTGGAAAGTACTACTGGCAGAGCCTGGGGCCAGTTTGCTTGAAAGTAACAGTGTGTAAAAGGTTTGTTCCATTGTGCTTAATGCTTTTGGGAAAACCAACCCAGAACATTTATGTCTTGGCAGTACATGTTGGAGAATCACTGCTCCATATTAGGATCGAACAGTTTTGGCATCTCCATCAACAGAACAGAAACCCTGACACCTTTTTAGACAGAGATCAATGACAGCAAAATGGAACAAGCAACGGTTGTGCTTAAACAAATTAATTAACCTTCAATGAGCAGAGCAAAACAAAGGAAAAAACTGTGTGAGTATGTGCAGGCGTGTGTCTGTTTCAGTGACTGCATGCTGAAACATTGAATCACTTTTGGCACCACAGATTACCTGGCGAGACAGTTCTCCTCAGCAGCACAGCGGAGCGCGTACATCTGCATGCGCTGGACATAAGCACCTGCCTGGATGGCATACGGGTCTGGCACGAGGTCTGGCAGTCCTGGGAGAGGAGATGAAAGAGACAACTCAAAATTGTTTTTGTAATTCTAAGATCTTTTTGTTGCCACTTTATTTGTTCTGAGAACAATTCACTGAAATATGAGAGGCGGGGCTGGAAATATGAGCAGCTGTTTGTGTTTGTTGGCATAATTCAAAGTGTTTGACATTCCTGAGCTGTCAGTCTGGGATTCAAAGCCTAAAAAAGACATTTTCCCACCTTGTCATTCAGTTTTTTTCCCTCTCATTTTGTGAGGAATGGGACTGGCTTTTAAATATTTATAGAGCTGGCTGATTAAAAACACATTTCTATGTAATGGATGATTATTTAGACTAAGCAGGTTTCATCCAAATTGACGCACTCACTGGACCATCATGTTGGTATAAGATGATTCATATTCATGTCAGTAAGGGAGGCTAAGCACTTTCCATATGATTAGGACACTTAACTTACCGTTTTGGAAATATCGCGTTCCATACCCTGTGCCAGGCGGACGGCGCGTGCGGGCCACTGACCTCGCTCTTGAGGGATAAGTGTTGTAGAAAACAGAATTCCTGTGGGTTTTTAACGGGTTTCGGGGGTCGTCGTTAACCATGTCCCCTCCATGATCGGCTGCCTCGTTAAAAACATCCTCACTGGGTGCAGGGAATGGAGCAGGAGCCTCAGATTCCCTTGTCAAAGTTGTGGTATACGATGGAATTGAGTGATCCGTCTGTGAGGGTTGCCTGGAGACAGATAACGCCTCTGGCACCGCGCGTAATTGTTGGTATTGCGCACCGGGTCCTGGTTCTTCTCCTCCGGTGTGCAGTGCAGTAGCATCCACACTGACACTTCCTCTTCTGCCAGGAAAATCTGTTAACCTTCCCGGTGCGGAGGCGTTGATGGTGTTAGTGTGTGCAGGGTTATAGCGTCGTACACCTGGATAACTTGCAGCTACTGCTGCGTAAGGAAGCTCGAGCTGCTGTCTGCTCTCTGATGCACGAACGTTAAAAGGCGCATCCTGTCTAACAGCGAGTGCTGGCGCAGTATATCCTGGCTCTACGCCGTGATCAGCCCTGAGCTGTCTGGACTCAGCCCGTCCAGGTCTTACAAGCATCGTTGCTCTGTGCGCTCCCGGCATTTGGCTCCTTGCGCCATCCCTCCTGCCGCTCACATAAACCCTCGACTGGCTTCTTGACCGAACCGGAGGCTGGTACTCCATTCCAGTGCTCATTAAACTGTAAACCTGTCCATTGTTTTCCCACTGAATTCGGTGGCGCCAGCGTCCAGCTGTGCCTTGCTGCTGCCCAAACATGAGGGGAATCAGTCCTTGGAAAAGGTATAAAAATAAAAGTGACCATTTTGCCATTGCAGTAAAGCTATAAAAAAGAAATCCCCTCTGTGAGTCAGTAATGAATCAGATCATGAGATGGATTGCGCGCACAGATGTTGCCCTGTGAGAAGTGGATGAGAAGCAGGAGTGCGCGCTCAGTTCCAGCTCTTCCACAGAACCACATATCAGTTCTCAGGAGGACTGACAAGTGGAGAGGATAGGAGGGCCGGAGCCTTTTTTCTGGTCATTTATCGAATTCAACCAGTTAAGTCAAACTTTCTCGAGGAAAAAAAAATTAACCCATGCCTTGCCGTGGTTAAATTCCATTACACAAGACGTTTGCTCAGTAAATTTTACGCACGGGTGTGAACTCAAGTCATCTAAATGTTACCTTTCAATCTCTACTTTGTCCAGCAGAGGACACGGCAAAGGTTAAACTGATTATAAGATGTCAGTTTTCGATTTCACCTTCACAACATTCTTCTGCTGAAAATATAAACAGGAACAAATAATTTTAAAAATGTCGTTTTAAAATGTCATTTGAAAACTTTAAAAATCTAAATATTTCTTTTTTTCCATGTCAGTGAAGAACCACACCGTTTACCAGCATCAATAAGGTGCTAACACAAAATTGCATTTAACCAAATCTTTGCAACAACTGAGAAAAGGCTGCAAATGAGACATCACGGTCTCCTGCGGCTCTGAACCTTCACCACAGGGCGGCAGGCTGCGTCTATGCCACCATCCTGCAGACACCGTTACCCTTCAGGAGTCCGTCATTATCAGACAACATCCTGAGACAATCTGCAGGTCCAGGTCCATAAAGAAAAAGAAAAACAATCAAAAATACAAATTCTTAAAATAATAAGTCTTGTATTATTATTGTTAGATTTAGCCTATTATTTGGCTTATTTGTTTGCTCTACATGCTATCCTGGTGTCTGCACTTCATTCTATGTTTTAAACTGCCTTTGTTATGTTTTGTCAGCTAACTAAATAATGGTCAATACTTGACAAACATTAATGTCATTTTTCTCTTTATTTAAAGGTCAGTTTGTTCTTACTTCCATTAGTTGAAAACTCGGCGATAATCCCACATTTATGTGTCAAAATCTAAAAA
>JAQLOL010000004.1:19084726-19102976 GCA_029783665.1 Naso thynnoides
ATGTGTCAAAATCTAAAAAATCCACCGAGTACTTCGTTTTATTGACATTTTATTAATTACATTCTGTCGGTGCTTGTTAATGATTCGCTTTCACTCGACATATCTTCTCACTTTTCATTCATTCACTTTGTGCATCATCATTCATTCATCCACAGGCTGATACGTTCACAGCCACCCTGCAAAAGCTGCTCACCTGACCTGTAACTCAGTCAATACAATAAAAGACTTTTGCGCATGCGCAGCTCGGCATCAAAGTTATACAAAGTGTGGCTACGTGCAAAGAACAGCGTCGACAGGTTATGCGTCATGCAGCAGTCTAAACGTTGCTACAGACAAGAAAACAAACGTGACACAAATGATACCTGACCTGATTAGTTTAAAAACTGTGCGTGCGCTCATGAGCAGATGGTCATAAAAACATGGAACAAACTTTGTGAGAGGCCTCAGCAAAAGAAGCATTCAAACCTTGCACTAAGGTTAAAAGTGGTCAAACCACAATGCAAAAATACTCTAGTATAAGTATAAGTAGGCTACTGCATCTCTGAAGTCACGAAAGTAAAAGTACATAGGCAGGAAAATCTGCATAGGCTGAAAAGAACTGTAAAAGTAGGCTACTCATCATGTTTATAGGATACTGCAGGTTTGTTTAATCTGTAATAAGATCGTCTCTATCGTACATTTTTAGATGATGGCAGCTAAAGCTGTCAAATAAATGGAGTGAAGTAAATGCTTAGAATAGCTTAAAATGAAAATTCAGTAACAAATCATTTAAAGCATGGCTCTATAATGCGTTATGATACTATAATGCCCTATAATGTGCCTATAGTGATACAATCCTAGCTATAAGCACATATAATGCGTTATAAGTGTGTTTATAATGTGTTATAATGTATTGTAGAGACAGGCTTCATAGAAAGTTTTGCTGAAAATTCTTCAGAGTATAATCTTTAAACCATCCTTACATATGATACATAAATACTTACTACTTACTTACATAAATAATTACCAATTTTTAATACGTACTTAGTTATGCGCTTATTTCAAGCAGTGATTTGTAGCAGCACATGGAAAAGGAATAACATCAAATAATCTGTTTTATTGCATGTTGTTACTTGTTCATCTGGTTATTTGTACCAGTTTGATAATGGATGTATAAAAAGAGGAAGAGGTTACATTTGAGATTCAAAAATGGGCCCAGATTTATGTGCTGTATTACCTAGATTGAACAAAATAGGTAAGCAACTTAATGTTTGATCACAAATAGGATGACACACACACACACACACACACACACTTGATCTGCAGAGGAGTCTTGCAGACTTCAGTATTTGTCGCCTCTCAAATGAAGATCCAAATAGGGCGTCAGAATATGAGCCCTCATGCTTTTCTATTCTTAGTCAGAGAAACCGTCCCCTGGTCCAAAGTGCAGCCCCGCCCTGCTCTCCGCTGCAGTTCAGATTTATAAGAGCTGCAGATCCTCGGCACTGGTTTGGCACAAGACTTCCCGAGCAGGACATTTAAGCCTCAAAATTTAGCCAGTAAGTATTGACGTTGAATTGAGTCTTTCTTGTGTGTCTGACCTGAAAGTAAACAAATCACAACAAATGTTGCCACAAAAAACTAATCTTTACTGTAAATTAGAAATGCTTGGAAATAAAATAAACAGTTTGTGGTTGTTTTCTTGGTACACCTACAGCAGCAGCAGCAGCAGCAGCAGATCCTTCCCCGTGTGAAAGACTAATTCTGTTACGCTTTGAATATATCTTATTCCGTGAATCTAGGTACCCAGGGCTGCTCACAGCTTTGCTTCTTGTGAGATTTAACGAAGATGATGGTCTTAAAATGGTTTTACCACAAGAAAACTTCCCCACAAGGAATATACCTGTTGTCTTCCCCTGAGGCCTCACACTGCCAATCTGAGGAGTTTACAACTAAATGATAGATCCAGAGGGTTTACCACAGATCATGGGGAGACAATACAGGTGAGATGCTGAAAAAATGTTTGAATAAAACTGAAAGTGTTGACTTTTCTGTTGTCCTTTTATGTGGGTATTTAGTTTCCCCTGAAAACCAAAGTTGTGTCGATTCATAGTCTAACCTGAGTCAAAATAGAAATGTCTAATAAATGATGAATTATCTGTCACTGGACAACTGCAGAGCTGCAGATCCTCAGGTTTCCTGTGACTCATGTCTTGCTTGTCGTTGATTAACCTTCCAAATCAGGGCAATGCCCTTTCCTCACATTTCAGCGTCAAGCATCAAGCTGCAGTGTCCATCTTCACATTTTGGACGGTCTACGCATGACAGATTAGTGTTGAGAAAACTGAATATGTGCGCTATTAAAAAAACTGTCCAACCAGCAGACTGTTAATCAAACTGTTAGTACAGTTTGATGTAAAGAGGTTATCTCGACCTTTAGTCTTGATATCAGTGACTTGTGTTTTAACACTTCTTGAATAAATGTTTCATTCTGAGTTTTAAGTTTGAAGACTAAAACCACAAACTTAGAAAAAGAGAAAGACATCTGTCTCTCATCTGTCTGTAGAGATGACAAGGCTTAGTTACAGTAAATGTAGGTCAAGCATGTACTGTATGTGCGATCTAAATCAGACATATTCTTTTTATTTTCAATGTGGGTTTAAATGTATTTTGAAGAATGTCACGCACTGTTGAATCTTTATTTTTTTTATTCATTTGATTTTTTATTTGTCAGATATAACAAATAGATATAACAGTCAGATTCACTCAAAGGTTCATTCTTTGTCTTCAGTCTCCATGCATGTTGATGTCTGCTTTAAACAAGCAGCATGCAAGAAAATAATATATACACAATAACAGTAAATAAATAAATAAAAACATAACAGAAGTTTGGATCAGTAAATGTTGGACTACAATTAGAAGTGTAAATAGTGGTGGTTCTTAAAGCATGAGATGAGTGCTTTTTTTTCTTACAAACGTTTTTTAATAAAAAGGATAATAAACATAAATTGATTAAAGTTTTGCAGCTCGTATACATAAGAATATATAACAGAAAAAAAGGGAACACTTTTAGGAACTGATGCCACTTTCACAAATAAAATAGAAAGAGCACAAGAAGCAAACAAAATAGTGGAAAAACAATAAAAGCAATGTGACCTCTCTGAGGACATTGTTGAGGATTTATTGTGGGACTCTGGTTAATTATTTACAGGCTACCTGGTCTTATTCAACTGTAAAAATCTCTTTACTCTTACAAAATGCTGAGTATGGACTGTTTGGGACCTTCTTCTTTCTTCTGTTCACTATAATAAATATTTTGGCGAGAGGACAGTAGCTGATGTTTACAGCTAAGTGATCAGGGTCAAGTGTCAGTAAACCAATCAGCCGCTTTGTGCCCTTTTTTAAAAGTAACTCAATGATAAACAGAGTAACAGACTGTTCTTTAAAAACTATAATAAGAAACACTTTGACTATTAAAAATATTAATCTTTAATGAATAGTTTACAAGAAAAAGTAAAACAGTCTTAAGAACTTATAACTGCCTCTTGGCATTACATGGAGGTTAGCGTATAAAGAAATTACAGTAAAACACTGTTGTAATAATAAAAAATATGTATTAATCTGAGATATTATGAACTCTAACCAACACTGCACATTAAAAAACACCTAAAATGTCCTTTTACATCCACTCTTGATTAGATGTTTATATACTGCTAACAAATGCTAAAGTCATGTGTTTCCAAAAATGAGTTCAGTTGTTCACATATGTTCAGTCACAGCGATGCAGCCATAAATATTCCGATCATTCATTCAGTGGCACAGCCACAACTGTTCACATGCCTCAGGGCCCCTCACTCACTCATAGAGGGGCGACCGCGCAGCATGTGACACCTCATCTCCTGCCTCTCGACCCAAATATGGGCGTCCCAGATGTATTTCTGGGGTTGCCATGACGGCCTGTGACGTCGGAGCACATGCCCCACAAGGTCCTCACCTCTCCGGCCGGCCCCTGAGTCAGACCAGGCTGCGCAATGGGGAGTGGGTGTGTGGGTTAGTAATTGGCTGCGCTCTTGTTAAATATATTCCACAGGCACTTAGCCTAAATATAAACTGACAGAGCAGCTACCCTCTGCATCGGGCCAACTGTTGGCATGCAAAGACTCCCAGAAACGCATCACAAGACCCTGAACGCCCCCTCCTGCACTGTCAGGTCTTGGGACAGAGCTGGCAGGTGTACAGTGTGAATTGATCTATGTGATCAGAAGAAGGAGAGTTTTGAATGAAGTCTGTGTGACAGGGAGGGCTGGTAGATAAGACTGTATATGCTCAGTCTATAAATGCTTGGCACCCTTAGTCATCAAAGTCGGTTCATCGCAAGTCGTTTGTTTAATGGTTCTTGCTGTGCAATCAGCAGCAGATAGGCAATACAACCCTCAAGGTTACCATATAATTCTCTCGGATTTGATATTGAAATATCAATAAAAGTGCAAATTTACAGCTCTGTGTTTCACCTTGTTTCTGTGCAAACAGTGTTGGCAGGAAGTAGAGTGACGTGGGTGACTTCTGAGAAGATGTTTGATCTTCAAGAGAGGTGATAAGCTTACGGTGAAAAGATCTCTCACTTCACAAGTCTTTATTAAATTAATGCCAGTAGATGAAAAAATTAAGCCGACTGTGTGGCTGCCAAGTCAGATTTTACTCCTTTAATCATGTCATTGGATGTGTTGTACCACAGCAGGGAAGCGAACAACCCAGTTTCTAAAAAGTTGGTACTCTGCGTAAATCTTATACAATATGAACAGAATGTAATCGCCTGCTGGTTACATTTGTTTACTGATGACAGTTTAATGAAGTGTTCCTGATCCAATGCAGATATATATTTTATATAATCATGTTTGACAAAGTGGTGAACTTTGTGCCATCTTTGGTTGTGAATGACTAAACCTTTTATATCTGACCATGATACTTTCACCCATTACCAATTAACCTGTTTACCTGTGGAATGTTCCAGCTGTTTTTTGGGGCATTTCATAACTTTATCCTGTCCCAACTCTTTGAGACATATTGCAGTCAACAAATTCAGAATAAAAATATAATTACAGAAATCAATGAGGATTTTGAACCAAACATGACATATCGTCTTTTGAATTGTTTTTAATTGAATGTATGTCATAGAAGATTAACAAATTGTCACATTCTGGTTTTTGTGTCTTACACAGCATTCCAGCTTTTTTGGATTCAGGTTGTCTGTCATAAACCAAACGAGCAGAGTTCACATTATACCTACTGAGTAGGTTATGTTCTGAGGCTGTAGATGCTTAGGATTTTTTTCCCCCAAAAAAAGGTTCAAAGAAATATCAAGCAGATTTTTATATTCAGTGCTTTGCGGGTAAATGTTGTGTCCTTATAAGTTGTCCACATAAGTTGAGTCATTGGTCATGATTGCATTCAGTGCTGCGCTTGGACTCTGATTTTAGCATTTTTATAATCATTTAAAAATGTCGTCACAAGTTCCTCTCATAAACCAACTGTAATGCTGACACCCAAAAATAATTGAGGACGTTTCGAACACTTATCTTTATGTAAGTTTTAGTTTATGGGTAGAATATTTTTTTAAAATATACATTTTATAGATCAGAAGCTGAAACTCTCATCATTATAAAAGTTACAGTTGTGACTTTAAAGAGAAATAAATATGCCCTCATCAATGGGCAGTTCAAGGCACTCAAGTGAATATTTAAAAGATAGGCACCAATAATGAACATTGGAAAATGAATTGTAAAAACACGCACAATATGTAAAGTACATTTGTTGTGGATGCTCAAACTTTATTTTTATCTTTGTATACAGAACATATTAATGTTAAGTTAAACGGGGATTAAACAAGTCACCTCCATTTGACCTCCTTTCTTTTCCCTCCTTGTAAACTGCAATAGTTCATTTATTGTTTCATGGAACCAAACTTCAGTTTTTATGAAGGCCATTAAGCGTATCTTAATGATAAGAAGTCTCATTCAAGAGAACTGGTTATGACTAGTCATCGTCAGTGTGCATAAATATTAGTGTTGTAAAACGTGATTCTGACAGAAAAAAGACAGGAAGCAAAAAGTGGATTTAGTCGTTTCATTTAGTTGCAACACAAACTTTTCCTCCAAGTTTGCATTTTAGATCTCCACATACAACAAGATCAGACTTGAGATTCGTCCCTGATGTTAAACACTTGGCGGTCGAGAGGTGGCTCATCTTTTAGAAAAAGGTTACACGGGATTATACAAAACACAACACTTCTGCCATCAGGTCTTAATAAGTTACAGGATTGGCTATTTACAGATCAGGCTAGAAGTACAGAACTGGTGTTACACACTGATGCAAAATGGTATTTACAAGTCTATACACAAGTCCTCTGTTGTCCTCGTCCTGCTGTAGAGAGAAAGAGAGAGAAAAGAGAGAAGTTACTCACGCTGATCGAAAGAACTATTAATGATCTGCAGTGAAAATGTAGAAATTTTTTCTTATTTACCTATAAGTTGTTCAGTAGGGAGTTCTGAATGCTTTCATACACTTTGTTGTAGATTTCGTCCTTTGTTGTCATCCCATTAAGGTATTCTGTCCCGAAAAAGACAATTCAAATTTAATGATTTATGTCAGCAGTCAGCGGTTAAATCTTTTTCAAATCTTTTTTTCTTTTTCAAAGAAAGAGGGGAATTTCCAGCCTATTTTTTGATGCTTGGATGGGAGGGATTGACTTAGGATACCTATTCTGTCGCAGTTGCTCTCCATCTCTTTCCTGTGTTTCAAATACATGGGCCAGACGTGGCCGTCGAACAGGCCTGGGGGGTCAGGGACTGTGTATGTCCTTGTACTGCAGAAACACAATCAGTCAAGTCACATTATAGCCTGCAATGCCTCGTCCAACACTCAAGTGTAATTGGTCAAAGTCACTTTAAGAGCTTGTTACCTTCTCCTCCTTTTGCACTCCTCATAAGGAATGGAAATGTAGAAACATTTATCATAGACGTCAATGATAGGCCTGCAGAGGGAAACCGAGGCTCAGATTAGTTAAAAGCCTCAGAGGTCAAAAGGACTGTAGGCTAGAATTTAGAGCTTGTGTAGAAAAAAAAAGTAAGATGACAGATGACACACTTGTAGTTGTAGATGAGGAAGCCCTCCACGATGAGAATATGGATGCCCTTCTCCCAGTCGGCATCATCGGCTTCAGGTGACAGGCTGATGCCGTGTGAGCGAGCGAACTTCACCGGGTTCTCCTGCCAGCCTTTCACAGTGTTCACCATCGCCTCCATGTCCAGGGCAGTGATCACTGATACAGAACAAGGAGAGAGCAGAGAAGAGCAGGTTTCACCACACATGCAAGAAACACTCCTCACCAATGTGCTTTAACACACATTAGTCACAGTTAGTGAATGTCTGTAGCATTCACAGAATAAATCACAAAGTTTAGGTGTGATTGGTTACCAAACCAAAGAAATGTGCAGGAAAGAAAGAGTACATTACTGCATGGTTTTCCTACGTGAAATCCATTCTTACCATCCCACTGTCTAAAGCCGTCCTCCCCGACTTCTATTTGATCGGGTTTCTGAAATAACAGTCACCAATAAAACATTGCTGCAACCTAGTAATCCGTCGGAGCTGGTCACACCTGGACAGGACAAGTCAAGGACTCGTCTCCACCAAAAGTAGCGCACTGTGACATTTTTGGGAGCGGTTTAGATGTTTTTCCCCCACTTGAAATATCTGGTACAGAATTTAAGTATTAAAGAATTTCTTTTAAAATGTTTAAAAACCATAGTGGTTGCATTCAGTTTATTAATTCCTTTCCCCTTTTTCTTTTAAGAAAAAATCTCTCGCGATCTCAAAATTGCCATTTTTTGCAGTTTTGCAGCCCTAGACAGTACCCTTATTGCTATAGCAGATAAACATACACGCGGTAAAAAAAAACCCAAAAAGACATCAAGTGACTGATTCAACAAAACGCTCGGTTGTTGACAGTCTTTAAAGGCCCTGAATGCAGCACGATAAGATGCATGGTGGAGATAAAATTCTTCAGGCTTCTTTAAAGCCAAATGAGGTTGATGCTCATGCAAAACGATGATTGCAGAGTTTTGCAACATGATTGGACAAGGTCTGACTTAAAGTGGGGACGCTCAGCCCTTTTCATTGGCTGTCCAGGAGACAATCAGCCAGATGTATTACTAGGCTACTGAGATGACAGGACATCTGCAGGTCAGACTGGAGGGACATTACTGAGCACAAAATGTCCTCAAGGGCAAATTTAACAAAATAAATACATCAACTACAATACTTACATGAACTTAACTTTAGTGCTTGAAATACTTACTGTAGCTTTAAACTAAACATGTAGTTTTTCAAATATCCAAAGCTCATCAGAATGGTTAATATACTTACCTTGAAAAAGTCATCCTGATGCACCACACAACAGTTGGGTAATGTCTTTAGCAGTCTGTTGGTTAAAGTGGTCTTCCCACCGTTGGTCACTCTGGAATTAAAACACATTTCATGCCATTTACTCCTTAAGAATTTGCATATTTTAATCGCAAGACAAAACTTTAAATGAAACTTACCCTCCAATGCCGATGATTAACTTCATTTTCACTCCTGTGTGTTGGTCACCTCTGGAATTCAGTAATAAAAGAAGGGAACCCAGCCAAAGCAAACAGTCTGCAAAAGGTTTCTTCTAAAAGACCTTTCCTTCTCCTCTGCCACAGATGTCCCCCCCCTTTACTACTTCATTGATAGACAATCTCTTCGCACGGCATATATAGGATTTAGCTGCAGCGTCACTGCCTCTCGAACCAATCGGCCCCTTTTTCTTTGAGCCAATAAGCCGCTGCTTTCTAGGACGTTGCACCAATGGGAGGAGGACTTTAGCTTCACATTTGCATGAAAGTAGATCCCAAATCTTCCACCTGCTGTTGGGAGTCAGTGAACGCTGGCCAAGTAAATGCATGACAAATCCCATGCACTTTAGAGTTACTGAAGGATAATAGGGAAACAGTGAGGAAGCAAAGCTGTGAATCACAAAATTAATTCTCTCCTTGGAAAGAGACGGCTGATGCTGATAGTTAAGAGCTTGTAAAATCTTTATTCACTCTCAATTTGAGACTAATTTAAATTCAAAAACCTTCAAATGTTTTAGACTGTAAGTAAGACATGATAAGTGCAGATGCCATTTATCAGGAGGGACTTTTTGTCTTAGAAAAAGACGTCATAGAAAGGAAGCAAGGGTGCAACTTGCACAGTCGATCAAATGTAATGAGTATAAAAGTCATTTCCTGTTCCATCTGTACCCCAGCTCAGAGAAAAATCCCATTTTTGTTTTTTCAGAGGAAAAAGTTTCCACACTCAGACAGCTCCGGGTGCCTGAAAACCAAAAGCACTATTTTTAGTTGGCTGTTGTGTGTCTGCCTGCTGCGTCACGCATATTTCTGATGCAACCAGCATAAGTACATGGCAGCCAGCCATGTGAGTGTCTCCAGTCATGGCTATGCGTCTGATAATACAGGTTATTTCTCAGAACTTAATTGGCAACTACTTATCAGTCCTGTACGTTACACACCTGCGGATGTGTTCCGTCTAACCTTGTGCTTATTGTGTTTGTTCAGAGTTTAAAAAAATGCATTTACACTGATATTGTCCTGTAAGTGGGAAAGTCGTGAACTTTGAGTCCAACTTATCAGGCCACATGGTTTCACATTTCACGTTTCACTGCTACACCATGTGATGATAATATATCTTTTACCTTTATATCTGTAGTGTGTGGCAGGGTTAATGTGTTGTAGTAGTTTAATGATGGAGGCAAAAAGTGTTTCTAAAGAAGCTCGAATAATAAAACCGTAACATATGGACTCTGACATTATGTGGGGCACCATGTGAAGCATGTTGTGTATGTAAGATGACAATCAAACTTGTCTTGGCACAGCAGTTGGTGAAATATTGCATTACGTTTATGTTACAGAAAGACTTTGACTGTGATAGCTAACAATCTACCTAACCTATAACATTTTTAAGATTATGATCAAGGTTTTTTTTTTTAAACTTTGGAAAGCGCCAGGGTCAGTGCCATATCCAGAGAAAACGTCTTTAACCTCCTAGATTTCATATATCTCTTCTTTTATATGTTTTTGCTCAGAATTCAGGAGTTGATTATGTACATTTAATTTTGTGAAAAGTTGTTGTATTTTTGTCCTTATGCATGATTCATTTTTCCCTGTGATTTGATTTTTTATGTCTGCTCCCAATATAGACCATAAAAGCAAAGCACATTAGACTGTTGTCCAAAAGATTTTCATGATAGTTTGGAACATTGTAAATGACATCATGTCAGCATCATGTGATATTTTCCCAGTAGAACAATGACAATATAAAACAGCAAAGACACGATGGATGCATTTGAACAATATTTGGTTCACACTGCAGAGGCTGCGTGACTTTGGCCCAAACCTATCTGCCACAGCAGAATAGAATGAACAAATTATTACAGGAAACTACACAAAATGCTAAAGGGAAGCGTCTAGCAAGTTGGAATTGCAGTGACTAAAACAAAAGATATTGTGGTCGTGACGGACAAGGTGGGGCCTACATACACATACAGTAAATAGTGTACAGCCCATCCAGGGTAGCTGATTCTCACTGCTTTCAGTCTGCATGCTAAGCTAACAACCTTCTTACTCTAGCACTTACTGCAGAGACATGAGAAAGAATTGGATCTTCTCAACTCAGCAAAGCAAACATGCATATTTTCCAAAATGTCTAACTCTTCCTTTGAATTTAATTTTGAAATATTAATGTTGCATTATTACACTAGAAGACAAAAGAAGAAATATCACTTCACAGAATAAAGTTCTACTTGCCATGTCTGAAACTAAAGAAGCTTTTAATTTTTTAAATGACTGAATTTACAAGAAAGACTCTCAAAGTTTTAATAGTCAAAGTGTTTAGGGACCTGCAGGACAATGCGCAGTTTATTACGGGTTATGTATTGCATTAAAACCCTGTGGTCACAGGGACATGACATTTAAAAATAAAGAAAGGTCACATCAGTGGTGTAATACAGTGTGACCAAACGACCCCTGTGAAAAACAGCACAGGACTGTCAGGCGACACAAAGGACATCAACTGGCTCGGCCAACACTCGTTAATCATTGCCTGTCCTTTGATAACTCTTCATGAACTGTCTGTCAAAAACATTCTCGACCAAAGGGAAACACATTTAGAAAGCAATAAAAAGGAAAGAACATATAAGCTGTGATGTACATGAGTGAGGTCGTCCTCGCAGGTCATGAGTTCTGTATCAAGGACGGATACAAGTGGTAACTTATCACGACCAAACTGGTTCAGTTCGCTCATTTATTTGATTTTTTTACATTTTTTTTTTACAAACATTAAATGGCACATTTTCATAAATAACACTTTTATCAATGAATTTGACTCTCTTGAAATATATTTCAATACATTTGTAACAATGTATGACTTCCACCTTGTAAAAGTACCATTGAAACATGATGGCAAGTGACCTAAAAATGACTAAAACAAACTGAAGAGAGACTGAAGGATATAAACAAGCATGCCACCTGCATCAAACTCTGAAAAACTGTAACACACGTTTGCATCAGTAACATCTACTGTAAGTCTAAAAACAAGGACATTGTTGCACATTATTTTCCATGGAACCAAACATTACCAATGTCATTCATATCAAAACCAAACATCAGTGTGAACACCTCGCTCTCAAAAATACATATATACATGTATGTACAGTTAGAAACGGACAAAAATCCCGGTTTGAGTTCATTCAAGTCAATAATTTTCTCATTTATATAATTGGAGTCATGCTGTAGATAAAGCTCAACATGCAGGGAGCAGATCACATCAGATTAAGCTAGTTGTGATGCCTGGGTGTAAATGAACTCTAAGTCAGGAGCAAGCATGTCACTGAAGATAATGTTTTGGAAGAATGATTGTCTTGCAGTTAATGGATCCGGTCAGGAGATTTAATCGTGCGCAACAAGCACGTGATGATATTCCAGGCTGGCTCCCAGTTTAATGAATGAACGATTCCCACTGGTTCTTCACTTTAACAGCTGTTAATGCAAATACAGACAGTTTAATTCTAATACCATCACCTGACATCGGAAAGATACAAATTGACATTTGTGCATCTCCACAATACATTTCTAATATAATCTTTAAATCTAAACTAAACCAAAGCCAACACATATCAGTTGTGCCCTATTTATTTTCCCCAGCTTCCTCCCATGGCATATCACCAGGAGATGGTGCTTGTGTCCATTCCTGGGATGTCAGCCAGTCCTCTGACTGATGGCTCCTTTGATATATGGGAGCTGATACGAACAGCAGTGAAGGAGGGGAGTGGGGTGGGGTGGGGTGGGTGGGTGTTGGGGGTGTTTCTAAAATAACCCATCGCGCCCAGTCCAACACACCCACACTGACTGCGGTGGGTATTTTCCCCAGGTTTCAGGACAGGCTGTGCGCTGCGGATCAATTTGCCAAACCTCAGTGGTACATTCCATTAAAAATAGCTGCCACTGGTTGTATGCAGGGAGGGTTAAAGAGACCGCCAGCTGTGATTTATGTAACACAGCGTATAGAGGAAATATGATGTGTATGTATCAGCTGTTTCTGGGAGCCACACGCAATGTGAATTTAAATAACTGATACATGACTTGGCAAAAGGGTGAATCAGCTGGACCTGATCGACTCTAATCGTATGACACCGTACTGTGTGCTTTAGCCTTTTGTCGAGTGCTCTTAGAGATAGAAAAAAGGATGAAGTGTGGAGGAAACACGTCTTCGTCAAAATCAAAAAAATGAAAGCAACGGCTACTAAAGATAAGTGCTTAAGTTTCCTCCTGAGACAAGCTGTCCACCAATGAGATGCACTTTGTTAAATTTGTGTTCTGACACTACAGATTTGATCGACTTGTAATGATTATTTACATTATCAATTAATTTTTTGGTCTATAAGAATTCAGAAAGCAGTGAATATAATATCAGAATATCAGAAAGTGTAATTCACTAATCATTTCAGTTCTATTTGTGACTTTAAAAATAAAAAATAAAATGAATTGCACTTTTTTTTTTTTTAATCTTATGAGTTGTGCATCTGTTTCAAAGTGCATTTAATTTGAAAGTAACTGAGATCTTAGTCAGTGTCAGCCTTTTTGCTTGTTGTCTCCACTAACTCTGTTTGACACTGTACACTGGAATCCCTCAACTAAAGGCTGACTCTCTGCACCTTAGGCCGGTGACCCCACACTGCAGGAGGGCCATCATCTAACATATGTCTGATTTACTGTGTGAGGCCCGTGTAACTCATCTGTGACCCCCAGGGAAATTCTCTCCTAATGCATTAGACTGCGTGTGTGTGTGTGTGTGTGTGTTCGTGCGCACAGAGAAGAGTATTTCCCTGTATGTCAGATATTAGTTACAGCGGGCTGACATTACAAACCATCCAGGTTGAAGTTGATGGAGGGCAGTTCAGTCAATGAGGACTCTTACCTTAATGTCAAATGTCACGACCAACCTCTGCTATCATCGACTTTGGCCTGGAAATAATGAATTGAAAAGAAGCAATAAGTAAATGTGAAAATTTTGCTCGGTCATGTCGCCCATATAAGGCTGTGCTTTTTGCAGCAATAATACATTCATGTGGCTACGAAATATCTCAAACTTAATGGAGACTAAAGTAATGCACTGGTTGCACACATTTTGTTGATACTTATGAAGGAAGCTGCTTTTTCTCCTTTTTCTTTCCTCCTCTGTCAAACTAGCTGTGAAAACAAATCTCCCTCTTGGACAATAAAGTCTAAATCTATTCCAACAACTATAGAGGCAAGTCAGGGGGAAATGTTTCAGACTTCTAGCAGCCGTTGGTTTTAAATAAGAGAATATAATATCAATATTTTCCATGTCCTGGTGCTGCATTGCTGTGGTAGAAACATGCATGACTAATTTGTGGACTGTATGTGCTGTAAAATTAGGTCACCTCTCTTTAGGCAGTGTTGAGTTGGTCTGCTGCTGCTCTTGTTCCAGTCTGTAGGTAAGAAGGGTAAATATTTATAAATACAGCTCGGATGCATGAACATTTTCTTTAAAATAAAATCTTGAGAAATCTAGTGCTCACCTTTCTCTTTGTGCTCTGATCTTCTCATCATCATACCTTTAAATAGTGAGAATAAAAATCTTAGGCTGATGCATCATTATGTCAACATACACACCAGCGGAGCGAAACTGTTACAAGTTCACTGTCGTACGAGCCAAAGATTTTAAGATTAATAGTTTGACTCAGAGTTTTTCCGAAAGCCTCTGGTTGTAAGAGTCATGCAGTTTAAAGGATAATACCAGTGTTACTGCATATCATTGTCCTTTGTCAACATCGGCCACATGGTTTACATAAACCCCAACCATTTTTCCCAAAACAGCTTTATCTGTGAGATACTGTGTTTTTTTACATTTTGTCTATATTCAATAAACGTCATAGAAAGTACCTGAAAATATGTGACAATGTTAGTTAAAAAGAAGGACTGTGTCTCTGTAGAAGGGTAAATGATCTAGACCAAGCTTTCACGTGGCTTATAGTGTTTTTATACCCTGTTTCAACAGTCAATGGGGTTTAAAAATTCAGTCTGAAATCAACTCAAGTTACACATGGTTGAATTTTAACAACATTTGTAGAAGATTGGGGCGATCTCTGGTGAGAAATCAAAAATAGACAGGTATGGTCTTTTGTAATATTGAACTCTTTTTTTTTCACATGAACACCAAAGAGAGATTTCACCTTTTAAAACTGTTGGTCAACTGCTGCTGCTGTCTTGGACTTTACAGCCAACTTCGTGCACACTATCTTCATTGTCAACTCTTCCAGCTCTCCAATTACATGTAAATAAACAGCTTACTATTTCAATAAATACTGACATGATACTAACTAAATATCAATGAGTTGAACACAGTTTGGCTCAGGTTTAGTGTACTATGAAAAGTCTTTCGAGGTCTTGTTACTGTAACTATCCAGTTCATTACATAAGTTGTAATAGACTCGAGTGTCTCAGCAGCGACCCTTGGTGGCTCAGAGTACTTACTGCAACACACACTCAGGGATCTGCACATGTTCCATAGGAATGATCTGGCCCAGTTCCTCCAGTGTGTGAACATATCGAATCTTGTCCATGAACTTGACGCTGCAGGAAACATCGTGCACATCATTATCAGAAAAGATCCTGTCTGCAAATTTGTTTATTTTTCTCTCTCCACAGCGCTTGTGCAGCAACTTTATTTAAATATTTTGTGATGGTCTGAGTCTGAATCACCATAATGTCATGACTCCTAAGTTATCCTTTTTCTGTTAATTAGATTTGTTTGGAGAAGAGGTTCTCAGCCAGCATATACTCAGGACAGACTGATGGACATGACCCTCACTGAATGTAACCCCACCTGATGAAAGGTCTTGAGATGGCCAGGACAGTTCGAATGAACCATGTTGGGTGAGCAATGATGAGACACTTTAGATTCTTCCTCAGTCTGCAGGAGACACCAGATACAAAGTGTTTGTTGTCATCATTACAAATAACAAACATGACAAATTCTAATTCAAATTCTGCATCATATATCTTTAGCATTAACTACAGTTTTACATTCTCAGCTTTTTTCCATCACATTTGCCCAAAGTGCTCTGCTACGTCTGTCTTACTTCCTGTCAATCATCTGGTAGCATCTCTTCAGCCAGCTGATGCCAGGCATCTTCCTGCGAGGAGTTGCACCATTCATGTAAACAATCATGTAATCTTCAGCCACCAGCAGCTCCAGGCTGCTCACCACATATCTGTGGACAGAACAAACAAGCGCAGATCTGACTGTGAAGTAACACATATGACAAAAACAGTTTGCTTGAAAGAAATCCTATGTTTAGAAGTGGATCTGATCTAGATAATTGCTTCTTCACTCTTCAATTTTTAAGCATTTAATGTTAATAAGCCTTTCAGTCATGATTTGACATGCATATTCCACTGAAATGTCTTCTCCAGTCATGTTCTTTGATCGATTACACAGAGAAACTAGAAGAATAATGTCGTGAAAAGGATGATTATACAGTAAGTGTCCCATAAGAGACTGGGTGAGATCTTACAGGAAGAGATTCTCCATGATGTATGTGTAGTCCTCACAGCTGCTGTCAGGGAGGTAGCAGGCTGCAAACACAATGATGGCGTTCAGACCCTCACCATAATAACCTGCGAGAAGAGAGGAACATGCATTCAGTATGATGGCAGCTCCATTAGCAGTGGTGGCAATTTGTTTATCAGACGGTAACAAAAGGCAGGATTTATATTTATAAATTGCTTAAATATGTTTTCTGGCTTTTCATAGTAGCTTTACAACTTGTCTTTAATGTTTGCTTTTATTAATGAGTTTTGCATTTTTTAAATTCAAACTGTGGCAAGTGTTTTTTTTGCCTTCTTGTGGCAAGTGGGTGGTTGAGGACTGGATCTCATTAACATCATTAAAGCAACATTTGTAATGGGAATCACATGAATTTCCCTGTGCATGAAATTGGCTCTATAAATTTTGCTTTGCTTTTTCCTTTTCCATTTGCGCTCTAATGTCCCATGGCAATCTGATTGATGTTTCAGGCTTTTCCTTCTGAGAAAAAAATCATTACAACCCCAGAGAAAACACTGACTTTTGTTAACTGGGACAAATGTTACGTAAAAGTTACATGAATAGTTTGCACACCAAAAAATGATCCAAATGCAGTTTACAGCTTTTTGTTTTTTTAAAAAATTCTAATTCAATTGAATTTTCATTTAATTAAATTAACAGTACGCCCCCCCCCACGTTCCCTTAAACATATATAACATCACTCTCCAACCATTCCTGATAGTCCCTAGTTTTCTTCCTAATATAATAACATATCCCATGATGTGTGCAAAGTAAACAAGGGCACACATACAGAAAATATATATATATGTGTGTGTGTGTGTGTGTGTGTATATACATATATACATATATACATATACACATTCAGCTTCTGGTTTATTGAGTATATCTTGATAAGACTAATGCAATACAACTGCAATAAATCCTATCTAAATGAAGCTTACACTGTTCAGTTTAAAAAAAAAAAACAACTGTTAGTTTGTAGTGCTCTCAAATTGTACAGGTGCTTCTACTGAACTAAATTAAATAATAAATAATAAATTTTTGAATAAGTTCGTCTACACACACTATCTTACTAACCTCCGTGTGTGACCACCCTCAGGTAAGGTCTGATGACCTGCATGTCAATCCGCTGCTCCTGGTCACCGATGATCACTGTCCGCCACAGACGACCAGATGAGTCTCTCTCCTCTTCACTTTCGCCCGGAAGACGCTTGGCTGTGGCCACTGGAGTATCATCTAGACCCAAGGTGACACAAAAAATATGTTTAGCCCTCCATCAACAATGTTCAAACTCCAAGAAATCTGTAATTTTATTCAAGGTAGCCTGTAGCTTATTTCTGGGGCAATACCAGTCAGAGAGTGAGGAAGAAAGTGGGAAACCGTGACTAAAGATAACGTGATTAAGACTTAATACATTATCTCATCTGTGAACATTTTTGCCTGAATCAGTCACATAGATTTTCATCTGCAGTGCTGTTCAACAATCCATGCTTCTTCACAACGTCAACTGAGGCAGATTAGGGTCAGGGAGTCCGGAGTTCCTACAACTGTCTGCTGTGGAACTTCAAGATGATCCACAGCTAGTGACACTTAATACAAATGTACGACTGGTTTCATTCATCGAGAATAATAAATGTCATTAACATCAGTTCTATTAAAAAAATCTAATTTAAAGTAAAAAGTTGGATACTGTTTACTTAGATTATTGACACATAGCCTTTTATAAATAAATAAATACATTTTAAATACATTTGCAGTGTCTTGAGGTGGCACTCAAGACATGCATCAATTGATTTTGATAAAATAAACAACATTTTCCATATAGACCATCTTAATGTTGCTTAAAGGGCATCTCCAGTCATAATCAATGTTTGCCTCATAAATCAAGTCACCTATGATCAGTTCATCTCGTACCTCGTACGCGCGTTGTTCATATCCCGGTAGTCGCCTCAGTGTGCCTCAATTATCTTGCCACTACTACCCGGATATTAACAACGCGCGGATGCCGGTAAGTTTTATTTTGGTTAAATTATCTTTTTAAAACGAATTTTAAAATTGA
>JAQLOL010000004.1:19103076-19125515 GCA_029783665.1 Naso thynnoides
ATGGTATGAGATGAACTGATCATAGGTGACTTGATTTATGAGGCAAACATTGATTATGACTGGAGATGCCCTTTAAACTGTCACTACCGTCTGACCTTCCCATTCCAGCTCATTGCCATTGTTGATGAACTCCAGTGAGTCCGTCTCATCAGGAGTCTCGATGTCATCCACATTGATGTCCAGATCGTCTGGCGTTTCCAGGAAGTCATCAGAGAGCACCGACCCCTCGCTCTGATCCAGGGAGAGGTTCATGTCGGGGGCAACCAGAGTGCGACGCTTGCGCTGGGCCACGGACTCACCCACATTCAGAGTGGTGGGAGGATCTGGATGAGCAGGGCAGGAAAGTTCAGATACAAAATAAAAGTAAAAACATAATATTTAATGCTTTGTGTTCTTTTTAACTCACTGGTTCTGTTGTCAGTGAGGCCACATGAGGAATCAACGTCTCCCTCCTCTGGTAGAGGCCTACAGAGAAAGACTCTGTTTAATATTACTGGAAATAATAATGGAGGAGAGTTTCGCTAAAAAAATTACATGTACAGGAATTGTTGTTCCTCTCTGGCTTATTGTTTCTCTGCAACCAAGATAATGATTGTTTTAGTCTTTTTGTAATTGTTAGCTACAAGCATCAACATTCAAAATAAACTTCTACAATAAAAGAAAAATAAAATATACTATGAACCATGAACAGTCATGCTTTTAGAGTATCTCTGTGAACATTTTACTTCAGTGTGTTCTGGGAAACAATATGTGTTGGTTGAGAAACAAATACTGGTAATTACCGATTCCCCTCTGACATTATAATAAGACAGCTGAACCCTCAGTGCTGAGACAAAAGAACATTACACATTACTCACACAACCCTACCACATTACAGTAGACAGCACTTGTACAAACACACACACAGACAGTAAAAGACACAGAAAAGTGTGCACAAACAAACACAGCCTAAAACAACTTCAATTAAGGGCTCACTGATGGCACTGCTGTAAAAAAATTGCTATTATTATGTTGTCAGTAGCTTTGTGGAGGTGCATTAAAAACAGCGGCAACAGATATTCAACAGTGGGGAAGAGAAAAACAATTTGCAGTGTAAAAGCAAAAAAATCTTAAATGTTTATACAGTAGGACTTCGGTTTAAATTGTCCACAGCCATATCGATTATTCTATACAGAGAAACAAGAACTGTGGAAACACATAATTGAGATTTTACAAATAAATGCACAAAGAGGACTTGCAGTAGATAGATATCAAACATTATGAACAATGTGTAATGCAATGAATTACAGTTTTTTCTTCAAGGACATCCAGTGTCATCACAACAGTCGGGCAGACACTGGATGTCCTTGAAGAATCAGTTTTCTCTGCTAATGAACATTTCCTCTTCTGCAAAAAATGATTCCTGCCCGTAAAAGAGCGTGGGTGGCCGTATTTTTCCATTGCTGGAAACTGTGATGTGTTGTCTTCTGCTTGCTGCTGTTTTGTTCACTGACATGATGCAGCCTCATCACTGAACACGTAACGACCACATCCGGCAAAGAACACACCTGCTGCCTGTCAGCATCTAACACATGTGACGAACTTCCAAACATAGCCAGGGCCTGTTTGTCCCTGCCTGTAGAGACGTCACATAAACTCTAAACACACAAGTGGGCGCTTTCTCTCTCTCTCTCTCTATCTTGCACGCACACGCATACACATACGTGCACACACACACACACACATCCACAACCTTACCTGGGGAAGTCTTCATCCTGCCACTCGTCTTTGACCTCCATGCTGTCCATGCGTAAAGTGGCCTCTGCTGTACCCATCCTCTGTCCGGGAGGACGGGCTTCAGCTCACTGTGGTTGACAAACAGATAAAATAGTACCATTCAGTAAGTAAACAAGTGTCCCAGCCTTGTTAAAACATGCAGGACTTGTGCGGTAACTGTCTGAAAGCGGCACTCCTCCACTCCCTTCACACACCCTGATGAGTTCATCAGGATTTCTGCTTGAGATTTCAGACTTATGACAGGAAGGCGGCATTACTACCTCAAGGTGTGGGGAGGAAGGATACTTGATGTTTACCAGACAGGGAGAATTTAGTGAAAGACGCTACTGAGTTGCATCATGGGAAATGTAGGTTTCTGTCATTTTGGAGCGCAGCTCATACTAGGGATAAGAAATTATGATATTGTGGCATTTTCTTGCCAGAATTTAAATTATATTTGTAGCTTCATCTCACGAGTCCAACAACTTTATGGAAGCAATATACTAAATTGCTGCCATAGTCCTAAATAGGCCAATTAAAGCTGACTTATCCACGAGATTTAGCTTACAGAAGCTGTGGTAAGGTGATCTAGAGAGCAGCTAAGATGCATAATGTGGATGTCATGAACAATCCAACCCGCCATCTTCCTGAATCTTTAACTTTGTCTCTTTCTACACGTTACAAAAAGTAATATCTGACGGTAAGTTAACATGGAACAATTTCTATAAACAGTCAACCACTTTTTTTGTACAGTCTTCTGCTGATTTGCCAGGGGTAATTAACTCATTATACTGTCCTCATAAATAAAAAATGGCAAAACTAAGTCATCCCTCTCCCTACATCTCTGGGGAAAGAGACAAAAATAAAACACCACATTGCTCACATGGCCCCTCAGGACAATACAAACAAATCATGTGTCGCCAAAAAGCAGATGGTGATCTGAATGTCTATATTTTACAAAACCGAATCAGAAACGACACAAGTCTCCAACTCAATGCTGCAAGTCTTTTCTTTGTCCGTGACACAAAGCTTTGGTGTGTCTTGTGTTTCGATTGGTGATTGCAGGCTGGAACATGAGCATCATGTGTGAGTCTTGTGTCAGAAATGTGCGAATGGGGGAGGAGTGTCCTTCCTGCATCACTGTCTGCCAGAGTTCATGCTATAGCAGACGTTGGCACAGTCCATTTGTTCACTGGGATGGCACTGATGTGCTATAACGAGATACACCGCAGCCTATACTGAAAGAAGTGGGCTAAAAGGCACAGACCCCTGAGGCAACATGCTGCTGGTGCTGCTGTGCTGATCGAGGAGAATGTGTTTACACTGCATTATTGCATGAGAAAGTTGCAGTGTTTGATGTGGGACTGATGGGGAACTCTAATCTCCCTGGAACAGACTGAATTAAGAATGAAAGAGGGGTGTGACTAGCTGAGACTAAAGAAGGGAAATTCACACAACAGATCAGTGCTTGTGGTTTGTCGTGTGTACAGATGTCTCTCGCCGAGGCTCAGCCGCTCATACATTGAACTGCTGATTGATGGTCGCAAAGTAACGTTGCAGCAGCACGTGTTTGGTGGGGATTTGAGTCCAGATGGCTGAGCAGCCTTCATGTCCCAAACACTATCTCGTGAGCTGTTCGCTGTGTTGTGCCTTTTGAACCAAACACATAATGATTTCTCACAGAAATGTAAAGCAATACAGAGAGGCTATAATTTTTGACTGAATGTTTTGGGCTTTTTTTTACATACAGTAGGCAAAATCATTGTAAGTAAAACAAAGGGCTTCCGTCGAATGAACATCACTGTATTCTTTCCTCATTTGCATTACAAACTCATTTACATGGCCTACAGTCTAGAGATAGGCATCAATACAGCCATGGAAGTGAGAGCACGGCGAAACATCATGATCATGAAGTTGTAGAAGACAGGGGTGATCTCTGCTAATGGTAAGAAATCAAAAAGAGACTGGTTTGGTCCTTTGAGGATGTTTAGGTTTCTCTGTAGATCTTAATGGCTCCTTCAACAACAATCAAATTTTTTAAAAAAGCTCTTTATCACACATCTGTTTCACTGGGATTGAATGACTGTGGTTTGACAGTTACCAAACAAACAACTAACTTTTCTTAAACTTTGATTCTAAGTCACTTTTCTTTTCCTGAATGAAAAAAGAGACAAAGTATAAAAATAACAAGTTCATGTGAAATAACAAAATCTGTTCGGGCAGAAAGCTAGTTCATGCAGGTTACTGGTATCGAGAAGCTGACATCCTTTCCTTATCTGGCAAAATGGAAATCCTCTCTCGGTGATATGAGTCACAGTAGAGAAATGACACAAATCATTAACTTGCATGTCAATGACTGTGAATTTGCCCTGAACAAAATGTCCAGCCAAATACAGAAAACCAGGCCTCATGTAAAGGCAGGGTACTCACATTCTGTAATTAGAGACTTCCTCTGCGCCGTTTTGAAAGCTCCCCTGTTTGGCTCTCAGATGCTCTTTTATCTTTGGTTCCTCTTCCTCCTTAAATCTGCTCGGGCAGACTGAGGGTCATCACTGTTTACATCTGTAGGCAGCACACTCGTCTGCTCAGGATTCGGGCTGCCGGATGATTCCTGCTGTTGACTGATCCTGTGAATGGAGGCTAAGAGAGAAATCGTTTCCCCCTGCAGAGAGAACAGTCAGAGGAGTCACGGTGATCACACAGCAAACGCCATCCTGTTCTCATCTTTTCAGTCCCCTCTGCCCGTCAGATCCCGTGCTGCTTTTTGGACAAAAGATAATCCTCGCTCTGCGCTTTTAGCTCGCCTCATGATCAACACTCTCCATCTCTCTGCCTCCCTTTTACTTCTGCTTGCCTCTGCTGAACCCCCTCCTCCTCCTCCTCCCTCCACCGACACTAATGCCCCCACCCTCAGGCTTTAATCCTGCTGTGATGATGTCACCATATGGGAGCTGTGTTATGGTTGTTATGTAATCAAACCTGCCTACCTTCCCTTTGATTCTGTTGGGGTTGCTTGGAGCCAGGATCAGCTGTTTTTCTCCTCCTCACGTTTAATTAATTTTGCATCCATAATTGAACTTGTTTTTATCCTCCTGCGAGCTTCAACAGATCGACGACTCTACTTCACTGCTGTTCCCTGGCAACAGCATCTCCCCCCCTCACATACACAATCCCTCTCTCTCCTGCTTTTTCTCACCATCTCTTTTAAGCTCTCTCACTCCTGACCAAACCCCTCCTCCACATGAATTCCCTGCCTTTTCTTTTGCTTACCGGCTGTGATGCTCACACCCCCTTCTTCTCCTTCCTCCCTCCTCCCTCTCTTCACAGCTGCACTGAGCTCTGGGCGATGTCAGTGGCATCTCTCTGACTTTGCACTCATCACCCAGAGGGAGCAGACAGTGTTTTCCTTCTTCCTCTGCCGTTGGCTGTTTGGCAGAATAATGCAGTTCGGGTGTTTACAGTTTTCTATTAATAACGCTACTTTGCACAGCTCTGAAATACTGCGTCATGCCTGGACTTGTGACTAAAAGCATTTGTTTTCTCACAGACTTGATGCAGTTAAGACATACTGAATTTCAAGTAGATCGCTTTAGGTGTTCAAGAACATACCAACAATCATTTAATGACTATTAAAATAATTAAGTTAATAAATTCTCTTATCTTTTTTTCCAAGAAAGACACATCTTACTTTTAATTGTGGCATACCTTGTTTTGAGTACTTGTCTATCTGAAAATCTTTATAGTTATTAAATCAAGACAATATTTCAAAGTGCTGTTTGTTACTCCTAAAAAAAAAGCTACAAACAACAACTTTGTAGCAGTACCATAAAAATTTAACAGTACTATATGTTTTTGCTTTGCCAGTGGGCATCTGGATCACTGAGATGTTTCTGTCCTGCATGTTGACTTTTCTGCCACCAGATGGCGGTAAAGAGCTCCCTAAGGAAGACATGTGCAACAAGGACAGAGTGTACTGGTCCTATTCAATATGTATAACCTTTGACTGACCTCTTACCATTCCTATGTGAAACTTCTATAAAACTTTATACAGTTATTTTAATTGGGACTCTAACATATAAAGTATTTTCATTAACTCCTTTAGGTGCTGTGGTCAATGGGATGGGATAATAGTTGATGTTACTAGTGGTTTTAAAGGAAGCTTTCTATCCAAATCTAAGAAAACAAAAATACACCAACCAAGAACACACCAACCCAACCTAAGGCCTGTGAAATATGAAAAATGTCATTTCTCACAAAGCATAAGTATACTGTGCAGCTTCTCTGATAGGTGAAGACATTAAATTTAGTCAGGCGGGAATAGTGAAAGAAAAAGATTTTATCAGGAAGTGTTAGCATTATAGGGGATCCGAATCTGGCCAAAAACAAACCCAAGAGAACACAAGCTACAGAACACAGGCTCAAACTGACTATTTTAATATTAACATGTATACTCATTGGTCTATTATCCACTGCTGCTGTGAACTACATAATAAAAATTGCCCTCATTAATTTACAAAAGGATAAACAAACAAACATCATTATAATTCATTAATATATCATGAGTCTTTTAGAGATTGATGCTGTCAAGCCTCATGAAGCTCAGAATGGAAAGCTCTGCAGCTCATTTCTGGACAGATGCTGCACCACACCCACACCGATACAGTCACCCAGCACGTTGGTGGTCGTCCTTAGACGATCCCTGTCAGCAAACATACAACAAGATCCTCTTAAAATTTTGGAATTCTTGCCATTTAAAACAAAAAGGATCAAATATGGAGCTTTTATATTTAAGTTCTCTGAAACTGATGTTGGCTGCATGCACACTAACAAAATCCAATCAAAAATCAATAGCATTGAAATGTCTTCAGTGGGCAGTCCAACTGACACCAACACAATCACCATGGAAACCATGCCAGCCTGTGGGATGCCTGCTGCACCCGTGCTTGCAGCTGTGACAGTCAAACTGAAAAGAGAAAACAGTGATGGTTACATTATGTTATCCTTGCTGGTGTATAACGTGTTAACAGCGCTTTTAATTGTGACCACTCATATGTGTGGATCTACGTGCTGACAGTTTGCTTTTTGTTAAAGCAAAAAGAGAAGAAACCCACTCATGTCTGTGGGAACTGGTCTTATGTAAGGGCTGTACTTTTCCATTTCTTAACTTTTTCTTTTATTAGCTAAAGAAAATTAGTTCATGACTTGATTCAAACAATCAGCACTCTAAACTCCTTGACAAGATGCTTAAAAACTTTTTTTGAGTATACCTGAGGACAATAATTTGACCCAGGTTAAAGTCCATATTGTTAACTTGGGCAATGAATAAAGCAGCCACAGCTTCATAGAGCGCTGCACCGTCCATGTTCATTGTGGCTCCAGCAGGGAGCATGAAGCGAGTCACTTGTTTGTCCATGTTGTGATTTTCCTCCATACAGTGGAGGGTAACAGGGAGGGTTGCAGAACTGTGAAGAAACCCATGCAGCATATAAAACAAGCTAACATTCCACAATTGATTACTGGATCTGTAACATATTACGTTTACAAGCAAGACTCTGGTTCACCTTGATGACGTCCCAAGGACTGTTTTATGCTAGACAAAAAGACAAGCAAATGTTAATTGTTCATGAGCATGAGAAAATAACAATGTGAATATAAAGACTAGTTATAGTCTTTGCAGATCATACCTTTCTGAAACAAGCTTCAACCAGATTTAAGGGAATCATATTTCTAAAAATCAAAAACACAGATCAGGCATATCATTACATGTTCAAAAAAAAAAAAAATCTTGTTCTGTTTCAAAAAACGATTTTGATACAAACCTGATAAGATCTAGAAAGGAATCTACAGCCTGCACAACTTCTGGATCACCACCAGAGGACACTAACACAGTCCTGGATGGCTTCCCTGGTCGGATAAGACAAGCTAAGGCGATGCCAGTGAATGCAGCAATTAGCGTGGTGAGCATGTAAAAGCTGAGGGCCCTCAGCCCAATTTTCCCATATACCTTCTTGTCCATAGATGACAATCCTGAAATAAAAACATGTAGTAAAACTTGAGGCAACATAAGCTCATCAAGGATTTTAAGTTTGTTTTATTAAAAGAACAAATTATTTTACCCAGCACTAACTAACAACTTCCTGTGAGGTGTTGAAAGCATATTAAGCACTATACATCTGGGTAAACTAGGGCTGTAATCCTTACTTAAATACGAGAAGCCAAATAAGCTGGATGGATGAATATTAGGGGAAAACAAACTATAAACATCCTTACTATGAGTAAGACACACACTGTAAAATTTGGTCTGAGAGTGGTGCTAAAAAAATCATGTTGACACCTCCATGAAGAGAGGTTATGCTTTTTATTGAGGCATTTGAGGACACAAATGACTGAGTTTGTAGGTTAGTTAGTCATAAGTGGTAAAGCTTACTTCAGCCAGGAGTGTGGAATTAACTGTGTTTATCTATGGTGATGATTATTATCATGAAACTAATACAATGTGTCAAATGGATCAAACCACCTCTCAACTGCAAACCATATCTAAAATTCGGTTTAACTGATTTAAACTGTGAATCTAACCTGTGATGAGACTAGAAATGAGGAGAGGAAGCACCAACATCATCAGCACTCTGATCAGCAGTTCACCAGGGAAGGTTAAATAGTTTATATCCCTTGCTGACATGTTAATGTGTCTCAGAGTAAAGCCCAGGCCAATCCCTCAGAGAGACATAAACACAAGTTAACAGGTCAGTGTATCATCAACAGATGAGTTTAAATATCAAAAACAGAGGAGCGGGTACATGGAGGAGAGCTGGAGAAGTTAGTAATTTTAAAGCAGGTAAGCAGCATGCAGCAATGTGTATTTACAAGTGGAGAATTAATTGTAGATTTTAAATCAATTTTCAGGCTCTATGGAAACAGTGTGTTTTTAATATCACTTACCTAATGCAACAGCAGCCATTGTAAGAACAACAAAAGCGTTTCTCTTAAGAAAGGTCATAACGTTATATCCAGTTCTGAATAAAGATACACGACTCAAGGATTTTCTGAGTTCGTTGGTTTTTTGGGTTTCCTGTGGTTCTCTAACCTCCAATGAGTCCAGCTCGGACAGGCCATTAGAGCTCGGCAGCATTTCTTTCACAATCAGTTTTCACAACAAGCATAGACTGAAAAAAAAAGTGGGTGGTCTCTTACGAAAATTAATAGAATAAGAAATGTTAAGAAATCAATCAATGAGAGTTTCAATGTTTTCAAAAGACTTAAAAAAATACTATACTGTAAAACATGGTAACAGGTTACATTGTGAGAATAAACCTACAGTTAAAATAAAGATTAAAAGAATTTGTAACTTCTGGAGAAGGATCATTTCCAGTTCATTTCTCCAGAAGTTACACAGAATTGAATTACAACCTGTCTGTGGAAACAACTAACAAGGATAATAAGAAGTTAATTGTGAGGTTCTTACAGTCTCCTCAGTCTCGTGGTAGCGATGGAAAAAATGTCTTAATGCAAAAAGTCTAGCGACAGTCTGGTCGGTACGTCTAAAGTCCCACTCATTTTCCTCATGGAGGATTGCCAACTTTTTTAACACAGTGACTTAACTACTTTAATCACAAGCTGTGTTTCCCCAGGTGCTCTTTCCCCAAGTCAAAAAAATGAAAGTTACATTAAAAAAAGAAAAAACATAAAGAAAAAAAACAACAACCAAACAAACAAAAAAACAAACAAAAAAAGCAACAAGATAATGTGTAATACACTAATGTATAAAGAGCAATGTTTTGTCGAGTCAAGTTCTGTAAAGTGCTGTATTTTTCTAAAACTACGTGAGTAAGTAACTAACTAATGAACAAACTGACTGAATAAACAAATAAATACATAAATACTGGTTTGTTGCTAAGTAAAAAAAAAATCTCTTATACTGTGATCTTAAGTCCTACGAGAACTATTCTATGTGCAGATGGGTATTATTTAAGGTACGAAGGTTTTAGGTCACAGTGGTTTACAGCACCCCTATTAATACTGAGTCATAGGAGGACAATACAGTATATGGCAGCAGGGAACACTAGAGCTGATCAGGGAGATTTTAAGAGTCTTACTCCTTCTTGAGTCCCCTTAAATCACAAATCTACCAGCAACGGAGGTCCCATCAGGACATACTAATAATCCAGAAAATGTCCTTCAGTGTTAACTCTGCTTGATGAGTGACTTAAGGGTAATAGTGAGATGAATATTTTGGAAATGTGCATGACTTGCCGAAAAATCCTTAACATGCGTTGAAAGCCCAAAGCCATTTTTTTCTCTTCAACGTGGCCAACTGAGTTCACAACAACAGAGAGTGCTTTCAGGGTGTGTTTTAACATAACAGTTTACAGTTTGAACACAAAGTCCGACAGATTTTTACAATTCCCCTTTCTTAAATTTTGACCTAAGTTAATCTAAATACATAAAAATAAACGTGTGAACTTTGATCGATGAATAGCTTGTAAATCGCTGACTATATCTGCATGGCAATACTGTACTTGCGTCATGTCTCTCTCAAGCCGTGTCAACACATACATGAGTGCTTTTTTAAAGCGGGATTTTCCCTCCTTCACTCTCGAAAAACATCCTGCCCACACAAGCACTGTTTTAAATAAATCTTTGTGCAAAAGGAAATGCAAAAATACAACTGAAGTGCTGTCAAGAGCATGCAAAACCAAAAGGCAGGGGTGACATAACCCTACATTTAAAGCCATATTGGACACTCACAAGTCTGAAAAAAGCTATTACTCATAGGGTAACTGAAACTAGAAGTAGGATCGGTTCCAACCTCTTGTTCAGTGTCACGGACTGTGTTGTGGGAGTGTTGAATTATGTAGTGACAGCTGTAGCAGTACTGTTCCTCAATATGGAGAACGAATAAATGTAAATGTGTAACCATGTTAAAAAGAACTGCCAGCAGTGTTAGCAAGAGATAACAGCACACTGACACCACAGGCCCAAAACTTAGTTCACTGTCTGTTAACACTGCAAATAGAACCTCTGAATAACTTCACAGTGTAGCAGTAGATTGATATTTTATTGGGCTGTCTCAATTGATTCCTTTTATCATAGTCACTAAAAGACAATAATTAAAGATCTGGTGTGGTCTTCACTTGGTCTCAAACTGATTTGAACTGTTTTGAATTTGACCTGAGACCATATACAATAGGTTAAGCTGATTTCAGCTGTTGAAAAAGTGTGCGGGTGTGAAATAAGCAGTTTGAACTTGGTTGCCTGTGTAAAGTTGTGTGATGCATGTGTGACATCAACGGATGCAAGTGAGGCTTACAAGGTAGCTTTAGGTGTGGGTTTATTTCCTTGAGGCTCAAATTAGCTAGAGAGGCAGATTAGGCCCTGTGTGTCTTGTCAGGGCTCTGTTTCATGACGCCACCATTAAACATGTCTCTTACCCAGTGTGCTTTAAAACAATAATTATTTAATCACCTTACTAATGAAGTTAAGATCTCACTGTCCAATTGAAAGTGTGGTAGCCTACATAAGGCATGTCAGTTAATTAGGAAAGGGTATTCAGTAAGACAGTTCAATATGATTTGAAGATAATATAAGTGGTTTCTTCATGTGATTACAGTGTAGTGTACAAGCAACAAAAAAGAAACAACAACAAAAAAAAACGCTTACATCTTTAATATTTCATAAGGTTTCCTGACCTTTTTTTTATTCTGCAACTAAAACTAATTTAACAAACCTGTCAAACAAAGCTGTTGTTGTTAAAACAACTGATTACTTAATTAAGCTGTTAAAAAAAGAAAGCTACAAGTCATATTTTGATTTTATGCATGCAAGAGAAAATATTTAGCTCTATAATTGTGGCTGGAAAGCAAAGAAACTGCTTTGACTACAGAAGTCCCATTTTAGCTGAAATTTACACAGCTAAAATGGGACACAGCTCACTTTTTAGAACAACGCACGAAAATCTCTCAGTGTTAAGATGATGTTCGTGTATATATGACAAAGCAGTTAAGTAAATAAGATGCACAAGTGCAGCCCTGGCCAAGACATCAAGTAACCACGGATCTGTGCCAAGCTGCAGCTCTTGGTGCAGCTAATCGTCTTAAAAAAGGGTCAGGGCCTGAGCAGACCACCCTTAAATAGAAACAGGTCAAATCTAGTATTAATATGGGTACTGCCCTTTGGTACTGATGACGTCATTAACGCAGGTATACGCATGAATGTGGGCTTACAACACAAATGACACAAATTAGTTCAAGCCCTTCTGGCCAGACAGGTAAATCTGGATTGAGGAGGTGAATAAGTGACAGTAAATTGTCAAATTAAGGTCAGTAGCGTAATCAATGCAGACCCTTCACTGAAGCAGCTCAATAAAGCCCAGTGGTTTTATGAGTTATATGGTTTTGAGGCTTTTTTATTTATGACATTTCCGTTTTTCACATTTCCCAACAGTTATAGCCCCCTCTTTCAGGCTAATCTGTAGTCAATGGTAACATGACAAAATACAAGAAAAAAAGTAATTCCTCATAGCGTTGTGAAAAAAAATGAGGGTGAACAACAAGAGGAAACAAGAGCACATACAGCCAATGAGGACAAGAATACATACAGTATGTTTCATAGGATAATCTCCCTAACTCTAACAATTGATTGTAATGTGGCATTCCTGGTGTGAACTGTTTTCCCTTGCTAACAATATTACTGTAACCTGGTAATGCTTCTGACAACAAGACACTGATCTATCTTTAAGAAAAGCTTTACTCAAAGCCACCTGCTTCTTTGTCTACCCTTTAACCTTTTAATACACTGTCCTTATGCTGGGACACATTGTTTGGGCTTAGGGTTCTTGGACACAGAGATAAAAACAAATCCCAATATGCAACCATAATCATGCAACTTACATAATAATTGGATTGCAGTTTAAAGATACAAAATAACTATTTAATTATAGATTAATGTCATATTTGATTCAACGCAAAAATTATATTTTTTTGAGACTATGCTGCAAAATTGGCCTAAGTTTCTGAGTGATTGTCTTACTGACACTATAACATGGTTGTTCTGCCTGGAAACCGGGAAACAAAGATCGCTGGTTGGGAAACCAAATAAAAAAAAACATAACACTGCACGTCACACAAAAACATTAATGAAAAATGGGCCCCTTGTGTTTTGGAAAAGGTTGTTGTGGGAATATAATTCCCCAGAGTCTTCCACCAATTCAATCCAACTCAGAGACCAACAAAAGAATGGAAAAGACACAAAAAGAAATCAAAGTTGGGCTGGCTGACAGAGGAATCCCTCCACACAGTTTAAAAGTAAGAAAAACACTTTAATCACACAATCAAACAGAGACACAGTCAACTGATAGTGTTGTGACTCTCCGGAGACACAAAACCAACTGAGCAGTGAAACACCAACCTCCTTTTAAAACCTTTGACTGCAATCAGCTGAGGGAAAATTACAGGTGCACCCAATAGCTCCTGATGAGCACGACTGAATAAAGCCTGGGGCCTAAGCTGTTTTCAAAACTGCCAACTGGATACTAAATACTATGTACTCTATACTGTATGTACTACATACTGCACATACTGCAAACTAAAGGAATGATCAGTATGCCATCCCCTTACACTGCAGTACACAGGCAGGTAGCCCAAAATGCATTTCACAGAATTGACATGGATAGCAAGATTCATTTATTTCCCTTCTTTTTTTCATTAAACATTATTTACAAATGCCTGACTGGGTTTTGGTTGTGCCAGGGAAGCTCAGTGCATTATGGGAAAAAGTAGGCAAGGTAGACAGGCTGGATGCATCATGGGGATTTCCTCCGATTCAGTATACATCAACAAATTTCTTTGGCCAACTGTAGATTTTGCCTGTGTTTACATACAGCATACTACATACTACCCTTTGTCCAAAGCAGTATGTACTACTGGCATAGTATGCAGTTTTGGAAACAGCCCTAGATCTTACAATCCATCTGACCATGGCAATTCAGAACGTGGACCATGAGAATTCAAAACGTGGTTGTATTCACACCAAAATGATTTCTTTCCTAAGGTGCTATACCAAGTGTAACTAATCATCTGTAATTACTCATCCTAATTACTTGTCCTTGATTGTTCTTAAGTTCTTGAAAACTTTTGGCACACTTGGAACTTAAGCATTATAAGATATGGAAGTATTATACTACATAATACTGCTATTGGAGAGGCAGAATTACAGGTGAACATCATTTTGATAATATCACTGAATTAGAGATGGATCCATTTAAGTAATCATAAACTAATTCACAAAGTAGTCAATTAATTGTGGGAAAAATATATTTTTTTTAATCAGTAGGAAAGATAATTCACTTTAAAAGGTCTCAAATACAACCAACCCAGGCCACAATGATGGAGATAAAGCAGACTGAAGAGGAAAAGCGTACTCTCATGTCCACCATGGGTTAAATAATAATGCATCTTCAACATCTCTACACCCTCACAAAGGTGCTCACCAGTCAAGTGCAACGTATATTTAAAAGGTAAAAAAAACATCCCGTGTATGAAGTACTAAGAAGCTATGTTTAAAAGGTTAAAGAGGTTAGACTTTAAGAGAGAAGCATTAACCATAGTTCAAGGGAGTACTAATCTGGATGAGTGGTAGGAAGGTTAACTCTGTTGACCAATATGACTAACCAAAAGATTAAAACAAAAGCATGGGTTAAAAATCATGGAGGTACATTTACAGCAGTGCAGCCTCTTTTTTTACCCTGGATGGGGTTCATGTGTGTATGTGGATTTAGCAGGGATTTTAAGTTTCTTGTACCTATAGAACACATTATAGCTCATACGGTTCACTCTAGTATAAAACTTTTTACCATGACAACTACCAGACTACTAGTTTGTAGTGATAATAAAAAATACAGAAATTTGACATCTACAGTCATGTCAGATATCCTTAACTGGCATTTAAAATTTTAAACATGAAATTCAAAGTGAAAAAAATGTCATAACTAAAAGAAAAAACTGTAACAAACTGACTTATAACAAATGATGACGGACAAGCACGTCTACAACTGTGCAGGTTGTGACAGATTCAGCTTTCCTTTACATTTCGGCTCAAGCTGGTCACATGACCAGTCTCAGCATTTTACCCTCCCTTTCCATCATCTCCCTGTCATCCCCCTGCTGCTCACCATCCCCCTTTCCCCCTGTAAGCTGACACAGCGCCTTTAAACATTAGCCGCTTTCTTCCTAATAGGATCTCAGGCTTAAATTGTCATCTGATAAAACTAAGGAGCTTGATACCTATGCTGCACCCTCTTAACCAATTTGTACTCAATTAGGATAATGGGGAAACAAGCAAAGAGGGACAGCTTTAATATATTAATGTGATAAAATGATTATCAATTTCCTTTGCTTACGACTAGGGTGGTATTAGGAGCATCTTGCAAGTCTCATATAAATATTAGCCATTAAGGAAGTAGACCAAACAGTAAACGACAGTGGAAATACTTGGATTATGCAGACCTAATAATGTTTTAAATATTATCTGTCAACGGTGGAAAACCATTTCTATACATGAATGTCTAAACACATTGAAATAGCAGAAATGTAGATTTTTAAATTAACTGTTATAAATGAAAAAAAATTATAGGCTAATTTAAAGCATGTTTGTAATTTCAGGGCCTCAGGAAGCAAAGGTTCGATACTATGTTTCCCCAAGTGCAACTTAAGGACACTGTCTTACCTGCCAAAATCTAAACTCCCACATTTTCAAAACTGACATGTAGTTTGTGACATTTTCCTGGCAAGAAAGATAATTTACTGTGCATACTGTTTAATTGTTTTTTTTGGATTGCACATTTCTTGGCAACAAATGAATATACTGAATGATTCTTCTTCTCACTTGCATCAATTAATGAGACTAATTATCATCCACTAAGTCTACTGACTGTCTTATGGTATCAGCTTACTAAGGCAATTAATACCCCTTTCAGTGTTTTTCCTTTGCCTGGTACAAAAAACTTGACATGAGAGAAACCAACATAAAACTAAAATTACCAGTCACTTAAAACTGCATAAATATGGCATCACTTTATCAATAAATAAATAAAGCTGAAGAGAGAGACACAACTCAGGTCACAACTCTCTATGGTCACCATATGGCGCTGCAACCTACTTTATGCCAAATCCCTGCAATAGGGGCATCTCTAAATTCCTTATTTCATTATTCTAGTTGTAAAGCTTGTTGCCCATGTGCAAAGGTAATGGGCTTTGCAGTCTCCGCTTTCTTAGAAAACAACCTGACAACCAAGAAAAGGTGTTCAGCCAAAGCCACTTAAACCACAGCCTTTCTGCTCACAGAAAGCACTGACAGGACTGCCCATTGTTGCCAGATGGCTTTAAACTTGTTAGCGTTTAAAATTCTTTGGCTACTTAGACATGTGCCAGTCAAGTGTTAGGTTTCTGTGCATCTGCCTGACTAAGAGGAGATGTTGTATCCATCTTCCAAGAGTCAGGGAAATAATATGTAAATGAAAAAAAAAAGTATCAAACTTTTACCACCCAATATCCCATGGAGTGCTACTTTCACAGATTGTTGGCACATGCAGTAGTATTGGTGGTTATACTTTTGTAGTTTTTGATCACTGAGGTCTTTTTTTTTTTAGAATAATTCCTTGTTGTTACAGTATCCAAGAGCAATGCATGGCAGGGTACACAAGACAAACTTCTGAAAACATGGCATCTTCTCTCTTTCTTCAAAGCAGTCTGGACCAATTTATTGCAAATGTTAAACACCAACCCTGATCAAACAACTACAGTTTTTCTGAATACTGGCAGAACAACCCAAATTGGTTGTTGCTTGGAATTCACCTTAATATGTAGACACCTAAATCTAATCTCATATGTATTTTCTCAACAACATACTGCCAGAAAAAAAACTTTCTGTACCACTCTTGTTGGAATTTTTTGTTTGGCGTGCAAGGAACTCCTAAATATAGCTTCACATAGAAGGAGTGAGGTCAGAGGAAATCTCTGGTGAAGTCTTTAGGCTCATTAAGGATGGGATTGATCTCTGCAACACCTACTGTAGCAGCCACAGCTTTGGTTGTGCCAGCTGGCAAAGGAGAAACTTGCAGGCTGAGGAATGAAGCGCCCCCATTCCCCCAATCCAATTCTACTGTGAACTATCAAACTGAACAACAATTATTTATCAAGTGAGTGGTTATTTATTGAGTGGTAAGCAGACACATGTAAACTATATGATTGAATGTCACAGTCCAAAAAGAGTTATTTTAGAGGGGTGATAAGAATTGGATTGAGCCACGCCTACTAAATGTTTGCGTTTGAATTAATTAGGTTAAATTACGGATAAACCTTAATACTTTGCTTGTCTAGATCTGTACTAACTCATTGCTTTGGTGACTGTGGAGTTCCAATGAGTATAAAATTTATGTAAAATATAGCACTGGAAAACTAATAATAATAATTATTATTATTATTAAAAAGTGCAAGTGTAACTGTGTACTATTTATAGTAACTCTGTGTAATTTGGCCAAATTAGAATACTAATGGAGTTGAATAACATTACGGCAACGCTTTTTCCAACACAAAAAAAAACCTGTAATGCATTAAGTTTGCTCTGAGGAATTGATTCCCTTCTTTGTTTTATTTTAAGTCATTATCAATTTAAGTTATTCCAAAAACAATGCTGCGCATAGAAATTAAATACCCACTTGAATGAAACAACTTTTTAATACAAATGTTTACAGTGGGTAGCCATTCAAGTTAAGTCCATCTCTGTGTCTTTTTTCCCTTACACTGTCTATAATGAAGGGATTAGTGAAAACTCTCAGTACGAGCCATTATCTCTCAGACAATAGATTTTTTGAAAGAAAGTTTTGTCGAGGCTTCATTAGCAATGGCCTCCCTCTGTGGTCTGAATGCAGGACACATTTGGAGCAATTACTTGACCAGAAAACAACTGTCAGTCATTCTTAAAGGGGAAGGATTCCAATTAATAAACCTCTTAAAGCCTTAGGTTTTACCATAGTTCACCAGTAAACTTTGGTGTCTTGTGTGGTTAAGAAGAGTTTTGTCCTAAGAGACATTACGTGTGCTTCTTGCACAGGACTCCAACAGTTCCTCTGCTCACTTGTGTGCAGGGGATTTCAAGGACTTAACTCGGAGTAACAAGCGCCTACAGTAGATACTGTTCGTGTCACTCTTCTACTTATGGACTACAGAGACACCATGTGCTTAGTGTAGCCTGTGGTAGGAACCTGAAAGAAGGTAAGCTTCCTTTCTGTAATTCCATGCCTTGAATTCAGTCATTTCGTATATAAGTGTATGGGTTTCCACGATGCTTATTTGTATTTAAGTAAGGGATGGAAATATCATCCATCTGCAGCTTGCTTGTTGTGCCCCTAAAGATATTTTCAAATGTTTTCGGGTACATTTTTATACAAATTAACTGGACACATTTGTTGAAACTTACGAGTAAACAATGTATATGGAAAGTGATGGGAGTCAGACTTTAGGGAATATTAAGTGTGAAGCATCTTTTGTGAATTTTAAGTGTAAAGCATCATTGCAGAAAAATAAAGATATTCACACTATTTAAATTAATTTATCTCAATCAAAACAGAAGAATCTGTTTACTAATCAGATATTAAGCTGACAAGTCTAATTTCCACTAAAACTCTTTTATGAAAAAACAGTTAATAAAGAACACTGACAAGCCATTAATTGCTTATTAAATATAAGAGCACTGCTTAACTGCTGTTCTTGTCTTTTTTCTCCTTCTTTTGCAGATAAAGATGTGAGTTTGCTCTGCTTTTGTGCAAACAATACATCCAGTCTCACTGAAGCCATCCATGAAGGATACGGCCCTCAAGCATCACATACATTAAATCTGCTCAATTGCACGTGAAGCAGAACAACAGCTCTATACAACGACCTCTCTGCTTCGTCTCACTTGGTAAGATTTTTCTTCAGTTTGCAACAAGGAGATAAAGTGTCTCCAAGGCTCGGATGCATTTGTCAATGGATACTCTGGGAATAGTGGATGATAGTTGCCTGGACAACTATGACATGGCAAAAGGTGCTGGGTCAAGCGGTGGAGGCAGGGTCCACAGTATCGATGTCATACTGGGATTCACTAAAGACCAGGACCCTTTGCTGCAATCTGTAGGAGATGATGACAACCAAAAAACAAACATGGAAAACCCGCAGCACCCTGACAAGCAGGTCTCCTCAGACCCCTATGGGCACCTTCCAGAACTGGGTGATGGCTCACAACACTCTTCCTACCATGGTGAGTCTTTTCAGAAAACAAACTATTGTCAGTCATAAAAACTTCATACAGCAAGAGAGTCTTCATAATAAGTTCAGGGGACTTTGTTTTCTACTGTGCAGCAAGTGGAATTATAACTTTACTAAGTCTGACAGAGTTCCGTATATCCAGTACTCCCACACAGTATTGTGTAACATGTATTGGGTCAGTACCATAAAGAAGTCTGATGTCACCTTAAACAACCACAATGAGTTATTTGGCCATCTGAAATTACAACAATGTAATGTCTCTAAATACGACTTGCTTGAGCCCTCAGTTTGCCAAATGTGAAATGGAGGGCACATTAATACATTTAAGGGTGTTACTTTCTGTGCTTCCTTTTAATGACAGAACTTACCCCAGTCATTTCTTAAAATTGCTATTGATTACAAGTGGCCTCTCAGTAAAAGAGAGATACAAAGGGGAGCCATTCGAAGATGGATTAATAACAAATGACTCATAGTGCTCAATGTAATGCTCACGTTCTGCTCGAGTGTCCAAGCTACACTGCTGAATCCTGATTTTTCTCTGATGCGTCTTTTATTCACTTATCATACACAGACTCTGTGTGGTTGCTCTAAAATTTGATTTAATTTTAATGAAGCTCAAACAACTTATTTGTGCTTGTTTTGTACCTTTACTATATACAAACTATATATATATATATATGTCTTTAGTCAGTTTAAAGTCAGTCCCTATTACAGGTCTATTTGTCTTTCTCTTCAAATGCTACACACATTAAACTACTAAATAACTGTTACTTTTCATTCAGGTGTTTCAGCGCCAGGTATGTGCATAATGGTTTAATGGCACATCTAAGTGGAGGGGAGCCAAGATTGACATACTTAGTTACTGTACACTTGTGCTTTTCTTGCTTATGTCCACTGTGAGTAAAGGCCCATTGAGTTTGGCTCATTTGTTACGTATGATAACTTTTTGATATGTTGAGCAAACTTACAATAATGTTCTGTGAATCAGTGTAATATTTGTCCAAACACTTTGTAAGTATGGACTGTCTGATGGGTCTTGGATGGATATAGGGGTTTAAGAAGCCAGTGAAATCAGCCGTTTGACAACTATTACTATTTAGTGCAAATTAATTAAACTTAAAAAGAGATGAACTTCAGTTTTGTTCAATTTGTTTTGTTTTGTAGCAACTACCTGTATGCTTAAAATCCTGTTAAAGACATGACCCTTCAAAAGTAAGAAACCTACTCACTGCCTACAATTAAATTAATGCAATAAAATTAATGTATGGACTTAAAAAAGATGTTTTGTTTCTAAAAAAAAACAAATTTACCAAACAATCCTTGTTAAAAGCTAAGAGCAAACTGATTACGGTGCAGTAGATATATGGACATCTACATATCCACAAACAATTGCTACAGTTGATTTTGTTGCGTATGCAGACATCTGGCCACTTGAAGACGACAGACTATTAATAACCAAAAGACACATAAATTCTCAGTATGTACAAGAATTAAGAAAGCATCACTGTCTAAACACAGCCTGCTTTGCAACTGTTGTTTCTACTTAGTAGCTGGGTGTATGAATGGTGTATTGACATACAGTAGCTACAACTTGTGTGAAGCCAGTGACTGAGCTATGACAGAGCAGGTCTGACTAATGGAGAAGCACGAAAAGTTGGACTGTAAAGAAGCAGATTACTGCACAAACCAAACCCTGTACGTGAGCGTTTGGGTTTCTTTTGATAACCTAAAACCTCTTTCTGCAGTGAAAAGCTTATACCTAATTATATTTAACAACAAATTATCATGTATGTACTCTAGCAGTTAAAACATGACTGATATGGCAGACTACACACCACTGTTAGGGTGCTTAATGCCATCAAATCGTACAAATATAATTATATGTCAAACCTTTTTTTTTTTAGCATTTATTGAGAGTTTCTTATCAAATTTAAATTTTATCATATAATTGTCGACGATAACACAATTTGGGTTGGATGGTGCTGATGCTGAAACCGCTTTTTGCTTTCAATAAAAAAAACAAAAAAACAAAAACAAAACAAAACACAGAATGGCAGCAACCTGTGAAAAAAAGTCATCCCTGTCATTCTCTCCCTACTTATTGTACACCTTTGGAAACCTCATTCTTAATGGTTTTACAATACACTGCGAATGTAACGCTGTAGCTACTCAGCATCATTGTTTCAAATCACTGATCCGTTGACCATATTACCTTAAACATTTTAGCTGAATGAACAAGCTTTGGTGCATCATACACACAAGTCATTTGCTCTAATATACATCCAGTTATACCTGGACTATGACTGTTTACTTGGATGTACAGGAGCCAATGAAACTCCTTTGTTACAGGAAGAGGTGGGGACTCGCAGGTTTAAGTGGTAGCATCTGTTACTATGGGATTACAGCAAGGCAAGAATTCAGTGATCTGATGTCATTTGCCAAACCCCTGGTGTTTGCACTCAGCTGTATAAAGGGTATCCGTCATTAAGCTGTTTTATCATGAGGAGAAATGTTAAGATTTCACTTTTTGATCAGGCTGTTTGTTCAACTTATTCTGAAATGATCGATAATCACATAAAAGTATACAAAACATCAAGTTTAAGGCATTCATTATTAATTTGATGTCAAAGAAATGGTAAAAACACATTTAACTACAAGTTTTCAGATGACTAAGGTCATATCCTGGGTTTTATTGTGATCACATCCTGAATGAATAAAATAAGAGTTTGGAAAAGTTCTGAGATAAGGAACATTTTATGTAACACACTGAAATTCAGATTATATTATTATTGTTATATAGAGTATTATTCGGATTAGATATTATTATACTGTGAACAGTCGTGACAAAAATCCTGGTTGAAGCAGGTTAACACAGTGGAAGGTTAAGTGGGGAATGATTTTTTAAAAGTCACACTCACACACACACACACACAACTTTGCTTTTGTTTGTCCATGAAAAAAACACAAGTTGGGGATTCCATGCTTTGAGAAATGCTTTACCTAATATCTTAAGGCATATAAAAAAATCACATGAAAAATATAGTATGAATAAATACTGACTAAATTTTGTTTGGAAAACGTTTAATTTTTTAACTCCCAAAAATTCATTGATATTCTATCACTCTTGACTTTGATGTTACAGGTGGGGTCATGCACAAAAGTGATGGATTGGTTTGCGTTTGTAGTTTTAACTGTACTGTAGTTGTCCTTCTCTAAAATCTTTGCCATTTTGGCTCTTCCTTACGTCGCTGAGTTTACTTAGCCAATTTAGATGGTAAAGTGGCCAAAAAACGACTGCTTACTGCCTTGGTGCCAGTTGCACACCACTTGGTGGTTTTAAATGTATTATTAATTCTGACAGGTGTTAATGGACTCAATTTTTAAACA
>JAQLOL010000004.1:19125911-19142585 GCA_029783665.1 Naso thynnoides
GTATCTTATTCTTCATTTTAGAATCTGACCTTTTCTCAGGTGACAAGTGTGATGAAGAAATGAGCAACCTACAGAAGGAGCTGGATGTAAATGAGGGGTCACCAGAGACCATTAAAGAGGAAGAACACACTAAAAAGAAACACAGAAGAAATCGCACCACCTTCACCACATATCAGCTCCATGAGTTGGAGCGAGCCTTTGAAAAGTCACACTACCCAGATGTCTACAGCCGTGAGGAGTTGGCAATGAAGGTTAACTTGCCTGAGGTTCGAGTTCAGGTAAGACTATGTGATACCCAACTTGGGTACCATCAGTATAGTTGTTGCTGTACTGAACACAGAACTGCAGCATCAATTTACTGCTAGTCATGTTTATGTTTTGGCATAGGCCTCATTGAGCTTAAATGAACAAATCAAATTTCTCATTTTTCCTTTTGCGCCCAGCAGACAAAACTGGTAAATGTTAACCAAGTTCTATATGGCAAAAGGAGACCAGATTTATTCAGGGATATATTATGGTCATATTATTCCGTTAAATAAATGGGAATTAATGTGGTTGCAAAAATAAATTGTAAAAGTTTCTGGTTTCTGCAGTGCCTCACTGCACTATCTGATTTTGTCTTAATTTCTCTTTGTTTAGGTGTGGTTCCAGAACCGGAGAGCCAAGTGGAGACGTCAGGAAAAGATGGACACCAGCACTATGAAGCTCCATGATTCTCCTATGCTATCCTTTAATCGTCCTCCGATGTCTGCCAATGTAGGGCCAGTGGCCAACCCGATGCCCCTAGATCCCTGGTTGACCTCGCCCATCTCTAGTGCCACACCCATGCATACCATCCCAGGATTCATGGGTTCACCGCAGGGCCTGCAGCCTGCCTATCCAAGCCACAGCTTCCTCAACACCCCACCTGGCATGGTCCAAGGTATGCAGTCAATGGGCACTCCTCCCTACCAATGCGCGCCCAGCTTCAATGATAAATACCCGATTGAGGATGACAGGAGTTCCAGCATCGCAGCACTCAGGATGAAGGCCAAAGAGCACATTCAGTCAATGGATAAAACCTGGCAGCACATGTGATCTGATGAGGCACTGTGGACAGACTTTTGAACTGCTCCCTTGAATGTTTACAAACTGCTTTTCCACAAATTGTTTATGCACAGATGAAGAAGGTACATGACCCCAAAGGAGTCAAAGGAAACTCTGTAAAAACAAATTCTTGTGAATTTTCAGTAAAATTCACGTTAAAAATGTTAATAATGTTAAATGAACCATTTTTAGCCTCAAACCTTTGGTTATTTTTTGGTTTAGCTTAGATTCTTTTTTAAGTAAGAGAAAATCTTCAACATGAATGTTTTAACACTTTTGTCAACACTGATTTTGTATATTTCTGATAAATTTCTGATAGTACTGACAAACTGCAATATAGTGTATGAGAAACTAAGTAGAGCAATACAGTCAGTAGCAGCAGTGTTTTTGTATTTTGAGTTATTACTTGATGAGAAATTTGGACAAATTTGTACAAGTTTGTTGTCTTAATTGAGGGGTGTTCCTTTTCGATGGAAATAAGATATTTTTTAATAAAAAATATAATTCTGTCCCAAACTTTGACTATATGCCACCTGGCGAAAAATTTTCCTAGACTTTTGAGGTGAAAAAAGTCTTAAGGATGATTACACACTGTGTTGTGCTGTAAGGGCATTAGCTGGTATCTAGATCCTCAGAACAATACAGGTTTAGTATTTATCTGTTTTTTTCAAGTAGATTTTGTCTGTCTGGTTGCTTTTTCTCTTTCTATTTTGACCCCCCCCGGTAAACTGCTGTCCAGCTTTTTCTGGTAGCCTATATTTTCAGTTGCTTTGAAGGTGGGCACATATGAATATTTTAAAATCACTTCTCCAACATAAATTCAAGTTGATTCATCTTAAAGGTGATATGTGTGTTTTTTATTTAAGTCATTAAACTGGCCTTTTGAAGAGCATTAAGTCCTAATGGGGGCAGTTATCGGAAGTCACAGAGCGTAATCTGGCTCGGAGGCTAATTTAAACAGACAAGCATACCTCTTAACACCTAATTACTGCTTTTAAAGCGATTAACCCCGGATTCTCAGCCATAGACAGAATGCCCTCAGATGCCCCTGAAAACCATTTTTAAGACCTGATTAACTTTGCCCCTCCCCTCAATGTAGACTGCTGATATTATTTCTAATTTACAGATACAGCACAACCAATCAGTTTTTTTATATTGTGCATGAGGATTATATCTTAATCTTTTCCTAACTGGTAGGAATGCACCTCATTACAATTTTGGCAAAATATTTAAGTCAGATGGATGTAGAGTGAGAAAGTTAATGGGTGCTGGCAGCCTCTCTTACCTCTTGGAAGGAGCACAGTTTGAGGTAACTGTTGTGCCACAACTAGAAGGAAGTGACGTTCCACTGACATTTGTCAAAGACATAAGGTCATGGTGATATTGCTTCTGAGATTACAGTGTGTGCGTATTTGGTGCATTCAGTGAGCTAGCAAAGCAGATATTCTCTCTGGCTCTTGAAGGCAAATAAAAAAATATCAAATTTAATGAAATCAAGGAAAAATTATTTTACCCATGATTTCCACTCTCTCTCATAAATAATGTATCACAAGTTGTTGTTATCAATACTAACTTAAAAATAATAGTGAGAGCTGAGGAAATGCTGTGAGGTAATATTATCAGTGAAGCGTAAAAAAGAGTTATTACTTCCATCACAACTTTTTTTTTGTATATTATGGCCTTTAGAAATGGCAGCATCAACACTGTCAGTTTTATAGGTTTTGTTGTTCATTTTGTTATAATCGCTGTTGTCAACAGTGGACTTAAAAGCCAAAGAAATAAAAAAGAACATTTCTTATTATAAGCAGACACATTTATAAATGTGTGAAGATGTTTATTTGTAATATTTTTTCATTGACATCATTATATATTGATTTCTAGTCCTTTTTTAGAATGTGACTTTTATTTTCCATGTGCAAAACACAGAATAAAGACACAGTAGCTCCACTGTAGAGGCACTTTGGTTGTGGATCTTGTTTTTCTTTCTACACATGCATTAGTGAGCCACCAACATGACTTAGTGCCGTTAATGAGCACTGGTGTACAATAGGCCATGTAAGCTGTGACAGACAAGCTGGCCTGATGGAGGCCTGTTGTGTTCGTCCAGGCCTGTGGACCTTTGCCAGGCCGTTAGACAGATGAAGCTCCACTCCATCAGGCCCAACCAGGGGTGTCAGAAGGCCCCGCCTGCTAGGCTGCAGAGGCCACAAGGGCTCAGGCTCTAATTGCCCTCCAGTAGCCTGTGTGGTTTAGCTGCTCCAATTTATTTTTGGATAAAGGTCTCTACAGAGGTCTGTGTTGCATGTGAGTACTTAGCAACAATGTGTTCATAGGTAGACAACCTAAACTTGGTACTCACCATCTTCTGTCAACTTCTTGTCTGTGTTGACATCAGACTTCTGTCAGAGGCTCCAGAATGTCCATCTAGAGGGAAATAAAATCAGAGGTTGTGGTCGGACATTGGGTTAAATACTAAAACTGTGGGTTTACAAGAGGTGTTAAAGCTTTGGTGTTGTACAAAGGAACAATGGCGTGCAAAGATTCTCTAAAGGAACAGATTAAAACAAAAAATACTCTTCAGTGTTTAGGGTTACATATATTATATCATATTATAAATAACATTTTAAAACTGCACCAGAGCAGCTCTTGAGATGTGCAATTACACAATTATAATGTATGTCTTACTGTCAAGTTGATGTTTACAGTGCCAGTGCAGAGGTTGTGAGCTGATAAAGAAAATTGCTCTCTGTCGAATTCTTAAACTTGTCTGCAAGGTTTATACTAGGCTCCAACAGAAGAATCTTGGTTCATTTGACATGTGGGAACATACAGTTTCAATAAAACAAAAAAATTAATCACGTTATATCATTATATTAAATACCATGGGCTCCTTGTCACCTTTGCACTTTCTGGTAAAACTGAAAATAATTAATTGATAATAGTAAAAAAAAGAAAAATTAAAGGAAAAAATGTACATATTAAAAAGTATTTTTCTCACTGCCACTATTTACTGCAACCCTTTAATTTTGCAGGGAAGCCATCAGTAAATACAATTTACATGCCCCAAAAGATGGACATAGTAAATCAATATGGATCTTGATAAAAGATGTAGACAATGCAGTTTTTAGTGAAAACTCTCTCACCACACCTTTGTCAGAAAGACTTAATGTAGCAACACCCAGAACTTGCTAGAGACGCACTTAGAACTAGTAATTAATTACACACATTATTGTGTTATTTTGCTTGGCCAAGCGTGACCTTCGCTGAGGCCCGGGCTCTAGTTAACAGGCTGACTAACGGGACGTGGTCCGTGTTGGAAATAATAAGGGAAAGGAGCGGAATTAATTGGGTTTGATTAAGAACACTTTTCAAAGGGACATCGTTTTCCCCTCTTGACATAATTGGGGATCACTCAGAGGGTGGGGGGGATTTGATGGCTGGCGCCAGTTGCTCGTCTTTGCCCCACCGTTCACTTTGAGAGAAAGGACATGTCACTCAAATAGCCCTCCCTCCCTCGACATGCACACATGTGCATCGCATGCACCGGCAGACATGTTAATGGCTTGAATGTACATGCATTGCATTAACAAACATGCACTCTCCATAAGTTATCTTAACTCTGAATAACAAATGCCTAATTGACCCTAACACCGACCTTTAGAAACTTAGAGTGCTGAATCTAACCAAAGGGAAACCAGAATGGCAACATGTGGTTTCAATAGCTTCAAGTCCAAAGTTTGTCCAAGTCAGCTGTTCTCTACCTCCTCTGCTTCTAAAAGATGCAACTGGTAAATATTGTTTTTCTGTGCAGCTATTGCAGATCATACCGTGAGACATGTTTAAATAACCACTTACTGAAAAAAAAGTTAGACTCACGCTCTCTTTTCTTGAGAAAGTCACCTGAATTTCAGTGCTTGTGTAAGTGTGGGCCTAAGTGTTCCAATTGTTTTTTGAGGTGTTGGGGCTTTATCCATTTTCTCTTCCTGAATAAAAATCAAGCCTTAGAATCTAAATCTCATCTTTTTTAAAACGAAGCAGAAAGATCAAATAGGAGTTTTACTGTCTTAAATTAAACACAGTGGCTCTCACAGGCAACGAGGCAGCAAGGCAACAGGAACATGTTGATGGTCAAATTGACAGCTCTGCCTGTGGTAGATGTGATCTGTCCAACTTAGGTCCTGTGAATATAGAACAGACATGGAGTTATAATAATTTTGGCTGCTTTGGGTTTAATTATGAATAGAATGTCTGATCATTGTGGTGTCTTAACCTGTAAAGTGGTGGAGGGTCTCTAGCCACATAAAATAAAAGCTCTTCTGTCTGGAGCAAACAGTGATTGCTCTGCCATTTCCACGCTTTAATCACTGTTGTTCATTTTGAATGAGATTCTTAGTTTTGAATCACAATGGTGAGGAGTCGAAACCTATTAAGATATGGACTTTGAAAGTAAAAAACAATCTATAAACTGTGGGTGATTGTAGGTATCTGACATTTCTCTGGATGTGATATTTGAAGGAGAATGTCTTCATGTTGACATGGAGTTACAAGCAAATGTTTTATATAACCTCATACACTGGTGTCATTTATACGTACTTGTGCTGCTCAAAAGATTGTCAAGAGCTCAGTATTAAGTCACACCTGTCAGAAAACCTAACTTCCTTCAGAATATCATTTTCAAGCCTTTATTGTCAGTTTGAAAAGACATCAAGTCAACTCAAAATTCATCAGAATTGATGTTAACAATTGTATTTATGCATTTGAAACTGATTTATTTTCATTTTAACTGATATTACACATTAACAAAGATATGCAGCTCTTTTTTTATTTGATGTCACAGAGCAGGGCAACCCCACGCATGATCCAGTGGTCTGGTGATTTGAGGGTAGGCAACACCACTGCTGTAATGTAATTCAGGTCTGTGCGCCTTGGTTTCTTGTAGATTGGGCAGACATAAAGCATTGGATCCACTGGTGCAGTGGAGTTGACTGCAAACATGTGGATGACAGGTAATGGGGTGAACAGCACTTTGGGTAAGGACTCGGTAAGATGGCTGTTCCTCTGGTTCCAGCTGGCACCTTCCAGGTACAGACCATAAACATAAACCCCCTCCTGTGGAAGAAAGGCAGTCAGAATGACAGAATACACTTCAATCGCTCAGTTCCTCTGACAAACAAATGAGAACACGATACTGTCTTCCCCTGTGCAACGTCCAAAAATGTTTACACAGACATATGTGTTAGCTGAATGTGATATTATTATTTTTTATTATTCTGCGTATTACAGGTATTTTCATGATCATTAACTTACTGTAGGCGAGGCTTTGATCTCCTCCTTTGTCTGCTTCAGTACTTTGTTGTGCAGGGTGACTGTGTCAAGAGCCCAGCCTTTGTTTGCTCTTGTCACTTCTTGTCTCATAGCTGTTAGGAACCCTGCAAACATCCCCCAGACAAAGACATTAATGGTGTAAGACTGAAATCAATTCAATTCCAGCTGATGTTTGTTTTATTCAACCTTCATTTCACCTGATTTGTCCTATCAAGGTTAAGGATTTTTTTTTTAGGAAGAACAACTGCAACACATAGTTACAACAGTGAATTAACAAGAAAACACACATATCTGAGTGATATTATTATAATCAGACAAAGCATCTGCACACAGACAACCTGTCCTCAATGGATTGTTACCATAGCTTTAAAATTGTCTATAGATTGTTTCATACAGTGGAAACAGTAAAGTTTTCTTTCTCAAATCATTTCAGACTCTAAACAATATTTAAAAATCCTTTTACCACTGACAAACTCAACATAAATATCAAGCAACTGGAATATAGATACAGGAATAAATAAAACTATCTTGTGTAGGTTAGAATTTCTCACCCTGTGGGTTAAAGAAGCCCGTCATCCAAAAAGTTTTGGGTCTTCCTTCAAACACCCAGACGTGGAACTGTTTGTTTCTCTCCAACAGCTCTGTGAACCAAAAACCCAGTGTGGACGACTCCCAGGAGATCTTCCTCCACAGGTTTGGCACACGGGCATCAAAAATGTTGTCCAGAGCATCACGAAGATTCTATGAGTGACCAAAAGTTAATTGGTTTCACAATATTTTTAATTGTCATGAAAATTACATTTTGCAAGGTAATTTAATCATCATATTTTCAGGAAAAATAACTGCTTTGTCTTTATATTTGAAATGAAACATTTCAGTTATGCATTGTGTGAATCAAATTTGTTTGTATGAAATGTGGAAATAAAATGTAATTAAATTACAAGCACGTCCTGAGGTTGGTATTTTAGTCAAACAGTAAAGCGGTTGTGTCTTAGAATGAGTAAATGGGACAATCAGTAATCTGACCTCGCTCATTATGATGGTACCATCAATGGCCAACTTCAGGTCAGTCAGACTAGTGCGCACCACGCTGATGATCCTCTGCATTCGATCCACTTCCTGACGCAGGAAGATGTTCATTGGTTTCAGAGCGCCCATCTTCAACAGCCTCGCTTTGACCTTAACCAATAAACATTGCAGAGTTAAAATTTTAGTTGGCGCAATAGTTGGTGTGTGAAACCATAATGTTCAAACAAACAGACCTCATGTGGCACATAATCAGGGGGCAGTTTTGTCAGCATGTCCTCTGCTATGTTGTAAACAATGGACTCCCGAGTCTCTCCTGATCCCCCGCCGCTTTCTTTGGGCTGGATATTTGTGATTGTGTCTAGCACTTCAGCAGATGTATTTGTCTGATACCTAATCAACATCGAACCAAAGCATGAATTTTGTGACAGCCATAATATCACAAATACTTTTCACAGATTAAAAAGTGCATTATACTGTTGTATATAGGTGCTATATATGTAATAGTATCTCTATAACTAATAGTTTTACGAAAATATTTCCTTACGTGATATCGGCATTAGGATGCAGCCCTAAGGCTTGAGGTGAATCCACAGTAGGCAAACTTTGAATGTTTTCCAAATACTCCTCTACTGTCTTGCACACTGGAATTTTGTAGCCCGTGTAGAAGCAAAATGATGGATCAAACATCTTTTTACTGAACCACACCTGCAATTTAAAAAAAAAAGTATCTCATATATTGTAACAAGTTAAATAAAGTGACTGCTCAAGGAAATGTAAGAAATGAAAAGATACAAAAATGAGATTACGCGTGCAAAGCACTTGAGTAGCCGTTTGTCATAGTCATCTGTAACCCTTCCTCCATACTGCACCTCAGCTAACATGTATTGCACAGTTACCCAAGATATGTCCTTAGGGAAAAGCACAAAATGATAAATGACAAAAAACATTAAGGAAATCTTAAGTTGGGCACTCGTTGCTGAATTCTCACCCTCCAGAGGCCACAACTCTCCAAGTGTTTCTCAACAAATTCAACACTTGCGGTGAAATCAGCAGAGTTGAACTCATAAGGTATGTTCCAGCCCAATGGTCCAAATTTGCGTCGTTCCTAAAAAGGCAGAAACGTGTTATAACAAATAAAATCAAGTTGATGAACATCAATCTTTACTAAAAAGGACAGGAATTATATAGAATAGAATTAGATAGAAAAAGGATTAACATGAACTTGGAGTGGACAGTACCTGCACAGCGGTGTGGAGAAAAGCCACACTGTACAGCATTGGCTTCCACGTGGGAAGGTTGCTGACTTCCAACTGGGTCTGTGAAATTCCTGCAAATGTTCGTTTTAAGCCAGCACGCACTCCCTGAGGCGGGTCGTTGGTAAACTTGATAGAGGACTACGGGTAAACAGCGAAAAACACTTGTTCTAAGCTCGTACATGGACTGTATACACAGTTAGTTCATCACATTATTTGCAGAAAGTAAAGAAATAAAATGATACATAAAGTCATAAATTCATACACCTTACATAAAAGCTTTATAATGTTTCACCTGCAGGAGTGTGATGGAGAACTGAGTGTGTGGTTCTGTGGTGATCCACACCCTGAAAGTTTTATGCATAGTTTCTGCGGTTGAGACAGTTTCCAGCAACTCGTCCATGAACTCCAGACCCAGGTGGCAATTTTGCAAAAGGACCCAGCCTCCCTGTACACATGGGCCACAGATCAGGGGACAAGGTCAACATTTATTTTAAAAATGACTTGTTCATATCACATACTACTCAATTAACTTAGGATACACACCTGTGTCATTGATGTCTGAACAAGCTTCCTTGCATGCACCTCTTGCCCTTGTCCCATGGATATAGCTCTGCATTCTATAAGACAAAACATGTTTTGATCATAACTTGCTACACATGCACTATTCCCCAATGTTAAGATGAGAATCTTACAAAAGTTGTTAAGTGTAATAGGTAAGTAAAGCTCACCAAGTTGAAGTTTCTTAGAAAGTGCTTCAATCTGATCTGTGGGATCTGAGCCCATAGAAAGGAAGCAGATCAGAGGAGTGCGAGGGTCACTCTCCTCCCACGTACTGTGAAGATTCAAGAGGACTGGCTCAGCAAACCTCATGCCCATGGAGTCTGCCACATACTTTCTGGCCTGAGACAAGGTGCGATCAGGGCAGCAAGACCTGTGAAAGAAACAGCTGGTAAAAATATCATATTCATAATAATACTATGCATTTAAACAAAAACTGTAAGCAATATAACTGGCGTGATGATGCAACCTTATTAGCAAAAGTTTATGGAAGACATCAAGGGAGTTGTATCCATCTGGGATGACACCTTCCTCTGGGGCATCAAGATTGAGCCATGCTTTCCAGGGTTTCCCATTTTTAGACACCTTCAAAATTAGTAAATATCAGTAACTAAGGAGAGTTTAATGGAGAACTCACAAATATGACCAATAAAACTTCAGCTCACCTGGTCTAGGATGTTAATGAACAGTGGCAATTTGCTGAGTTCCACCAAGTTCAGCCATACTGTATCCAGGATCCAGCTGAATGGCTTTGAGGGGCAGGTCTTCAGGTCAAGAGCTGCGCCACCTATTTGTATATTTAAAGAAAGTATCATTTGTAAGATGCCTTAGAAAGGCGTGTTACATCTTAATGGAAGTACAAATTATCTTACCCTTAATGAGTATCTGAAATTTGTTATGCTGTATTTTGTTATTCTGTAAGTCAATCTTGAGTGTCAGCAAGAGTGTGAAGATGAACTTGTGGTTTTCATACAGTCCTCTCACTGTGTATCTGAACACCTCAAATGTCAGATATTCAATGATGTTTGCAATTCTCTTCTGAGTTTTAGAGGACTTCTCAGACCTGCAAAAGCATACGAATGGTAATAAAAATAATAAATGGAGGAGTAACAGAAACAGAGTGTGCAAAAGGTGTCAACAGCAAACCACAGATGGCTTAATTTACCTCAGAGTTAAGATGTAACATCAGGTGTTTCAGCTCCATGTATCATGATTAAAATAAATGGCAAGACTGCTTAGATATACTGCTGAAACCAGTTTTGATGAATCCTTACCTTTCAAGCGATTGGTCAAAGATTTTGAGGAACTGACCCAGGGAGGTCTGGTACATAACATTGACCATGCTCATCTCTGTGATGAGGAAGTAAAGGATGCTGCCTCGGAAAGCAACGGGACGATATTCTGCTTGAGCTACATTGATCTTTAGCTCTGCTTCTGCTGCAACACTGAGTTTTGCACTAACTTCAGCAGCAGTCTGCTTAGTTGTACTCAGAATGCCGATCATGGATTCATCATCAACCAAGGAACCTTCGACCACACAAACAAATATAATTTTTTTCTTTAAAATTTCTACATGTATTACAGGCACAAACTGGCATTGACCTATTAACAGTAAACGCACCTTTTGTGCTGCTGAGTTTGTAAAGTAAGTTGTCCTCCAAATCCTTCATTTTTCGCTTATTGGCAGTTACATCTTCGATTAGTTTTAATCTCTCTTCTTCTAGTTCCTGTTAAAATGATTGAAATAACGCTAAAATATCAGAGCAACTAAATTTTATGTGCACCCAAGTGCCCAGTACTGTAAAAACAAGGTAATGTAGGAAAAGACACTGATTCAGTCAACCTGACACAACAGATTTGTTTTGAGGGCTGCCATATGCTGTAAATAAATCACTCTGTCGCTACGTCCTGGGCTTAAAATGTTTCAGCTGTTGTTTTTTGAATTTTCTGTTATATTATTTCAATTCATGCAAAAAACCCAGCTTTGCATTACATTGGAAAAAACACACACTTACTCTTTTCTCTCTTAGGATGACACGACCAAGAAGCTGGTTCTCCAGGCCCTTCATGTTTACAGTGAAATCAATGATGGATGTCTTGGCACTGACTTCTGGGGTGTAGGCTGGATTAGGCAGTTTGGTGGTTATATAGAGCTGGAAGCCATCCATCACAATTACCTCCTTGTCCCCCACTTTAACCTATAAAGGACAATTCCAAGAATTTAAGAAAGGACACATTTTACAGCTGTAGTGTTGATTTCAAAAGTGCGTTTTACAGCTAATAACCTTGAAACTGGTCCCAGATTTAATAAAGTTTTTCTCAAGAACATTGTCAAGGGCAGGGTCCAGCTCCTCATAGACATCTTCAATAAGCAGTGGGCGTCCCAAGGAAAGACAGTCTTCCAAATGAGAGCGAAAGAATTTGTGGTTGAGTGATGTCACCTGAAAGAGAGATCACAGATTATTCAATATTGAGTGTTAAATACTGGGGTTAAATGAAAAATGGCTAAACTTAATTGCATTTCACAATGTACTTGGAAAGCATTAGCCTTTTCTTTTTCCTTAATCCAAGCCTTTCCCTGAGCCTGAGGATCGATGAGAAGGGGATATCTTGTTGCTTTTGTGACGATGATACCATTTTGCACAGACAAGTCATCTCCTGGGAGTCCTTGAAGGTTCCACTCACTGATCTTTAAACATAAACAGGGGTGTGAATATGTTTCAATACATAAAGTAGTAAGGTACAATTTCAATTAGATTGTGTTGTTCATACAGTGGGAGGGTCCACTAGGGCAGAAATGAGGTTGAGGTTTTCTGTAAAAGGGATCTCCTGGCTCCTGAGCTCTGCCTCCCAGATGTCCTTCAACAACTTATCACGGAAACTCTGGTTGAATGGCCCACAGTACGACAAGAAGCCAGTTAGCTGGAGCACATCACCCACAAGCCTGTCAAGGGCAAAGACAAATGACATTTAAATGCTTCTGTGATTTTTAAAAATGTCCACTGTTTATTAATTTTTTTGCAGCCCACCTGTTGATCTGTGATTTAAATTCTTTGCTTTGCTCTATCCAGCGAACTTTCTCTCCACTAAGTCCATCAATAAGTGCTGATGCGGCCTGCATTTTATTCCGACACATGTCAGCATCATCCAACAAGGCCTGGAAGACAAACACTTCGAGTATGAAAGTTTCCTGACAGATCAACTCACCACATTGTAACTAAATCCTGTGGGCAAGATGGGTTAATTTTCAGCTTTAAGTATCGGCAAATGCAATATTAAAAATGTTACATAAGGCTGAACCTCACCTGTTTCTCTTTCATAGCAGCATCACATTTGGCCTTCACTTTGTCAGACTCTGCTTGCTTTTCAGCGAGTTGTGCCTCAGCCATGCTGAGCTCGTTATTAGCCACTCTTAACCGCCTTTCTTGAACCATCAGATTAGCCTAGACATAGAGAAATGACATTTAAATTCAGAAAACCGCATCGGAAACAGAGTATGTATATGTATATATATTTATATATATCTATATATATATTTATCTATCTATCTATATATATATATTTACAAAACTGATTAAGTGCAGCAGTCAACTATATCAGATGCTCATGGTAAAAGATAATATGCTACCATGATGAAGAGCAGCTTTACCTTGAGTGGCAGCACTTCTTTGTTGATACCAAAAAATGTGGCCATAGCTCGGGTCCATGCTAGCAGACCAGCCACATTACCGCACACTTTCATGGCATTTTCCATTGTATAATCTTCCATATCCAAATAAGGCTGCAACAGTTCTACTGTTTCCTCATTAATTTTGTCTTTTGGGAACTGCTGGAGGGAGGTCATAAAACCGGAACCGCTCATAAGCTTAAGAGAGAAGAGTTGACAAAAATTTTACAAAAGGGAGCCATTAGTTACTTCACAATGTGATTTTTGTTGTTGTCACACAATATTGCTATTAACTCAGACGAATATGCACATTGAAACTTGCAAACAAACAACTGTCATGTCTTTCTTTAAAATCAGAGCAAAGGCTTCACAATATGATGGTTGTACATAGCTGCAGCACAATACCCAGACACTGAAATTGAACAAAAATGTCTACATACCTTCAAGGCTTCTCCCCACGATGGCTTAGCACAATTTTTTTCAGGATCGATGGACACAGTGTCCAACATATTTTGAAAGAGAAGCAGGCTGCAGTCCATTATTCTCATAATCAAATGAGGAGGTTTGGCCAATTTTCTTACAGTGGCAATATCAGCAGGCTTAATGGTCTGTAAAAAAGTATACCATGTAATAAACACAGTATGGTGTAAATACACCAATTTGTTTAAGTCACAGAAATCTCACGTTCAGAGCAGCTTCAGCCTCTTCCAAGGCTGGCCTGGCAGCCTCAAGTTTCTCCTCTGCAATAGCTTTCTCTTTTCCAATTCCATCCACAATTTTCTGAGCTTTATCTTTCACAACCTGAACCTCATTCTTCACGACGGTAGCAGCTTCAGCAATAACTGTCACTTCTGCCACCACCTGTTTAAAGAAGTGCAGTAAAATAAATTACATTACAAGAATGTCAATAGGCCACTGAGCTTTAAGGATGCACTCACACTGGGCCCTGTTGTCCCGTACCGTGCTTAAGCATGAATGTCCCCCCTCCCCTCTAGCCCGCACTCACAGTGCTCCGGTCTAACTGCGCCCGAGCACGCTTGAGTCACCTGAAATAAAGTGTGCGATCCGTATTTGTACCTGCATTTTTTTCATCTTTTAATAACATTTTTAAATCTGGCTCCCACAATCTACAAGACAGTCGCAAATTTTTCCACCGCTTATTATGTGGATATTGTATGCTGTTTACCTGAATTTAAAGTGAATCCTCCACAAACAGTCACCACGATGTCAGCGCACCGTGCTTGTGCTCGTGCACATGCATCTGTACTGTACTGAAGTGCACCTCTTCCAACCGTGCCAGGGCCGACAAAGCGTGTGGTGCTTGAGTATGGAACACACCGCTCACACTAGTCAAACAAACTGGACTTCAGGGGTCATACATGCTCAGGCACGATACGGATTGCCTAGTGTGAGTGCGCCCTGAGAAAGTTTTTTAGGTTCTATAAAACCTGGGGCAGATACTTCTTCAAAGAACAGTTTAAAATTTTTTTTAAAAAAAATCTATGACTGCCTTTAAAGAGTATCTTAACCTCTACACCATATTTTAGCGGAAATTCCAGGTTATGAAGTACTTAGTAGTGTTTTAAATGGATTCAGGTCTTAATCTTGACATTTTAGTGCAAATTAACTGACTTTTCCACATTCTGTTATAAATGTGTGTAGTGACTGCCATCTACTGGTTGAACCACTGCTATTGCAAGGCATTTTTTAAAATATATTTTAATTGGTTAATGAGGTGAAATGTGATGTCACCAGTGCCAAGACACTATCTTCAGGCTGAGACCAGTTGCCAGGCAACCAGAGGATTCTAGATGCATTTTCTGAATTTCAGGAAATGAGGCACTTCAGCCAGAACTCTGGGGGTTTAGTTACACTTAAATTTCATGTTTTAGTGTTGGCACATGAGAGGACACCACGAAACATTTGGTGAGTTTCTCATCTTTTAAAACGAGCATTTATTGTTTTTTGAAAGACTGTCGAAGCATTTTCAATGCTCTTGCACCTCCATTGTTTTAAGCTAATGGTGAATTCAGCAATGAGCTAGGATTCTCAAGACCACCTTTGATCAAAATAAAACGGAACACTGGATGTGATCATAATGAACCCTATGATAGGATTTAATGTGCAGCTGAGCCTCAGAGAAATGTTATTAGTTTTTGCTGGTATTTGGTCATTAAGTATTGAGCAAACTAAAGTTTTAACCTTAAGAAGGTGCTAGATGAAAAGTTACAGGATAACCAAAGGGATTGCAATTCAGCCAGGGGAGAAAACTGCTAAACTAAATTTTAAGATAATCTATCCAACATTTATTGAGACATTTTACATGAAACCACAAAAGCAAACCTTGAGGAAAAGTCAGGATATCACCAAAATGTTGTTAGGATCCATTTTCTCTGCAATGCAGATATTTGCACCAAGTTTCATGGATTTTGGTTCAACGATTGCTGAGATGGAAGAACATTTCCACCCACAGAGCCGTAGCGTGGCTAAATATTCTGCTGCTGATTTTGATGTCTGCCAGTTTTACAGGATACAAATCATGCCTGGTGAAGCACATTTGAGTCTGAGAACAAAATGCTCCAGAATAGAAATGAAATCTATTTGAAATGGTTGTGTTGCCTTAGTCAACTTGGCAGCAGACAAACAACATCTGGAATGTGACCAGAGGAGAGAGTATGTGTTTATGTGCATCCTCCATGGCCCTATCTCTAACTTCAGGGTCATGGTCACTTAAAGTCCACCACATTTCAAAACACACCATTACTACCATACCTTGCTAAATTAACATGAAAACACATTTTTTTTCACTTGAAAAAAGGACAGGAAATTCTTTGTGAAATTGGCAGTGTGCTTTGCTACAGCAGAGCAATAAAAGTCTTTTGCTTCTACACACAAAGTCTGGTTCCTTATGTCTGTATCCACTGACAACGTTTTATTCAAGGTTGTTGGAGGGGAAAAAGTTGACTTTTTATTGTGAGACTGCAAATACAGGCAATTAAAGGCTGCATTCCTGAGCCCACTGTTGCCCCTGTAATAGTTTACAGCAAAGGAGGCTGAATGGCCTCTGGTTAAGACCCTCCCTTTCTTTTGTGGATTCACATTAACAAAGAAAATGCCTGACAAATCCATTGCTGCCATGTCAACTTCTAATAATCAGGCTTCAACCTGTGCGACTTTTCTTTTGCCTAAATACTTCAGCGATTTGTTCTACATTCATAATTAGAAGTGGCATTATGAATATTTTTTGATGTGCTTCAGAAACGTAGGAAATATTTTTTGAAACATTTTGTTGAGCTCGTAATTTTGGACCCTCATCCCTGAGTAATGCTCAGGGGACCAAGTCAAGCAGCTTATAGTGCTGCATGATCACAATGGAAGATCTGTACATAATGTGCCTCTGAGACATTCAGCAGTGAGACACTATAGCTCATAACATCTTTATTAAGTCAGGACAGCCCATACAGTGACTCTGTTACTGAGGTGATTGGTGGTTATTAGAATCAGCTGATGTCGATCAACTCACAGTGTGCAACGCTCTCCTAGAACGCGTGTGATGCTATTTGTCTTGCATTTCTAAAGCAGACTCAAACACATTAGTCACACTGTTCCACACACTAACCCAAACCACCTGCACTTCATATCAATTCTTTTCACAATATACAGTTTGTTTCACAGCTTAGGGACTTTACGTCTCCTCAGTTGTGACTGAGTGACTGTAGAGGGAGCAGGTTTGAGTCCTTGCTGCTGCGTGAA
>JAQLOL010000004.1:19142685-19175690 GCA_029783665.1 Naso thynnoides
ACACATCACTACTGCACACGTGAGCTAAGTTATGGGTCAGCCAACACCGGAAGTAAACAAAACTGCGTTAATTGCGTTAATATTTTTTAACGCGTTAAACATTTTACATTAATCGCTACAATTAACACGTTAATTTTATATATATATATATTATCTTACTCAGTTTTGTCGGAGCTTGTATTATTATTTACCTTGTCAGCTTTGAGTGATGCTACAGCCAGCTCCTTTTCCTTGATTACAAGATCTTTAGATAATTTAGCCACAGACTCACTAGCCTCCATCAGTTTGTCCAAACCTGAAAAGTAACAGTAGTAACACCATCTAATAAAACAAATAAAAATCCTTTCCCTGAAGAGACATTATGATGTTGTCTATACATTTCATGTTTTGTTGCATGTTTAACCTTACAGCTGAATCTCCTTACCAACATTCATGCGCTCGGCCAGAGTGTTGATATGACTGTGCTTTTCTGTGTAAAGCGTTTTAAAGCTGTTTATAAAAGACAGGTAGGATTTAGGGGTGACATGAGTTCTTCTTCGGAACCTGAAAGATGAGAGCAGACAACTTTAAGTCCATGTAAAGCATATCTCTAGACTTATTATGAATATCTGGATATTAATAATGGCAATGCAACAGTGTGAATTTAACATAACATAAAACGTTTTACCTTTCGTAGTAGCTTTCACAGGTATTGGATACCTTTTCATGATATGTACCCACAGTGGACATCACAGCAGCCTTTACATCAGCAGTGCAAACCATTGAAAACTGAGACAAGAAATAGCTGGATACAGCCACCAGAGCCTCTTTGGGCCAAGTGGTAAACCAGTCCATCGTGCAGCCGGAAATTAAGCCTGGAAACTTCAGAGATCTGGAGCGAAACTTTGGCCCCACCTGTTGAGCAGATTAGCTGCAATGCAATTTAAATGAGAATGAACTAATGAGCAAATTAATATCGGAATTATTAGCTTACCGGAGAAAAGCAAAGAACTACATGCAGATTCTTTCTAGACCGGGATATGAAGTAGTCATATAGGTTGTCAAAAGTTGGTGGAACACGAGGAAACTCCTTTTTCATCACAGGGATGAGGTTCTGGGTGATCTCTTGCATCTCATCTTTAGGAAAAAGGTTGGACACCTGCAAGCAGTCATGATATACTGACATATTGTTTGAGTGATAATAAATGGGAATGTTTTCAATTAGATTGTGTAATGCAAACTCGGTTGGTTTGAATGATTATGGATTGGGGCTTCATCAATGTTTTACTGTGAAGTTCTCACCTCTCCAGAAGACAGAACATTGTTGAGGTACTCAAGAAAGGCTTCATCTTTTATTTCATTATCCGTAAAGATGAAGGTGATGCCTTTTCCCTCAGCTCCAGCTGTTTTATACAACAGTTTCAGGTCATCCATGAAATTACTGATGTTGTATGTTCTGATGAGACAACAAACAGAGCAGTGTAAGAAACAAACCCATAGTATATCCTGTATATTGTCCTGCAAGTACATAACCAGTTTATGCATGACCATCCTTCTCCAAGCTGTGTAACCAATGCTAACTGTTTTATCTTTTTTCTGTTTTTACCTTGTCAGTGTGATCTGGAAGATGCTGTATCCAGCTATGTATGAGGCCAGACGAGTCAGGCTCTGCTTCCCTGACCCTCCAACTCCCACAAGTAGGGCATTTCCATTGTCTGTTCGAATGATTCGTGAGATCTGCAAAGAGGCAAATTTTTAAAAAATCACACTGATCCACTTCTTACTCTACAAAATATGTATTGGTTAGACATACTTTTAAGTCTGACCTTAACAAGATGAGTCATGGCATCTTTGAAGAAAACTAGATCTAGCCGGGAGCCTCTCACGACCTCGTTGTGCTGGGCCTGATACATCAGCAGCTTTTCTGATAAGAACTCTATACTCGGCACCTGAAGTAACGATGCTTTGCTCAGATTAGGGTGAAAGTTTTTTTCATCTGCAGTCTTACAGTTGCCTAAATAAGTTCATACCAGTTCATAAATTTTGGGGGCATCAAAACAAGCATCATCATCTTCTTCTCCTGTGGGCTCAGGAGCATCTTGCAGGAAGTCTACAAAGTATGGTTCAGGATGAAGTTTTGGGACAAGGCTGGGGTCGACATGCTCTTTAATCACACGACATATAGCCTTCTCAAACCACTCTCTGTCCTCAGCACAGATAAACCTACAACAAAACAACGTCTCAGATTGCTTTTCTGCCATTTTGTTGCAGTTGAAAAAGGATTTACTTTATGAAAGCAAAATACCTGTCTGCAATCACCCTTGTACATTCATTCTTAAAAAGAGCCAAGAGAGTGGGGATTTCGTTACACTCCTCTGCCTTTATATTTAACATTCCTTGCCAGATCCTCGACAAGTCTCTCAAATTGAAGACATAGTGGAACTTGGATGGTGTGGGGAGCATTTTTGCCTTCAATGTGAAATTCTCAAATCAGGTAATGTCTTCATTAATTATTTATCCCCACAATAAATCTCACATAATCTTTAAAGTGATTACCTTTGTCCATTGCCATAAAATCCTCCCAGCAGATACAAGACACCTTACCATATCCGAAACCTCAGGTTCGAATTTCCTGCATGTGTGGAAATATCCATTTCCGATAATGCCTGCAGAATAAAAACTAAATAACTGAAGTGTTTCATGCAACTGTAAGTAGGCAGAAAAATTAATGATTCTGGGGCAGCTACCAAAAATCTTATCAATGGATGTGTTGGATGGCAGAGTACAATTGAAGACAGTGAACTGTCTCTTCAGTCTTTGAGGGATGTCATTTCTTCCACCACCAGGATGAATCATGGCAGCCAGAATCTGTACATCCACAATAGTGGTGAAGTCTCCAGGTTTGTCCAGATTGTACATGCCACTCATCTCCATCATTTGTCGGACTATCTCATTGGTTATCTGGTCAAAAAGTCACATAAATTAGATACTAAGACGAAACACAAAATAGAAAATATATTTAGATAAGAAAAAAACAATACAAACACCTGATCTCCCCATTCATTGACAACAGGCATGTTGATATCATCAACGAATACTGTCATCCTGCGTCCCCCTGGGGGTCCATAGGTGCTGCCAATTCTTTTCTCAATGTAGCTTTCCACTGTCCGCTGAAATGACAATGAACAGCTTTTGTGATTATTCAGAAGAATTCAGAACTGTGCAAAGGCATGTATACAGAATACAACAAAGATTCCACCTGAAACATCATGGGTTCCGTCGCAGAGGAGAAGTTCAGGGACTTGGACAGGTCTGTCTCTGGATCATATTTTTTTGTGTAGCTTTTTATCATCACTGTCTTAGCAGTCCCTTGTTCACCAATAAGCAGTACGGCCTGCAAAAACAAAGTATTCACCTTTCACAGACATCCCTTAAAGCAGTAAAAAACATCAATATGTTTCATAATGAAAAATACTTTGTTTTTTAGTCTCTAAAGTAGACAACATCACCTTGCGCTGTCTGGCGATGGTTTCCAGCAGAAAAGTGGTTCTTGTGTTGTCCACGTTTGGCACAAGGATCGAGGCATAGTCTGGTACATTGTCCGTTGGATAGACATACTCCCCCACGTGTTTGCTCCAATGACACCATTCACCTGAAACACAAGTTGCCACACTTACGGGATAACCAGACAATGCCAGGAAAGACTTGAAAATTAAGTAAAAATTGACTGTACCTTCTGTGTCAACCATAAACTCAAACATAGTCTCTCCGGACTGTGTCTGTGGTATATCAATACCACTGTCATGAGCTCTGATGTAAGCCTCCAGTTTGTCTCTATCCTCTAACTCTAAAAGGGCTCCCAGACTCCACATCAGGCAGAAGACAAAGAGGCGTTCAAGGTGTTTGCTACTCGCACAGCCACCTGTCTCCTTGGTTGGGATAAGGCCTTCCAGGAGATTCACAGACTGAGAGAAATTTTTATTTAAATTATTCATTGTTTTGTGAAATAAGTTTAATGCCATTATCCAGTTCTTGAATACATGGTTACATACCTGCATTATGTAGTTGCACTCCAAAAGCTCCATTTTGGGTTTTAGGTTCTGCTTCATATACAGGTAGGCGTCCTCAAATATCCTGTCATATAAATTTATGATGCTTTCTGCCTCTTTTGCGTTGCGCTTGTTGGCCCAGCCCTACAAAATAAAGTCCATGTTTCATCTAAGCACTCAATTTGAAAGAAGCACAATTTATCATCATTCGTCATCATTTACAATCATTCCCTCCTTTGATGATTTAACAATACAACTCTACCTGGAGTATGGGTCGCCAGCTTAGAGCTGAAGAGCTCATGAAGACCATACCCACTCGCGACACAGTAGCAGGGGAGGCATTATCCATGTTGTGCACCTCAAACACCAGCTTGCAGAATGGAGACATGGTGATTCTGTCCCCATTAGCTAGGGTGAGAGTTTTATTATCATCCAGCACAGAGTTAAGGTTTTCAATCCATATGGCATCCACAGGGCCATCCAGTACGATCCATATCATCTCCCCTGAAATGTTAACAGTTCAAAGTTATCACGTTTCAAAATGCTCTCCCATGTTTGTTATTTTTTCCCATTTCAGTTCGAGTCATATGTAGATGGAAAATGCGGTGTAATTATTTAAACATGAATAAGCTCCATACTGTTGCACTATTTGAATAGTAAGTAATAAAAATTGTAATGACAAATTGTGGCATAAATTGAGAAATATTAATTACTGTGCACCATACTTTGTGTTACAAACCTTTCTTGGCTTTAAGTGTCCTCCTCCACAGAGTGGAAAAGATCCCATCAGTCCAATCATTGGTGGCTGCATCAAGACGACCGAACATCTGTGGTGCGGTGATTGCTTTGGGGTTCATGCGCATCTCTTTATGTGGAGTTCCACATTCAGTTAAAGCTCGCATGAGAATGTTGATCACTGTGGTCTTCCCAGCTCCACTTGGGCCCAAAGTCATCAGGCCATGGCGCACTCGTGAAGCCTCATAAAGCTGACAGTAACAGAAATGTATCAGTAAGGTGGGATTTAAACATAACAATATAAAACCACAACAACAACAACAAAACAAACTCAACAGAAGCATAGTTAGCAGATAAAGATTTGAGGTACCTGAACCAGCTTGAGGTTCCATGGTGGGTGGTTTACAATACCAGCAAGCTCAACTTGACGGGAAACTGCAGCTTGAAGTTCAACATATGTGCTCCCATCAAGCTGAATACTAGGGAAGAGGTCATTGATCAGACTAAGGAAGAGAGGCTCGTCCTCATCCACCTGAAACATATAGACAAATTCACATTCACAGTATCTGTGGAAGCAGTACAATATCTCTAAAATGCATATGACACATGATCCCTAATGGGCAACGCTGAGTTCCTGTCATACCAGTTTAGAAAGATTCATGTCACGGAGCACTCTCATCACAATGCTGGACTCCGTGTCATCAGGTCGTGCTCTTTTACTGGCCCCTAGTGTTCTCAACACAGACAGGATGTTCCTCAGACCAAAGTCATAGTGGACCTGAAAAAAGCAGAGGTTGTGTGTCAGTATCTCAACCACCATTATTTAAAATAGTACTTAAGCCCTTGCCACAACATCCTTACCTGTTTTGTAAGTTGTTCTTCACATAGTTTGTAAAGAACAAAGAATTTCTGGGCTAAGATGACATTATCATTGAATCCACAACTGGCTAGTTTGACCCTCATGATGATCTGCCAAAGACAACAGAGGAGAAGTGACATCTGTTAAATCTAGAACAAAAGCAGAAACATTATCTTCCAGCAAAAATAGCCTTGACCGACCTGCCGATCTGGTACCATCATAGACACAGTTCTGAACTGCACTTTTAAGTTTTCAGGAAGTTCCTGGCGACCTGCATATCCAGGATTCTAGACGTGGAATGACGATACATTATTTTATATTTTTTATCTAGTTTTAAGATATTTCTCATAAGATGCCTGAGCATTTGTGTTTCCTACCATTGTGATGAACAGGCCAAACTCTGGATTTAGATCCACACAGTCTCCATCAGTAAATATAAAAGTGCTTTTGTGTTTCTTGCGTGCCATTAGAACAATGTAGATCTGCTGGGCAGCAACAGAAAGCACAGGCAAGTCGATTCTGTTGAACTCATCAAAGCAGCCCCAGGACCCTGACTGTGCAAGGCCTGAAAAAAGAACACATCATGAGAAAACTGAAACTGTACACTATACTGACGGATGATTTGTTTCATTGCCTGGGTCACCTTTGTATATTCTGCCAAGTCCTCTGAAGTCCATCTGGTCTGAGCAGTTAAACACGACCACATACTTGCCGAGGCAGCGACCCATGTCTTTAGTGGTTTCAGTCTTGCCAGTGCCAGCTGGCCCTGCGGGAGCTCCTCCCATGCTCATGCCCAGAGCCTGGGAGAGTGTGATGTAACACCTGTATATATATAAAAGTTTTCTCTAGTTTGTGGATTAAACATTGCATGAAAAGTTACTTTAGTTGTAAAAAAAAAGTGGATTTCTCTTCTCTTGCCTGTCAGTTAATGGGGTGATCACAAGACGGTCGGTGCAGCCTAAGAACTCATTCTGATAGATAAAGTCCACATTAGTAATAGACACAATGACCTTATCCTGGTCCTCCTTGAAGTAAAATCTGCTCTGCTTCAGCCATTCAAAGTCACTGAAAGATTTTATACGCTTTTTTACCTGTGAACAAAGTAAGTTGTTAATCTGAAAGTGTTGCATTAATGACAATAACAGTCAGTGAACAATATAAAATTATCTATGACAGATGTAGTAATTTTTTAAAGAACTTACCAGGTCATTAAATATATCACTCTGGTGCACATGGATTGTGACGAGAGTCTCGTATTTGATTCTGTCAAATTTGCTCAGGTCATAGGTGGTTTGTTTAATGAGTGTGCTGAGTAGATTTAGGAATCTTTTTTTGGTATGAGACATGATGTCTTTGTCAAGTTCAGCAAATTTCAGGGCCTCTTCTGCATCCCTCGTCCAAAGCATCTGGATTCCCAGCAAGCCCACCTAACAAGAGTAAACAGATGGATGAAATGATGCCTCTCATGAAGTGAATTACCCAAAGCAACCTGAAAGTATGAGCTATTGTACATTAGTTGCAGTGTCTGTACTAAAAATATGTTGAAGACATATAAATGTCCCAAGTTTCTTTTTGTATCTCTAAAAACTTAGAGAGTATTTCTATTTTTTTGTTTTATAAACTTCTGACACAAAGTATAAGAGTACAAAAAGGATTATAACAGTCATTTTTTAAGCTTCCTCAGTGATGAGGACAGGAAGATAACATTTAATTAGCAAATTCCTCTCACAATTAACTTTGCATGTGTTTGGTGGGGCACAGGGTCATAATTGTGGACACTCAGGCTACGCTGTCAAATGATCACTATGTAGTAGTCTGATCAGTATACAGATAAACTGAACAGGTGTAAGGAGGGTTTTCAGGGAACACCTTGAAGAGAACAGTGTGACAAATAATAACCGTCAACCTACTGACATGTTACTAACAGCTGCACTACTGTCCTCTAACCTGTGCTTGAAACTGGTTGAGGAAAGCGAGAAGATCAAAGTCTTCATCGTTGATCTCTAGAATGGAGGCTTTTATGACAGAGTGTAATGAAGCCTGCTGTTGCAACAACAGTTCCCCAAGCCAGATCTCCACTGGTCCCTGTGCCATAACAGGATGGTCCAGCTAAAATCACACACACACACACACACACACTTTCTATATCATACTATACTTGTGGTTAGCACAGGAAAAACAAAATGCATTTACTCAAGCACAAATTGTTTTAGCAGTTTTCACCACTTGCACACCAGCAGTAACAAAGTGCTTTAGGTTAAAAGTACCTTGTAAAGTTCCACACTGTATTCTCAGGACGACCATGCAAAATTAAAATACAGATAACAATCTGCAAATGCAATTAGCATTACATACCGGTAGTTTTTCTCCCTCTTGTGAAATCACAGCCAAAATCTTGTCATACTCTGTTGCATGAAACTCCGCCGTATTAACATTGTCAAACACTCCAAGTAGATGTGACTGTAAAACAAAATAATTATATCCAAAATTATTTTTGCTACTTTTTAAAAAAAGTAATTCAAATAGTTTTTTTTTTTTTTTTTACTCATCTACAAAGTGCAGCAGTTCAAAATAGATACAATTTCCTCTCCCCAACATGAAAAAATCTTTTAACATTGCTCTGATTAGCATCTGCACATCCCACTTGCATTCTTGGGCTCATTTCCTACAAAATGCCACCGAAATATTTTGCTAGGAGCATTTTGAAATAGAAAAAAAAAAAAACAAAAAACAAAAATAGAAATACAGCCAGCTGTATGAATGGGAACAAAACATGAGCTCTTTAGCAGAGGTACTGTGATTCTGCCATACACCTTACAGTTTTTTTCAACACTTTTTTTTATAGTGACGATCACAGTTCCAACCTGAATTGTGTGAGAATCACTGGCTTGTCCAAGAATCTCCAAGAGGGCCGGATCAGACACAAAGAAGAACCGTGGGAACAGAAGCCTCTTTTTCTCAAGATACCTGTAGAGTAAGATCACATAATTTTCATGGTATACATTGTCTCAATCAACTGTTGCAAAAAATCTTGGGCCTATGTCATTTTGGACAATCTTTTCTTTTTGGTCCAAAGTATTTAATGTGAGTGTGAAATAACTAAAATGAAGCAAAATGTCATTATCTAATAAAACCAACTTTGTAGTTACTTGCAATTAGAATGTTTAAACGAACCATACTTCTACACTGCTCGAATCTTTCAGTGTGTCGGTTTAGAAAACACTGAGAGCAGCAGTTTGTAGAAAAACAATGGGAGGTCACTGAAGTTAAAATATAATTATACAATGCAGTAACAGGGCAGAACTACTTACAGAGTGCTTCAAGATGTTTTTAGTCCCACCATTTTTTTTTTAAATGAAAAAGTAAAAATAAATGAAAAGTAATAATAATTCTGAACTTCAAAAACTTGCTGACAAAGCTTTACCCTGCAAGAGATTTTTGACAGAACTCCAGCTGTTTCTGTAGATCTGGTAGAAGCTTTCCCAGAATTGGATCACCCACACAGCACTCCACCACATTTGGGACTTTTTGGGCTCGCTGCATGACGGTTATCCAGGACTTGTCGATGTTTTGAAAACGCTTTGCTTCCTTCAATGAAAAATAAGTGTTTTTGTTTTTACTAAGAAAGAGCTTCACACTGTGATTTACAAATATAAATATGAAAGGCATTCACTTTACCTGTGGCAGGTCTTTGGCAATGTCACCCCCCACAAACACAGCCTCCAAATAGATCCATAAATTTTGCACAATAACCCACTGTTCAATGACATCAGATGAGGTTGAAAGCTTGTAGACCCAATCCTGGATCTCTGCTTTGTAGTAGGCACTGTATCTGTAAAAGGCAGACAAGAACATAAGTTGTTTAAGAGCACAAAACACTTCGTTATGCTTTATATCTCAATGGAAACCCTGAATAAATTCAACCAAAAGTATTAGTCACATCAGTTTAGTAGCAGTATTTTTCATACTTAGGGGTAAATATTGATTTAGGTCAATGTAAGAAAATCTCACTTGTTAATAATTATTATTAGCGTTTGGACATTTGTACCTGTTGCTTAACAATGACCCCAGAACCATCTGACTGTCCTCCAGGTTGGTGAGGATCTCTGCTGTTTCTGCCCCCTTCAGCATCAGTTCTCCTCTGTCCTTAAATGTCATCAAGCTCAGGATCTGGCCAGTCCACACTTCTTTCACTTGTGACAACTTGGCCTCAATATCCTTCTCCTTCACAGCTGATATGCAGATGTCCTACAGAGCAAATGTAACAAAAGAAAAAAAAGAGACTTGTTAGAAGGAAAAATAAATGAGGGTGGGTTGTTACCGCAGTATCTCAACAGTATCAAGCAAACCTCAATATCATCCTTGTACTTCAGCAGAGGTGCTTCCATGACGTTCTGCAGCAAAAAAGTGTTGGACTCAACCTCAAACTGGTGCCCAGTTAGGCTTGTGATTCTGTCCCAGTGTCTCCTCATCATAGATTTGTTTGCCATCATCTCAAGAAGAGGGCATGACTCATTGAAATCATCAATTGTCTTTTTCAGGTCCAGGAAGGCCTGCCAGTCCTTCAGTCCTTTGGGCAGCCTTCGGCACCTGAGGGCAGTGAGAACCATTGATGAACATGTATGAAACAATTATATGATACACCGCTGCAGTTTTCATTTCATATTGGCAATTATGGAGATAATATTGAATTATGTTCTAGCAAAGATGGTCCTACAATGAAGTTACATATTGCCTTGCTCCTAATGGAAACCAAGTTACTCTCATCACACACACACACACACACACACAAAAAAAAAAAGTCATAGCAAATTATAAAAGTAAAGTTGGAAGAATAAAAATACTTGGATTACCTGTTCTGAAATTCCAAAAGTTCCGTATTGATCTTCTCAATGTCCACATCTGTCCATAGAATACCATAGTACCCGCTAATCTTACCCATTACGGAATCATATAGGCCATAGAGTTTCTGTAGCAGGTCAAGCTCTTTTCTAAAGAAATCACAAGAAATTTTAGATCTATTGATTCAAGTACATTATAATATGGTTAGATTAACACCCTAACAGGGTAATAATGGAATTTTCATTGTTCTGGCAATGGAAGGTAATTTTTGTAGAGTGGTGACACACTTTTTCTTTTGTAGACAGTCATACTCTGTGACTGGCAAGGCAAGAAGCTGCTCCCCAGAGTTATATATGTTGAAATTTCTCCACAGTTCATTAAATTTAGCCTGAGAGAAAAAAAGAAAAAAAAGAAGAAAAGAAAAGAAAGCACGGGTTGTGTTAAATATGCAAAAAAAAAAAACCAAAAAACCCCCCAAAAAACAGGAAAGAAAATGCTGGCGTATTTTTGTTTTTTTTTGGTATCTTCAATTTTCCAGGGAAAAAAAACAGTTGAAAGTAACAGGCATTCAAATATTGTCAAACACTGGGAGACCAAACACAGCAAAACATACTGCAACAAAAATCACTATCATCAAAAATATGTGTGTAATACAAGTTAATTTGCATTTTAACCCCTTGCCTAATCACCTGATACCTTTGCCTTTAGCTTCTTGGATTGGTATCTTAAGAGCTGATACACTGTATGGCATATAAGGACAATACTTTATTCATTGCATCAGAAAAGCAATATTTCATATATGTAATTTCCACAAATATTTAGGTTTCAAAAGCTCAGGATATACTTCCGTATATTTTAATCTTGCCAATATGACCCATAAAAAATAAATATCAACACTAAAATTACATATCTGTAATATGCCAGATTACGGTATTTAGTATGGTCGACCACTCGACTTGTTTAAATGTTTTGTTTTAAAAGCATTAAGTTAACTGACAGTGTTACCTGACAGATCTGGAGCCTATGACTGGCTTCTTTTGGTGCTATTCCTTCGACCATGGGGCCCTCCTAAAAACAAAATTATACAATAACTGATTAATACGCAAGTTCCCTTTCAGTCAATTCACTCGATACAACATATACAGTATGGGATATCACGTACTATATGTGATGTACCTTGTTCCCCTCCTTCAGGGAACTAAAGTTACTTGCAAAGCATTTTGTTACAAGAGTAACTTAACCCCTAAAACACTTTTTTCAGCTGAAAATCCAGGTTTAAGAAGTAATTAGTAGTGTTTTTAATGGATTCAGGTCTTTATCTTGACATTTTAGTGCAAATCAACTGACTTCTCTATATTCTGTTATAAACGTGTAGTGACTGCAATCTACTTGTTGAAACACTACTATTGCAAGGCAATTTTTTGATGCATTTTAATTGGTTGATAAGGTGAAATGTGATGTCACAAGTGCTATCTTCAGGCTGAGACCAGCTGCCAGGAAACCAGAGGATTCTAAATACATTTTTGGAGTTTTCAGGAATGAGGCACTTTAGCCAGAACTCTGGAGGTTTAGTTACACTTTACATTGACTGCTTGAAATCTGAAAAAGCTTAAACATTCACAGATTACTCACAGAGTCGTATTGTTCCATAAACGTGCCAACATCACTGTGGAAAACGGACACACATTCTAGAAGGTTTTGTTTGAAAATGGGTTGCCTACGGACAAGCTCTTCTTGCAATGATCTCTGGAAAATTCATGAATCAAATACCAGGATCATATTCAACTTGCAAAAAAAACAGTTGTAAAATTTCAAAGCAAAAAAGGATACATGTAAATAAATGATGATACTAACCGCTTTAGACTGAAGCTCTATAAAGGCATCTCTCAGTTTGTGCATTCCCTCTTCTTCGCTTTTGGTCACCTCTGCTTTATAGCTGTTTAAAATTTCATAGGCTCCCTATAAAATGTAACATCAATTATAATAAGAAGTTTTCTTTTTCAATTAAATTTTTATTAGATTTTCTAAATTTTACCAGGAACAAAAGAAAATTACACTAATGATACATGGCATTCACAACGCCCCCTTCCCCACTTCAGTCCTGGCGCGAGTTTTTGGACAGCTACATCATCAAATCAAATTGAGGCTAGCTTACCAGTGTGGCAGCTTCAGTACAATGTGATTAAGTTTTGGGAAGGTGGTGAAAAAGTGCAGTTTTTCTGTAAAATTCTGTATGATGACACACTATACTTCACTTACAGCAACATCCCTGAAAAAAACACATTTGCGTTACTCGTACCTCAATGAATATCAATGTCATATCATTTTGTACTTCAGCATCCCGAAGCACAGAAAGGCAGCCCATGGCACAACGTACATCTTCCAGATTTTTCACAGGACGAGATAGTTGTGAGAGGTGTCTCTTAATTTGTATGTTGTTATCAATCATTTTTCTTTTAAAATCCTCCCTCAGGTATTTGCACAGCAGTTTCTTCCAGGCTTTGGTTTCCGCTTTCAAGGACCCCTTAAATGGTTCTGTGTTCAAGAGACATAATTAACAGTGCAGAACTTTTCATCCTCCCCTCCAACACACAGTTCTCAACCCTGGCATAAGTTTAATGATGTGACCAATAGCGAAAAAAAACAAAAAATCATCTAGCACCACCAGGGAGTCAAAATTGAGCACAGCTTCGCACAGCCTTTTAAAAATGCATTAGTAATAAAACATTCTAAAGCTTTAGTGCCTTCCTCTGGCCGTGCTTTAACACTTTCACTCCCTCACAAAGTAAAACATAGCACAGTGGTGTGTACAAAACAGTAACTCAGAATTTAAGTTGTGACTGTCTAGACCACCTTACCTGTTGACAATTCAATGGAACCCACAACAATTATGGGCTTTATCCCATCAATCTCCTCTTCAGCTGAGTCATAGTGCTGGATTTCAGATTTGATTTGGATCAGGGATGGATTGCTGTCCATGAACTCCTTAAAAATATAGTCATAATGTTCATGTTACAGAATATAGATTTTCTTTTTAAAATTCAAAACAAGGACGTGCACGAAATCAAACCTTCACTTTGAGGTTCCTGTCATCATCCCAGATCGCTCTGAACGGATTAAACTGCTTTAGGTTATTAGTCACCTGCCCCCTCTGGGAGCTGAGAGCTGATGTCAGAGTGTCCACTACCTTTTTGATGTCTTTGTGTTCCATAACATGTTGATGGAAATTTGTTTTTTTACCACCTATCATTACAAACGAGCAACACAAAATAGTCAGAAACTGTTCTTGACAATGATTTGACATCAAATTTAAAAGGACTTTCTTAAAGGTTGCACACATTAAAAATAAATCAATGTGTCAGTGCTGATAACTACATAACTTCTGTCTCTGAGGTATCATGTTTGTACTCCTGCTGCCATGCAACACCCTCGCTAACTTCCAACACCAAGTGGACCAGTTGATTTAAGTCCTTCTGGATTTCATCTACAGGTGGAATCATGGCCTTACGAAAACAAATAACAGAGTTCCAGAGAAACATTTTTTTTTTTTGGCCAGTAAGATTTGCAAGGAATTCAAGGTGATCTTCTGCTCCTGGTGGAATCAATCGCCAGTGAGGAGTAAAAACTCACCACGTCAGGTGTAACCAGCTGGACTTCAGCTTTTATCAGTGGCACTATCTTAGTCTGAGATTTTAATTTGCCTTCAGTACCAAAATCCCCACATGCTGATGACAATCTGTAAGAGATCACATGGTTTCACTTAGATATTGGCCTTTTTTAAAAAAAAAAAAAATTTAACACAGACAAAAACAGGCATACTTACTTTTTGCCACAAATTCTCAGTTCAAGTGTCTCCAGGGATAATTTGGTTGTTTTGATCAGCGCATCAGACAATCTTGCACTGAAGTATTCATATAGCTTCTTAAACTCCTGAAATGAAGTTTTTAATTTGAATCGTTACCATATTTGAAGGTATATTGCATATTAGAGCAATGTTTTAGTTTTGGTAAGCAAACATACCTTTTCAAATTTAATTGCTTCTTTATCTGGATCTTTTAAATTAACTCCCACATCCTCATCGGAGGTTTTCGGCATCTCTGGTGACAAATTCAGACTTTCCCTTCCTAAACATTCCAAGGGTAAAATAAAAAGACACACACACACACACACACACACACACACACAGAAACATACATACACACTCAAAGTTTAGGTGCTGTATAACTGTTATTTAAACACTAACACACTATTTCCACTTGTATGTATGCTAAAAACTGGGACTTGGAGTACCTGAAACAGGTTTCTCAGCAGTCCTCTTGATCCCTTTTGATTCACTGATGGCACTTAACACATTATACAGTTCCCTCACTGCTACTTTGACATGACTGCATTTGTAATTTATCGTTTCTGCTTGTTCCTTACATTTTTTCTTAAATAAAAAAAAGAAAGAAAAAAAAGAGAGACAGATATATTTATAATATATTTAATGGATTTGCAGTGCAGACAAAATTGATCATTTCTAAAAAAATAAAATAAAATAAAATAAAAATACTACACCATCTTTTACAATGTAATTATTTTAACCTATATGAAACAATGGAAATGCATTAGCTGTTTTGTATAATCAATTCTTGAGGAAAATTCTAAATAAATTCTTAATTTTCCACTAAGTTTACCCAATCAGTGCTAACTTAATTTGCGCACTATTTGCTGGTGAGCACGTAGCATACAATAGACTTTCAAAAGCCTTTTCTGCAAAAACGGCTGCCTTCTGTGGCTGAAAACAATGCCATGATATCAGTGAGAGTAAGCAAATATGGTAGGGTTGTGGACAGAGAAAAAAAAGAGTTTATACCTCATTGCAGCTGATCAGGTCCTGCATTGAACAAACGTGATCTTGTGGAAGCTCAATCAGCACAGTTTCTGAGATGTCCTTAAGTACGTCATCAATGTGTAACTTACAGATATTCTGCACCTAACCAAAACAAACATGGTACATGGAAACATGGTCTTTTGTAAGAATATTTTAAAAATCCTTCAAGGACTGCTGAATGGTGACTGCAATGCTTATCAACATTTTTTAATGAACATCAAGGATTTTCAGACCTTCACTAGTTTACATACAACCAAATATAGTCAATTACTAACACAAGATCCCCCACTCTGGGTTGTACATATGGTGTGAAATGGTAAATGCACTTCCCGTCTCCTAGGTGAGTGGAGTTACGTCTCCCATGGAGACAGTTTGGGACCACCATCCCTCTGCCTCCTCTGAAGCATTATAACATCTTTTGAATGGATCAAAGCAGATGGATTTTGCGCCACATGATATTTGTTTGATGCAAGTTTCAACTTTTAATTCATGGTTTCATTTATCAGACCATTTAAACACCCGTTTGTGTTTGTCGTGAAGCAAGGCAGGAAGCACTAGTTCCCAAATCTCATGAGAATGTGTTATTGAGACAGAGACAGGTCACAATCGAAGATAATTTTCTCTTGATTTGTGTGTCTGAAAAATGCCATTTTTGTGTCAGAATAATCAAAAGGTGTGTGTCTTCAGAAAAATGGATCCATTATGTACCTCGTTGATGATGAGGCAAAAGAACTGGTCATAATCTGTGATCACGGTCATTTCTTCTGTAAGAATGAATGGACTTAAGACTGTTTCTAGTCTCCTAAAGGGGCAGGGCCATGGTGAAAGCCATGTGACACTGACACAGGAAATGAATTGTGAGTAGGACATCTCGCTTTCTATAACTGTCTCTCGCACTACTTTCAACAGTAAATTTCTATACTTTACAGCAGTATCCACATCTAAAAAAGCAAGGACAGCAAAAATTTAGCTTAGTGCTTTTACAAATTCAGCAACAAACCTTTTTTACTACATGCTTAAGCTCAAGCACAGCAGTGTCAACATCTTTGAAAAACTTGTCCAGGAGGGTGGATGACCAGGTGAGCAGCACTGCCCCATGCCGGAGCGCATATTCCACCTTGTAATCAACGAAAAACATAAGACCAAAACAATAACTAAATAACTAAATAAAATAAAATAAAATAATTGCACCTCTGGATGCACCGATGAACTCAAGATGAAATTCTATACAAAACACAAAGCTTACATGTATAAGAACATGAAATCATGAATTCTTCAATAGTTTAACATTAACTGCTTTAGCTACTTTTCCAACCTTAAAAATATATTGTAGTATACCAAAAAAATTCTTACATTTTTTATTTTTGGAGCCATCAAGCTAGTGAAGTTCACAGATATGCTCTTGCAAGTAGATTCATAATCTGCCAAACTGGTCTATGAAAAACAAATATGGCACACAAATTATGTTAAGGTAACCCATCCATCTGTGAAACATCAAAACCAAACATCTTTTCATTTACCTGTAGACGATGGCGATTTCCATTTATGTTGCCTTCCAGCTTGAGCAGATTCAAAGCCTGCTTTGGAACCTCTAGCCCTATTTTCCACAAACACTTAGTCTCACGAATAACGTCCGTTATTTGAGGATCAAAATTGACCCAAAATTTTCCAGTTCTTGGGTTACGAACCAGAAGTGCATCATGCAAGACTGCTGTGATGCAGAACAGGGAGAAAGCATTTAAAATAAATTTTAACAGAATCATTTGATGTGCACTGTGTACAACCAACCATTATCCAGGTTTAGCACTTCTTCCATCCACGCTTGGTAATAAACATGCTCAAACTCTACCAATGCAGCTGCAGTGTGATTATACATTTTAACCACATCTTGTCCCCCCGAGCTGCTCAGGATGTCAGAGTTATTCTGCTGATGACAACACATTCATTCAATGTTAAATATCTCAGTTCAGTAACAATGTAGCTTTTAGGGGTTTTTTTCATGAAAGAAATTTAGACTTACTTGTATATAAACTATTGGTTTCTTTATTTTTTCTAAGAGGTTCCTTGCCCAAACAATCCTTCCAGCCACAGGAGGCATGTTTTTAGCCAATGGGGGATCATCTTTCTGTTTCTCATAGAGCTGCAGAGCAAATTATATCAAGAACTGTTCATTTAATTGAAAGTGCCAAAGTCTCTATTTGACCTAAAATATATCCTTTTTCTCAGTATCTACTCAAGCATTGAAATGCAATACCTTTTTTACAAACTCTAATTCTGAGGTGAAGTGCTGAAGAATGAGACCCAAGACACTGGAAATTTCTCCATCAAGACAGGGAATGTTCAGTCTTTGAAAACTAAAAATAAAAGATTTAATGAGGCCTATGTTAGACTTTTCTGGTTATTATGCTACATTATTCACAGTGAAAATAATAAAGATAGACTGCAATCTTTAGATTTTACAGCTACTTTTACTCACCGCTGCATTAGACACAGAGCTTGCTGAGATGATTTTATTGTTGAGAAGCATGAACTCATAAATGCCTGCAGCTTGTTCTGTTGATAAGGATAGCCACAATTTTAACATGGCCGTCTAAATTAGAAGAATACTCAACATATAAGAGAAAGGGGGCAACATACATCATAGTTTGCAAACAGAAGGAAATTGTGCATACCTCAATATGAGTGATTTGAGCCATGAACTTAGCAAAATCTGTTTCGAATTCAGCTGTCTTTGGGGCCAGTATATCATACTTAGTCCTTTTCACATTTGCGCATACTGTGTGAAATTGTTTGGCCAGAATCTCAATGCCTTCAATATTTGATTTTCCAAGAGATTCAAAGTTCTTTAACACTTCAAGTATTTGTGTGATCTACAAAAGAAAATGTTTTCTGTTATTTAGTTCTTTTACAGAGCAAGATTCAAATGTAAAAAGTAAGTGTGGTCTGCACCTTTTCGAGTTGCTTGCAGAGACCCTCAAACTTGCAAAAGATCTGCATCTCTATAACCTCAAAGGGCTTCGATCCGGGCTTTTCCATTATTTCTGTCTTTGTTTTAATGAAGCAAGACTTATACTCGTGATACAGGCAGATGCATTCCTGTCAAGATAAAACATGATTTAGAACAGTTACAAACTAACGTCAACAAGTGGTGGTCAGCGTCATCATCACCTGTATTTTCTTGATGACGTCTTCAGCATCTTGGTCCCATATCAGACGTGTGCCGTTGTCAGTGATATAAGACCTGCATCCTGTGATCATCTGATTTGCGACCTGCAAAATGTTTCAGGGAAGCAATTACATTTTCACAAAGTAATCAGCTCCTTAGATTTTTTTTTAACAAAACTGATATTTTTCTGAGACATATTAAATACACTTACAGTATTGAACAGTTCAGATATCTTTTCACTTGTACTGTAGTACAGTGACGCGTTGTAAATCACCTGAATGACGTTGATGACATCCGGAACGCTTTTTATCATTGTCACCTGAAATTGCACATCCATACACATGCTGTATCTTAATATTCAATCTCTAGTAATTAGTAACTGACCCAATTTTAACATGATAGATTTAAAGCTCGATCACATAAAATTTTTGATATTACCATTAAATTCAGAGGGATCAGTAATGGAGGGAGGGTCACTTAAACTTCCTATTCTTCTAGTGTCATACTTAAGTTTTACTAATAGGCAGTAAATGGGAGAGTGTTTTAGTCTCAAGAACATCATGGAGCACTTGTTTATAGTAAATTTGTCTAGTTTTATCCTGTCAGGAATGAATCACAGGTTCTTTTAAACCCTGTAAATGTTTGCCGATAAGCTCAACATGAAAGCACAGCAATCTTAATACAGCTGAAGTCTTTATTTAGAGCTTGACATCCACTAGAGGAAACTACATCTGAGGCTTTCCTGACATCTGCTGTACAAAAGCTGCATTTACAGTTCCTCACTTATTAACATTAGAGGGCATCCTGCATCAGTATAAAGTGTGTCATTGTGAAAAGCGAATCTGTATTGATGTCGTGTAATATACAAATGGTAGTTGTTGGTTGTTGAGCAGACATGTTCACATTTTTCTGATGTTTTTTGGAATTATTTGTCTACTATATACAGTGCAGTTAGCCTTTATTGAATAACATACTGTAAGCAACACAACAAAATCATAAACAAAGTTGTAAAATTAAACAGAAACTGTGTTGGGTTTTTTGTTAACTTTGATTCTTAATACAAAATAGTGCATATTTTAAGCTACTTTTCTAATCCACTATTTTTGTCTAAACTTCATCTACATTATACTATATATAAACTCTACTACATATATCCAATGGCCTGATTTCATTTATGTGAGAGATTTTTATATAATACTATCAAAGACAGTTTTCCTAAGACATGACTAAGTACTCATCACATCAGCTTACTGATACATACCGGGTCATTGCTGCAAAGAGGTTCGCAAACTTTCTCCAGTATGTTAAGGAATTTTACGTTGTCTTTTGCCTCATTGGTGCGATCTGTTACCCTGGCATCCAGCTCTTGCCACACCTACATTAGTGCATCGTTGAAAAAGCTGAATCTGGATTCTCCAAAAAAAATTGTTTTCAGAATAAAAAGCCCCTCACAAGTTACTAAACCAGAGCCTATGGAGACTCAAAAAAATGTGGAAATCAAAGCTGGAGCAAATGTGTGATATGTGAGCCAGATAAATATCTTTAAGAGAGTCGTTAAGAAGCAACAATGACAAGGAAAACTTTTCTGCTGACTGACCAAAAAAAATCATTTAGAACAATTCATCCATATAGAATGGTAATTATATCTCAAGCAAAAAATATATATTTGTTTTTTCAAATAAACAAATGAACACAAACATTTGTCTGATTTACTCTTATGTATGATGAGTCATATTTAGCCTGTACACACAAGAAAAAATGCTATATAATAACTTCTTTATGAATTACTGAGCATAACTCTATCATCAAAGCATCCATACCTTCATTATCCCGGAATGGCTGATATGGAGCACCATTACCACTGCCTTACACTCTGGCCCATTGATGTGACTGATGATGGAGTTGAACCTTAATAACATTTTTTTCCAGCGTTGTAACTCACTCAGTGGCCCTGTAGAATCAGCCTCTTTCCTCAACAGATCGCTTTCTGTCAGGACCTGATGATTATGGATACAGAGGCAGGTTACAATTCCTTTTACATGGCTGCAATTTAGTCAGTTAATTTACAATAGGAGGACTCATTTGGAAAGTGATATGCTTTAACATTTCAAAACATAGGATTTGTCCTCAATGGAAAACTTTTATGTTCAATGCCAACTGCAGTTTCCATCATTATTTAAACCAAATACACAGACCCTAAACATGCTCTGAGACTGTACCTACATGGCATTGCAATGTTACATTGTTGGTTGTCAAGTGTTGATTTTTTTCTGTTCACAAAAATGTGACCCCCTGCTAGTGATTTAATAACAAGCCTAATGTTATCTAGTGTAGACCTATAATGATTCCTGTTTTGTTTTATCCTTTGATGTGTTATTTTGATGATGTATTTACTCATGTATTTTTTATTCCAGTCGGCCTTTTTACCACCATGACAAGGGACTATCGATGGAAATTAGGCCTTTGGCTAACTCGAGTACATTTAAATTTTTTTCTTATGTTTATTAAAGTACACTGTCCCTTCTCAAATAAAATAAATTGAAAAAACAAACAAACAAAAAAAAACCCTGAAATGCAAAAAATGTAATTTTACCAACCTGCTCAATTTGCTTACACCACTGTGTTAAAACTTCTTCCATTTGACGCACCATGATAGAATTAGCAGCTGCAGCTTTCATGTCTTTAAGTGAGGCCAGTTTAGAGAAGTCAATATCTGTGACTGTATGCAGCTGAACAACACACTCACTGCTCATCTGGAGATCTGAGGTACAAACAAGAAAGACATAGAACTTCATCATTAAAACTGCTTAAAGGCTACAGTTTGCTCACAAAAATATTCTTTACAGGAAATGCATCAAAGGATCAAGGCTAAGAAATTCTGCAACTTTAAGATAAAAAACAATGACTTACTATCTAAGGCGCTAAGACAACGTTTCATGTTGTGCTTGAAGTTTTTTTTAAGTTTCTCTCCATGTCTACATTTATCCAAGACACCCCAGTTTTGTCCTGTATCAAGAGCTGGTAGCACAAAGTTGAGGGAATTCCTTATTCCTTTAAGGAGACCATCTCTGGCATCAATCATTGAAAAGAAGATCTCCTACAACATCGAGACAAGATCATGCATTCATTCACAAAATATAAAGGCAGCTTGTGAAAAAACTACCTTAGCTTAGTCACATAGTCTTCAGCAGTACACACCTTTTGAGGTAGTGCAACTTGTGTTATCACTGACAACAATTTCCAATGTTAACCTGATAATTAATTAAGGATTAATTAGATGAAACGAATATGTTTCATTTAAGTGTGATCATGTGTAAAATCAGGCCTGGGCCAATATTAGATATGATCTATCTTTTTTTGTAATATCTGGAAGGGATAATACTGTGATATTAAATTTGAGATATGGACAGAGCCTAGGGGAGCAAGCACTCCAGCATGACATGACTCATGGCAATAACTCAGTAGCTCTGAGTCTGGCTGATTTTAAAATGTCCAAAGTTCATAATGTGAGTATTACCAGAATCTGAAAAATCTGCATGATCTGTATCAGTTAATCATCTATCAGTCAGTGCACATCCATATCTACAGTAAAAATGTCGATACTGTTATTATTACATTGTTAAATTTTAACTCACAATGATTAACCAAGACATAGGGCTGTGCCAAATTTCATAATGTTGACATTCAAATTCTGAATCATCATTACTTTATATAGATATCAAACACACACTAAATTACCCCTTCAAAACTGTCTTACCTCATGTATCTTTCCTAAATTCACTGGAACGTCCACTCTAGTCCGTCTGAAAGTGCAGCAAATGCCTGTAAGGAACGTCTGAGACAAATCCGCTGCAAACAGTCTCAGTATTTTTTCCCCTTTGGTAGGTTCTGGATATGAGCGTCCACAATCTGAAATTAAATCCAAATGATTTTTGATTTAAAGAAAAACAAACAAAAAAACCTTAGAGATGACTCACTGCTGATATCAATTCACTGTATTACAACTAAAGCAATTATCAAGATGGGGACAAATACAATCTCTTTAGTAGACTTGGAAAAAACTATACGAAATACAAAAACAAATGATTGAAAAACCCCCAAAAAACTGAGCCATCCTGTAAAATGCGGTAACCAGAAAAACTCATGGGTTATCTTTTACCAACACAACTATTTGTCTTAAGAAAAACTTGTTTCGTCAAAGCTGAAAATAATTCCAAACTGGCTGTTTTTTCATGGTTACTTTACCAGTTATTTTTCTAATGCACTGGAATCCTGAACTATATATAAGAAATGATACCAGCATCTACTACTGGGGTAAGGACAGTTCATTCAGAAATAAATGAGAAATGTTGATCTGATGTATGACAGTCCAAAAGTTGAGCCAAATACTTTTAGGCCTACCTACTGGAACCTCACACTCCTGATACACAAAGGAAATGGTTTTACGCCCTCCTGCAGCGAAAAAGTCATCAAAAGCAGCCAGCTATTCAGAATGAAAAAAAAAGGACAACAGAAATTTACTTTTTAATACTAGTGCAATGGTTACATAGACATTACGGACACAAAATTATAACTATTTGCCATCCAGTATACGATGCTCTGACAGTGTGAACTTGATCAGGCCAATAATTTTTTAAAAAGCTACATTGTGACATTTACCCCAGATGTTTTTACGTTTTCTTGAAATGCCTTTAAACTTGTATTCTGTTACACACTGTTGGAAGCATGTTTGTAAAGACAGAGTTCCATCTGGAAGCGTAAACTTAGAAGGTACAATGCCACATAATTTTGGCAAAAAGAATTTCTTTATATCCATGCCAAGTTTTGGTTCTCTCATTTCTCTCATTCCAGGTCTAATAACAAATGAAGCTCTGACTGAATGGCAGACCAAACTGTCAAAACCACCTACATTACTTTAAAACTCTCTTAAATGATATTCTGCGTATTGTCAAAATCCAAGGAAAAAACTCACAGATGAATCTAAAATAAATTCCTCTGCAGCTGTTGGCTCCAAGAACAGCCTGGCAGCCAGGATGTCAATCATGTACTTGTGTGCAGGTGTGAGGAGCCCTCTACGCTCTTCTCTTGCCTGTATGTATCTGGCCTGGTAAAATTTCAGATATTTTTTGCAATTGTTAAAACGTTGTAATGTTAAGTTAAATGAGCATGTTTTGTTGTATTTTGTAAGACTTTACCTCAGATTCTTGCTCGTTTGTCTCTCGATCTTCTTCTTCCATCCTGGAGGGTTCGGGTAAAATCACCTCCTTTGCTGTCGAAAAACTTCTTTCCCTCTCTAGTGTAAAAATAAAAACAGCCACAAATTAGTTACAGAGCCTCATGTAACGTTACTTGTTCTTTGTCATTAGTTTAGAATTGGAATACACGCTACAATGATTTGATTTAGCAACAAAGACCTAACGTGGTAACGTGTTAACGTCAGTGATGGAAAATTCAGTGATTTTTGTCATTAATATTGTAAGCTCTCACCAAGCTGATATTTATGAGGAAAGCAGAGTACTAAGGGTAAACCTTCGGTTAATGTTACACATTTTAGGGCGGAATATGATTTACCATAGTGGTTTAACTGTCCTCCCCCACAAACACACACGTTGGGATTAACGTTAACGCTAACGTTACCTACAGCAAATCCATGCTGCAAAAACGTTAACGTTGCCCCAAGCGAAGTTAAATAAAGGTTAAAAAAAAAAAAACTAGTTTAATTACTAAAATAGCCCTTAGATTACGTCTGACATTAACCTTAACTTAAACGCTGACATTTCCTCTTAAATTACAGCGTAGCTAGCTAACGTTAGACTGTTTCATTGCCGTTAACGTTACTGAACTCAAGTTAACGTTTCCGTTAGCAAGCCATCTCCAAGTCAATTAGCTAACTTTGCAAGCTAATACCTTAACATTTATGATGCATCTTGTTTAATTCAGTGAACACAAGTTATTTTACCAAAACATAGTCACCTGAAAAAATTAAGGACGCCCGGTGGCCACTTTTTCGGTTCCTACTGTTTATTTATTCCAAGAAAAATTCTCATTTTCTTTATGCAGTTGACGACGACGTCTTCCGTCGTGAACGTTAACTGTTAATGCTGACCGTTGAGGTGCCACGCGCTTTCGCCGTTGGGGTGAAACGTTGACGATGATGTTACCAAATTTAAACGTTCCTTGCTAACTGTCAAAGTTCGTTTACCATTTGTTCTGAGATTTTAGGGGCTTTTCAGTGACATAACTACCCCATGCTTCTATATTTTTATTATTATCTATATTATTTTATATTATATTATTTTACTTTTTCAGTTGTAGCCCTTTATGGTTAGTCTTAGTAAGTCTTGAACTATGTTTTACTTGGCATAAGCTCACTGCTTATTTTTTCCTCCCAAGCCACACTAATTGAGACACATTATCAAACAAATCTGACAGGATGTATTAAAAAAGTCCTAATTTTACTATTATTATTATTATTGTTGTTGTTGTTTTAATGCTCCAACGAGTATTTATTACTCACACAGGTGAAATTTCGGGTAGAGCCCTTCTTCAGACCTTTGACCAGGACATCAGTCACTGCAAAAATACTGCCATTTTGTGAACAGATGTGGAGGTGTTCATATATACATCACTCTGCACGTCAGTGTACCAACTCACACATTTTGTTCAGAAATTGCTACTTTAACGTAATAAAAAAAATGGGGGCTTTCCCTTTCTGTAGGTGTGCTGATGTTGTCCCATTCATCAAGTCTACTCGATTTTTTTCCCTTCAGTTTGTATTAAAGTCGAAAAGAAAGAAAAAAAAGTCCTAAAATTACTATTTTGGCACCATCTACTGGACTCATGACAGTATGACACAGTCTAGCTAATAAAACAGCGACTGATCCTGGATCAGCCTCCGGAGACGACTTATGTTTCGTGGTCTACTATTATTGGTCCAAACACACCATCCTGTTGTCCAATGACAGGCAGACATCTGTTCGCTGGAGCGACTCTAAAATATTCTCTTCTCTTCCTTCTCCACAAGGTATAATCCCAGTCACCATTCAGCAAGGACGCAGGCAGCAGTCGAAAGTAAAGCCGGGATGGGGAAAATGCAAGTCCTAGGTGTAGTTGCGGTTATTTTAGCAGTGTGCAGCGTACACGCAAAAATTTACTTTCGGGAGGAATTTCTGGACGGTGGTAAGTTTGGCCTAGAATTTATATAACACTTGTGCATGAGGTTAATTCATTGGTTCTTAGCTTGACTGTTAGCCATTATTTTTGTCACAACAATCATAGCAAGTTCATTTTGAAAGCTTGCTGTTTCAACGATACAACTTCTTTTCAATGCACAACTTTGTGAAAAAGCCTTCCTCCTTAGTTTCTTAACTTCAGCTGTGTTGTCACCTAGCTAACCTTAGCAAGGCCCCCCAAACGAGCAAGCAAAAAGCCCATAAATTACAACTTAGATTACGCCCACGTTGCAAGATAAAGGTGCGTAACGTTTGCAAACAAAACGAAATTCGTCGTTTTGACTGTTTTAAATGCTAACGCCAATGATTGAACTGTTGAGTAATGCTATTTTCAGGAAGTTACGTTAGCTTGATGTTTTCCAAAAGGGGTACCAAACGTCTGAAACAACAGCAAGTTTGCATTTCCTTTTCTGTTCAGATGAGTGGAGAAGCCGCTGGGTAAACTCCAAACACAAATCTGACTATGGAGAGTGGAAGCTGACGGCTGGCAACTTCTACGGAGATGCTGAGAAAGACAAAGGTGAACGCTTCATGATTTTGATATTTTCTAAAACACGAATCGTGTGTGTGATGATAATGCTGTTTTCATTGTGGCTGAAATGTAAGTTGGCGAGATAATACCTATGTCTTTTGAGAACCACAGATGAAACAGAAAGTAGTCGCAATCTGTTTCTGTTCCATCTGCTGAGGCAAAAAACCCAACCCATTACTACCATGACATTGTTTCAAGCAGCTCTTATGTCTCAAACCATTTTTTTGTATTCAGTCTAACTTTAATTGCCTTGATGTCTGTATTTTGAGGGCAGTTCTCATGACGTTAGCCAAAGAGAATAAATGTAGTGTTTGTCCTGCTTAGGGTGTCTTGTTGCGTTTTCCTCCGTTAGGTTTACAGACAAGCCAGGATGCTCGTTTCTATGCTGCCTCTGCCCGTTTTGAACCATTCAGCAACGAGGGCAAGCCTTTGGTCATCCAGTTTACAGTCAAGCACGAGCAAAAGATTGACTGTGGTGGTGGCTATGTGAAGGTCTTTCCCGCTGACTTGGAGCAGGCTGAGATGCATGGAGATTCCTCATACTATGTAATGTTTGGTAAGTTATGATGTTTATGGTAATGAAAAGTTATAATTAAATGGTAATAACAGGATTAAAAATATATCGTAATGGTATTTATTTCCCACAGGCCCTGACATCTGTGGCTACAGCACCAAGAAAGTCCATGTCATCTTCAATTACAAGGGGAAGAATCACCTCATCAAGAAAGAGATTAAGTGCAAGGTACATCTGGCATTTTACATATGGCTTAAAAATTTTTTTTTTTTTGCATTTATGCAAACATGCACTGCCTCTGCACCAATGGCTTGATCCAAACACTTCTCTTTCTTCTAGGACGATGAGCTGACTCACCTTTACACACTGATTCTGAATCCAGATCAGACCTATGAGGTCAAGATTGACAACGAGAAGGTCGAATCTGGCAACCTGGAGGAGGACTGGGACTTCCTGCCACCTAAGAAAATTAAGGACCCTGAAGCCAAGAAACCTGAAGACTGGGATGATCGTGCCAAGATTGATGATGCTGATGACACCAAGCCTGAGGTGAACAATTTTACTGATACAATAAAGTTAATCAACCTCATCAAGCATTTTTCTCCTCCGGATTTCCACAGCAGTCCTTGGTTTGAAAGAGCTGAAATTTACATTTACAGTTCTGCTAGTTAAACTTTTTGGGGATTATTTGTTCTTTTGTAGGACTGGGACAAACCTGAAAACATTCCAGACCCTGATGCCAAAAAGCCTGAAGACTGGGATGAGGATATGGATGGAGAATGGGAGCCACCTATGATCCCCAACCCAGAGTACAAGGTAGGCAAAAATTAGATAGTCATGGCCAGAGCTTTTGCTTTGTGTGGTTTTCTCTGTCTGAGAAATGAGAAATTAACTTTCACTCTACAAATTCCTTTGCAGCCTGATTAATAATTTATGTGTTTCAGGGAGAATGGAAACCCAAACAGATCGACAACCCCAACTACAAAGGATCCTGGGTGCATCCTGAGATAGACAATCCTGAATACAGTGCTGATTCCAATATCTACAAATATGACAACATTGGTGTTATAGGTCTTGATCTGTGGCAGGTGAGAGAGATGGAGATAATCCTTGTGTGATAGGGTTATTACCATAGTTTTTCTTGAACCACAATGTAACATATCTGTCTGTTTATTTAGGTAAAATCTGGTACCATCTTTGACAACTTCCTGATCTCCGACGATGTGAAGGAAGCGGAGGACGTTGGAAAGGAGACATGGGGTGTGACAAAGGTGTGAGGGCGCTTGCCTTTCATTTTTAAGCCATATTTTGTCCTTTGTACACAAGAAAAATCATGACCTATTTAAGAAACAAGATTAATTAATTACCTTAACTGTCACCACAGGAACCAGAGAAGAAAATGAAACAGGAGCAAGATGATCTAAAACGAAAAGAAGAGGAGGAAAAGAACAAAGAGCAAGGCACTGAAGCTGATGATGACGACGATGAGGAAGATGATGAGGATGGCGACGAAGACGTGGATGAGGAGGAAGAGACACAGGAAGACATAGAGGAGGCACTTTCGGAAACGGATGATGAAGATGCAAAGCCAAAAGATGAGCTTTGAGGAGGCGTGGCAAGAGATTCTCTCTCCCTCCTTTAGAAACTCTGTCCTTTGTTTCCCAGGGGTATTGTGGCTGCTGTGCATCCTTCCCCTGAGATTTGGACACAACCCAGCTTGAGGGGTAAATGTAGTGTAGGGTGACGAGGGGGTGTTAATGGACTTAGTTTCTCTTTCATTTTGGCCATGATAGTACCTTGTTGCCCCTGAGCTGCCGCATTGAAATTAAGTTTTCCACCTACAAAGTCCATTCCTCATTTTGTAATAACGGAGAATTAGGAGACACTGAAAGCTACTGTTTTTTTGATTTTTCTTGATCTTTGTACACATTATTTGCAGATTTCTTTGCACAGTTTATGGGAAGCTGTGATAAAACAGTGGTAATTGTGACAAATTGAGATGTGCAGAAAATATGGATAAGCCAGTCAGAATGTTTCTTGTCCCTGAAGGAAAATCCTCTCGCAACCTCGTAAAACAAAATAAACACCACTGATCGTACTTGGCATAAACTGTAAGACTTGACAAATCACAAAATACAGACAACAGCAAAAATGATAATGCAACTTATTTTGGTTCTGTCTGTGGCACTGACTTCTTACTTTTCTTTCCACAATCTTCAAGGCATAATTAAACTGTTTAAACATAATTGAATCCATTACAAAATGCACAATTTAATGGTTTTTCTACATTGAAAAGATATGAAATCAACTTGTCTTCATGGTAATGTGATGGGACCCGCAATCTGTCCTGAAAGTCTGGAGAAACATGATGAGCCCCTGGTGTGACTCATGACATCACTGAGGGTCACACTTATTTTTATTGGACAGAATGTTATTGATACCAAAGTTTTTATTAAAATATTCTAACCTTATTGTCTGGTCTTGTTTTCCACTGTAAATGCACATTTTGGAAGTGTGAGGTTAAAATGTTAGTCATCTGACGTCACGCCAAAAATTCAATTTACATGTTTTGCAGTAATGAAAAACATGTTTTTTGTTTGTTTGTTTGTTTTTTTATCCTAGTCTGAAAAATTCACGTATTAAGGTAAAGATGATTAAATACAATTTCCTCTAACTGTAGGAATAAGAAATAGGTTTTTATATAAACTATGTTATAGTTCCACCCAAAGGGTTTTTATTTATTGGCTGCTGACAGGCACCATAAATGATCAAATTTTAAGAAAGCAAACACTTAAACCCCTAATAAAGCCCCGTGTAGAGTTCTAATGCGTAGTCTAGGTAATTAGTCTAAAACCATTAGTCTTTCCAATTCCAAAGTTTGTTTGTTGCAGTTTCGGTGGGCCAGGTTAACCTGCAAAGCAACGTTGAGATCTAGTCCCTGTTGACCCACTGATTCCTCCCACTCTGTTTAAACTCTGTGTCATGTGTGCAAAATAGAAACAGAAAAATATACTTATCAAATGAAATGCTGAAATGTGGACTCTTTAGATGACAGGGGTGTATGTTTCTAAGCAGAATAAAAAACTACATGCAGTAAACCGAAGAATTTATGGGGCCCCTGAGTCTGGGGCCTCAGACAGTTGCCAGCAATTTTGCAAAAATTAAGATTAGGTATGACAAACTTGCTTTATCAGAGGGAACATTTGGTGAAAATGTAAGATACAAATACACAACTTTGAGTAAAATCTGACTGCTTAAGAAGAAAAATAGAAGCAATGATTAAGTCCCATTCGCATTACACACGACAGGGAGCCAGGAGGCAAAGCATCTTGGGTAGGGGCCATAAATGTGCGGCAAAACAAAAGAACTGCATTATTTTTAAAACCATGTCCTATCTAATCAGCTCAAGACTGAAACAATACGTTTATTCCTTTTGCTAACGTCTCTCAATGTTCAATGTTTATATTCCGGTGTGATGACAGAAACGTAAAACCGGAACTACCGTTCTTAGCGAACTACCGCTCGTGCCCGCGCTGTAGAGGGGCGTGTGCGCACTCCCGAGACACCAGGAAATATGGCGGCGCTCATGACTCTCAGTCAGGTAACCACTCTATGTAGCTCAAGAAAAGTCTCAAATGTTTACACTAATCAATAACGAGAGACAGTGACAGCCGTAGAAGGTTGTCGCCATATTATTTGTTTATAATCTTGGTGAAATTTTGCCAGTAAAACCATATTATTAACCTCCCGATGTCAACGAAGTAAACACGTAACGTTATAACTTAGATAACGTTAGGCTAAGTTAGGTTAATTAAGGATAGCAACATGATATGTTTAAATGGAGGGAAGAAGCTAACTTTAATATTGCAGGGAAGTAACGATTATATCGTTAGCAGCGAGGATGGTCATGTTACTATTGAAAACAAAACTTAGCATACAATTAACTAATGCTAAAGCTGAACAAAACAAGTGTCCATTTAAGTGAGCTAACGTCAGCGATCAAAGCTGTAACATTTTATATCATAAGCTTCTACGGACTGAATAATGTGTGCTATGGTAACGTTTCTTTGTGATTGTGATGTATTTCTCCTGTCTGCAGTTATCAAATGGATTACCAGCTTATGAGAGCTACTATAGACAGGTAAAATAAAGGTTACTGATATGATTTGCACAGTTTCACTGTTATCTGTCGCTATAAATCAATAAATTAACATGATTATGGTGGCTGTATAAGGTTAATGTTTTGTTATTGATTCTTTGTAGTTGGATCCAGGAAATACAGGCAAAATATCCGCTGGAGATGCAGCTCAGTTCCTCAAGAAGTCAGGGCTGTCAGATAGTACACTTGGGAAGGTGGGTCACAAACTCAGCATCAGAAACACGCTTATATATTTCATGTTTCATATATTTGGTCAATAAAAACGTAACTGTTTTTTTTTTTCAGATTTGGGATTTGGCAGATTCAGAAAGAAAAGGCTATTTGGATAAGCGGGTAACTGAATCGCTCTGTAGACTTCCTGTGGTTGGTGATGCTGATGTGTGCACAAATCACAGGATTAGCCTTTTTTCTTCCTCTTTTGCAGGGTTTCTTCATAGCTTTGAGACTGGTGGCCTCGGCACAAGGTGGAAATGATATCAGCCTTAACAACCTCAACCAAAACTTAGGGGCACCCAAATTTGTAAGTGATAAAATGAATCTCCTCCTAACTGCAATATCCAGTTATGTGAAAAGGAATGCATGGGTGGATTAAAAATACAGAACAATAAATAAATGGACTTTGAATGCATCCCTACATTTTTTCACTTCATCTTGTCATTACTGTATGGTAATATCATATTCTTACTCTTTTTCTCACAGAAAGACTCAAACAGCCCATTATTAGGTGTTTCAACCACAGGACTTGACTCAAACTGGGCAATAAGGGTGAGCTGATGTTATTTGTCAGAAATATTATATTAGAGTTGTTGCGATACCAATACCAGTATCAGAAAATGACTCAGATACCGCCAAAAATGCTGGTATCGGTATCAGATTGTACGCCAGTCTGTGCATCAAATCCAATAACGTGTTATTTATTAGCCATTAAATGTCACCCAGAGAGTGGCAAAGACAAATGGAGAGATTTGACAGAGCTAGCAAAATGCCTACATTTGACAATATTTTACACTGGACAATCCCACCCTCAAGTAAAAAGGTGATGATCAATACTCGCTATCACAATCAATATCAGGAAGGAAAAAATGGTATGCGAACATATGTACTCTGTGTAAGAATATGTAAGATAAAAGAAAGTCAAGCTTGTCATCTAAACTTATTTATTTTCTTCCCCAGCCTGATGAAAAAGGGAAGTTTGAGGGCATTTTTGACAGTCTGTCCCCTTTGAATGGCCTCCTCTCTGGTGAAAAAGTCAGGCCAATTTTGATCAACTCCAAGCTACCTCTGGATGTTTTAGGAAAGGTGATACAACAAGTTAGAGTGATGTACTTCATGACACTGTTGCACAGTCTTCCTAAATATTGCAATTTGAACAATTCAAAGCAACTAAATATTGATTTTATTTCTGCGTCATGTGACGTTTCTGTAGATTTGGGATTTAAGTGACGTAGACAAAGATGGTCACTTGGACAAAGAAGAATTCACAGTGGTAAGCTTTTGGTTTTTATTGACTTAAAGTTTCATCATCACACTATAATTTCAGAGGGCTAGTAAAAAGAATAAAAACCTAAGACATTACTTATAAACTAACAATGATCTGATTTTCCTTTCTCAAGGCCATGCATCTTGTGTATCGGGCCATGGATAAAGAGCCTGTCCCAGCTACCTTACCCACTTCCCTCGTCCCCCCCTCTAAAAGGAAGAAGGTTGCAGGTGCTTTGCCAGGTGCTGTGGCTGTGCTTCCTGCTCTGTCGGGGCTTATGTCTGGCTCTGCTCCCCTCAAAGAGTCCCTGCGAAGCACTCCTCCTCCCTCGGGCAGCCCAAATCTCCTCAACACAACAAATGTCAGCCTTTCTCCAAAACACTCCTTTAAATCCAGCTCGCCGGTATGTTGCCTCACTTGTTTTTCCTCTTGGAGTTTTGATGTAGATGCAGTGACTGCATCACTTGATTGTGCCCTTTTCCAGAGCTGAATGGAGTGGAAAGGATTTTATTCACAATATTATAAGACATAAATGTCCTAATAGCTATACATTGTACTACAGTACTTGGAATACTCCCCCCCACC
>JAQLOL010000004.1:19178444-19211539 GCA_029783665.1 Naso thynnoides
TACCATTTTCATGTTTTATGTTTTAGTTTTCCAGTTTATTTGTCAAAAACAGAACAGAGACTTTTTAGTTGCCGACAGTTTGTTCTTTTTTAACTGTTTAACTTATTTGTAAACTTATTTCAACAATTTTCTAAATATTTTCCCCCTAAATGAGTCTTTTCTAAACCTTAGCTATATTAAAGGCAAACAGTGCCACCTGCTGCTCTTTTGTCATCCATTGTCTGTCAAAGCAACTAATGTCATGAAGTGTCCAGCTACAATATAGTTAATTATTAATGTCTGTAAATCTAATAAGTAAAATTTTGTCACTTACTTGACTTATTTAATACTTCTAATGCTACTACTACTACACTACTTCTACTACTTCTACTTCAACTTCTACTTCTACTACTGCTAATTATCATTATTATTATTATCATTATTATAAACTTTGTTTATATAGCAACTTTCATAACATTACATGCAGCAAATTTACAATACCTAGTTGTGACAATGCCACACGTTGGTCAACCAAGTAATGAAGAGGCCTTTTAAACTTAGAAGGAATGTACTGAAGCCAGAGATGAATCCGTCCAGACAAGCTTTAGTTTTTCCAATTGAGTTATGTCTTTTTTTTTTACCTCAAATTGCTGAATATTTTTGTCTGACCAGTAAAAAAAATATATAGGATAGGCCTTGAGCTGCAGGATATCATTATGAAGAAAGAAAAAAGGTCTTAAAGAAGACATTATTTAAAAGTTTGGTTACTGGTTTCACTGTTGTGATCGATGGGCACATGAACAAACATTTTGGATAAGCTGCCTAATGTGTGTAAGTTCAAATTTGACTACAAACAGGCAAAGACCACTAATAAAGTAACAGTAGTTGAGCCTTCCACATCAGAGAAAGTCTTGCCTTTTTTGTTTATTATGGCCGAATTGATGTAATGAAAAGAGTGAAATCAATTAAGCAAGAGCTTTCAACGAAATACAGTACAAATACATTCACTTTTGAAATCCTTGCTCAAGTACCGTCATTACTAACAAATGGCTCTATTACACAGTTCCCTTTTTGAGGTTTGACATGAAAGTTAAAAAAAATTAGAGGGGAGAAAGCTTTGAGTGCAGCATACGTCTGACCACTGCTTTGAGCACTTGTAAAATGAGAGGATATTTTGGGAACTCTCTGATTTTCTATTGAAGCTCCTCACTTTGTCAAACAGCTTGAGATCTTAAAAGCTGATGTATTAGCCTGGTTTCCTTGTAGGGTTAAACTGTTGTGTAATATCTTGTCTGTGTGCAATCTCCTCATCCATGTATTGTCTGGAAGTCTTGCTCCCTCCCTTGCTGTGCGAGGTGTTTGTGTTTCCTTCCTGTGTCTGATGTTTTGTTAGATGCATCAGCAGGGATCTCCTCTCTCCCTCTGTGCACCATTCATGTCCCCTCTGCTCTCTCCCTCCATTTTGTCCCCTCTTCCTATAAGAATATTTTCCCTCTTGTCCCCTTTTTTACTTTTGGTTCGTCCCTGCCTTGCCTGCTGTTGTCACTTATATCATCTTTGCCATCACCTTCTGTCCCCCTTCCTTCCACGTTCCATTCTTGCCTCCTTTCCTCTTCCCTCTCTCACTTGTCTGTCTCTGTGTCTGGCCTCAGGACAGCACCAGCTCCACGGGGTCGGCCGAACTGTCGGGCATCAAAGAGCTGGATGACCTCAGCCAGGAAATAGCTCAGCTGCAGAGGTGAGCTGCACTCTGAGTAGAAGGGAGATAACCTTGTTTCTCTTCCTCTGCAAAAAAAATATGGAAGATGCATTGGAGTGATTTTCTTGTAAGATTTTTGGTCCATCGAAGCTGAGGCAGGCAGTTTATTTTTAGTGTCATTAGCCAAAATTCCATAATAATCTTTGAGCATATGTAAGTCAGATGGCCTGAAAGAATACTTGACTTCTGCATGTCTTCTTTTATTTACACAGCGATGGGCACTTTTTCGTCAATCACATGTCATTTCAGAGAGCGCGCGTTCTAATTGGCTGCACTACACTGTGCTTCTTAGAGACAGGTGGCACCGCTACGAGTTGATTGGCTGTTGAAAAAAAGTGATGTGCCTCACGTTCTAAAACTGGCCTCTGGTGACTTGACAAGCTGAGTTGCAGGCGACACAACTTCAGCCGGCTTGAGTCGAACTTGGACGGACCAGTTTACACCACTTCAATTTTCCCAGCAACCATTTTGTCTTGAAGTTGCTTCCTTAAGAGCCTCATGTTCAGGGATTTTTTTTCAGTTATAAATATATCAAATGTCCTAAGGGCTTGTCTGATCTTAATTTAGGTTTTAAAACAGGAATAATTCTTTATCTTATATTAGTAATTCCTAACTCATGGTTCTGTTCTATCCTGTCTGAGACCTTAAATATTATCTTAATTTATCAAGTTATACCTAGAGGAGTAAGCTTGGTTCTTAAATTCCCCCTTGTCCTGTCATGCCTGTATCTGTGTTTAGAATGTGTACGAGTCTGCCTGTATCCTTGACAACGGCTGTATTGGACAAGAAAAGACAAGCATTCAGCCTAGGCTTCGATGTATGAAAGGCATTGTGTCTGCTGTGGAAAGGATGTACTGTACAACTATTATTATCTGGGAAATTTAAAAGCTAACCAGCTAATGTTAGTGTTAGCCTCTTCAGCAGACCAACACCAGTGTTCCAGCAGTTACAGTTTGCATCTTTAGTGTCATTGCTAGCATCCAGACCTAATAACAGTTGATAGTGGAGATAAGGCAGAGAGGAAGTTTCTGTTTGGGGCCCCTGTGGAGTACTTGGTGACAATATTAAAATGGTTAGGGTATACCTACAATGATATATTAAATATTCTGATTTCTTTAGTTATAAAGTCAATAGTCTGACTGTATTGTCACAAAGGTCATGGGAAGGATACTGATCAAATGGTTGCAACAGAAACACAACCTTCTGCAGGTTCCTTAATGTTTATTCCTCTGGAAATCCCTCTGTTTCCACATCGTGCAAAACAGAATCATAGACAACTTTGAATCATTCCTCTGCCCCAAGTTTACGCAGCATGACAAATTACATTGTGTCAGGTGAAGTTATTGTTGATTTAAATGTTTTTTCTTGTGACTTCAGCCTGTTTTTTAGGCACATTAATGTCATTTATCACAGCTGTGTCTTTGTCTTCTGTATTCTGGCAAGGCAGCCTTTGCTGGCATTACATAACACTTCTGTTTACTTACTTTGCTTTCCTCCTGTGTCTTCACTTTTAGAGAGAAATTCATTCTGGAGCAGGAGATCAGGGAAAAGGAAGAAGCCATCAGACATCAAAACAGTGAAGTACAGGTGAGGCTGAGCCAAAGTCATTTTAATGTCATCTGTTTAAAATATCAAAGTTAAGAGTTTCAATAAATGTTTGTAAATGACTGGTTAACCTGAAAACAGATAAAATATTCCCACAAAAAAGCACAAATGATGCAAACTGGTTCGAGAATGGATACCTTAATATAAATGATATTCTATAGCTGTACCATGCAAATCTTTGTGTGTGTGTGTGTGTGTGTGTGTTTGGCGGCCCCCCAGGACATGCAGAACAGCCTGGACAGGGAGAGCAGCAGTCTGCAGGAGCTGGAGTCGCAGAAGCAGGTTGCGCAGGAACGTCTGGAGGAGATGGACCAGCAGCGCTCCAAGCTGGAGGGAATGCTCAACGACGTCAAGCAGCAGTGCCAGGATGAGTCACAGATGGTTAGAGATGTGTATTGTGAAAGCAAGACAGGCTTTTGTGTTTTGTATTGGACCTCTGGTGACAAGTGAGGCGGTTACCTTGTTGTGATAGCCAGGGTAATGCTTTGTCTTTTTTGGAGTGCCATACCAGATGTCAAGTCAGTGAGGTCAGTTCAGGTAAAGGTTTGTCTTAAGAAAAATGCTCTAACATATTACTTTAAACATAACATATTACTTTAAACATATTACTTTTTTGGGAAAACAAAATTCATATTAGCAGATGAAGTGTTTTTCTAGTGACCTCCTTAGAATGAACCTCCAAAATATAGCTGCTTTGCTCAGTTGTATAAAAAAAAACTGAGTTTGATCTAAGAGGTAAGCTACTGTTATTTAACTGTTACACAGTTGATGAGTCCACAAATTTTTATGCTTCCCCCTTTCAGATCTCATCCCTGCAGAGCCAGATTCGCTCCCAGGAGAGCGACCTCCGTAGCCAGGAGGATGAACTGAGCCACACCAAGGTGGAGCTGAGCCGGCTGCAGGAGGAGGAGGCCCAGCTGGAGCAGAGCCTGCTCTCTGGCCGCGTCCAGCTGGATAGCATCATCAAATCGCTTAAAACCACGCAGGAAGAGATCAACCAGGTCAGTGCAGACAGAGAAACTGCAAGCAACAGAAGGATGTTCTGCCGCTTTGGGCCAATAAGCTTTTGATGAACTCATTCAGTATTGTTTAGAGTAACGATTGCTCTGGATATCCGATCATAATGCTGACTTCCCCGTGGAGGTACAAAGGTTTGCATGTTTATGTTTTATTTGTGGAATTTGGACTTGTTTTATGTTTCTGAAAGTGATTTTTATAACACTATAAACTCATTTTAGGAAACCATTTTGCTTTTACTTCTGTTCAGTGGTAGCTGCTGTATTTGCACGTAAAGCAGCAATATGTAACTTTCTGACCTTTGAGCCATGGCTTGCGGTGTCAAACAATAAGCGCTACTATGTGTTACAAAATAGCAATTTTAGTGAAACAAGTCATGACATGTAACTTAGCAAGCAGCTACTGACTATTCAACAGGAACAAGTCCAGTTTCATGTCTGTCTGCAGCCTTTTATTTAATGTAGCTGTCCCCAACAACTACACACCCATCTGAGATAACTCTTGCCGGTCCTCTTGCTCACTCACTGTCTCTTTTCTTCCATCAACATCCTCTTTACAGTATCCGCGCCTCTGTCATGAAGTTAGTAGAGGCTGTTGAGTTCAGTTACATTGCCCAACCACTTTGCTCTGGCTTTTGTGTCCACTCTATCTGCCAGCAAGCCAAACCTCTGCCAGCAGGACAAAACACCGGCACTACGCGGTGCTTCTCAGCTGCAGCTCCGGTCTGTTGCTTTTAGGAACCTTTGTGAGTCAGAGTTAAGGCTAAGCAGTCGTAGGAAATCAGAGGGAAAACCAGAGGATGTTTTTTCCATAAAATATGATCCAGTTTCACTAAAATTGCTGTTTTCTGAAAGACAGTTCTATTGTTAATTTTTGTTTTTTACAGGCTTGGGCTTGAAGTTACATATTGCTGCTTTAATGTGATGAAAATAATGTGTGCTTGATGTGGTTTCCACAAAAAGTATAATTATTATGATAAAATAATAAGCTACTAATGTGCAAACATTTATTGAGAAGATTTTGCTCTTTTTTTTCTCCCTTTTTCCTAAAGTACTTTAAATCATTCACACACTGAATCCATTTTTGGTCTCATCCTGTTTGAAAAATTGAGGCAGGAAAAGCAAAAAGCAGTGTGAGCATCAGTGCATGCAGTCAGACAAAATCCAGCTGCTTAAAAGAGACCAAGTGTGTTGTCTTCCTCAATCATTGCCTTGTTAAGGTAATGTCAGGCTGTCATCTAAGTAATTTCAGCAATTTTAAGTCTTGTTCAGTGAAGGCTAATGCGATACTACTTAATGTGGGGGGCAGTGGGGTGGCGGCCTGGCACCATCTTTTTTACCAGCTGCCGCTCCTTTCTTAACTTTTGTACCCAAGAATTTAAAATGCTTTAAAGCAAACTGAGATAAAACTGTTGGGCTTAACCAATAACCACCACTTCCCTTATTAACAATAGTAAGCTAATGACAAATTGGAATTGACAAAATAAAACACTATTCTGCTTTTGCTTTGAGATTAGATTCATAATTAAATATGTAGCTTTAAATCATAGAGTCCAGGTGTGAAACTCTCCAGTTCTGAACAGCTTTGAAACCTGTTTAAAAGAAAATGAAGGTAATCCCAGTCATTATACTTAATTGGATCTGATATTTCTTTAACAGTCTTTCATGTGTTTTTAGGCTCGCAGCAAGCTGTCGCTGATCCAAGACAATCAAAAGGAGGTGACCAAGACCATTGAGCAATACAACAGTGCCTTGAGCGACATCAATGGAGGAAACTTAAGCAACCTCCCAGACTTAAGTGAGGGGTTTGCTGAGAAGGAAAACGGAGGTTTCAGAAGTGCGGTGAGGAACACAAAAACTTCATTCACCACTTGTCCTGATGAATCCTGGTACCCCTTAAAAAGAATAAAGAAATGCTGAATCAGTCTCATGAAGCTCTATCACCTACTCCTTAAATGTGTTACACCCAGGCCACATATCCTCAGTGAGCAGCGCGTCTGCGTTGCCTTACCTCTTGCTTATTTTTTCAGCGCCCATGTTAACAGATTAGAGCAGCCACACAGTTCACGCACCTCTCATGCACGCCTGCAGCGACATAACACTGGAGTTCAGGAGTCTCACCTATTTTTTTCTGCGAGCCGTGCATGGTTCTGTCCTAAAATAGACAGAGAAATAACCTCTTGACAGTCATATGGACGTCATACCAGCAACAATTACTGTGGTTTTCAATGCAGACAGGACGTGCAAATATTTTCTCAAAATAAGTCAAGCCAAGTGAAGAGGGATTGCTGGGTAATCTTTTTTTTTTTGTTATCATTGATTAATGCATTGGAACTCGTGCTTTTCTGTTGAAACTTAACATGAAATAAATTTCTAATAGAATGACATGAAGTATTTTATTATTGATGGGAATTATCAAAGGAAGACTCCATGTAGAAAGACTCCCACACGCACACACCCTGCTAAGGTACACACAGGATATGTAGTTCAGGTGTTATAGGAATGTAAATTCAAGTATGGCTCCCGTTTGTAGTTGCAAAACAGTTTTTAGTTTCTATATTTTCTGGATGTTTGGATGAAAAACGGTCTTATGCTGTGTGTTACCATGTTATTCAGTCTATTAAGAAGATGCTCATGTGTTTTGCTGTAGAATGGTGAGTGTAAACTTGACTGTCTGCTATTATTTCTTGATTGTTTCATCAGGATGACTCGTTCAAGTCAAAGATAGCCATGTTCAACAACAGCAGCGCTAAGGAGCCACCAGCAGACCCTTTCCAGACAGAAGACCCCTTTAAGTCCGACCCTTTCAGTGGTTCGAACACTTTTGTATCTTTTTGTTATTTGCTGATGTATTTCTGTCGGCATCAAGGTTATTCTCATTTTACCAGTTGTTGTTGCTGCTTATGTCCTGCGCTAAATGTGCCTCAATGTCAACAAGCATTGAAATTCACCCACAGATAAGAAATGTTGGAGTTTTGATGAAGTTAATGTCTTGTTTGATTTCATGCTGTTGAAGTAAATCAAAGACAGCTCTGACTTTTTCCTGTGTAGAGGCTGCAGACCATTGAAGTCCATACCCAGTCACGCCAGTTGCTCTCTTCTCACTGTTTTGCTCTTTTTTTTTTTAGATCCTTTCGGAGGAGATCCATTTAAAGAGAGCGACCCCTTCAAAGGCACCTCGTCTGAAGATTTTTTTAAGAGAACAGACAAGGCGGACCTGTTCGGATCCTCCGACCCCTTCGGCAGAAAACCCACACCACCTGCCAAGGTGTCAAACTTGTGACTGTGGTAGACCCAGTGCTGTTTCGTCAAAAGTGATGTTTCCTTGTCTCGCTATAATGAATTGCCTTAGTCATCTATGCAGATAAAAACAAGCTCTTACATGTTCTTCTTTTGAATTTCACAGGAAAAGCAAAGACAAAGATCAAAGAGAGATTTCTTGTGGTTAGGCTGTGTTTTAATTTAAACAAGACTTTTTGAAAAGCTCACTTATTTTACTTTTGCTTTGCTTTTTTGTTTTTTTTTTCCAGCCAAGTGCCTTCAGCAGCAGTGACCCTTTTAAATCAAACAGCCCAAAACCAAAGGATTCAGGTTTGTAGTTGACCACAAGCATCAAAGTATGTCAGTACATAGAAAAATATTTTTCTCTTTGTGGACCTCTTGCCTTTATAGTCATAACATTTTGTTCAGCGTTGCCCTTATTGTTTTTTCAACGTCTTTCTATAAAAATTAAATGTAAATTTAATTACATTTATTTTTCACTTGTAGAACAGTTGCACTTGTTAAGTGAAGTGATGGCAGTACGAGAACATCTTGTACATTTTCTACATGTGACTTTGTCAAATAAAAGCACTAATTCACAGTCATCCTGGTACCAAATACATGCAGATTTTCCGTGCGAATTTCCCACAATGTTACTCCTATTAACTGAAAAAGAAAGAACGTTTTGGTCTTGAAGCGTGCCTCAAAGAGTCATTCTTTGCCATTCTGGGTGACGTGGTAGATTTAGGTTTTATTTTGGGGGGCATCAGGGGCAAACAATTTTTACTCGTGGCTTCAGTTTTTCCTGTGGTTCGAGCTATTTTTAGTTGTTGTTTTTTTTTTAGTCGAGTACCTACACATATAACTACTGGCCAACTAAAAATACTCCCCCCTACCCTGGAAAAACAGGAGGCGTGCAGGAGCCAAACATAACAGAAACTCTGTGACTGTTGGTCCTGCTCTACTAGAATACACTGCCACTCCTTTAACCAGTTCTCTGCTGCCTCTGTCCACTCTTTATATCTGCTGCCATTGAAGTGTTCTGCCTCATTCGGCAAGGAAGTTGTTTTAAGTTAGTGGCTGCCTCTGGTCGATGCTCTGCCATGCTACACACCTCCAGAGGAACACAGAGGCAACTGTAGGCCTGAGCTTAGTTACTGTGCGTAAAAGAAAAACACTGCGCACTTCACATGAATGGGGTCTCTTGTGGTTGTGCTCAACAACAAACATATTCTATTACAATGTTTTGTTTTTTCACTGTAACCATCTGCACTTTGCTGTTTTTTTTCATTTAGCGGCATACCGCTGAGCTTCAAAACAGCCCCAGCACAGTTCTGGTTAACAGTGCGCCAACTGACGCCTCTAATTAGCTGATCAGATGCATACGTCAGTTTCAACAAAACGACTGCTTTCCAGGTTTTTTGCGTAATGTCATGGAAAATTAAACGGTCATGCCACATTCCCCCCTCTGAAAATAGCATGCAGGCCCTTTCAGAGTAAGCAAGATGCTGAGGTGATTTTCAAGGCCTGGTTTTTAAGCTGAACTTCATGATAGTTTCTGGCTCTTTCCTTAAACATATTTAAATGTTCCAAAGCATTTTAATGTGCTCTTGTCACAGATGTGTTCGGGACAGCGGACCCCTTTGGAAGCAACTCTTTTGGAAGCAAGGGGGGCGGATTTGCCGACTTCAGTCACATGTCAAAGGTGCGTTCCGGACGGAGACTGTCAGAGTTATGAATCAGTTGCACCGTAAAAGTCATTTTCCACTTTAGCTGTAGAAAGCAGTGTTGTTATTTTTACTCTCATCATGAGTGATGTCTTATTTTTCTGCCAATTTATCATATTTATGAAAACACTCTCTCTGGTTTGAGGCCAGAGGCTTTAGATTTTGGCTGACATTTCTGCTGGAATCATCATTTTTGGGGATGGCTGAAAGACGTTTTTTGTCTTTTCCCTTGTGTGTTAACAGAAGTCGGACAACCCTGCACTCCCATTAAAGAAAAATGTGCCCAACAGGCCTGCACCTCCCTATGGTACGCCCTGATTTTTCATGTGTTTGTGTGTTTGTGTGTGTGCGCTTGAACATGATTGTACATGCTGCCCAACCTGACATTAATAGTTGAGTGATTTATGGTTAGCATATAATGTTGGTATAAACCAGTTGAAATCAATACTGTTTATGACACCGGTGTTGTCTGTACTACATGATAAAAGCTTTCATTTGCTCTGTGTCACTTTTATTGGTTGCAGTTTTAACGGCAGTCTAGTTTTGAAGTTGTTGTGATTGACTGTTGTGCCCTGATGGTATACGGAAAAAAAAACGACTTCCCTGTTGAGCTGTGAGGGTGCAGAGAAAGTTGTAAACAGGAAAGCTGTTAGTGTAGGTATGGCAGCACTATGGGTTTAGAGCGACGTGAACTTGTGAGTGTTCTTAAGACAGTTATTTATTTTTGACTTAAGCAGTTAAAAAGCCAGTGCAGTGTTACATTAAACTTGTGAATAAGTTGATGAGATTAAGAAGCATAGATAGCTGAGATGTTTCTTTGCCTTTTTGATGCATTTAATCTCATGCTCATCTTGTTTTGTTGAGTGTACATGTTCACACAGTCACCCACCACCCGCAAGCCATGCCCAGCACGTGCCCTTCCGCTGTGACCTTGCAGTTATTATTATAGCAGAAGCCACAGCGTGAGAAAGTCGTGTTCCCCTTTGCTTCACCACACACAGAGTGGTAGAGATGAGTGGCCATAGTTAGCCAACACGCTAGCACCAGAGATGTGCCTCCTATGTGATGGGGAAGTGAGAAACCCAGTCTTAAGGTCGTGGGCTGCTCAGGATGTGAGCATCACAGGGGCAAGTGCACAACAGTTTGGGTCCCTTCAGGTGTTTTTAAGGTTTTCTCCTACATATGTGGCATGATTGCCAAGCAAGTGTAACACAGCTGCTGTTGTTTTAATCAAGCACAGTATTTAAAGTTTGAATTTTTAGTAAAAAATTGAGCATTTTGTTTGTTTGAAGCCCTTCAATTTGCTGATGCAGTCATTTGGCAAGTGTGCAACATTTTAGAGGGATGAGTGATTATAGTCTCATTGTAATACCATCAAAATAGGAAATGCATTCATTGCCTACCAGAGACAAGGGCGAGGCCGTCCTTTACATTTGTGTGTTCCAAAAAAGCCACACTTTGCTTGTTGAGCTTCAATGCATCAGTGAGCCTTACTCAAAAAATGTGGTTAACACCTTTTGTGAACCAATATCGCTCTCCCCAGGGTGACTTCTATGCGTGCCACCAGCTTCAAGCTGTTGGCTTCCTGTTAAAATTTAGCAACACAATATTACACATTAGCCTTTAAAGTGTGAGCGTATTTTCCCAGGGGGTAACTAGTTATTATCATTTGAAGTAAAAGTATTACAATGTGTTGTCTTGCGTGGACTTAATTCTTTAAATGTTTTCCTTCTCCAGTAGGTATGCTCGGTTTGACTGCATCAGAGCCGATCCAGAGCGTTTGCTCCACAGCAGACAGTAAAGACTCTTTTATTACAACACACTTGAGTGAAACATCCAAAGACTGCCCTGTGGGTTTTGCAGATTTTGGCTCTGTAAGTTCAGTCGACTTGCAGTTTTCTGATGGCTCATGATCTCACTCTTTAGATTATCGAGCTGAAGGCCTGGAGGTGTCAGCACTCTCTGGACCTCCTTCTGTTAACATTTCCTCACACAGTGACTTTGGCAACGTCATCACAAGGCCGCCATGCTTACTGGCTGTTAACTAACAAATGACAGATCATATGAGAGCTTTTTAAGTTGTATGTTGTGGAAGGAAATTAATGTTTTCATGCCTGACATGGACAGTCCCCCGTGCTTGTGTCCGCCCCATTGTTTGTTGCTCCGTCCACCTGGTTAAAGGGGCTTTCGCATGCTTGCTGACGTCTCTGGCTTCAGTGTTTGACATAAAGTCAGGATTTGCAGGATTTATACAGTTTTAATCAGCGATTTAGTGAACTTGCCTGGTCAGGTAGCACTCAAGGAGCATTTCTCAAATTTTGAAGTTCAAGCCAAAGGCTTACTCGCTGTCAAAGCATGATTTGCCTCGCAGCAGCGCACAGCAGAGTAAATCTGCCTCTTTGTCCTTTGTCTTCTGCTACTTTGCCATCGTATGTAGCCCAACGGCTGAACGTGCTTTTAAGTGGAGGATTGATGCATGGCAGCTTTTTGTATCTGGTTTGTATCATTTGACATGACATGAATTTATTTTATCCGTCCTGCCAGCATGACAGTTGTGAAAGGGATATGTGGGGGGTTATTTTGTATGTCAAGCTGTTTGTAATTTTTGTTTTCCTGCCAGGAACTGAATATGTCAAGGTAAGACTGTACAGGGGTGTGGTGGTCAGTCCTTTGCATGTGAAAAACCTGTCCGCACTGCATAATCTCAGTACGGTGATTCACGTGCATGGTTACTTTCAATAAATGTCCTCATTCACATCGTCCCAAGCACTAGATGTTTATGGAAAAAATGTGATTTGTAATTTATGGCAGCAGTCCATCAGTGTGTTTTGTGTAAAAAGCTTTTTATGAGCTCTTAGTGTTGCTTTTTTGTTTTTGTTTTTTGTCATGTCAAAGTGAAGTCTAAACGTCTGTTTGCTTTTGTTATTCTCAATTTACTGCTATCTATCAAATCATGTCAGTTATGTTTGTCAGTTTTTGACATTCTGCCTAATTAGAAACGCTTGATTTTAAATTTGCATCCACAGTCATCTTTAAATCACGTTTTCGCTCCGTGACTTCTCTTTATTTGCCTTGGCATTTCAGCCCGCATCTCTGCATTTTCATCCACATCTGATGTTTGTTTCTCTGGTCTAGTTTGGAAGTGAGAACGAGCAGCTGGAGTGGGCCAAGCGTGAGAGCGAGCGCGAGGAGCAGGAGAGGCTGAGGAGGCTGCGGCTCCAGGAGCAGCAGGACCTGGAGCTGGCCATCGCTCTCAGCAGGGCCGACATGTCCAGCTCCTGACAAGGCACGACCCACCACATCTTTCAGTTCTCCTCCTCCTGCCACACAATCCTCCGTCCGTAGGCTCATGACAACAGCGCAGACACTGGCCCGACATGACTAGCAGCCCCGTTACCAATTTGTGTAAGAGACTAGTGATTCTTCAGCATGGCTGGACTAGCATCAGATGACTCCACATTTAGCATCCAGTTAAGGTTCATTGCTCCTAAACTACATGGCAACTATAATCAGGGACAATACGGAGCCGCTTTATATAAGCCTGGCTTCTTCCTGCAAGAACATAGTGATCTAACACAACCTGAACCAGAAAACTGGACTACAACCTATTCTAGCTCCATGTCTTATTATGGCTAATCACCCTGACTGGTCCAAAAGCCTTTCTGTTGCAAGGAAAAAAAAACAACTTTTAACAATGTTTTATTCTTTTATTTATATACAAAAGCGATGAATGTGTGGTGTATGAAGTACTTGTAAAATGCACTGTATAAACTGTTTTATATAACCTTAAATTACTCTGAAACGAATTCCTGTCTAAAGTCAAACCATGTACGATAACTACTCTGTTGGCTTATGATTGAGTTTGTCCTCTTTTTAAAAGAAACTCCTTCGTGTATTGTAAATATTGTTAGATGATGGTTTTATGTACAAGCCTCAGAAGAGCGGAGTCTTTAAAAAACAAACTTTTCTTAAAGTGATGGAGTTTAATGATCTGATCATCAGTGGCGTGCTATAGATTTTTATTTCAAATGTTACAAGCATTTGTTGATATTTATGCCTGCATATCAAGTGTTAATGTGGCCTTAAAGTTTGCATACTGAAGAAATTCTTGAATATTATCTAACAGTTAGCAGGGGTACACATGTCCCAGAAAAAAAAAAAAAGGATTTTTTGGTAATCACTCATTTAGCGTTCTAGTCCTTACATGGCTTTTGTTAAATATGATTGAGCCCCAAACCATCATTTGCCTTTTGTGTCTACAATAATCAGGATGCTAGCGATAATCAGTACGGTCTTCCTCCATTGTGAACAAACATCAGTTCAGTCCAACTGGAGCGCTGTTGCACCATCACAGTGATGTCACCAACCTGTGTTTGTCAGATATGGTTTATCATTGGTTGCTTGTTGTAACGCCCAAAAAACTTGCACTCCCATACAACTGAAAGCCTCTATAAAATTAGTAGTGTAAACCTACATCATTTACACTGGTGCTGTTACACTTCAGCTGACGCTCACATGACATCAGCTTCCAGCTTCTTGCTTCTCTCTCAGCACAAAATCAAACAGCGATCATATTTTTTTTCTGTCGAGTTGTATTTTTTCTGTTCGTTTATGTCTTGTGATCCAGTTGGAGGACATTTGTCAAAAAGCATTAAAGCATTGCATCCTTGTAATCATCTAACACTAATCAGGTTTATTCAGCACATAATGAATGCACTGTACGCTCCAGAGCTCACTGGACATGTGCAGAGTGACGGCGCCTTATTTATCAACATATCAGCATTGTAACATGTATATTGCTCAGTATGTTGCTCAAAACTGTAATGACTTTTGATTGAATAAAAGTGATTTTAACATTCCTCGATGAAGGTAAGTTTTGTCTTTAAAATACAGTACTGTCAAATAGTCAAGAAGAAACGAGTCAGTTACTAAGTTCACAGAATGCAGAACCAGTTGGATTTTAAAACAAATATTTTAACAATTAGTATGGACCTTAAATATTGTAAATGGCCTCAAGGAACACAAGTCCAGCATTGCACAGACATGAGAGAAGAACTGAAGTAACTCTTATTTTAAGTCTAAATCTGATACTTTGATAAAAGTGCCACACAGAATCAAAAATGAATTAAAGGTGAATTGTTTATGTCTTGCAGCTCTGCACCGATATTGGAACAAAAAAAGTGAAATGAGAGTGATACATTTGCATCGACCACTGCAGATATTTTTTACCCAGCGTGTACTTCCTCTTTTTGAAATATGATGAATTCTAGTAGAGTTGGTCAACACGTCTTAGTCAGGGCTTTCTTTTGTTATGAGTGATATAAGATAACTGTGGAGCTGTGACACCACTTTGCTGAGAGCCATGGTTTCGTCAAGTTATGTTTGAAGTTTTAAAACTCAGTGCAACAGAAAGAAAAGTGTCAGTAACGTGCCATCGTACAGACGATGCATTTGAAGAAAATGTTTAATATTTATCTTCTTTTTCAAATGCTATCTGGCTTTGATGCATCAACTGTGCAGCCTTTGATGCGGCTGAAACAAATGTGCACTGACACCATGCAGACATGATATGCACGGACGCAGATACTTTGAAACTATAGTGCAGAGTGTCTGTGTGTAATTGTAGTATTAAGGCCCTTTGATGTCCTACTATAATTTCTACCCATCAGAAAGAGAGTCTAAGGGCTCCCTGATGAGGGTTTGCTGTGCCCCTCTGTCCAGACGGCTCCTGGCTCACTCTGTAATTATGGAAATGGAGTGTTTGTATTTATAGGCTAAGCCCACAAGCGGCTGCCCCTCTGTCTTGCAGCTGCAAAACATCACGGTGGAAATAAGCTGCCCATGTTTTAAATAAAAATGGATATAAAATGGCAAGAAGTATAACTTATTTAAGTGTGACTGAGCTGACTGTCTGCAGATGTGCTGCACCTACTTGGGATGGTTGTTTGCGCAGTATGAAATCTGTTGTTGAGTGGGTGGATGCGGTTTATTAAACTAAATTTGAGAACAAGAAAGCTGCAGAATGACTAAGCATGCATGTAAAGAAAGTTCAATACTCATGTCTAATTTCATCGTTTTTAATATTTACAATAAATACACTTTACAGTATAAAATCCGTGTACATATTTATATAAATTTAAGTGAAAAATAATGCACAGGACATCAAGCCCTGAGAGTGAACAGAGGGGCTGGATCCAAGAGTTTTCACACGAGGAGACAACATCAACTCCAGATAGTAGGAAGCAACAAGAACAATTTAGGCCATTCAGACATTGAGGCAGTTTAAATAAAACATTGTCTTTGCACACCTTAGGCAACTGTATGTGCAGCTTACTCCTGTCAACAAGAACATGTACTGTTTCGTGGCCATGTCATTCTGTCATGAAGAGTTTTACAGTAGCACAGAAAGGCACTTTTGTGTCAAACACAGCATTCCAGTTCTGTCAGAGAAGAGTAGTATATACAGGGCCAGCCCGTTCTTGGTCTGCTTGCTCTAAAGCAAACAAAGCTTTTCTAAAGCTTCTGTTGAACCAAAGTAGTACCAGCTACGTTATTAGAAAATAATAACACTATTTTTAATTCAATATTATATATAAAAAAGACTTTGGTCATGTGGAGAACAATTTAAATAAAAAATACATCAGTTGAATCACAATAAAAATAACACAGTCCCTCCCGCCCCTATCAACCCGAAGTCTTTTTGAGGGCTGCTTCACATGTGTCTCTTCATGTGAAGTGCCAGGTGGTCAGACCTGGAGAAGGCGCGTTCACACAGGTGGCACTGGAAGGGCCTGTGTCCTGTGTGTTTGCGGAAATGACGAGTCAGCTCATCGGAGCGGGCGAATTTCCATCCACAGCCTTCCCAGCTGCAGTGGTACGGCTTCTCACCTGCGAAGACAAGGAAAAAAAGACATTATTAGCTTGTACTGAAGCGGGAAGTATTGTTTGGAGCAATGCAGGCCTGTGCGTAATTGCGTAATTGCGCACAAACGCAGTCATACTTGTGGTGGCTTTTGGGTTAAACTTACCGGTGTGGGTTCGGAGATGTGCCTTTAGGTGGGAGCTTTTGGTGTAGGTTTTTCCGCAACCAGCAAAGGTACAGGTATGCGTGGCAGTGCGCTTCCTCGGCCATGTGCGCCGTCCTCTCTTGGGTTTGGACTCCAGCAGCTCGAGGGGAGATGAAGGCGGTGTGAGCATCACCCTCTGCGCGCCTGGCTGCAGGCTCATACCTTCATCGTACATACCAAAGGCAGTATGCTGAGCGTGGTAGGACATCTGCATCTGAGGAGCCTGAGGGTGGTGCGGGAAAGCCACTGGCGTGTGATACTTCTGAGAGAAGTTCATGGGCTGGCACAGTTGTGCCTGGCAGTCTGAAGCTCCCTGGTCATTGGGGCTAAGAGGCGGGGTCATGTTGCTGGCCGCCCGCGGGGAGATGGCAACTCGGGGCTGCTCGAAGGGCATCATGCATGAAACGTTCCCTTCTTGCTTGATTTTGCTGCAGCTTTGGGGCACCATGCCCATAACGGGACCATAACCGTCCATGGGTGGCTCCACTTTGATGTCCTGGTGGGGAAAATGCACCGTGTTGACATGAAATCTCCCCTGAACGCCGGGGTTACGCGTAACACCATAGCTGTTGGTTCCATCGGTGCGGAGCAGCTCTGTCATGAGGCTGGCGCCGTACGGGGGCGGCGGGGAGCGGTGGTCGTCTGCTGTGTAGGATGGCACCGAGTTTCCCGTCGTGTACATGCTGTGGTCGACTGTGCCCACAAATTCCGCCACGCCGTCGGAGCCAGTTGTGTTGGCGAGAATAAAATCCAGATCCAAATAGTTACTCAGATCCTCGTCGTCCTTTTTGCCGTGATTGTCCAGGTTGTGTACCATTTCAAGCATGGAGCAGCTGGTGGAGATTTCTCCTTTCCACCTCTGAAACAATAACGAGATATGATAAGTAAAATGTTTCTGTCAAATAAAATGTTTCCCGATTGTAAGTGATCTTAAACTGGAAAATTAATTAAACATGCTGACGTTTTTTTCTTAAACTATGCTATGAGATTTTTTTCTTGTTTTCCAAAAGCTTACCAAAACGTTTACAGCTTTTCAACAACTTTAAACATTTGAAACTACTTTCAAAAAAAGTAGAAACACACTGACAAGTGTCTAATCTAACTCACACTTATCAAGAGATTTTAAGACAAAAAAGAGACATTTTTAAACTTACGTTTTCAAAGCTTTTCTCTCTTTGGTTTGAGAATGTCGAAAATGACGGTAGCATCACTCCGGATAAAGCCATCGTTTTGGTAAAATAACTATCTCTTGTCAAAGTCGCGTCGTGTTGAGCGGCAGCCGCACTAGAGTCTGTGCGCCTATTTCACTCTCGCCTCTCCACAGCTGCGCTCTAAAGACATGAACAAGTTTAAAAGTGGTAGGAGGTCCTCCGAACTTTATAACTCTCTAACTCGAGATGGGCTGGCCAATTGTGAGAGCTCAGGAAACACGTGAAGTTTGGTAAATTTAGCTCTTTATAAAGCCGCGCCTGTAGGCAATGGGCTTCAGTGCGCTGTGTGATCGGCAAAGCAGCGCAGAGGAGCCTATAAAGACACACATGCTGACGCAAACGCTTAACAAGACCAGCCCACTTGAGCTCCCAACAGAGATGGAAAAAAGTTCAAACACACAGGCAATATAGCAACCATAGATACTTACGTAATATGCTGAAAAGAACAAGCCTAATGACAGAAAGCGCCGGAGGCCAAGCCGCACCAGAAACTTAATATAAAGGCTGTCAGTACTTCACTTAATCATCACAACACAAGAAAGATATGGCTTTCTTGATTAACAGTAATAAAATATAATTATATTCAAAGTATTGGGTCAAAACTGGAGGGAAAGACACAAAACTATGAAATGCTTTTTAATGAAAGGATGGACATGACTTTATAGTGAAAAACAAAAATGTTTGTGTTGGATATGTTGTTAATTTCCACGTGCATCACTAAATTAAAGCCCTTCTGTCGATGTTTTCTTTTCCCCCTTCTCCATTATAAGAAAAAAAAACTCCCATCAAACTCCAACTTTTGTCTAAAAACGACGTGTGCATTAGGAGAAAAGTGATGTTAAAATAATGCAACATACTGCATACATACCGCGCAGGTGATTCTCCGTGCGTGCGTGCGCGGCTGCCTCCACCTGTTTTGCGCGTCTCGCTCTCGGCTCATTATCATTAATGGAAGATGGTTTTGTTCTCGCGCAGCAGGCTTGTCCAAACAGGCGCCAGGGTCGTCTGAAACGGTTTTCACGGCTTTTTAACGCTCTGACCTCTCGTGATGTAAACATGATTTAAGGTAAGATCCCATTCAGGTGTAAATGACGGACGAGGGGGCTGCGGGGACTGCTGGAGTCAAATTTGCATCACAAGTGTGGGCTCCTCGTTGCTGTTTCTGCTGAAGGATCTGGTTTCTGACATGAAGACAGTCTGCCTGTTTTCTCAGCAGGAGAAACCCTGACTCTGGCTGCGCAGGTCATCAGGCAACTGGCAACTCTTTGCACTTTGCTCAGTTTTTAATCCTTAAAAAAAATCCAGAAATATATTATTCTTTAGGTCACGCACTTGAAGCTGAATTTTGATCTCTAGATTCTAAGATCACCCCTGCAGCCCTTTGCACATCAGTTCCAAAAGCAATACAACTTCTAATTTACACACAAAATATCTCACAAAAATTACACACAAAATCTCAAATAAGGGCACCATAATCAAAAAAGTCTACTTATGTTTTATTAAAATCTAAGATCTGTTAGCAGAAATGAAGATCAGATTCTTAAGTAAAAGTAGAAATACCACAATGTAAGAGAAAATCAATTACAAGAAGGAGTATGCATTCAATATTTCATTTAAGTTAAAATACACAAATATTACCAACAAAATGTTGTCAGTATCTGATGTAGAATGGTTTGTCAACCTAATACTTGAATACTTTCTCATATTAGATTATTATACCTGTGAGCAGCCATTTATCTGGTGGTGGAGTCACTTTGTGTTATTTTGTACACTGTTGGGATGTTCTGTACACTTAAAGTTTTATGTGATATAAAATCAAAGTACTCAAGTACCTCAGAATCATAAAAATAACACAGAAGTACATGAATTTATTTACTTATCATTTAATTCTAAACCCACAGAGAAAAACACTCTTGTTCTGCAGGTTTAGTAAAAAAGTTAGGAGTTCCCATGCTGTTATTTTTTGGTTCCAGTTGGGAACCTTCTTTTTGAGTTCCGTACCATATTATTTTGGTCCAAAAATGCTCCAAACAGTTTAAAATTAGATGAGAGAACCGGAATGGAACCAGTTCCATGTAGCTGGAAAAGGAGTTAAGTGTGATGCTGCTCTGAGCAAACACAGAACAACTGAGCTCAGATACACATGACAGACATCACCATTCAACAAGCTGTCATGTCCACAACCGACAGTACATTCTGTCAGCAGAGCCGTTTGGTTTCCACATCCTGATCCCTGATCTGTGCTGTGTGTTCACTGGAAAGTGCGTCACACGGCAGGAGTACAGTAAGACCGGGGAGGAAGTGTGTTTTTAATGGCAGCGAAGCGGCCGGCCTGATGTCTGAACCCCTGACCGCTGACTCTGACCCCAGCTCCTTGCAGAATGTCGCTCTGCTCGGCTACCAGTGAGAGTGCTCTCGCTTCCTCTGTTACTCAGCTACCTTTAATGCTTTGTAATTTGAATTTAAGGAACTTTAGCCACTGTTGACCCTTTTCTGGTCATATCTCATATTTTTCTTGTAAAAACCAGTTCTGTTTTACTTGCATCACCTTATGCAATGTTTTGCAATGTTCTCACCTACTGGGAGGAGGTGTGGGAGTAGAGAGACGTTTTTTGGAAATACTGTTATTTTCTTCCTTGCTGAGACATAAATGAGAAAATCGGTCACTCTCAAACTTGTTCAAAATAAACGAAGTAGCTAGCTTAGTTTAGCCTAGCTTGGCTTAGCGTAAAACTACAACTAGAAAAAAGTGAAAAGCGTAGCTCAAACATGTGCTTCCACCTCATCTTTTCACTTAAGTATTAAAATTATTAAATAAATACCTTAATATTACTTTATATTTTATTTAAAAAAACAAACAACAACAACAACAACAACATGGCAAACTGTGCTACATACTTGTCATATGCATGTTTGTTTGTTCTGGGTGGGTTTAGGAGCATTTTTAGGAAATACTGTTATTTCCTTTCTTGAACATCTCTCTTACCTTTGAACAGGAGGCTGTTAGCTTGACTTAGCTTAGCTCAGCTTAGTTCAGAGCAAAACCTAAACCACGGGGAAACAGCTAGCCCTGATTGTCTCAATGTAACAAAATCTGACCATCTGTCTCCCAGCACTGCCAAAGCTCACTGATGAAGACAGTGTTTAAGTTTAATTTGCTCAGATAACCTCTGGAAAATTACCTAAATAAATCCACTTTACCAGACTTAAATGCTTACAGACCCAACATCTCTGATCTGGATGAAAAGTCACACACACCACTGGAAGTTTGCTGTATTTTCACCCTGTTCCTTTATCCAGTATTTGCAAACACAGAAAATGTCATGATGCATCACAACCAGGTTAACAACAGATTAGCGACAGAACTGTACAAAGCCTTAACTAGACAACTCTGCACCTGGTGGATTCAAATGTCAGCCAGCCAGACAGAGCAGAAAAATTTGCACTGGAGTAGCCTGAAATCATGTGAGACAGCACACAGCAGGGTCTGCTCTGTGACGTGCAGCAAAGGGATGAGAGAGGCAAAAAAGAAATAAGTTGGCAAGTGTGGTGTTTCCCTGGAGGGAGTGATTTCTAATTCTCATGACGTATAAGAGACAGGTTTGTATTTCACTATGATCTGTCACTTCCTGTGGAGAAGTGTACGTACCCGATGATAGAATTTCATTTGGGCACACTGGGCCGAGCGCACAGGACCTTACATATGATGGGTGGGACAGTCTTTGGACTACAGCAGCCTACATGAAAACATTCCTCAGTGGAGATTTCAGTTTAAGAGATTAGCAAGAAGTTTATAAAGTTAATCCCTGTAAGAAAATTCCTCATTTGCTTGCCTACTCCAGACAAAGGTCAGAGGTCAAAAACAGGACAAACACCTTGTGGGAGTGTCAAAGCTCTGTCTCCCTACCTGCAGCATGCAAGTTGCACATTAATCTTTCTCTGCAGAAGAGGAACCACTGAAATCACTTAATGAAACCACTGTTGAATATTAGTAACATTTCCACAGAAGCCGCTGAAAATCTCTTTCCCTGAATTGAGATTTGCACAATAGTTTGCCCATTAGGCAACCTGTGTGTCATTGCACAATTGTAAATCTTGTTCTATTGTTGCTGCTGACTTATCTCTGCATTTAAGTTACCAAGTCATCAACAAGTTGCCAAGTGAACAAGTCATGAAGTTGTTGACAAGCTCTTGCAGCAGAGACAGTAACACATACTTTCAACACATATTCAATTTTCTTAGTGCATTTGTTCTTATGAAAACTTCCTCACAGATCAGTTTAGAATTGTTCACTGTTTTCATCTGTAAAGAAATTTTTGTTTTCATGATTTGTGTTTCAGAAAAAAGATGCAACCTGTTTACAAACAGCACTTCTCAATCCCACACCCACCAAACAGCAGAAACAAAGGACTCAACAATACAATACAGAGAAAAATCAATGTTCTTCCACCTCATCCTTTCACGTAAGCATTTCTGAAATAATTACCTTAATGTCATTTAATATTTGTCTCTAAAAAGCAGCACAAAGGGTGTGTTACATGGCTCGTCATGCTCGTGTATGCTTCATGTTCTCCATGATGAAACATTGTGCTGTCACCAATAGGCTGTTTTTGGGCTGTTTAAGTCAGGGACATGAATACAGGCTCGTCTGTAAGTGTTCCGTCACTGTGGTGAGGATTTGGACACATCAGCTTGGCCTCATGTGGCACACTCCACTAACTTCCATGGAAAAACAGTGTGTAAGTGTGAGAGGTAGCGCCGGGCCTGCACGGGACGTCCTGACTGAGCAAGAGTCAGTGAGAGTTTGAGAGTGAGTGGGATCCTGCTCCAGGCTTATATAGCCCAGTTATTTTTAACTGCCCACCCCTTTGCTTATTACAGAGTTTCCCCCCGGACCACTCAGGAAGCACGTTTGGCTCCTTTTCCTGCTCACATGCGGCCAGATTCAAACAGAATCAGAGAATGATAGCATTGAGGCTCCCCAACCCCCCTGTTGGAAAAAGAAAGGGGGTGGGGGGGTAGGACGAGAAATGTTCAACAGAAAAGGCTGGCACGCGCCAACGGCATGACATTCAAAGAGCTGGCTCTTGTCCTGCTCCAATTTCAGAAAACCTCAAAGCATTTGTTAAGAAAACAGCGCAGGGACAGGTCAGATAGTCCCAAACACGCTGCTGGGGAGCACTCAGCAAGGTTTCTGTAGTGAATTAGCATGACTGAAGGACAGTTGAGTTTCACCGTTAAAGATAACTGTCACCAAACAGCATACAGAAGTTAATTGTTCTGCACTCATTTGAATGATGTGTTGCATGATAGTGCCTTGTTGTTTGTGGTGTTGAGATGTAAAGGTGAAAGTACAGAGAGACCAACCGAACTACATACAGTTTCTTTCACTGAAATAAACATAATATTTCAGGCATTTTTAGTTTGTCATCATCTGTAAAGTCTTATTTGATCTCAAATAATACTTTTTTACGCCAGTAAGGGTGGAGAGAATATTAGGGAGATTGTAGGTAAAATACAAAATAGTTCTTCAGCACTATAAATGACCATAAAGTTGCATCAACACCTGCTTGGAACAGCTTAAGGAAAAAACTGTGGCATGGTTGTTGTGTTCTGTTGTGTTCTGCAATATTTTTTGCTACTTGTACAATAAAATAGTAAGTGTATATAACAGGTACATAGTAAAAAACTTGAGGACAAAAGTGTTAAATCCTAGAAAACAGTCCTCTCTCTATGGAAAATAGTCTGAAGTCAAAAAACAGAATTTTGTTTGTCACTCTCTCCGGGTAGTAAACTTTTTAATTGTCTGAACACACATTACCGAGGTGAGACTTCTGAAAACAAAGGGCACATAACGGCCCCTGCTGTGTTCCACAGCACCTCTGCTTTAAAACAGCCAGTGTCTGGCTTCCACAGAACCCAAACATGTGTCTCGAAACTAGCGTAGCTTTCAGCAAGTGTTATGGAAACCCACCTTTCAAAAATATGCAGCCCACTCTGGCTAACATGGCAGGAATAACGGCTACATGTGGATATAATTGAGCCAGTAGAGCACTGGGGGGATGGGCCCCAATTTATTAGCTGTTAACACCAGGAATCATACCGGTCCCACTCGTCATACCACACACACATGGCTTCACTGGCTGTGAAAATGTTGTTTTTTTCCCTCCAAAGTGCTAAGAAAGGTGCTTTTTATTTGATAAATGAGAATGGGCAGGCTCTCAGGGGCTTGAAGTGGGCCACTCTCACACGACAGGAACATTTTCAGACTGGCCTTTTGGACACAAGACAATTCAAAGTGCTAACCAGGCTCAATATAATGCAAGTTAAGGGATTCATTCAATGCAATTTTTCTGCATCTTACTCACCTTAAAGAAAAAATTTGACATTTTAGACACTCTCATTTTTCTCAGCGAGAGTAAGATAAAAAGATCAACACAACTTTAATGTTTGTTGCCTAAGCAATATAAAGCTTAGCTTAGCTCACACATAAGATAAGTTGCCTGGTGCTGTCCAAAGCTCACAAATCCATTTCCTAGCATTTTTAAAGCTCACTTATTCATATGCTATATCTCCCTAATCAATTTAACACAATAATGTACATACGTGTACATAAAAACAAGAGCCAGGCTAGCTGCTTCCCCTAGTTTTTCGTAGTTGCTTAGCTAAGCTAATGGGCTGCTCTCTAGCTACATTTTTAGTGTAAACAGAGGTAGCTACTGATCATCTCATCTAATTCTCTCAAGGAAGCTAATATTTTTCAAAGAGCACATTTACTTACTGTGCATGAAGTTAAATGGCTTTCACTGACATAATTACAGATGTCCGTGTATTTAGCATGCTGTGTTTTCTGTTCTATTTGCATCGATTTCTGGCTATTCTCATTTCATAGCATTAACTTGACTGTTTCACTTTCAATATGATGATCCATATAAAGTCCATCCTGTAGAAAGCTCGGGGAGGCCTGTGTTTTTTTCTTGTGTGGTACGACAGTCTCAGTCCTGTGCACATTTGAACATGCCGACCTAAACTGTGCCAGCTGTTCAAATAGCATAACCCTGGCCTCGACACAGGTTCCCCATTGAAGCCACGCTCCTCTTGATGGAGTGATCCAGCCTGCAGTGCACTTTATAGTGTACACACCTCGGAATGGCGACATTTGTAAAAAGGCTAATAAAAACATTCCTCCAGCGTGGAATGCTCCAGGTATTTCCTCCCCTACACCTGGTTACGATTCCTTGAGTGCACTCGTCTGTTTTCACAAAACCAGAGAGTGGATATTGATCCTGTACTCGTGAATGGTGTTGTGTTTTTCTAAATGGATGACATTGAAAACACACGTCTCTCACAGGGCCAAAGCTTGTCACCATTTCAGCTCAAACTGCTAAAAGTTTACTGGTGAGTTGTTTGGGAAATTAGTGAGTATGAGTTTCATTGTGATGGGGAAATGAATTCAACTGTGTAGTGAGTAAAAGTCATCCTGTATGAAATTGAGTGGGAGTCAGCTGAGGTATCGAGTACAGAGGTCAAGAGGTCGGGATGTGTCAGTGAGAAGAAGCCTATCATTAGATGGGAAAATGCTACAGCAAGACTATGTGACCATATGTGTGTTAGCAGAGTTTCTCAATCTCAGTGTCAGGGCCTCAGGTGGGTAGTTTTCGGAAGATATAATTCAGTTTACACATCTACTACACCAAAGTACTTTCCAGTCTATAACAACGACAGTGTAAGTTGACACTTTAAATTTTTCCTCTCACCCTTTTTAGTCATTCTTTAATGAGATAAAATGAAAAATGCCTTTTTACCTTTCAAAAAACACTATCTAAAAAGATTTTTTTCCACTTATCAGACTAAACATTTATATACACCATCATCCCGAGGTACAAATAAGGTACAAATGCAACTTAAAAATCAAAAAATCACATTATCAGTCACATTGTGCACCCATTTCACAATACATTCCAAAACATGTAGACATACAAGAATCTTTTAGTTTTTATTCATTTATCAAAATCTTCTAAAAAAAATTATCATTTTATTTCTCTAAAACAAAATACGACCGGTGCTTATATCAGCTTCAACCAACCAATTTGAACCAATAATATAAAGGCTAACTTTTAAGAGCACAGAGCTAATTTATTAGCTAGCTAGCTAGCTAGCAATAGCATGGTATGTCATCAGGTAACCTCAAACCTTGTGACTTTTCATTAAAATACAGTCTCAATGGCTGCTGGCAAGACTTTATTAACTTTAAAGAAACAGGTATCCGCGACAGCTCCTTACAAGGAAAGAGCATATGATGGGCTTTGTCTCTTTTGCTATCCTTTGAGGTTACTCCATCGGGACCTTACCTACTTTGTAAGAAGGTACATTTGGGCTAACCAGGTTAACTTTGGCTAACTGCTATTACATGCCTGCTTTTTCTCCTAATGTTATATCTCATCTGCATATTCTGTATTAATTGATAATATATGTCACAAGAAAGATATTCTCTGGAAATAGTTCATCATCTGGATTTCAGCTTAAAAGGTTCACAAACTGCCAGTGTGAGGTTTGAAAGACGAGTGCATCAGTAAGGCGGAGAGAGTCTGATGAAAGGCTCAATCTGGCTAACATATGGGAAATGTAGGATCCAGTTTTTTTATGAGCTTGATCCGTTTTAGATTTAAAGTCAGGATATCTCTTCCCTTTTTTTCTTTTGTTTGTTTTTTTTCTTCTGTGTCCTGCAGATTGTCAAAAACTTGTTATATACTTTATAAGCTGAAAGCCAAGAAACCCCTGATATAGACTGGCAAGTTTAAGTTAGTTTTAGTAATATATTTGTACAGCCTCTTTTTAAGGTATGAGAATGACTAATTTGCCAAATCTAAAGACTTTAAACAAAACATCTAACCTATCAGATCTTGATAAGAATAATTGCAGAAACTGAAATCCACACACATCAGTCTGTTCTCCTACAGGAACATTAGGCATCATGAGCAGTGCCTGCAAGCCATCAGGCATTGTGGATGTCAGACAGGTTCCTCTGTACAATAGAGATGCTATCTTTAAGAAGCACAGGGACATTAACCCTGTGTCAAACTGTCATAAAACCCATGTTTTTCAAACAGGTGACAAGTGAGAAAAATGCTGATGAATGGTATCTAGTGAAGAAAGTGCCGCTTTTTGTCGGCTCACATAGTGTAATATAGAAACTAAATAGCTTCATTGACTGAAAGATTCTTATTAAATGATTCCCACACTGTCAGTTTCATAGTGAGAAAAACAGATCATGAAGAGATTCTGGGTGTAATGAGCGCAAAATCAATGTCTCTTCTACTTTGGACAGTTAGAACAGTTGAAGGGAGTGTTCAGGTGCTGTGGGTGTATCTACAACTGAGTAATATAGATTTTTGGGTTCGGTTGTGAAAAGGCAGAGCAGATAACAACTTGCGGTTGACAAACAAAACGAGATCCTGTGCGTACTGACGGTTTGGCACGCGCTGTGTTCAGATTTTGATGTGTCCTCTTTCACTCTTAGCTTGCTGACAGGAACTGGTGTTCGTAGTGTGGTTTTGTCAGCTAACCAGGTGGGTCCACGGAGCAAAGAGAAATGCAAAATATTCAATTCTTAATGTGTGAAGTGTGCTACCTCAACGGTGAGAGTGGTTTGCTGAGCCGTATGTCGGTTTCCTCCTTAACTTTCAGCAGTTTCTTTTGTGGCTATGTGCAATTCATTGATGTAAACTGATTTAAAATCTGTACAAAGTCCACTACAGTTGAAAGGTTTTCATCTGTTTTAAATACCAAGGTGCTTTACTACTGTTGCAGAACCGAAAAGGCCCACACTGTGCCCAACATCAAATCAGAGATAGTTTCGAAAACTCCCCTAAGGACCGAAGCTGAGTCAAATTACCTCAGAAGCCGCAAACCTAATTGATTTATTTACTACACACCTGGCTTCAATAAACGGCACCAAAGCGCAGGTTACTGGTCTATTTAACACTTCAACTAAGGTATAATTAACCCTCTGTAATGGCTCGGGGGCCTCACCCGACTGGTTAACTTCAAACTCCCCCTTCTTCCCGCTGCTCTTTAATAAGCTATATCTCTTGTATCATCTGTGCCTCTTCACTCACTTCCTGAATGAGGCCCACCATTGATCAGGCTGTAATTTATGGGCTGTTTGTGGGGTGAAAATAGGCGGGGGCTGGTTCTTATCAAATACGGCAGAGTGAAGACTAAACTAATAGCATGTTTGAAACCATCTTGCATTAGAATGAGAATTATTACGGAACAATATGATCACCAGACACGTCCAGTTCAGGCTGATGTGTCACAGAAGGGTCAGGTCTATTTGTGAATGGCTGACAGTTGACGTAGCTGCACAGCGGTGTTGTGACTGAGTGTCTTATTCATCAACCATCTGTTCCCAAAATATGTGATCATCTTGTACCGTCACAGTGAATACTAAGTGTAAAACACTGCATACACACACACCCAGTGCTTAGCAACAACGTGCACTGTGACAGAGCGGGAAAGCCGACACAGTGCAACTCTCCCTCCTGTGACCACACTCACATTCTGCTTTAAGTGTCAAAGGTCAAAGTGGCTGCTTCTTTGAGCTGTCCCTGAGTCCATGACCACTGGAGAGCTCCAGGTCCCCACCCTCTCAACCTTGACTGTCCACTTAAAACTCACCTGAGCTCTCCCTCAAGCACTTATCAGGCCCATCTTGTTTGCAGCTCAGCTCAACTGTCAGGACCTGTTCTCACACCAGCTTGTCACAAGACTTGTTGCCTGTGTAGTCCTCTTAGCCACTGCCATTAACTGCTCAGATAATGACTCTTGGCTCAATTAATTCCCCCCTTGTTTTTGTTCCCATGTAAGCCCTTGCAATCTTCGGCGTGCCCGGGCACTTCTCTGCAGCAGGACAGGTCATGTACTTCAACCTGCGGCAGGCAGAGAAGATAAACACACTTGATCCATAAATGCATGTGGCTCATTTGGAAAAGGAGCCCCGCCGCTCAAGGTGATGTTCTCAAATGTGGTTTAACCTGAGGCACAGACACGGTGCAGCAGCATAAGCCCTTGCTAATCTACCTGCCTGGCGTATTATACAATTCAGACATTCTTTTGTTAAAGGGATAGAGATGTTCTTTAACAAAGGCCCACGTGCATGTGAGTCAGTACAACTTTCTAATGACAAGGGGCTGCTTTTTTGAGGAACTATATTCTGGCAAAAATAAATAATGTGCCTTTTTGAACGAGTGTCTCTTATGCAAATAAATCAAATAAAAATTGAATTTGAGGAGGTGGTGGAAAACTTTTTCTCAGTTCTGCTTTAGAGCTTTAAAGCAGTTTTAATATGGCAGGTTGTGAGTGTATTTTGAGTGTCAGAATAACAGAGGTGTACTCTGGTTATATGCAGCTGGTAACCACTTCCTGTTTTTTGAACAGTGAATCTTCTCACAGTTTGGCCATAATTTCCTGAAGTGTGTTTCGTGTGTGTAGGCACAAGCACTTGTGTGTTGTGGGTTGACACAAACTGATGTAGCTTGCATGTTTGCAGTGAACAATCACGGTTCCCCTCTACTCAAGGTGGTGTGCCTTTCTGAGCTGCAAATATTTTAATCTTTCTAGCAAGAATGCATAAATAATACATGTATTTTGTGTGTTTTTTTTTTACTGTGTGTGCATATGTGAAGCTATGCAAATCTGTGTACTAGTGTAGCTTAATGTGTTAGCATGGTGGATGTGTTCATGGCGGGATGGCGTAAATAGAGAGACGTGTTGAAGCTTTTTTGTCTTAAACGCCATCAGGAAACTGATGCATCATCCACCATTCTGGCATCATGCTGTAACCTTCCTGTAATGTGTGAGATCCGCCTGTTCTCAGTCTCTCTCGTTTTGTGCTTTGTCTACAAGGCGCTCAGCAGTGTGGACCTCACACAGGCACACGACAGAGACACCACATTCTCGCCTGTACTGAGGCCCATGTCGAATGTTGTCTGTCAAATCAGCGATTAACAGGAACACATGTACACCAGTTGTGTATATAACGTGTGTGTCTCTGAGTGAGCCAAGGGGACTGCCGGGCTCTAATTTGTTTTCGCAGACTCTGAGGTCGACTGTGCTAAGATTTACACTCATCTGGCATTTTTCGCCCTCGCCCCATTGCGTTGCACAAGCCTGAATGATCCGCTGTTGGCTTGGAAATACAGAAAAAGGATTCAGCCCTTTTTGTTCTCTGCATTTGACACTCAGATGAGGGTATTGCAAGACGTCATGTTTTTAATCAGGAGGTACTGAAAACGTCCATCAAGGTCTTGCATGTGGATTTAACTCAGTATTAAGGGAAAAAGAGAAAGAGAAAACAGTATACACCAGATAATCTAGCAACCGCATTGCATAGGTAGCCACACATACCACAAGTTAGAGAAGTGGGCCTGACTTGTGGGGGAAGAGGTTCCCCACTGGTTTAACACAGAGATAAACAGCACATTTAGCCTAAAATAGATTCCCTTTTCATCTCTTCTTGACCTAGAATTTGTGCACCCACATTGAGGCTTTTTCACCCAACCCTGCTGTTACCTGCTGCTGAACAATTGAGGAGAAATCTGAGACGTTCAGTGGCTGGAAGCTCATCTGTGCGGGCCATAACCCGGAGCAGCCCCTGAAAAACCAGAGGGTCTTTCACCAAACAAAAGATATCCTCCTTCATCCTGAAATATCCTCATCAGAGGACAAAATAGGGTTATAATGGAAATGTATGGCAGGGTGTGGCGTGGTATGAAAATCCCTCAAATTATGGCCTGGTGGGGAATTGTTCTAATCCACCAAACCAATGCTACGGAAACAGTGCTGCCATTTTGGAGAAAAGAAAGGAGATGGTTATTTCCTGAGTCCAGGCTGAGATCTAATGGACCATAGGGAAGATGTGTGGGCTTGGTGGTGTTTCTTTGGGAGCGGTAGACCCCACAGTTTTGAGGGTTTGGGGCTTTTGCATCTGCAAATGGATGAAAATACCTGTCAGTGATTATAAGACAGATGTTGACACTGTGGAAATTATAATTAGGGTAATTTGTAATCCAAATATGGCTTAGATTAATGTCCTCTTTTGATTTTCCTTTTCTCAGCAGGAAAATGTGGGTAACAGCATTCAAACATAGTGCCTGATGTATGCATTTCAGTTATTTACTTCATCCTTGGCGTCATTCTTTTCGTATAATTCACTGCACTTGCTCAGCTAAAGCTTTCATCAGATGTTCAGACACAGCAACGTCCTGGATCATGTTGTGTTTCTGTGGCTCGCTGCTTTTCTTGGAATGTGCGCTGGCTCTTTGATTGTTCTGTTTCCTGTGATTTCAGAGGCCCTTTGTATCTGCGTGGTAACTCACTAATCAGGGAACTCCGTCATAGCTCCCTGTCGCTAGGCTGCGCTCCCCGAATGTCACACTCTGTGTAATGGTATTTTTGGCTCTGATCTCATGCCTCTCACAGTCCAATAAAGCACAAAAAATGTCAAAGCTGGCAAGAACAATCACCTTGAGGAATGCGCAGACTAAAAATGAGATGGTGGCATAAGTGGCAGCCGAGGGGGTAACTGCTCCGTCATGAGGCAGAGCTCCAAAAATCAAAAGGGGGGTGGGGTGGGGGACTTCCTCTCCTGCCTGTTAGCTCCTGTTTGATTTATGATTTTGTACATTACAGGCTACTGGATAAATGGATTTTTTTTCTCTGTTTATAAAAATGTGTGAGGAGAAACGCTTTCGCCAAAACTGGAGAATCATAACGTCGTTTTTCTGTTTCTTTCTTTCTGTCCTTTTTTTTGCGCTCTGGGTTTCCCCCATCTTCTTTTGCTTAGACTGTGGTTTCATGATGTGTTATGGGATCCATGAAACAACAATGAAACCAGATGTGCTTAGTAATGCATCTATGTACAGTCTTAACAAGTTTGCAGAAGTTGAGCTGAGAGCACACCATGTCGTCCCTATGAGAACACTGTGCCGTCTAAGCTTTCTGAAAGGTCTGTTGTTCCCTTTTATACCTCCTCCCAAAATAAGCCCCCTCCCATTGGCTGAGAGCAGTCCGGTCATTGAATCACATCAGGGCAATTAGAGAGTAACACTTCCTTTACCGTGAAAGATGTTTCCTGTTGATAGTAAACGTGTGGCTTGCTGAGGAACAGAGAAAGGGAGGGGGGGTTGTTGAAACATTGCCAGTGTTTCCCTGACCTCTGTGGCCTTCATAGCGGAAAAACTGATGCTGTCTTCGCGCTGTGGTGTGTTTTGACTGGTGTATGTGTTTGTGTACAACTGTGCTGTAAAGTTACAAAGTACAGTTTTGAGATACTCGTACATTACATGAGTATTTCCACTGTTTGCTACACATATTCTTTCACATGAAAAACTACTGAAATACTTTGAGTTCAAAGTTTTGCTCCTTCTTCGCTCGACTGGCCAAGCACAGCGTGTGAGTGGATGTAAATGTTGGACTGTGACTTTTTGAAAGTTTTCAGAAAAGGTCAGACACCACGTCTCAAAGGTTACCAGAGCTATTGTGATGATGGAGCCATCAGCTGTTTAACCACAGAGAGGTTCCCCTCTGAACTTCACAGATGGTTTTGTTAAAAATGAGGCTCAAAGAGACACAATTTTCAACATTTCACAAAACAGCAGAGATTAGAAAAAAAAAACACTAAGAAAGAACAAAAACATAGTTATGCGGCAGAATTTTTAATGTCTTCACGACCCTTCTGATTTATATTGTGACCCTCTGGAAGGCCTCGAGCCCTGGGCTGGAAACCACTGCATTAAAGCTGAGGTATGCAGTTTATTGTTTGTGTCATCGAAAAAAAGTTCCTTAATAACCTCTCAAGATATTGTAATTCAAGTGGTCTGAAAGAACACTGGACTTCTGCACCTCTCTGCATTTAGATCTTGATGGACACAGGTCATTTCAGAGCCCTTGTGTTCCTATTGGCTGCTCTATGCTGCGCTTCTTAGCAACAGGTTCATTCAGTTTATTCATTCATTTTTCCTTTTGGTGACATTGCTACGAGCTGAATGGCTGTTAAAACAAGTGATGTGCCTTATATTTTTAAACTGGCCTCTGGCGACTTGACAAGCTGGGTTGCAGACGACACTGCTGGCCGGCTTGAGTCGAGCTGAGATTGACTAGTTTACACCGCCGCAACTTTCCCTGCAACTGTTTCATCTCGTTGTGAATCTTTGGTGTAAACTGGCCCCAAAAGAGAAAATGACAACAAATGAAATAGAGCTGCTGCAAAAACAGGGAGGGGAGGGTGCAGTGGAGTTGCTTCCTTAGGATGCTACAGTTTAACAGCTTTAAACAGTCAAATCTTGCAGAAGTGAGTTTTTCTTTTGTTCAGACAGATAGGTTTAAGGAGATGATTCTTTACCTTGACATGTTTCGACTGACAGCTGCAGTCTTCCTCAGAAGCGTCATCTGACGTTGCGTCGTGAAGA
>JAQLOL010000004.1:19231564-19243664 GCA_029783665.1 Naso thynnoides
GGATATTCATGAATAATTGTTGCTGGAAAACACTAAACCAACCTGGCAACACTGTTGATGCTTTGAAAAGTTGCTCCATCAGTTGGTAAGGAGCCTGTAGAACCATCATTAAACATGACTAAAACATTCTGCTGCCCATCGTAGCTGCTGGAAACATCTGGATGCAATGACACATGTTTGACCAGACATTTGGCAGAAGCATAAAAAACAACAAACAGTCCCCAGAAGTAGAGGTTAACTGAGGAAAACTTGCTTTAAACAGTTCCTTTGGGGTAGATTTTCTCAATACAGTCATCTCTCCTCCCCTCCCCCTCCTTCCACTCCGTGTCTCAGGTTGCCTGCCGTCAGGTATGATGGCCCGAGGCCTCCGGCTAAATCCTCAGCCCAGACGTCTGCTCAGCACTAGTCTGCCTCATCAGGAGTCCTGCATTGATTGCTGCTTTAGTCCCCTTCTCATTGTTAATGGCAACCCTACATTGTAAGAGGCCGCTTGCATTGTGAGGGGCCTCTTGTAATATTGTCTTGCGGAGTGCTGATGAATTGGCTGTGTGGGCACCAGGCTGCCAGCGGCTCCTGTGAGGTCTTGTTGACCTGCTGAATGGAGCCACCTGAGAGTCAACGGGGCACCCAAATACCCCAACAGGCCAGGGGAATGTGGACAACAACAGTGAAAATGATGACCAAATACTATTGGGATGTGTCGATGAATCATCAGCAATGCAGCACAAAAAATAAGTGAAAACTGCAAAATAACTTATATTCCTAATATGAGTATAGCCCATTTTTATGTGTGGGGAAAATAGGTAAATTCCCTTGAAAACCTCATGTTTCAGGTTTTTTCTTTGCTCTCTGTCTGAAATTTTGAGGTTACTGCTCAGTCAGTTTTTTATTGAGTCATATGAAAATCAGTGTCTGAGAAAAAGGCAGACAAGTCACCAAACCTGATTCAAGATTATACTTGTCTGCTTAAGATACTTAAAATGTGCAGTGTTTTTTTTTTTAACTTTGACTCCTTTACAGCCAAAACTCTTGAAAAAAAAGCAGATTTGTGCAGTGTTCTCACCTCCAATACTATTGCTGATTTGCACTTCAGCAGCAACTGGCAGCTGCTGTTACATCGTTCAAGTACCTAACAGTGTATGTAAAACGTATTAACTCTGGAACTGACATCAAACAAAAGATAATTTTTAACCTTTAATCTTTTAAAATGCTAAAGTCCTAAACTAGTTTGTTGAACGACGTTCCTTACGGTGTATTTTTCATCTGGAGGGAAAATTTTAAAAAAAATTTACTGAAAATTGAACGACTACAATAGTAGATACTATAGTTGACATTTGCGCATTTTGAGCATTTATTAGCAATTTTTCACGTAATCGTGGAGAAGAGATGTAAGAAGTTCCTTTAAGGTTGAATACAGATGTAATATGTAACACTTTTGCATTCCAATGTTTAAAAACAATTGTATTTATGCTGCACATAAGTATACCAAATGTTTCCATCAGTGTTAAAACTCTGTAATTTTATTCAAGGCAATGGTGCTTTTATTTCATTGCCTGTCACCAACTTCCTTTCTACCGCCAGTCAAAGGGAGAGGAAGGAAATCGGTTAGCTTGACTAAATGTAGCGTGACAAAAATTTTACATGATCTCTTTCAATAAAGATACCATTATCCCAGGCTTCCTCATTACACACTATTATAAAAATATAAAAATTAATCATTATTAGAAAAAAAATTAATCATTATTAAAGATTATTTTGATCAAGAGACATCAGAAATCACATGATTTATAATCCTATGAGGACATACTCGGTTCTGATTTATCATGACTGTCTTGGGGTTAAAGTGTTACTCGTGCAAATAAATTGAATAACAAGAAAACCAAACAGTTGTGTCACTTTCACCCTGCTGCATGCCCCGTATTTATGTTTGGACTCCATGTTGTTCCTGCAGGATGCCGTGATTAAATCATCATATCAATATCTGCTGGTTTTCTCTCTTCAGCTCCGTGTTGTGACTTCCCTCTTTGCAGAGCCATTGTTTCACTTAGCTAATCAAAGCTTCGGCTGCTATCAGATCAGGCAGTGTTTTAACGTCCGTCAGCAGACCGGACAGACCGAGCCCTTGCTAACGGCCTCTCCCAGCACGCCAGAAGATGCTAGAGGTGAAGCTTTAAAAAGGAAGAGGAGAAGCTGTTGAGCTAATTTTGGAATTGTTTGTCACTTTTTAATGAGAGTAATATGTACTGTTTGCAATGCTCTCAGTTCCCTGAATGTGCTGTTCATTAAAAGTCCCCCAGTCTTAAAAAGGGGACCATTAGCTCTGCGGCCAGTTGAGGAATAAAAGCTTCCTCAGAGCGATCTTGTATGTTTCAAATATAGGCTGTAATATCTTGTGTTCTATTCCCAAATGTACAAAATACATACAGTTGGCATGTGGAAACTTAACCCCTCATTTGCAACCTTATACTGACGGTCATGCAGATAAACTTGAAGTTCCTCTTCAGCAGCATCACTGGAGGGATATGTGCCGGGCTCATGTAACTGAAGCTCACAGTGAATCTCGGTGGATAATGACGGTGCTGCTATTGTTCACCTGCATTGTGTTACATGGGAATGAGGACGGCAGGAAGCCTACCTTTTGTTCATCTCTCATATTTTGTATTGTCACACATCTGCGGTGCACCACACCGGAGCACACACACATCAAAACACTCACACCCCCCCCCCCCACACACACACACACATTGCATTATATGCAAGAGAGCTTCACCACTTCAAAGGCTTCAATCTGTGCACAAAGCAAATGGCAGGAGGAGGTAAATTAGAAGGAGAGCTGGGTGCTTCTTCAGAGGGAGAGGAAGCACATCGGAAGGACCTTTAATCTCCCACAACCTTGCCAAATTGAACACCCGGAAGAAATGACGTCACATGGCTTGCTGAGGCCGTATCACATCACAAAAACTCAAAATTCATTGCTGTCCCACATAGTGTTGTCCCCAGCATGATGGAGGTCATGTTTCTTATAAGCCTCTCTCTCTGCAGCTTCTTGGTGGTATCATGTTGCTAATCCAAGCAGACAATGGGTAAAGAAGTAGTCCAATAATGATAATAAATGATGCTTCAATAACAAATTAAAAACAAGGTTCTATGACTTTTGTTGAGAAGTTTGAAATGTTATTCTTTATCATTTTAAAACATTAGGGTTTTATAGTCTCTGATAAAGGCATCAGCACACTGTGTTTGTGGATTTAAATAAAGGTTAATCGCCAAAAGAGTCAAAACCACAGAGGCAAGGCACAAATGACAATGTGAAAGTGGTTTCTTTTTGATTGTGTGTCACTTTTTAATTCTATGTGTACTATCTGAGCCGTGTTAGAGGACCATACCAGTCTGTTTCTGACATCTTACCATTAGCAGGGATCACCCCTAAATGTTGTTAAAATTCGACGATGTGTATACATTAGTAGATTTCAGATTGCATTTTTAAACAGTGTAAAAACACTAAAGGACATGTGAGGGTTGCACGGTATCGGTAATTCACTCTTCTAAAGGGAATGTCTGGGTTAATTTGGTCAAAAACTGCAGAGCGAGAGAGAGAGAGAGAGCGAGAGGGAGGAGCCGGGTCCATTGATGAATGTTATTTTGCCTGGAAAAATATTTCTCACAAGTGCCGCCTTCCTAGCTTGAATATTAGTGTGAGGATGAATTTTGACACAGACACTTTTACCAAAAGTGGTAACACATTTTCAGGTACTCTGTAACGTTTATTAAATGTGGTCAAAATGTAAACAAACACAATTTCTCATAGATAAAGCTGTTTTGGTAAAAATGCATGGGGTTTATGTAACCTATGTGGTCAATGTTGACAAAGGACAATAACATGTAGTAACACTCGTATGGTCCCGTTCGATGACAAAGTTTTCTGATTGTTTTCCATTAACACTAAAATCAAGAGGATTTAATCCTATAAAACCAACATTCCTCTACTCCGACAATATGCATTAAATTGTCAATCAAGCCTCACAGGGAAGAATGGAAACCCAAATGTAACTGAAAGCGGAAAAAAACAGTTTTGGGTTGAAAGAGATGAAGCGCCACAACAACGTTTGATGTAAATTGTAACCTTTAAAATCAGCCCGTGCCGTCCCAGCAGCCCAGCTTAACTCATCCCCTCTGTCTTTGTGACAACCTATAATTGCAGACTTTTTAAGCAGCCCTGGAGATGTGTTGTAGATAAGCTGTCCAGCTTAACACTGTCAAGGCTTCTCCGTGGTTTTCTTTGGGCACGGCGTTCCCGAAGACTACAGATTTTGCACACAGGTGTCATATTTCAAAGATGCAATGTTGGTCAAAACACAGTGGAGTGAGATGACAGATCCATCTTGTTGTTAGCAGTAGAGAAATGATTTTAAAGGAGCTTTTATATCAAAATGACTGTGTAAGAGCTACTGCGTACTTCTGTGTGTATATTTAAAGCTACAAAGAGCCACAAGACCATGAAAGGGCACTGGAGGACAGCACTTGTTGAAGTGATTAGTGGTCACAGCGTTTAGTAAAGGCAAACTCTTTAATTACAGAAAACACCAATGGAGGTAAATACTTCGTCATCTGATAGCATCTTGGGTAAAGTAACCCCCTCACCCATCATCACTAAACACTTAAGTGTGGGTAATGAAGCTGTAGCCCTGAGGTCCCTCTGTCTCCAGACTCATCAAGAATGACAATAGGAGTAAGTTGCATTTGTATTGTTAGAAAAACATTCAGGCAATATGAAACAGAGGTGTTTTTCATGTAGGAATTTTGATTCAACAAATGCCTGCAAATAGAATTAATCTGAGTTAACCAGCAGACGTTGAGTCATTATTCAGGTAAACTACTGTGCCTACAGAACAAATGTGATTTCCCGTAAATGGCTCTGTTTGGGATTACACAGTGTGTGACTCTGTTCCCGTAGGATTTCTAAAATGATTTCTTTCTCAGGCTGACATCCTGTTAAATATCCTGTTGAACTGTAAATGTCAAAGAGCTCCCTTTAACTTGACTCATCCAGCTTCAGTTGGTTGAATGTAATTAAATTTAACATTTAAGTTTTACTGTTTTTAACCTGGAACGCTAAAAAGGATGCAACATCATCCAACAAGGATACCATAGAGGAAGATAGAGAGAGTTAAAGCCAAAGTTTCTTAGAAAAGCTTTACAATAGGAGCAAGGTTAGTCCCCTGCAGCTGGAGCTCCTCGGGCAGGTCTTTCCAAAGCTGACAGGCAGGTCACCTTTGCTCTTTAACCTTGAAAGAGGAAAAGTCAGAACATTTGTGCCTGAAGAAATCTCAGGTTGCATGAAGGAATCAACAGAAAGAAAAGTGGTGCCAAATGAAGCAGCAAGGACAAAACATTGTGACAAACCTGATCATCATAATTAAAACAGATACATACAAGTAGCCCAAATAGCGGTTGTTTTGTTTTTAATTGCCAATTGTGAATAAAAATTAATTTCATGAATTGAATTTGACATCAGAGGGTTTACCTCCTGGGTCAGGGATGTGATTAGTTTAGAAAACAAAAGCACTTTAGTTAAGGTTTGGCGAATAGTGTCGAGCTGACTCAATAATCACGTCCCCAAATTTTAGTGATTGGATTCGTCCAAAGGGACGTGAAACTGGGCTTTTCCTGCAGGTTGAACAAGGCCACTGAGTGTATCCAGTAATTCCTGCATTTACTTCTTTAGTTGTTAATGATGTTCTTTGGGTCATGTGCTTCATATTTAAGATTTAAGACAGAAGTCTTTGCTGATGATAAAGTAATGCAAATGCCTGATCTTGACCGTAAATCATGCTTTAGTTTCTGAGTGAAAACTGTATTCTAAAAGTGGATGTTGTACGGGAAACAAACCTCTGCTGAAATGTCAACTATAAACTTCCTGTGACTTTGCAGAATATTTAACATTTCTGTGATCCAGGCAGCATTTTCTTACTCAAAAACATTTCTGCAATCTAGAATGACACAGTGGAGTTGTAATTGTTTGTGCCACTCAAATATAACAAGAACAATTTCATATGAAAAAGTAAATCAGCATCTTGTCCTCCATGAAACCCTAAACCTAACTAGTTACTCTGGAGAGCTTTAGACAATGCTGTCAAGAGTTTTTACCAACTTCCTCGGAAGGAAGTCCTGGCTAGATCAAACAAAAAATGATCTGCTTGACTCGAGACCACAAAAATCAAGGAAGAAGATGTATTTTTTATGAAAAACTGAGCTGACTAAAATAGAAACTGTTCATGTTGTCTGTTGATACAAAAAAAAGCAATACTGCAAACACATTAAAGAACTTCTGCCAATTTCTGGTATAGAAGACAAACAGCATTTTTGGCGTTAAAAGAGTTGTTAGGATAATAGGCTGTAAATCATCAAACGGCTTTTGTATCACAGGAATATTCTGGATACTCGTGCATAATTAGGGTTAGGGTAAGGTGAGAACATGAGTGTGAAAATGTTGTATTGTAGTGCTGGCAGCTCGATTTTTGAGTATGAGTCATCATAACTGCAACCATAGGTGTGTCGTTTATTGTCCTCCATCGAACCCTGTCACCTGAGATAACAGAATTTAGCCAAGATGGGTTTGTTTCCTTCTCCTTTTCCATTTTGTATGTTTTAATAGGTCACTTATGCGACCAGGCTAACAAAATAATATTACTTTTGACTCTATTTCACATTAACTTGGCTCTGTAAAAACATTAAGCAGCAAACACATGGATTTTCCCTTCCTCTAGTATTAATATACATAGCTGTAGAACAGATAAAATTTGCAAAACAAAGCATGAACTTGTCCTACTAAGCTTCTCTGTTAATTCAATACCAATAATTCATCTTAGATAAGATAAACCACATGTGGAGAGGTGCAGATCATTTCTCTGACTTCTTGCCTTGAATTTAATCTTATTCTGCTGTAGATTAGATTAAAACACTGGCACATCACCACAATCAATGGCGTCTATAGTAAAAGTTTTATTTATTCTAAAGCCGAGATAAGGCCTCGACTTTTGCAAACAGTTCGCTTTAGGTGATCGTGTGACTTGGAAACAAAAGCCAGGTGTAGGCTGACTGCAGCCCTGTCAGTCACATGAACTGCATAGATAAAACATGTGCTAATTACCTAACACTGGCACGGCAGTCCTGCTTCATCCAAACTCCAAAAATGAGTAAAGAAAAAAAAGATCTGAGTCGCAAATACGTGTCTGCCCTCAAAATCACTCTGATGTGATGGACAGCAAAACGTTACACAGACAAGTCACAGCATACACAGCAGCAGTTAATTATCTTTTCTTATTCTTCGTCCTCTTTCACATTAAAATAAGTCTTAATTAAGTTGTGAGTAATAAATTATAGCATACACCATGTGCAGTCTTGTTCTTTTTGCTACCAGCAATGCTGAGGAGCAGAGTGACTCTTTCCCTCTCTGTGTTACTAATGATGCACAGTTCATGTACTTTCCGCACAAAGAGTTCTGCAGCAAGCATTCAGCGAAAACTTGCAGAAATAGCTTATGAATTCTCAGAATCAAATTCAACAAGCAGAAGTGAAAATAATTTACCTATTCACAAGTCCACCCATCTTTCTGCACAAGTCTGAAAGTGACACAAATAAAAATAAGATGATTACTGTTTTTGAGCCCTTTACCTCTTTGGAGTTCGCCCTCAAAAAGTCCTGAAGTCAAAGTAATAGTGGAAAAGATTTATAGAGGCACAAACACAGTAATGTATCTTCTTCTCTTGCATATGTTTTCATTTTTACTGTTGTTGGCTTTGCAAAATTAGCAGCTGTTGTTGCTAGGATTTTTTTTTCTATATTTTCATGAAAGTCAACAAATCCTATAAAAAGCCCGAAACCAAACATGGGTTTTACCCATCTCTTAAACAGGTCCAGATATATAGCTTTCCTTTAAAAAAAAAAAAAAAAGAAGCAGACTAAACAGCTGGCATTGTAGTTTTAAGAATACGCTCAGTTAGTGGGACTATTTTCAGTTGCGGATTAATACACATTTGGTGGTCAAAAGAGAATTTCCTGCAGCAGAACAGCATTTTTGGCTTTGCCTTGAAGTAAATTACAGCCTTTTTACTGCAGTAACATGTAGAGCAACAGTGCAGCATAAGAGTGTGTTTTATTAGTTTTTGGGCAACAACAGAGCTCAGTGGTGCAGGGAAATCAACTGTATCAGGTGTGAATGTATCAAATGATACTTCACAGGATACATTTTCTGTTGTCTTCAGGCTTAAACCTACTTTATTTTTCCTGACAGTGAAAAAGCACAGAATTTGACCAGTCCTAAAGTGCAAGAAAAGACTTTTAGTTACTTTAAAAAAGTGACTTGTGCATGTTCTGTTGTTTTTACCCTCAAAAAACAAGAATGACATGGCCTTCCTTAATTGCTGCGGTGCTGATCAGGACATGTGCAGTATTGGTTAAAGGAGGGACAAATATTCTTTTTATACTCACCACACTCACATCTAAGACATTTGAAAATTACTCATAAGGAGGTTAAAGAGCCTATGACTAAGATATTACTTCTCCCAGAGCACAAAATGGCCATAATACATTTTATATTTAACGCTTTGATAGAGTTGTCAACCAATCCCAGTGACTCACAGATTAACTTGCCAACCTCAGTGAGCTCTGGCTTTAGAAACTTACTTTCTTGCCAGTTTGCAGTTATAAAGAAAGAAAAGTGCTCCCTGGCGATAAGCATTTCAAAATAATGTAATTTGAAAAGTTAAAAAAAGATAAAATAAAAACGATGACAATAAGGTTGTGGGTCATTATTGTTTCATGAAACAAACAGGGGAAGACAGTTCTGAGCAAGAAACTGTTGTTGCCACATATTCCTGACTCAAAAAAGTAGAAAGTTGAAGAAATCTGGCAATTTTGTTGACATTCTTTTACAGAGAAAAAGTAAAAGTTGCCACTATAGCATACGTTTTGTCCCTTTAATTCCTAATTAATGCAAAAGAGTTTCAGCAGTGTTACCATGTTGAAAATCCACCCATTGTACAGTTACCAAGGTAGCTTTAACTAGTTACACCTGTTATACTGAGAACACTGTGTGCTCCGAGTCTTTTCTTGGATTATTCTGGAGCTGGAAACGCTTTCAACTCAAGTAAACCGCCTACAGATCATAAAATCTCCCAACTGGACAATGAAGCTCGAGCTGTTAAAAATTTTATAGTGAAATACCCCTGCCTGTTCTCTCAGAGTTCTTACACACAAGCAGAAGTCAAACATTTACTGACCCTAAAAATAAATGTTTTCTGCCGATTGTATAATTACATGGCGCAAGGAGCGGGGATGTTAGCGTGTAACGTGATGCCGTTTTGTGTGTGTTTGTGAAGGGAAGGGGTTTGCGGAAAGGGGAGGGAGATGAGGCGGGGGAGCTTTGGTACAATATAATTAAAATAGGATGGCCTTCACAGGGCCCAACTTGTTATTGTCTCTTCAACCTCAAAAAGACGGCATGTAAAAATAGACATGTGGCAGAGGTTTTTCTCCTTCCTCCTCTACATATTTTCACAAACATTTGATAAATGAGCTCTGCTTTGAGGTGGTGACACTGATAAACATCTTGATATGTAGTGAGATGACAGCCTCAGGATTCCCTCAATCAAGTTTTTGTACCTGCACATACCAGTTGCATGTATGTCCGCTGTAAACCTGTCAACACAATAAATCCCCTCTCTTTAAATAGTGCTTAAAAACTTAAGGCAAACCTTCAACCATTGGTGTTCCCGGAGTTTCACCCCTGTCTGGCCGGTGCTTGGCTTTCTGACTTATGCAATTCCATCCAAGAGGTATTTTATTGAAGTGGTTGCCTATTTGCCCTCACATTAAACGCCTGAGGAATGCGTACCTGGGTTTGCTGAGGTTGTTTTGATGTGCATTCAAAAAGCCCGTGTGTGCAGAAGGAGCTCATTCACAGCTCGCAGGGACTCAATGGCTTCATTTGTCCTTGAAGGTAAACACTCACATAGGAGGCCCTCAAATATGGCCTTTTCAAATGCCAAGGCCCCCTTGGCTCTCCATCTTGTGTGACAATGAACAAATTCCAATTGAAAAGCACTTACTGTGCGATAGTGTAGCATTGTGGTTCCTTCAACACACCTGGGTAAATGAGCTAACCACGTCACTGCTGAACAAAGCTCGCTTACAGTTTACCTGAGCTGTAAACGTGACATGCATGATGCGCTTATGTTGGACCTATGCCTAGTTCCATTACTCGAAAATCTTTTTGACACATTGAAATCAGTCCAAGATAAAGACTTTCCACTGGGGATTAAAATATTTCTGTCTTGAAGTCTTGTCTAAGATTGTTTCTTTTGTTCCTTTTTTTTTTATCAGATGTAGCCCCGCAGGCAAGATTAGCTGGTCGCTATCCCTTCATCAACAACACATCCACCATGTTGCTAATATGTTCTTATAGGTGGATTATAAACTAGATGTGACTGCAGTGTGCTGATGTTTTTTAATGTCAGAAAAGAATATTCTTGTGATGTTTTCAGCTGAACAGTCAATGTTTAGATTAGTGGAAAACTTGAGATTTCAACCATTTTTCCATTACTCCCAGCAAATTAGCCCATTAATCTGATCTTTTAGCAAAACTATTGTTTCATTACTTTTACCAAACTATTTAAACTACATATATGTTACATTTAAACATTTTCACAGTTTATTTGTAACTTTAACTGACTTTTTAAACATGTATCTGTTAATTTAGCTATTCCAGTTTTTTTTTTTTTTTGTTAGCCTAATTTTAGCTAAGTACTTAGCTGTGTAGGCTCTAATTGTTATTTTTGGGTTATAGTCTAACTGTTCATCTATTCCTTTTAGCTAACATTTTAACTGTCTGTCATTATTTTACTGTTTAGGCCTATCCGTTACTTTCAGCTAACAATTACAAATGTTTGGTTTACGTGTTTAGCTATTACTTTTGCTAAGACCTTTAACTGTTTATATGTTACTTTTAGCTAACAATGTCAACACGTCAACAATGTTAAAAATTGTTCTAACCCAAGTGGATGGTGGAGTCCACACCACGACTGTAATGACAAAGTGGCGGATGATATCATTGGGACACTTTCAACACAATCTTATAAAGAATAGAAACACAATCAACCAATCAAAATTGTATTGCATACGAAGAAAATGTGTTGTTTTCTACTTGTGCCACAAGAGGGAGTATACCTTTAAGCGCGTCTGTCAGTAGTAAACATCACTGGACCTGGATTGATTTTTTACAATGTTTATGTATTTTGCCAAACAGAAGTAAAAGAGGAAAATTATAATTCCTGGTGAATCTTTATTCAAGTGTGCAACACAATGGATGCTTGTTCGTCCAGAGGATTCACACTTTTGGATTAAAAACAGTTTAGGTACAGACTTGGTTTGTACAGCTGTGTCTTTGATGTTAAAACCAAACTTTATACCAATTGATGGCATTTAAGACACATTTTTTTTATCTTCATTTTTATCACTCATTCCTGACTAACTAACACTTTTGGTGTATCATACTATAGGCTGCAAACTACACGTTAAATAAAGTCACTTTGGCACTGATGGAGTATCTGAAGTTTGCTTTGTCTTTCTGATGTCTGCGCTGCCGTAGAATGTTATCTTTCATCAGTGTGGATGCTCACATCATTATCGTTATCATTATGTTTATAGTTATGGTGCTTGGTGGGGATAGCCCTTTACTTTTACATCACCAGCCTAATTCAGCTTTTATTAATTATTTAACATTAATGTATTTAAACCACATCTATTACTTCAAGCTAACTAATTTCACTTCTCGGCTTCCAGAGAGCTTATACTCTTCCATAACACAAACACATGGATGTTATTTATTAATCAAGTCACAATTTTCACTTTTCATTCTTGAAAGTTGCATATAGTATTATTTTCCCATGTACCTCTTGAAGCAAAAGTAGGTCGGCATGTACTAGTTTGGGTAATTAACCCAAATATCTTGTCTCCTTGGTAACCAGAAATAATTATACCTCCGTATCAGACACCTGCCAAATGCTTGTGCACAACCACTGACGTCTGTTGGCATCAAAGT
>JAQLOL010000004.1:19243764-19260767 GCA_029783665.1 Naso thynnoides
AGTAAACAGGAAATTAAAAGCAGATAAATCAAAAACATTGTGTTGTATGCACTAGCATAATCTACCTTTGAAAATTTAACACTTGAAAACAACGACAAGTGAAAAGCACGACTAAGCAAACTCTCTAAAAATAAGTGACAGCGTCTGGATCTGATTGTCAGCATACCAAGACACCACAGCACTTTTCACCATGCAGGTTCCCAGCTCGCCGCGATGACTCATCGCTGCCTCCATCTACCAGGATGCACCATGCAGTGCAGCGGTGTGTGTGTTTTCTGAGGCATTCCCAGGTGAGGTGTGTTTGTGAAATTGCTGTCATGTCTGTCATTGCATCCATTACATACAGACAGCACGGTGAGATCCTGACTGTTTTCTGTCAACGCCTCAGATGGAGAAACACCAGATAACTTAAGGTCCAACAACAACTACGAAAGTGTGAGACTGTGTAGGTGTGAAGATGATTTCGTCTTTGCAGAGAGACTCACATTCCTACAACACCTGTAAAAGCTACTCTACGTTGTCGTGTTGATGCAGCCAAGCAACATCCCACACAAGCCAACACGCTCATACTTTAGATAAAAGAAGAGTACTCTTGCGTGACCAAAACCCACAATGAGCAACATTTTAACCCTCTGATTGACAGATTGTTCCTCCAGCAGATATTCAAATATTATGCAAGGGTGTATGTATATAATTCACTAATGCTATTATGTCCAAAGAGAGAATCCTCATGAACAAAAAATAAACATTAAAAGAGTTTGACAAGTATTTGTTGAAGCATGAAACACTTTCTGTCACAGTCAGACTGTTTCATATTTGCTCATTTTTTTATTGATTTGCCAATATTTATACTTTTTTCTAGTTAGTCAGTTAGTGAGTTGGTTAGTAGTAATATTGACTTTTCTGTTAGCTCTGGTTTTCCAACTTCTCCTGATGTAAATGTATGTCTCTTTATCAGCAAAAATGCTTAACTATGTTCACCATGTTCTGTAAAATCAAAATTAAATGAAAGATGCTAAAGTTCATTGTGAAGCTGAGTCAGGTTATTATTTTCTGCAGGTTCACTCTGAATGAGAATCATCACATTCCATATAGTCATTTAATCCGGTGTTATCACAAAATATAATTGGCACACCTTTGAGAGACACGCATTTGACAAAAAAATATTATAAAATGGTTAAAGACTGCAAAATTTAGCTTGTTTTATTAAGCAAAGAAGCATTAAAAATTCTGTCTGTTCTAATTTATCATTGGACTGCAAAATAAATAAAGTTGTCTGCAAAAACTTGCTGTATACATTTTGGGAGACCGTAAAACTGTTCAACCTTAATGTAATAAAGTTTTATTTCATTTGTTCTTTACCATAACAGCCTGAGAATGACATTGCTAAGGAGTAGTGTTACTGTTTGCCATCTTTTGTAAAGTGTTTTATTATGTTTCACACCCATCACACCCACACACCAGGAACATTGAATGCTTTATAGTGACTCTCCACAACTTTGAGATAAAAAATGTCCCAAAACTTAGAAAAAGGGACAAACACAGATAAATAAAAAAAAGTTTTGTAGTAGGTGTTAAACTTATAGCTTTTGTTTTTCTGCACATCTGGATGAAATAGGTTTTTATAGCACATGTTTCAGGCCTTTCACTTCTTGTTCAGAAATCTGTCTGGAATCCAGTCTCTGCCATCTGATAAGGCCAAATGAATTCAGTGAATGAGCGGCTTTGGTTTTCAGTAATCCATTTCTGTGACACTGATACTATCTTATCACGGAAGAAATCAAACAGACAATTCCTGAGGAAACTTGTTTGGATGTACACAAGTGTTGTCTTTCTGTTTTTCCTGTGAACTTGATAAGCTTGTCTGAGCTTTCGATTGCTCCAGTCACATGCGCAAAACAAAGAAAAAAGAAACATCCTGCATATCCACTGCATCCGCATTGTCTGAGTTCACCCCATCAGCGTGCAATCCATGTAAATTGCAGGGAAGGGTGGGTACGTATGCTGTAATTTCAATGGAATATGTGTGCTTAAATTAGAGCGCGGCGTGGTTAGGGGGGGCAAATTTGCAGGGGCGCTGGGGCCTCTGGCTGGTGATTGGCTGCGTGTTGTGCTAACAGACAGGGCCTTTCCACTGGTCGTGACGGGCGGTTCTGATGTGGCCGACCACGCGGCCCTGATGACGGGGTTGCATGTGTTCCTTGACCCTGACCATAATGGACAACTTTTACCCGCCGGAAGAAAATTACAGCCCCTCAGGAATGTTGCTGTTATTATTTTTCCTTCTTTCTATAAAATAGAAGAGGACATTTCAGCGCGTAAGTCATTATAAAACCATAGCAGCTTACCATTCACAGAGGGAAATGAGCCTTTTTGTTGTACTTGTCCATGTAGGAGGGTAATAGATGATTAAGAGGCAGTGCGGATGAGTTTATGGGGATGTTCTGCTAAATTAGACATGGACAATCAACACATTTGACTAATTTCTTCCTCTGTGACCCGCCTACATCTCCATTGGTTCTCTGCCATGGTTGAAATACATCTGTCAGTCAATTTCTGTCAGATGCAGAAGTAGTTGACATTGTACATTGTATAGCAGTGTGAGTCAACAAACGGCATACATAGTTTTCAGTCTGAGGGAACACATGCTCAAAGACTTTCCCACACAAGCATCTAACAATATAACTCAAACACTTTAACACATCTCCTGTGGGAGTAGAGCAAGTTAAACTCCCCTGAACTTTAAATCATCCTCAAAATATATCTCCTGAAGGATTCCTTCAAACCAACCTGTGCACGCTGGTTAAAACTAAAAGTGACTCACTAGAAGTCGACTCCATATAAACTGAAATTGCTTGATATATTTGGCTCGAGTCATTTGGGCCAATTTAATGGGGTCTGTAAGAAGCTAAATAGAATTACCACATGGGTCAACACTAAAAGTGAGGCTGGTTTGGCTGCAGCAGATCCAGCATCTGTTTAAAAGCTATGAGCTTGACACAAATGGGGAACTCTGCCTCACCCTCAGCCTCCTTTAGCAAAGTGCAGCCTAAAAAGCACACAAACAGGTGGCTCAGCTGAGCTGTTTTATCCCTCGGCAGTGAAACTCCTCATTAGGATTTAGCTGAAGAGATTCTGTTGAACTTTGAAACACAAACTGTTTTTTTTTTTTTGGTCCTTTTTGTCCTTGTTTTTTTGAAGTGTGGAGATAAAGATCAGGGAGATTAACAGCTTGAATTCAGAGGGATGACTTGGAGGGTCTTTCGAGGGGTTAGCGAGGTACCGTCAATGATCATATCTGCTGTGGAGGATCAAAGGAAATGGGGTCTCAGCCCTGAGGGATGCTGTTGCCTCTTGTTGCTCCTCACCTCACTTCACCTGTCCTGTCAGATGTGTATGCAGAGAACAGAGAAAAGAAAGAGAGATAGAAGCTGTGACATACAGGCTGAAATGAGACAGATAAAGACAGAAAGGAAGGAGGAGTCAGGTGAAGAAATCCCCTTAATTTTAATACATTTTACACAGTGTGAAGGTAATGAATGGTGTCCCGCAGGCAGATCTGGATCATCACTTGAATTAAGTGGCAATTGCTCAGACAACTCCATCACCTGTGTGGTATTTCTGGAAATACCATGAATTCCACACGACACTTATATATTCTGATTACCAACAAATACACATTTAAACAGACATTCCTGTGGTTTAGGTTCAGTGAGATTACACATTTAAGTGACTGAGCTATGTTTTAAATAACAGCACAAATTGAACAACTGTTTTCTCACCTTCCAGGGTATTATTTTTTTTTAAATCAAGGTAAAATTATCATTGCAAATGTAAACAGGGACAGTTTAACGTGTGCTCTTACTTAAGGTGAGTTGTCAACCAAACACCAATGCTTTAATATCACAAAAGACTAAAAACCATCTTATCCTTTTCAAAACATGCATGTTTACCTTTGGTTATCCTTGTTGAATGCACAAGCAACTTTTTTTTTCTTTTAATTTTTTGAAATCATGGTTCCTGCTTGCAACTGCATTTCCATGCAGCATCCCTTTGATGCTCATTTCTTGTTGCATTTCTCAGTCTACATTATGATAAAGGCAAAGGTGGACCAAAATATTTAAAAAAAAAGACTTTATTAGGTTACACTGCCATTGCATTGTACAATTATGAGCAAGAGATTTTGGGGAAAAACAAACTAAAGAGAAATAAAGTTTTATGCAAGAGAGGATTAAAGTCTTAAAACCTTTGTCACATGCATGTTTGCTCATTGTTCTTGCAGCTTTCTAGAGTGTATCAGCAAGAGAAGTTTTCAAAATACTGTCTGTTCATAATTATAAACTATGCAATGACAAAACATCCTTCACAAAAAAATACAAGCCAAGGATATGCTCATTTTGATGTATGACCTTTCTAAATCTTTAGTTTATCAACTTCTTGTTCAGAATTTGGAAGCCAGTGCCTGGAAGACAAAGAATCAATCTTAAAAGTTATGGCATGCTTTGGAAAATGGTTGCCAGTATTGTGAAGCACGTTATTTGTTGCTAATAGGTACAAAACCACAGACATGGTCCTTTCTGATGTTCACACTTCAACTCCCTTTATCTGTGAACAGCTGCACACATATTTAAAGTAAGAGTCGTCAGTCTTGTGAAACCAAAGTAGGACTTCCTGTGTCGTTGACTGAAAACGTCTATACTGTCCAAGCTGTGACTCAACTATATGTCCTGTTAGGTAGAGCTGAAGTGTTGGTACTTGCATAATTGTTTTGTATCATTTCCTGTCTATTTGTTTAAGACAGCAGGCCCTATAGACACCAATGCTGATATGAGTGAAAGATCCCTTGTGGATTCTTTTTAAAAGTTGAGTTGAGTTGAGCATGAAGTTACAACAAGGCACATCCTATTGTGACAGTGACACATAAAACAGGAATAACTGTGAAAAAATTCCCTGCTGATGAAATGAAACATTATTTTGCAAAAACTTCCTGTTCACAGCTTTTGATTCAGACTTGAAATTTATCGCTTGAGTGCCTCATAATCTCGGGGGCCCTTCTGAGTAGATGTTGAGATAGCAATTGCAGCACATTGACTTCAGCTCTGCTGTGCTGACAGATAGCAGCTGAAGCCTCTCAGAGACTTGTGAGGGCTAAGATTGAAAAAGTCACTTAACCTGGGGTGAAAAGTTTAAATTAAGAGGAGCTTTTCACTAACAAATATTTGGATTTCAGATGCTTTGCATGATGTTTACCTTTCTTTTACCTCATATTTATTTGGTTATTAAAGGACCATACTAGTGTTTCTACATATCATTGTCCCTTGTCTACATCAGCCACATAGGTTACACAAACCCCCCAAAAACTTTATCTATGAGATATCATGTTCAAGTCAATTTCAAGTCAATTTTATTTATATAGCACCATATCACAACAAATGTTATCTCATGACACTTTACAAATAGAGCAGGTCTTGACCAGACTCTATGTATTTACAGAGACCCAACAGAACCCCCAGGAGCAAGCAATCGGTGACAGCGGCGAGGAAAAACTCCCCTTTAACGGGAAGAAACCTCGGGCAGAACCTGGCGCTAGGTGGGCGGCCATCTGCCTGGACTGGTTGTTTGTTTACATTTTGTGCATATTCAATAAATGTTACAGAAAGGTCTGAAAATGTGTGATGTGATGTCTTCAGGCTAATATTCGAGCTAGGAAGGCAGCACGAGTAAGGACCTATTTCTTCATTCGTAATAATTTTAATCTCAACGGCTCCTGGCTCTCCCCCCTCTCTCACTCAGCGATTTTTGACCAAATAAATGCCGACTTTCTCTTTAGAAGGGTGAATTACCTATACCAAGCAACTTTCACGTGTCCTTTAGTGTTTCTATACCCTGTTTCGACATGAATGGCAGTGAATAGGATTTAAAATTGCAATCTGAGATCTACTTAAGAATACACATGGTCAAATTTTAACAACAACATTTAAGGTTGATCTCTGCTAATGGTAAGAAGTCAAAAATAGACCAGTAGGGTCTTTTAACATTGCTTGGATAGTATACACACAATAAAAAAATGACACACAATTAATCACAAAAACCCACTTTCACATTGTTTTTTTATATTTTGGTTTTGCGGTTTTTAGCTCTGAATCTTTATTCAAATGCACAAACACAGTATGCCTTTATCAGTGACTATAAGATCTACTGCAGAATACACATGGTTGAAATTTGAAAAACATTTGCAGAATATAGGAGAAATCCCGTACTGCTCTTGTCTAGCATGAGCATTTGTTTTGGAAGAGAGTGAAAGAAACACACCACTTTTTTACACAAAAAATGCCAGTTTGGCCATCAACGAAAAAATACTAAAATTATCTAAATAAAAACATCATCTTGCTTCCAACCATAGAAGGTAAAAAAGAGAACAGTGGACTGATCATGCTGACTAAAAAACAAATAATCTCCTCTGGTCTGTGCCATAAAGTGTTTCATAGTGTTTCTGCTGACTGAGCAGACCAGGCAAAAGCTTTGTAAAAGACAGGATAGCAATCACCAGTCAGGACCCTGTGCATCCACTTTCCTTTATTTTCTTGCTTTTGAAATTAAAGATTAGAAATGTTGTAATTGTAGTGAAACAGGTCTAAGAGCTCTGTGATGCTGTATGACATTGCTTTAAAAATGCTATCATACAGCAGATTTAATATTAATCATGTTTACCATCGCAGATTTGCGTGTTAGAATGTTTACATTTACTGTTTGTGCTTCCCAGAGCTGTGGCTGATTGGGAATGACATCAGTTTGCAGGTAGCTGGTCCCCTGATATTTATTTTATGGAAAGTGAAGGGTTCACCAAAGTTATCACAAGTCCTTATGAAGTCATCATGAATGTGTGCACCAAGTTTCATGGCACTGCTAAGATATTTGTGAATCAATGAGGGGATCACTATTGTCACATAGTAGTAGTCTATATAGTAGGTTTCATCATCTGAGCATTACGAATGTTTGCACAAAGCTTCCTGCCAATCCACAGCATCCATTCGTTAATTTGGTTGGTTAGGGTGAGGCTTGAGTGGGATTGACATAAACCAATCAGACGCAGAGTAGGTCAGGTCATGCTTTCGCCATCCTAGTAAACATTATCGCCTCCAGTAGGCCTGGTTAAAGTAATAGCACTACACCTCTGCATTGGACCAAAGTGGTGAACCCACCGACTGTGTAAAAACCTACGTGGGGTGTTTTGTAATCTCACTAAAAAAACACTATGCCATTTCGAAAAGAGATTTTCGTGAAAGCAGTCAGAATTTAAAGAGCTTAAGTAGGTAAACTTTCTGCCTGTGTGTCTCGGGTTGTCTGCAGAAAAGCATTTGAGCTGTTAATGAACAGACGTATGTACTAATAGTGTTTTTACATTGTGAAATACTGTTACAAAACCTACAGGGCTATAAATCAGGCACAATAATTATAGAGACACTAATCTCTTTAATTGCCCTAATGTGGGCGAAGGTTGTGTCTCCCTGTCTGCATACCTCACACCACATTTTCAGCTTCAACGTGGGAGGCAGGAGGCAGCAGCCGCACCTCCTAATATACAGTAGTTTCTACATCAGACCGATATGAGGACATGCTGTTTGCTGAAAGGCTGAAGAAAGAGTATCACTTAATCTTGACTGAGATTAACAATAAGTGGCGTTTCTGAACACGTGTGTTTATTTTAGGAGTGCAGACGTGTGTAATTTACATTTAAAGACTTGACTTTGTAAAATCCAGATGCTGCAGGGGGCTTGAATTTTAAACTTTCCGTGTCTTATGCAGAAGCACACAGTGAGCTAACCACGTGTGCAACCACCCTACCCCAAATCATAAATGGGGGCTGCTTTTAAAGCTCTCTGGAGAGACCCCATCATTGCACCACAGAAATATATACCCATCAAACAAGCTATTTCTGGTCTCGACCCCTTCATGTGGTCGAATTTCTATTTTTGCCTCACCCTTGAATTTTAACTGAATGATATTGTATACCCTGACCGTACTCCCATTGCAAATTATATGAGGGGAATCATCTGCAGATAGGATGAATCACAGTAGGTTATCGTAACCAGCACAAAGTTGAGCACAAGTGGTACCGAGTGCGTCTTCAAACCCCTGTCCCAAGGATGCATCCCAAAGGTTTATTTTTACTCAGCTGTAAATGGTTATAGCATCAGACCGCCATATGGCCGTAAGATTGAGTGGTCTTGGTGGAAAATGGGGACGGAAATTATAGAGTGAGAGCTGGTGTCACACAGGCCTCTCATTCCTCCTCTTCTCCTGGAGCTGATTGGGTAAATACACAAGGTTTCTCTGAGACTGGGGAACAGTAACTGGATGAGTTGATGAGGAAACTAGTCACAGGCATCACCTGCTTTTAAAATAGAGGAGTTAAAAAAAAATTTATTTATTTATTTATGCATTTCATCTAGAGAGTTGAAACATAGGCCTGCTCTTTTTCAACTGTATCCAATCTATGTTGAAATCCAGCTCAGAGTCACAAAACTGTATAAAACTCTAAAAACCACATTTCTCCATGAGGACATAAATATTTAAAAAATATTGCTTGTTCTCCTTTTGGGCAATTATTTGTGTGTGTTTGTTTTTTTTAATTTTATCTTAGATAATCTTTAATTCACATCACATGAAAGAGTGTTCTTAGTTTACTAACAATAGTGGATTTATACTCCTTAAATGATTTAATGTGTTCTAACCTAACCCTGACTGATTTATTGAACGTGTGTAACAGATGGGTATATGCAAGATGCTGTAAATTTAACTGATAATTATTTCCGTTAAGGTAGCAGTGTGTAGTTTTTAGCAACATCTAGTTGTGTGGTTTCAGATTGCAAACAGCTGAGGCCCTAACTGTTATTGAACTTCTGCTTTTTTCCAGAAGAATCTCCTTACTATGCCTCTCTCATAGATTTCTCCATTCTGGGCTACTGTAGAAAATATGGCAGCTTTGTAGAGATCCCCACTTTGTAGACACAATAGGCTCTTACTAAGCTAATGCTAAGCTAATGAAAACACAATGTATGTAATTCAGCACAAATGAAATGTGGTGCTTATGAAAGTTACACTCAATGTCTGCCCATAGGCACACAAAATTTTACATATTGCACCTTAAATGTTTCTTGTAATTGCTGCCCTGAAGAAAATCACTTTTCAAGCCCCTGGAGGTTAACATATATATTACATATATTTTGTTTTTTATAATATGTTGAAATACAGAAACAATAACAATCCATAAAGTGATGTGTAAATTCTGCTCCTTTACTGCGATATGACAGTGTAAGAGGCACCACCACACATGATCAAGTGCATGTCGTGAGAAAGAGCTTCTTTTTAAAGTCAAACAAGTATAACAAGTTTCAATAATGGTGGATGTCAGGGTTTTATGTATAAGTAACTAAAAGTAAGAAACATTTTAATAGGGTTTGAACTACACAGCAAAAACAGAGAATGAAAACTTCACTTGCAGTTAAGTCCACAATCTGACAGATTTGAAGGCAAATCCTCCTCAACTCCACTGTTTTCATTTCCCTTTTTATGTCTCCTGCATGTAATCCTCTTATGTTGGGAAAAAGCATCTCACAGACTTTTCCTACGTCAAGTGAATTTTAATGTCGTTCACATTTCAAAAAATTTCATAAGACAAAGTTTCGCGTGACCTAACATTATTTATTAGCTGAGACACACGTCTCTGCTGCTACGTATCCACACCTGGGAGTCGCTTAGCATCTTTTTCCAGTGCATCATCAGGAGCACAGCTGGAGCAGTTTGCCTGTCGAGTGTTTTGATTATGAGCTCTTTAACAGTAGTTGTTATGGCAGTTTGGTGTTGCTTGTTCACTTTCGCCTGCCCAAAGAGTCATAGCACATCACATTCGGAGTACCTCAGTAATTTTAAGTTGCTTATGACTGTGCTCTTTGATGTCGAGCATGTTGTACAAGGCTTGATAGTCTTGGAGAGTTTGTTGTGGCGCGGGACACGCTGTACTTTGTGCATGTGTTTACTTTTCTGCTGTCTATCCAGAGCCCTTTTCAAAGAGCTAGTATAAACAGCAGCCCAAACAGATTCAAAATGAGACACAATGAATGTTCCAAAAACCATTTCTGTGAGCAGGGTTGTCCTCAAACATGAGCTCATTGATTGGACTGTAATTACCGGTGCTCTTTGAAATCAGCCATTGTCACGTGCTAATTTAAGTGGAGTTGTTGTAAGGGGACAATGAAGCCCCGCTGCAAAACGCCTTGCGAGTGACACTGATGTCAAACACATGTTTCCCCCCGCAGCCCAACAGAAATAGACAGGCCTATTTAGAGGGCTGGTTTGCATGCAGGCTCCAAGGACTGATGTTTGCAATCTGGGAGCCACAGCGGGTTTTTACATGATCAGTAATTCAAAAAGTGGTCGGCCAAAGAATTCATCTCCTGCCTCTTTGTTTTTCTGTTGCCATGCACTTGTGCTAAAATATCATTTGGTGCAACAGGCCGGCATTAAGACAGCAGAAAGTATGTCGGACGGCTTCCAAGGACTATCAAATGTCCAGAGTAGCGAGAGAGGGGAAAACACAAATATTTTCAGTAGCAGGGAGCGAAACCAAAAGGCGCTCTGGTGGACAATCAAAGCAAATTAGGGGGTTTCTCATGAGCGCGTCAATGTTTATTACATCTGTTGCCTTCCAGATAATATCCAGATGTAGATTTGGTAGATTTGTAGCTGGTTAAAAAAGCAATTTGAAGGACAGGGAGCAGACGCTTTTTGCTCTGTGGTGCTGCTGAAGATCTGCAATTGTCATTATCCAGAGAGCAAGGTGTCTCCCTGCTCGCTTTGCACTTGTCAGCCTTCATATAAATATAAAAACAAGAACAGAAGGTTACTGAGAGCTCCCACAAGCCTTTGAACTCACATCTAACAGCCAGGTGTCCTGTGCCGTCTCAAAGAGGACACACAAGGATTTTACCCTCCATTGTGCCGAAAGAAAAGGCTCCCCAGTTAGCACTCTGCCTCAAGCATTTACTTCGAGAGAGCAGGGACAGAGAGCAAAGAAAGACTTCCTTCTTTCGAATAAAACATTTATACCCAGTGCCATGTGAGCACACTAGGTGCTTCTTCTCTTTTTATGTGTTTGATAAAGAAAGGTTTTTTTTTTTGACAAGGCAACTTCCTCCTCGTACAAGCCGGACACGTCTGTGTTTGTTTAGTGGGGGGTTGTTTACTTTTCAAGTGCACCGGCATCACAGACAGTTGTCAAAGAAAAGCATTATTCAAACTCCATATACATTTGGCCTTAGGTTGCACAGAACCATCATTACAGATATGTCATTTTCACATAATCCTCCAGCAGTGCAGGGCATGTTGTGGCGCTGGAACTGAACTGCACAGCACAGAGGAAAGACAAACATGGAATACAGAGAGCTAAAGACCTACCGGGGGTGTATTTAGAAAGCTATTCTTGCATTGACTTTCAGTTTGGATAAGTGGAAAAAGAGGACACAATTTACTGACGGACAAAACAAACAGAAGGCCCTTTTTGTTCTCTTTTTTTTTTTGATTTGATGCCATGACGGCGTCCAGGATAGAATTCCAGGAATATAAGCAGAACAATTCTGGAAGTCAGGCTAAAGAAATAATGAAGTCGGACTTCCAGTTATTGTCACTAAGTCTGCTCAGTAATACATACTGTATATTAGCAATGTCTGAGGTTACATGCTGCAATTTCTGAATACATCTATGAATGATTCATGAAATAGTTGAGCCGTGTTTGATAAAACATTTTCCACAAAGGATGAAATACTGATACCGTGTGACAGTGGGCCAGATGTTACAGTGATTTCCAACCTGTTTGGTTTGTGACCACGTTAGAATAAAGTAGAGCCGATAAAATTAAACGTAGGTTATCAGTCAATTAAAGCTGGGTAGGCAGTTAATTTTTGGCATCACTGGGCAAAAATTCCATAATAACCCTTCAGTATATTGCAATCAGATGGTCTGAAAGAACACTAGATTTCTGCACCTCTCCTTAGCTCTGCATTCAGACCCTACTGGGCACTTTTTGGCCAATCATGGACCATTTCAGAGAGCGCACATTCCTATTGGCTACTCTTTGCTGCGTTTCTTAGCAACAAGGGACGTTGCTATAAGTTGACTTGCTATTAAAGCAAGTGGTGTTCCTCACGTTCTAAAACTGGCCTCTGGTGACCTGACAAACTGAGTTGCAGGCGACACTGTCAGATGGCTTGAGTCAAGCTGAGACAGACCAGTTTACACCCCTGCAACTTTCCCGGCAACTATTTCGTCCAGTAGTGATTCTTTGGTGTGAACTGGAGTAGGGTAAAGCTGCAGCACTGGAGGCTGCAGTTTCAGGGCTGCTAGGACCCTTCGATTTTTGCCTAAACTTAACCAAATGTCTTTGGCATGATTATATTCCGGTCACATGCCTAATCATAACTATCAGTGATTGCTTGCCTAAACTTAACTTCTGTGTTGGATTTATATGCCCCACCCAGTAATATTGCCCTAACCTTAAACATTTGGACACCTTCCCTAAACTTAACTAGTTTCCACTGCACATGCTCAGGACCGCAAAGTAGCACATTTCAATAGGTAGCAGAAATAGTCAGAACACTTGGATGTAATGTAAGCGGTAACATTAGCATTCATTAAATGAGGCGTGGTAGACACAATGAATATAGATACTTTGTGGTTAACGTTACTGTTAACGCTAACTTGCTAACATTACAATGCTAAAGTCAGTTAGACAATGCAGAACTGCAGTCCTGAAACTGCATCCTCCAGTACTGCCGCTTTCCATTACTGGTAAACTGACCTTAAAAGAAAGAGTGACCAAAAAACAAAATAAAAAGCAAGTTGGAGCGAAAACAGCTGGGGGGGGGGGCAGCAGCAGTGAAGTTGCTTATGCTAAAGCTAGCTTGATTTCCAGACGTTGCCTACAGCTTTAACATAAAATGTAGGCCTACCTATTTTGATGATTAATCCGTCCTGAAATTGCAAGAAAAAGCCCTGCAGTTCCAGCTTTTCAATTTTAAGAGTTTTCTGTATTTTTCTGTCTTGAACTGAATATCTTTTGGTTTCAGACTGTTGGTTGGGAGAAAGCAATCTAAGGACCGTTGCACTGGACTTTGGGATATTTTAAAGGACATATTTTTACGTTCTACTATTTTTGAAAGTTTTACAAGTAAAAAAATCGATAATGAAAATAATCATTAGTCAGTTGCAGCTATAAAATGTCCAGTTTGCAGCCTTAGTGTTGCTATGAGTCGTGAAAATCAAATTTAGAATTTTCTCCAATTTGTCTTATTTAAAAGACATCTAAAGGCCTGAAGAAGTCAAATTTTCCAGTGTGTTGCAAGAAAAAAGTGAAATGTGAGCAAAGAAAAGCAAATAAACAATTTTATGTAGCACATTATTTTCTATCTTATCCCATTTAAGGTACAGTTTGACATTTTGGACAGTAAACCCATTAGCTAACTTGCCCAGTTAGATAAGACGATAGTTACCTTTTTATTGTCAGAACGGAAATATGCAGCTGGAGCCAAGAAGGACTGGAACAGGGAGGAGCAAAGGAAGGCCCTGACCATGTTAATCATATATTAATCATAGAGCTTTGGAGGCGCAGGTAGTTTTTATTACCTTTGGACAGAATTAGGCTTTCCATCCGTTTCCTGTCTTAATGCCAAACTTTGACAACTGGTTTCAAAATCAGAGGACATTACAGTGACATTGATCTTCTTATCTTTATTGATAAGTTGGTTAAGTAATAATCTCTATTGATTTTATTAATCATTGGCTAACCCCTCTGTCACCTGGGAACCTCCAATGGGGTTCCACCCACGGGTTGGGATCCCCTGGAAGTCTACAATAACCTAATCTGTGAGCTTGTTTTACTGTACTTGAGGACTTTTCAGACTTCGGACTCCGCTGCTGATGAATCAGTTTCCAAGGCGAAGCATAACAAAACACTTCTTACATGAGATCTCACAATGAGAAGTAAATATTGCAATGGTGCCAAAAGTTATTCCTGATGTGAACTTTGCTCCCATGACAGTATATGTAAGTGACCTAATGTAAAGGCTCCTTTGAGGCTGCGTGACCTACTGTCACGTACTTCACTGGGCTGTCTCAGCATATTATCTGTCAGCGATGTGTGGGCTGCAGACACAGAGGTTAAAGCAGCGTTCCAAGGCCAGCGAGGTTGAACACTCAACTATATGTTCTTTAAACCAATATTGTTCTTAGGTATACACTGGACCATAGATGTTTCCCTACAGTTGAGGAATGTCCTGCTGCAAAGCCAGCATGGACCACACACTGAGCTGGTGGTGGTTTTAAACCAGAGTAAAAACTATTTCAGGTTTTCTTGGGAGGAAGTCCCTCATATTCAGCGGCTTCACCCAGAGTGAAATACCTTTTCTCCAGTTACTTTCTCAAGGTGACTCATCAACTGTTTGTATTTCTCAACTGAGGGTGAGAGATTTCACATTGACGATTTAAGGGGCACTTTACATGCCTGAGTGGGGAACGACCTGTTTTGACGTCATGTGAGGATCAGTGATCTGATATGACACACGAGGATTTCCCTTTGTTGCTAGGCGACAGGGTTCCGTGGGTGGATAAACATGGGCTTCCTCGTGGCACACCTGTTTGAAGTTAACACTGCCACGCTGTCACACCGCTCTACCTGTTGCTTCATCACTCTGTTGAGTAACCATAGTTATTTTCCATTGACAATAACTACAATGAGGCATCTGCTATAAAGTTGGTGACAATAGTATAGTGTTGGCATGGCAGCCACATAACTGCCTGAGGGGAAAGGTGAAGCTTTGTTACCCTGGTGATGATGGGGGCCCGAGAGTCATTCTTTAAGTCATTCTTTTATTCACTTTGTTTAGTAACAGATCAGAGCTTTAATCAAGGAGTTATTTAACACTGAGTCCGCAGTGAAACTCTCTGGGTTACATAACATAACTTGCATAATTTATTTCCTCAGAGTTGCTGTAAAAACTTACAGATGTAAACAATAATATAATTACTTTTAATACTTGAAAAGAAAACAAATTAAAAATGTGCAAAGATTTAGGATCATGACTCTAAAGTAAGAGAAAGCATTGAGACATTTCATTTTAATGATCACAGCCAAATAAATAAACTTTAGTTCAGTGTATCTGTATTTATTTCTTGCTCACATATCCTTGTCTTAGGGTATTGTCAATGGGTTTATAATCACAATACTGGAATTAACATCAAGAAATGTGAAAATAAAATAGAATAAAGTTCAACAGTGGTGGAACTGTAGCTAAGAATAATTAATGTAATTTTATGTATAATGCTAACATGAGCCATTCTGCAGCATAATGAGTGCCTTTACTTTCAACTCTTTGCATTTTTTAATAAGTAAGATTTTAACATGCAGGATTTTAAGATGTTTAAATTATTAAATTATTTGGGAAAAATCCTTCTTTTACTAGAGTAAAGAGTCTTAGTGCTTCTGCTTTACATGATAGCAAACTTTTATATAACTCTTATATTTGACATATTAACCTGTTTAAATGAGGATCCTCAGTCTTTGAGGGACATGTTTTGATAACCTTGCAGTTCATCTTAGATGAGAGAGTTTTTGCTTATGTTAAATATTTGGGAACACAAGAGAGGATACTCATGTTTTGCTGTAACTGAGCCCTCTGTAAGCATTCTTGCAACATGAGGTTTATGTCAGGTCTCCCCTCTGACTCCTCTGAGGTTGAATTTGCTCCATGAATGAAACCCTCTCATCCTGAGCCAAATACTATATTCACATGCTCTGCCAAGTATCAGAGACGGATCTGCAGTGAGGGAGAGCACACGAACACCAGTGTGTTCCACCAACAGCTGTGCTGTGGGGACTTCATGACTTTGAGTTAGGGATGCTTCATTTATTATGTTAGTTGCTGTTGTAAAAGCTCCTGTATGAACACACTACCTGATAAAGATGATAGTCTTCCTATCACCAGACTGTTAAAGAGGTTGATGACTTTATTCTGGTCTGATTAGGTGTTATTACCAGTCTCATAGCTGACAATCACATAACTGCTAGACAGGACAAGTGTTCACATGCAAATCTGCACTCTAATATGGGCACTCACTCAGAGATTAGGTCTGTAAATCTGCAAAAGTTCAAGTCCTACAGAAGACAAAGGAGCAGTCCATTATCACATTATCTATAGATCAGCAGACTTATCTGACTTGTTTTCTGAGTCACACTGCTGTGGCAGGAAAATTCTGCTTGAAATCATATATTCAGATAATTTAACAATCTCTATAATGTTTTGTGGTGGAAAAAAATGTCTGAAGATACAAAAAGAAGATACCGGTGGAGATAAGAACATAACTTAGGCAGCTTGCATGTTTTGGTTACAGGCAGCTTATCACTCACCTGATCTCCGTGACTATCATGACTGTTGAAAGCTGAATAACATTGTGCTCTCTAGAAAGTGAATCATATTTTGTTCCCAGACTTGAACACCTGCTGTGTGGGTGTTCTAACAAAAGCATGTGCTGTAAGAGGGTTAAAAAAATCTCACTGCAACATCAGTGATGGAATCCAGTCCATCATGTGTACAGTAATGAGAACCAATCTGGCATTTTAGGTTGCAGTTACATGGGCTCAACTTTTAACACCTGCTTGGAGTGACGCACATGAATTAAAGAGTATCACAATCCCCTTACAGGACAGACTTAGGAATGACCTCATGCAGGACCACTGCAGTCTGGCTTGGTTTGAACAATAGCCAGTCTGTGCAGGTCCATCCTACATTTCTCTCTCGCACGTCTGCGACCGCTGACCACAGTTTGAGTCACATCCTTCCCAGCGCTGCTGCTTGTTTACAGAGTACTGGCAGTCAATTGCCTATGATATCACAGGCCCGAGGTATTAAGAGTCGCACTGTTTGAAAAGACCTCCAAGACGGGGTGGAAAG
>JAQLOL010000004.1:19260867-19270873 GCA_029783665.1 Naso thynnoides
GGAAAGAACCATCCAGGGTCTTTCTACAACCGCAAGCTTGATGCAGGACACCCCCTCCTCTGTGCCTCTCCACAGAGTTTTCCTCTCCATTCAGCATTCCTCATTGGCCTGTGGGACTGATGCCTGCAGATGACACTGTGACAGCTCACTGTGATGACTCCAGTGACATCACACACAAAATGACACAAGGAGACGATGGAACAGTTTTCTCTAAATAGATATTTAATGATTTAAAATAATGTAACACATAGGGAAAAGGGAAACAGGTGTCAGGGTGGGACAGAGGGATTTTCAGCTCGTTTTTGCAACTCAAATCAATCGCATTTCATTCTTTTCTGCAAAGCTGGATGTCAAAGGAGGCAAACTGACAAATAAAAAGCACAACAGCCATGCAGGAAGGCATCACTCTGGCAAGTATCAATGGCATCACACAGAGGTGATGATACAAAGAAAGAGAGAACTTTGCTTCTTAATTTACAGTCATTGAAAAAAAAAATAACACTGACTTGGAGTCCATTAACATGTAACAAATATATACAGATAATCAACAAAGAGGAATTGTGGCAGAACGAAGCAGCTTCATACAAAATATACTCAGTCTCACCGGAGAGCGTGGTATGCACCTGTGTGGAGGTGATTACAGTAACTTTAAGCAAGAATTGTAACTCTTTTCAGCCATCTGACCTTTGTGATCGATTGTGTACTTTTCTGCACTGTATGGGTTGGATGTAAACATTGCTCCTGTTTTTCTTGGCGTTCACTCACATTAGGAGCCACACAGTAGTAAAACAAAATTACTTTTTCTTTAACTTCGTCTAAACGAAGGCTCCATCTAATATTTGCATTGATCAGAAATTCATATAACTTCAACAAATACGAAACAGAAAATAGATACTGACAGTCCTCTGGTCTAATGACTGACACCTGCCATAGATAGCACATTAGTGGCTCGACTCCGCCCCCTCTGGTTTCCACCTGCCGACTGCCGGCTGAGGCGCTGCCTACTGAGTCCGGAGCTGGTAATCTGAAGAGGAAATGGACAAGACTTAATCAAATGCACAAAGAGGGAATCGGAGAGAAGTCAAGTGTAGGCAGCTGATGCTTTCCACCCAGAGTGAGTGGAATACAAAGGAAATGGGATGAGGATGTTTGGCAATTAGTGGCAACATTAGCAAAAAGACCAACATGTGCAACCTTGGTAATCTCCGTACAAAGATCAGGGAAGCTCAACCAAAAAAAAGTTCACTTTCTCACATTTCGCAGGACGTTGCCACATTGCCTCATGTTCTACAGTGTATCCCCTTTTCATAGAACTGCATCAGTACAAAGCTGGTTCCCACCGCATTGCACTGCATTGCCCAACTGTTGCCTAATAACTGCACATAAGGGCACAGCGCACAAGTATTACTGAACTCTTAACCTACCTCCATTTTGGGTGATGTAGCGCACCCACGGCAGGGCCTGGTATCCACTCTTCTCAATGATCTTCAAGTAACGCACCTGTTGAGGGAAAACAAAGCTGAGTGACTGCTATGAACATCACAAATTACAGAGAAAAAAGTCTGCAAATTTTGCAGACTGCTGGGTTCTAGTGTGTTGAAAAACAATATATCCGAAAATTATTTGTTGATAAAGCTAATTTTTAACTACCTGATAAAGCTCATTTTTAACTATCTAACCCTGAATAGTTTTTTCAATCCATATTCTAAGTTTTTCTATTTCAGGTGTCAGGAAGGTTAGAGCTAATTTCAGCATGCAGTTGGAAACAGCCATGACAAATCAGAAGAGATTGCTGATTGGACACACAGACAAATCAAACTTTAAATATATCCCACTTATGTTTAGAAGTTTAAAGCCAACAATTCACCTACTGTGAACTACATGTGTTTGGACTGCAAAAGGTAACAAATTGAGTACTGGAGCAACCAAAGAAAACCACTGCAGACAGAGGGAGCAAGTGCAAAGAGTATTCATGAGAAGGCGTCAAACAGGTTTTAATTCAGACTTTCAAACAAGAACTCGAAACAATGTCCCAGTAAGTACTGCATATCAATTTGAAGCAGGTTTTGAGGATTTGGTGAATTTAAACAAGAAAATGGACTAAATGCATTTTGCTTTTCACTGTTCTTCCACAAAGCACTGTACAAAAGACAGTGATGAAACAATAGGCAAAAAAAACCAAACAAACAAATAAAATTACATAATATGTGGAAGATGGTGTGCAAGCTTCATAAAAGTAAAGAGCAACCCCCCCCCCCAAAAAAAAAGGGTTTTGAAAAAATGTAAGGTTATAATTTTCATAAAATATGGACACTTTGCATATTTTATAATTTTTCCTGTTTAAAAAATGGCTAAAAATGAATTTCTTTAAAATGCTGACTAATAAAGAATGACTGTAGGAAAGTATACGATAAAGTATTAAATTTTATATGTATATTGAAGGACTACCTTTATTTTGCCTCACTGTTCTGTATCAAAGTTAGGAAGGTGGAGACAGGTCATAGTTGTCCTGCAGTTGATAGCACCATATCAGCTTCTGTGTAATACGACAGGCTAGTGCACTGGGACAAGGGTGTAATTGAAAAAATACATGTGACCCACAAGCAGGAGATTTAAAAACAGCCAGCAGCAGGTAACAGTTTGCCTTCAAGCTCCTCGCCATTTTGAACAGAGGACAGGATTAACTGCCTTATAACAAAGACCAAAAATTATTTGTTATAATGCCATTCTCTGCCACTGTTGTTGTTTATAAAACAGTGCCCGAAGCGTATGTTGTACATAACACAAGACGCCAACGCCTTTGTGTTACATGTCACGCCTGTCATGCCTCTTTATGTTCTACAATGCTGGCATGCCATCTAAACCCACACGCTGTGGTAGCATCATGTTGACACTGTTTAGATCAGTGTGATATAACATATCTCTGTCTAAAACGGGCTATTGTAATGACATGTTGCTCCTTTACAGAGGATGCACAAGCAGCAAATCTTTCAGAGCCACCTTTCAAGCCTACAGGCTGTAAATATTCAAAACTCAAATGACAGAGTTGTAGTACATCGGTCCTTACAGCGATTAGCCAGCTGCAAGTTGTAGTAAGTGAAATGTTGTTGATGAGGAAGGAGTAGTATGAGTCACACTGAGAGGGGGAAGCAGATAGAGAACAGCTTTCAAGGGACACACACAGTGAATTTACATAACTGTAACACAGTGTTTTTCGAGGCCTGAGAGGAAAAAAATGCTCATCAGCATTATCAAGATACAACTTTCACAAGCCATTAACCGATATTTCACCAGAGCAGAGTTACCACAGAGCAGAATTTCGAGAATATGCTCTAAAAATACTCAGTTCACCGAGACTGAACATGATTGCACATCGTTTTTCCCAGTCAGGTGGAGAAAAGAGAAAAGAAAGAAAGAAAAAAAAAACACTGCTAAAAAATTTATGCCACTCTAACAATCCGTCCAAGTTAGATTCAGAGTGACTTGTTTATAAAAGATGAAATATTACTTCATTTACTTTAATTGCCGCTTCTGTGACACTGAGGACTAGCTTTTCTGTGGTGTGTCATTTCTTCTTGTGGTAGCAATAAGCATGTATCACTGTGCGCTGCAAAAATAATTACAGACATTTCTTTCATGCTTCAGTGTGCTTTTGCAGTAATAAGTTGCACACAAACCTCTTTGTTAAAAAAAAAAAAAGAGGGTCAGATCTGTGCTCCAACAATTAGCTGGGATGACAAGGCGGCCGTTTCAAGGCCAACGCGACCCCTGGGAGATGCTGCCGTGCCATGTCCCCATCGTGCTGTTCCCAGCCGAAAGCGGACAGACGAGGCAGGAATTTGTGCGGCGGGCTCTGGTAAGGCTTTGGTAGTGGCTACCTTGTTATTACCTTCCACTACACAGTGAGGTCAGAGAGAGCGCCGTGGCCAGCAGACACATGACGACAAACACATAGACGCGGGATCACCAAGTTTGCCGGCACAGCACTTCTCCCTGAACCCAACAGCCAAACATGTAGTCGGCCTGACTGTGGCTACGCAGTCAGCAAAACAGCATCAAAAAGCCGTCCTCCGCAAAATATCATTATGGCTTGTAAGATGAGAAGGGGAAAGGAGGATGTTTGTTATATCTCGTTTGGTAAGTACAGACTACATGTGTGGTCTGGATTTATCAGGCTTTTGGTAGAAGCTATAACCCAAAATGCATCTGTCAACTTGTTTGGGTGCCTGAACATCACCTAAAGACGAGAGATTTGAAAATGTAACTACAGTTCTGCTCTTATTGCCATTCGGCCAAAGTGTTGGGTTACTCCACTTCTGGCTAAATTTATAAGGTGCAGTTACGTGCATCACACACACTTCACATGTGCTCTCCCCTACACTTAGTGGTGGAGTAAGGAAGAACTTTCTCATGCTTTGATATTTACATGTGTCTAATTAAACTTCACAGCCTCTTCTCACACGTACAGAGTGGTGTTACTGGCTGCATTAGAGAATGTTGCCCTGTAATAAGGGAAAGGTTACTGTTCTATCACACAGGAGTACGATGAGAATATGGCCCTTAATAGGCTGCGTCTGAGACTGTGGGTGCACCAATGATTGCAAACACTAAGCAAGGAGTTTTCAAGCTTTTGGCTTGACAGACAGTGGAGGTACTGCAGAGGCCAATTACATCTTGGCAACTAGTGAAACTGCTACAGCCAAATATTAGAATTCAAAATTGTAATTCCAGTTTAAGGCTTCACATTTAAATCAGGGACACTCAACTTGCTTTGCTCAGGGGCCACTTTTGCAAGATGACAGGAGGCAAGCGGGACTGTTTAAAAAACAAACATTAGTGACATTTATAAAACCCATAACTTGTCTTTCTTCGGACCACCTGGCACTAGCCTGGCAAGCCAGAACAATTTAGCAAATGCAAACTGCTCTAAGACCTTTTAGTTCATCTTTGACTTCAAAGAGACATTACCATCATTCTCTGACCAAAATACCTCTGGAGGCAATTGGATGAGTCTAAAACCAAACCAAGAGCAATGGAATGTGACTTCCAACCAATCAAAGCATTGAGACGGCACTGAGCGACAAATGCAAGTAGGGTGTGCTTGGTCCAATTTAAAGCAGGATAAAAATGGTAACCTGGTCACAAATTTTCTCGTATTACAGCTAAACAGTATATTAAAATGTGTCCCTAAAGAAATGCGAGGGCGGGAATCGGCAATGCTCTAACTCTTACTTCATATTTGATCATAACCCCCTACTTTGACAGTTTTGATCCAATTCTTGTGAGCTGCAGAGTGGATGCAATAGTAGAAACCTAACATCAATATAAGCAGTAAAATTTGTAACATGTGACTTTTCAAATCTATAACGGTAACACTCCCGTCAGTCATAGTATCAAATCTGCCCTGTGTTAGATAAAAGTTTGCATGTGGTCGGCCCAAAACGTGCCAGGTTGGGCAGAAATCTTTCTGAATGGAACAGGGACCGGAACCATCTGCCAAAGCCAACAAACCGAGAACTCAGCAGATTGGTCTTGTTTCTAAGCCATCTGGTACCCTATAGCAGACCAGGTCTGGCCTGCTGGCTGTAAGTTGAGCATCACTGTCCTAACTGGTCGTCTCAACTACTTAGGAAAGCACATTTTGATATGTCATATCTTCTTTGTTGAGTTTAATTCAACCTGACTGAGTCATCTTTAGCACTCAGTGAAGAATGTTAAAAAAAAGAAAAGAAAAGAAAAGAAAAAAAGTCCCCAGGGTACACTGTGGTTTTTAGAAACAGACCTTTTCAGGTGGCTTCCTTCCAGGAAGTAACAGATTTAACGGAAGAAAAATCTGTTTTGACATTTAGCCTGATTGTAATTTTGCAGGTTTTATCATGTATACATGTTTTAAATTTAGTTTGAAATTAATACCTGAACAGGTTTGATAACTTTCTGCAAAAATTCACAAAAACTTGCTGCTAACTCTATTTGAAGGGGTTCAGATTGACACACCAACACATCATGAACATGAAGGAATCTTTATGAATGTTTGACTGGCTGTTCGGTCAGTAACCACCAATTGACCAAATGACACTTAATGGCAACATTCATAACCATTAAGACTCCACAATGTTCATGATAGGTGTCGTTCCATCCACATGATTTTCATTTATTATTTGACCAGTTACGTAAATCCTAAAAATGTTAATAATTAAAAAAAAAAAAAAAAGAAAAAGAAAAAAAAAGCCACATTTGAGCAAAGTAACATTTGTAAACACTGGCCACCGCAGTCATCACTGGGGACACTTCTGCATCCAGATTTAAGTGAACAGGCAAAACTCTGTTTTCTTGTGTCAGCTATGGTTTGTGGAAAACCACAAAAAGAGGATCCACAAACCAAATATATGAGTAGGTCTGAGTAGATCTATAAAATTGAACTGTTTATCATGTGTATTAATTTTATTATTTTTTTAATCCCTAAAAATTGTTTTAGTTGTAGGATTAAGTTCTATTTCTCAGGTTTTCTTAACTGGTGTGGCTCTTTCAAATGATGTTTGTGAAATAGTATTTTAGACTGGAGTGGATTGTTTAAGGTGCATATATTTAATGTTAAGCTCTTTCTTTTTGTTACCATAAGAGTTGAAAAGACCTCTAACATTGATTTTTAGAAAATATTAACAATTCAATCAGTTTTTTTTAAAACTGACTTTAGCAAACAAACACTCTTGCCTTTGTCGCTGCGCTGACTCAATGTACTTGCTTTTTTCTCAGGCATCTGTTCATTTATGTATTGGCAAAGATTTAAAGGGAAGGAAGGAAAAGGAGATTATTTCTTTCAGCTGCCAAATTACCTTGGAAAATGAGAAGCATTCTTGAACTGCCAAAACCGCCCCAATTAAAAGCATTATGCATTTCAATTAACTTGGGATGATGCTTCTTGTTTCCGAGTGGGCTGCATAATGTCCACACAACTTAATGAAGCATTACTGACTGTCATAGGAAATATGGAGATGCTGGAAAATATGACTATGAAGTGCTTGTAATGAGAGTTATAGAATAAAGCGGAAGCTAAAGTTAAAAAGTACATAAAAGTGCATTAGAAGAAGAGATTCAGATCCTCGTCAGTTCAACAGCTTCTTGTTAAAAATATGCCCATCATTTCTGTGGAAAATTTCAAAATAGGGTGTTTTTACTCAGTATGAAAGCCTCTGCGGCTTTAAGAAGTCATCTCTGCTCAGCTTGGCTGCTACTCTGATCTACTGCCTGCACTTCCCTTACTTTTTTTTTCAACAAAACACAAACAGTACTCTGAGTAATATTATTGCATTATTCTTTTTGAATGTTTAGTCTCAGAAATTAACTATTATTTGTGAAAGTCTCTGACAAAGTTGTACGTAGCGGCACATTTTGTAATTACAGTGTAATTACATTTCAAAACATACTCTTAGGATCTGCCTAATTGCAATAACAGTATAGAAAATCTGAGGGAGCAAGCAGAGAATTAAAGTGAAATCAGGGTTTGATTATGGATAAAAAATTTCAGAATATCGATGTATATAGTGATATTTTTTCCTGTGTTTTTATCATTACTTTGCTGTATGTATTCAGCTATATTTTTTTAATTATCTTTTTATTTAAATAGCTATCTTTTTGTTATTTAAGGTAGTGACATTAAAAACTTGTCTTGTGTTTGCAGAAAACAGCTATTTAAATGAAGGTACCAGTGTTTTTCAATGTCTGTTCTGAACATCACTTGAGAAAATTTCAGCTTAAGAGCTCTTACTTCACATAATAATACCAAATCAGATCTGGTTTATGTAGTGCTGAGCTCTAAGTATGTAAATGTGCCTGTGGAAAACTTTTTTTTTTTTCTTTTGGGGCAAAAACATGATATTTTCAAATGGATTTTGTCAGGTTGCCATTGGTTGCTCACATCAAGACATGGGAAAACTTTGTGTTACTGTGGTGCTACACGTATAATCACAGAACAACTGTGATTACACAGTAAGTGCAGCACGTCTGTGTACGTCTGTGGTCAGCAAGAGTTTTCATTCAAACATAAAGGAAAAACACTAACCTCTCCACTCAGTTTCATGGGAATCGCAATCAAAACCCAATAAATCAACTTACCTGTAACTAAGGCAAACCTTTTCCATGACTGTGATTAACAGAAAAGGCAGAGAGCCAAGTGCAAGTTGATGAGCAGTTGCTCTCGCTATCTAGTTTGTTCAACAGGAGAAATGATCTTGGCTACAGAAGGAGTCTCACAGTTTAACAGTGCTCCCTTACTGCCCCCTCTGGACAAACGCAGATTTATTTATGTTTTTTCCTTCTAAATTCCTGCTTTGAAAAGAGAGCGCATTCGTGAGACGCTGCTCTGTGTCATAAATTCTAAATCCAGGATGACATAGAAACAACAGAAAACCACAAGATATTCGGACTATGCATGCAGGTGCAAATAAACTGCACCACTTGTTTGAATTTGCTCCCACAGGGTTTACTGTGCAGGAATGATAAACACAGTTTGACCGACTGTAAACAGATTTAGTAAATGTTCCTGTGATAACATTTTGTCCTCATTCCTATTATCTCTCCCTTAAGTTTCAGCTTGTTTTACGGCGACCACACTGTTTAACAGAGGTCATGTACCTGGATGCCTGACGTGGTGAAGTATGGGATCTCAAACTTGACACTGATTGGTGGCTTCCCCTCTTTGTCTTCAGCCTCGACACTCGGCAAACCAAAGTGGGCTCGCATCAGATACTCCTTTCCACCCTGTGACAAGTCACGACAAACTTTATAAAACTCAGGAATTTTCATGAGCTACATGAAGATTTTATGAGACTGGGACAATGCAAAAACTGAGACGAGACAAGTACAAACACAAGCAAACTGAAAAACCAAATCTTACGTTGGTGTTACTAAAAAGCAAAAACATAAGTTAAGTAACATTTTTAACCATCTGCATGATACTCATGAGTCATGATTTCTGCTCACAGGGAAGGACTTGATTGACCAGACGATTTCGCTGTTCTCAGGCACCCACTTCACACTGCCCACTGTAGTCTTGAATTTGGGTGAGTCAGCGTCCGTTGGCACAGGAATGTGGATCTCCACGTTGTTGGCGGTGGAACGCCTTTTGAACTGGCTCTTCGCCTAAGAGGAGAAACAAGCAGGTCAAGTTTGACATGATGCGCCGCCTAAACAGGGTATTAAAGCAAGGCTTAATGTAAGATTTCATGCATTAACTGAGGTTGCCATGAGTAAAAACAAAGCTACACAACTTAAAGCACAAAACTACACTGAACTCAGGTGTTTCTTTACTTTTTACCCACATAAAAACTCTTGGACTGGACTAGGCAACAACAATGAGGCTGCTACAAATGTCACTGTAACTACTGTACCAGCTGAAAAATGACCGACCTTGATCATGTACTCGATCCGACTGTGGGAATGCTTCTCAATAACAGATTCAATCCAGATTAGGGGCTTCACCTGAAATATGAACAACACACATACTTACCCACAAACAACTTCACTTTAAGCAACAGGCTTGATTATATTTAACATACAGCATGAGTCAGTTTAAATAACACGACACAGTCACCACCTAGTGGACAGCAAATATAACTACAAGAAGAACCAACACAATCACTTGAGAATAGAGCAAAAAAATTGATGGATTTCCACTCATACCAACAAGAACACCTTAAAGTGATATTCTCAATCTACATGGCGTAGAATCACTGTTGTTTGCTCTTAATGCTATAGAGGAAATCTGCGGAAAATATGGGAGGGCTCTTGACATGTTATTTAACTGTGTAACATGCGTCTTACTGAGTCCATCTAAAAACATCTGTGCATCGCACAGCCTGACAAATACTTGATTTTTGAGAATGACACTGATATCGACATACAGGTTAACTAGAAAAAATAACCATTTTAGGAAGTAAAGTTAATGCAAAGATAATCAGAAGAAAATGAGTACTAAAACATTTTTTTTTTTTTGGGGGGGGGGGGGGGG
>JAQLOL010000004.1:19271432-19288707 GCA_029783665.1 Naso thynnoides
CCCCCCCCCCCCCCCCCCCCCCCCCCAAATTCTGTGAAAGTGTCACTGTTTAAAAAAAACCTCACACCTAGTTTAGGATTTTTGTACTGAAACTGAGAGAGAGAGTGAAAGAGAGGGAGAGAGCTAAGGCACAGCAAACAAACAAAGAAGGCATTGATTTGAAAACACTTGAGGAATATATCAGCCATTATGCTTGCTAGGTTGGTAAAATTTAAATGAAATAACAGGCCAAATAGATTTTATATTGGCAGAAAAATACATTAATCATAGAAATATGGAAGATTTTTTTCATTTTGTTGTGTTACTTTGCTGCTTTCACTGTTTCAGCACCAGGAAACTGGGTCGGGTTTCTGAGAGACGACAGAAAAAAACTGCAGTTCTTGAATTTTTAGGTCTGTTTTTATTTCATCTATGTAACCAGGCACTAAATGTTTAAATGCGGTCAATCACATCACAAGTTGTTTCTTGACTTGCCAATTTCAACTTGTTTGTGTTGGTTGTAACCAGCTGGAACTGGAAAACCTTTTCTCCACTGTACAACTTCCCTCCCCATGAGTGTAATGGAAACAATGTTGTGAAACATTTATTGAGAATTTGTTGGCAGTTTAAACTTTTTTAACCTAAAGCATCTGTCTATAGCGTCCTGTATTACTCATAGCTGTTGATTTTTCCACTTCCTTATGTGACTGTGCTTTAGGGATTTTTAAAAAAAGGGGCCTGGTTGATGATGAAACAATTTAGCCCATCTCTTCCGAGACCCAAACTCTTTAATTTTTTCCAAGTAAGGTGTCTTGGTAAGAGAAGATGCACATTTTCAAAGGTTATAAGTATCCAAGAAACTAAGCTGTTGTTGGTTTCTTCTCCTTTTCTCAGGGTCTGTCTATCACACAACCAGACCCTGTTGACCGAATAAACAGAAGGCTGAAGGGGTCAAAGCAACAGTACTCACATGAGTGTTGAGGCGGTAGGACATGAGTTCAAACTCTCCATCCGGAGGAATGAAAGAGATGGTGCGGTCGTTCTCAAAGCGAGACAGACGGACACACTGATGAAACTTAACATCTTCCAGCTCTACTGATTTACTTTTCCCACCTACACGAAAAGACAGATCATTCTTAGAGAGAAAAATACAAGAGGGTAACTCCATTGCCTAGTCAAAAAAATCAGGTTTAGGTCAAAGTGCATCTGTGACCAAGGATTTTTCTGATTAGCCTGAGGTAACAGATGGAACACAATAGAATCAGTGCAATGAAGAACTGCACTGAATTAAAGAAAATTATACTATATTTTGAGGAGTAATTCATTATCATCTAAATTAGGGCTGCGCGATATGACAATATATATATATATATATCATCTGACAAAATAAAAACATCTATTGTTTCATTTTATGCACTATTGTTTATATTGTTCATGGTTTCCTGCAGCCCTAACCCAAAAGTAACATTTCTAGCATAGGCAGTTAAACTATTTCCAGAGGTTGTTGTCAGCTCACCTTTCATTAAAACTGAAGCATTAAACTAAATGACTAAGGGAACTGACTTTGATACGTGTTTTAGTTTGTTTGCTTCGTTTGGACGTAGGTTGACTTGAATTACATTGTGATGTGTTCAAGCACTGTTCAGCAAAAATGAGCATTTGGCAAATGTAACCTCATTATGATTAGCTCAATGTAATCTTGTGAAATGTAGTGTTAGGCGGAAAACTAAAAAAAGTAATGAGAGCCACATTTATTTATTGAGTATATAATTAAAAATGTAATTAGATAAGAGGCCTTTCTACATGATCATTACATAAAAGTATATATTTATTTATTTAATTTACAAAAATATGTTACATTGTGATATATATCGTTACTGGGATATAAAATGACTTATATTAGGATATGAGGTTTTGGGCATATCGCCCAGCCCTAATCTAAATTGCTATTAGGCAGTTCCTCATCCAAATCAAGCCTTTTGTTGACATAACATGTCCGCTGTTAAACGAGAGAACTCACGTCCAGTGTTTTCAAACAGAACCTTGTCGTTAAGGCCCAGACGCAACTCAGGCATTCCAGACAGGAAGACACGCATCTTAATGGAGCCAACTATCTCACTGCGGAGAACATTTCCATTTGCACTAACCTGAAAAAATAGAGGGATGACAAGTGTCAGCGGGTCACAGAGTGGAAATAAACTCATTAAAGACTATTATATACATTAAGAAAGAATCCACAGCAACCCAAAGAAAATACAGCAACATCAGCCAGCTAATATTGTGACGCACACGGGGAGGAAGTTTACAATTGCTGTGACTGGCATTCCTTAAGCAACACAGTGCTTCTAAAACAAGGAGTTCCTACCAGGAGGTTGACTGACTCAATGACGTCCAGGAAGACCTCATTCTTCCTGTACTTGATGCCCTCTGACCTCCAAGACACAGCGTTGGTGACTGTGGCGGGGGGTCGCGGGGCGCCAGTGTCCAGCTTGTGCCCCTCCTGGGTGATGTATCTGAGAGACAAAAATGTAAACATTGAGGCAAAACACAGAAAAAAAGGGGGAATCAACTGTCTGCAGTGGTTGAGTTCCCAGACAGCATCAAAGAAGAACAGAGACTCACATGGTTACTAAGGGAGGATTGTCTGACTTATTGCTGTACTCAGAGCACTGGGGGGAAATCCAGAGTTAGCTTGCTACATGTCTGCGTCAACCACAGTCCTGTAAGTTTAAACGGTCATTTACAGTGGCAAAAAAAGGGGAAAAAAATCTTTGAAAGCTGATGTAACAGCTGCACAAGAATTAATGTCAAAAAACAACAAAAGATCACCATAAATATTAGCATTTAAAGAAAGAACATCATCAGATATGTAGCTGTCAAATAATATATCAGGTAAAAATATCACATTTATTAATACAGGCCTGGAAATTGCTATTATTTGCACCTTTTTTCTGTTTTTTATAACTGTTGACACATAGCACTAAGGCTGGGCAATAAATCCATATTGTATTGTATCATGACATGAGACCAGATATTGTGACAGATTTTGGATGTGGTTATATTGTGATATGATGTAAGTGTTGTCTTTTCCTGGTTGAAAAGGCTTCCTTACAGTAAAGTGATGTGATTTTGTGAGCTTAGCAGACTGTTCCTGCTGTTTTTTTATGACCTTTTACCAACTTATCCACATTATTGATGTCAAAAAATGTCATTTGGTTAATATTTTGTGAAATCACCAATGATTATCCTTACAGCACTGTCTCAGCACCAAGGTATTTTGTCGATATTTAAGATAAATATAAAGAATATTGTGGTATTTACTCATTGTATCACCTTAGCCACCCCTACCCGTTAGAATGCACAACAAGTTGTCAGTCACAACCAAAATGTTCAATATCTACTGATACTGACTGACATGAAACTTCACCATCATGCTAAGTTTTTCAGCTGTGCAGCCCAAACCTACATAGCACTAGAATCAATGCAGCACATTTATGATTTTTGATGTATTTGAGTGTTTATTGCATTTACTGTGTCGTATTAACATGGCTGAATGCACTTATTGTAATAGTAAAGCACTTTGGATAAAAGTGGGTTGTTTGGTTTTTCGTTCGCTCCTTAAAAAACAATTCAGACTCTTGAAAAGACTTTTAAGTATTTGTCATTTATCAGCATTTTTATAAACTTACTTGCTGAGAGAAGGTTGTGTGGCTTCTGTTCTATCTGGTAACACCCGATGCTGCTTTCTTTCCTCATGTTTTACAATCACAAACCTAAATTTTGTCCCCACACTTGTATATATCGTGATTTTTTTTTTTTGCTGTTTTCTTTTTTCTTAACAAATGATATCTATTGCAGGTCTATCCACTGAGGCAGAGGGATTCCTCTTTTGTTGCTCTTCATGGGGTTTCTTTCTTTTTTTTTCTGTGAAAGAGTCTCTCTGGTGGAGTTTTTCCTTATCAAAATCTAGTGTCAACGGACAGAGTCGGCAGTGCAGTGCAGCTGTGTTGTGCACTGTACAGACTGCAAAGCCACTTAAGGCAGGTTGTGATTTAGGATTCCGGGCTGTAAAAATAAAACTGACGTGACTAAAAATAACACTTAGAAAATAATGCACAGATCAATTTATAATGGTAGTATGCATTAGTTGCATGTCTATGAATGCACATGAAGTACCAAGATTTTTTAGATATTGTGGCTAAAAGGTCACTCACTCTTGCAGAATCTTGCTGTCTGTGGTCTGAGGGTAACCAAAGTCCATCAGCTCATCCATCAGCTCGTATATGATGACGAAGTTATCTCGAATGCTCTCCTCTTCCAGTTCTTTGAAATACTCTGAAAACACCTGAGGAACACCAATGCTGCTTTATAAAGATGTCCGTACATCATTGTAACTGTAAAACATGTAGTTTTGTGGGTGTCGTTCATCATCTAAATCTGCTTTAGACAAATGAGCGTTTAAAAAAACACACACATAAACAACACGGTCCTACCTGGACGATTTTGTACAGGAAGGAGAAAACCAGCGAGACGCTGGCATTTTTCTTAGAAGTTGCAACCACTGATGTGATGTGTGTTAAGAATTTTAAGCTGCGAGAGTTGAAATTCCAAGCGGGATTAGAAATATGACACCAACACAAAGTGCTGACAAGATGCTTTGACAGAAATATAATGCAGTGAAGAGTAAGGATACAGTAGAGGTTGTTGTGTTTGATCCACATGAATCGAACCCCTCCATGGGCCAGGATCGGAGAGAGCGTTCCCTCCTCCTCTTTGTCCATCAGAAGTGTCATAAAGTGCTCAATCTCTGACATGTCCACATCTCCCCGGTAATTTCGGCACACCAGCACCTGAAAGAAACAAACACATATTTGTGCAGCTTGCAACATCAATGTAACTGTATGTTAACTACAGCATTTATGCTGCAAGTGATGTTATTGTTAAATAGTGATAAAAGGTCATGAAATGTTGATAGTAAGTTTACAAGAGAAAAAGTTATCAGCATAGCCAAAACTCAGTAAATATTGGGTTTTTTCAAGTATTTGTTCATTCACATATACATTCATCTTTAATCCTCAAACCCTTTTAGCATCACGAGGTCATTTTCGCCCACTTGTGTATCAAAACATAAGATTTAAGATGGAAAATCTGACATTTACATTATGAGCAACGATCTGAAAGTAGGTTTTTTTGTCAGTAGTGCACTTGATGTTTCAACTGTTTCACAAATAGACATTGTACTTGATACTACTTGAATTTAACTCATGCGGACGGTTCACGTTTACACCAAATTCACCAGAAGAGTCTCACTGTTAAAAGTAAGTTAACGTTCTTTTGTAGGTGTGAAATACAACGGAATGTAATGCCTTGCAAAAGCGGCACTGAGAAGTGAAACTGGAAAAAAAACTGGCCGACGTTTTCATAACGTCTTTACATTCGCTGCTGCCAACAGCTGTTGGCTTGTTTGTTAGTCAACGTATGTGTCGTTATTTTTTCATATCCCGGCCTCGTAGTTTTCACTTTTATTCATCATATAAAACCAACACCCTTGTTTAGCCGCAATATAGCGGCTTAAATTACCAGCCAGAACCTTATATATGCCGTTACGTTAGCTACCATTACGCTACCGCAGCTTGAGCCACATCATAATCTGTCAATGAAGAATGTGTTGGCTAGGCTAGCGTTAGCTTAGCATCGCTGCAGCAGTCCAGTTATCTTACCTTTCCCTTTAAATCCAAGACATACACCGCACTCGCAGACATCTTGAACTAATTAATACGAGCTTAGTACAGCTCTTGATCAGTATCTTATTGTTAATGTTTGGTATTGACTAGTTCAGGGGTAAAATCGAAGAACAGACTTTCATTCATAATACCAGAAGAGGAAAATCACCCTTCCCTGTTTGTCATACCAGCCATGCATCTCAGAAGCGCCCCCTATCGAACGGGAGGATATTGTACTACAGTAAACGTGTTTTCTCATAGAAACAAATGTGATTGAATAGAGTTTTGTAAAAGAAAGTATGAAATAGCTGATACGAATAATAATAATAATAATAATAATAATAATAATAATAATAATAATAATAATTCTGTCTAGTTAAGTGCAAACTTATGCAACATCATACATGTCACCTGTTGCCATTCTTGTCACGACAACATCCCGTACAGAAACTCAAAAACTTTCAAAACATCTGTAGACATGCAATTAGATCTATACTATATTATACATTATATACTTGGATGCATGACTGAATAGATGTAATCTATTGTAACGGTAATTTTTAAAAAAACTGTCTTTTAATTTGTCTCGATTCAATATTTTGTTTTAAAGCTTGTGTTTCAAAATTTTGTTAGATAATCAATTTCGTGTGAATGATCTGCATGGGCGGAAGCTTGGTTAATTTTCTGACAGTTTAAGCACCCAGCACATAAAAACAAGAGATAAGAGTGGATCTAAACAACTGTGAATTACCATTTTACATTTACTTAACTGAGCTGCTGTCAGGGCAACCTGCTTCTCTCTCCCATTAACATTGTTTTAATGTTGTAGCTCCCCCTAATGACTGAATGGCTTATCTGCAGTAGACAATTTATGTCCAAATGCAATGCAACCTGATATTCTGGTGTTTGGCATAAAATTTGGAACAAAAATAAAAGTGACCATATGCAATAAAATTTTAATAAGGACAACACATTTGGATAAAAAGAAATAAAAAAGGAAATCAATTCATTATTTTAAAAAATGTAAGTTATTACCAAGGGATGCTCTTTCTTCACTGTTTTACTAAAGATTTTCATATCAGAATACCCCTTTGAAAGCCTATTTTCTCCTTTTGTTAACTTTCTATTGCTTCATTCCCCTTTTGCTGCCTCCAGTATCAGTTTTCTTGCCTTACAACCAATCACTTTCTCCTAGCTGGCTCGGCATCTACAGACAGAAGCGGCACAAAACAACAAAAAAACAAAGACAAAAAAAGGGGAAAAAATGTGCATAATTCCCCTTGTGCACATCTCAGTCTAAAACTTTGGATTTGGACTTTGGACAAGACTTTGATGATGGGCGATAAGGCCTGGCTCACAGTCTGAGTTCCAGTTCAACCCAAAAGTGTTTGATGAGGTCGAGTTTGTGGCTCTGTGCATGCTGGTCATTCTCCAACAGCAAACTCAGAAACCATTTATTTATGGATTTCTCTTTGTGCTCAACGGCACAGTCATAGCCACACGAAAGGGCCTTCCACAAATTGCTGCCACAAAAGCTGGATGCACACCATTGTGTCAAATGTCATTGCATGCTGCAGCAAAACAGCAAAGCCCAGACTATAAAAAACAGCCTCACACAGAAGAATAGAAAAATATTTTGCACAGATATAATGAAAATAATCTTTTGAAAAATACTGCTCAGAGGAGACATGGTGTACTGTGTCTGTGCATGAAAGTGTCAGAGGACACCAAATCTGGGTGAAAAATATTGCTCCTCAATGGAAAAAATCTGAAGCACCAACTGTTAATCAATGTCTGAACGGCCTCTCAAGATGCCTGGCCATGGAAAAACTGACTTTACTGACTAAAAATCCAAAACAGACAGTCCAAATAAAACAGAGACACTTTATGCTTTACCTGGAAACAAAGTTACACAACCACTCTGTACTTTTTCACAAAGACATGAAGCTTATGCACAACAAATTGATGAACAATTTTGTGTTTTTATTTGCTTTGGTTGTCATGGTGTGTGTAGGTGTGTGTGTTTGTGTAGACATGCATGGGGACATGCAGTGATACTGTGGGGTCTCAGCTCAAGGTTAAAGCTGAGGTAGGCAATGTATGGAAATCAAACAAGCTGTAGTATGAGACTCCTAAGAAAGCAACTCTGCTGCACCCACCCCTCCCTGTTTTTGCTCCAGTTCGCATTTTATTTTGTTTTTTGTGACTCTCTCTTTCAAGGCCTGTTTACACCAAAGATTCATGACAAAACAAACCGGTGCAGGGAAAGTTGCAGCGATGTAAACTGGTTCGTCTCGGCTTGACTCAAGCCTGCAACTCAGCTTTTCAAGTTGCTAGAGTCCAGTTTTAAATTGGCAAGTCATTTTTTTTAACAGCTAATCAGCTCGTAGCGACATCACCTGTCGCTAAGAAGCGCTGCTAAGAGCAGCCTATAGGAACACGTGCTCTCTTAATTGACCCATGATTGGCCGAATACTGTCACTGTCTTCATTTTCTAAAGCCTTAATACAGGAAAGGTGCAGAGGTCTAGTGTTCTTTCAGACCACCTGAATTACAATGACACCAAAAATAAACTGCCTGCACCAGTTTTCAGGTTATAGGCTAAGGGTTACAATTAGGCAAGTAATATCCAATGTGTGCAAGTGTGTGTATATATTTTGCTTTTTGTTTCGTTAAATATTGTGAAAAATATTCAACAAGAACACAAAAGTACATGAATAAGCTTGTTTACATACTTTTGGCCATCAAGTGGAGCTAGTTAGCAGGCTTTCACATCCTTTCTTATCTGCCTCTGGTGTCTGGTGGTGAATCTTGCATAATTAGCCACTGAGTATGTATTTACCTTGTAATGGTGCAAATATGTGAGTCTAACTTTACTTCACCTAAATTCAGCTGCAGTGTGCAGAGTGCTGTTGTGACCCCATCTTAACTTACACCGAAACTTAACTAACTTGATCATCTCACTGTCTGTATCTGCTGATGTGCAAATCTTAAGTGGCTCCTGGGCAACAAATACTGTCTTCATCAGAGGTGAAAAGACTCCTGAAACACAAGTAGATGCATCATTGGTTCATATATCTAAAAATACACCCCTTGCGACTACTAATGTGTCATCTTATTATAATCCACAGAGCTACTGAAGTGATTATTGAGGTAGCACAGGCTTACCATTAAAATAACTGGCGTAAACTAACCCAGACAGCTGGTACTTTTCACTGCTCTGTGTGTAAACAAAGATCTGGATGTGAAGTGATGAAGGAAAGCAGAGAGATACAACTGTACATGAATGAACAGCTGGCTAGATTTAGGAGAAACACAATGTTAAACTTGTGCATTGACATTTGATAAAGAAAAATACGAAGGGAATTAAAGCAAAGATAGAAAAAATGTGTTATATGAGCAAAAACTGAATCATCCCAGATCTTCCTTTAAGCCCGTCAGCGCTGAGCTTGTGCAAGACAACTGTGTGACAGATCTGTGATCCCTTGGCTGGTAAGACAAAGTCTAGACATTGTCAGAAGTCATACGTACAACTGCACTGAGTTCAGAGCCAAATATAACAGAAAGCCACTTCCCTCAGCCATTTCCATACATTATACACAGTGTATGTGTGTGTATGTGTGTTTGGGGCTGCAGTTAGGAATCATGGATGTGGTTGAAGTTAACAGGCATGTTTGCACAGAAGCCTCAGAGCTCCACTGGGCTGACGTGTGTTTGCATGTATTACTAAATGGGCTTGTTTGAGCACACTATGAGTCAGTGCATCACAAAGGTGTTACATACTTGATTAGTCAGATGTGCAGGTGTTGCCACAGCAAACTTCCGGAGTATCAGATGTTTATTATCCTTTCCTTAGACTGATGACTGCATATAAGTACATTTTCTGTGTGTAAAATGGATCATGCAGTGGCAGCGTTGCAGACAGAACGGTAACATCAGTATCCACATTTTGCTTGCATGACATCAAGCACTTTAAACTAAAACTGTTCTAGCTTGTGTTCTTCATGGTAGCGTTCATACACACACTCTAATCTGTTCCACCATTCCCATGGCTTTGTGATTTATACTTAGCAGGACTTTGACTCTACTCCCAAGGCGATCCTGTGGCTTTTGGGGGAGTTTTTACCATAGAAGGAGAAGAGGAGTTTAGCTCTGTTTCCTGTGGGAGGGTTCTGATTTCTCTCACCCCGCATCTGATTCACTGTGTCTCTATTTCTCTCTCCGTTATACCTCCTCTCTCTTTTCTCCTCTGCTGGTTTTGCCCCATGCCTCCTCTCGGCTCACCATGCAACCCAAAAAAATCATAGGTTTTTGTCAAAACATCACCAGAACACTTACAAAATCAATGTTTGTATCTGTGCAATCTATTGTGTGCAGCCAGCATCCTGACAGACCCAAATAAGGCACACAGTCACCGCACTTTATCGTGGCAGTCCATGATGTAAGCTTGTGTTAACCCCAGGATTTTAAAGCTATCAAACTGCCACCACTATCATAAACATACCAAAAAAGGCTGCAGTTTTCCTTTCCTGCACAAAATAATTCTGTATGTTCTCTTACAGTACTACTGATCTCCAAGCCTAAGAGAGAAGAGTGAAGACTTGTGGTTACATGTATCAACTTATTTTCACCGGGAAATTTCCTCAAGATAATTGGACTCTCAAAAAGCAAACAAGTTACGTACTTCAACACAGAGTTCTTTACATATCTATAGACGTGACTTGAAGCAAAACTAGACCAAACCTCAAGCCAAATGATCCCTGCCAGTGACACGTAATGACTATCCTAAACTATACAAATAAAGCAACATAAAATCATTCAGTTTATCTGTAAACATCCAGACTCTGTGGTTTTTACTGGGTCTAAAACGATATGGTACTAAAACGTCAAAGTTCTTGCAGTAAGAAACCCAATCAAAGTCAATTTTATTGTCAATGTCACCACATGGACAGGATATACAGAGAGATCAAAATGTGTGAAAAAAATAGTCTGAAAACAGGACAAAATAAATATAAAATAATTAAACAGACAACAGTAAGATATGACAGACAACAAGAGTACTTTAAATGTGGAAATATGTCCTCTGCACCAATAATCAGCCAGGTAGATGTCTTTTTAAGGAGTAATAACAAACATGGATGCATTGCAATAGTGGCAATGCAACATGAAAGTGAAGAGATGCATTTGTCCAAGTTTATCTACTGACCACTGTAAAGTTCACTGTTCTTTGAGTTCCCTTGTAATATTTATTTTTAGTAAGGGTAGCTGACACAGAAGAGTTGAAAGCAAGCAGACAAGGTCCATTAGTGCTGATGTCATCAGCACACACATAGACATACACACCTCTAACTTACTACATTATTCCAAATTCAGATAAGATTTAAATGACATCAAATGAATAATACTTTCCTATTTCTTTCCTTTTTTTCTAAATTAACTTTAATCTGCAAAAAAAACATGAAGTTAACATCATGTATGGCCATTTTTTAAATATCTCACTGTGCATAAAGTCATATTCCTGGAAACCGTCTTAGTAAAACTAGTTGCATCCTCTGGTCAGCAAGGCTGTTTATATTGTGCGCCTTACAAGTAACAGAAAACAGATCTAAATAAAGGTCTGTCAGACCCATGGTGATTAGGAGGGTTTAATTGCAGTGAAACTATAGCTTATGTCTGTGCAGCTTGCTGTAAAGCTCCGGCTGCCTCATGTAGATCACATGTAGACGGCTCTTTCCTCAAATTTTTTTTTGGCTGGATCATTTTCCATACAGCCCTTTTTCATTCAGCGGTAGAATGAAAACTATGTCCTCTCCTAACCAACTCTGGTATTAACATCAATTTGAACATTCCTAAGTAAGAACACAGGCATATAGATATCTAGGGCAAAAATGAAGCTCCGGTAACTCGTATTACTTATGTGAATAGCGTCTTTTTGTCTGAGTTCCAGATCATTCTGCTTCGTCTTTTCGGCTGTTCCTCTTTTGTTCTGTCCAAAACAAAAAGGCCATGATCCAAATAAGGAGACAGGCTGGATGTTGTCAGTACATCTACACCAGTTTGTTACTCCAAAGAGTCTTCAAGGGGTGAAGTTTAGATAAGGGAGGGGGGGCACAGTTTTGGAGTAGCCAAGGCGGGGAGTGGCGGAGGGGGTAAATGGTGGGAAAGGGCTGTCACTAGAGACTAGGGCTGTCTCCAAACCTCCAGTCAAGTTTAAATCACAAAGAGCTCCAGCGACTCTCAGTTTGCATCCTCCTCTCCTCTCCTCTCCTCTGCTCACTCGCTCTCTCTCCTCTCTGCATCTGCTCGTCGCTCTCACCGTCAACCTTGTGAGGGCTCTTGTGAGGCGTCTTCCTCTGAACATCTGCAACAGCTTTTCACCTAAAAAAATAAAATCTTGCCTTTTTCCTGAAGCCTGCAAAACACTGAGACCCAAAAGCCAATATGGAGGCCATCAAGAAAAAGATGCAGATGCTGAAGTTGGACAAGGAGAACGCCATCGACAGGGCAGAGCAGGCTGAGTCGGACCAGAAGGAAGCGGAGGATAAATGCAAGCAGGTGAGATGAGGCCCATTATTAATGCTAAAACAGAATGGATGCACTAATTCACTAAATCTAGAGGTAGCTGGGCAATAAATTAAAATGATTTTACACTGAAATTGAGTGTATATACCATACAATAATAACTATGGGGGAACGTCTGAAAAAAAAAGGTTATTGTTGTCCAATTTAATGAATCTAAGCATCTTTCATTAAAAAGTAATAACAACAAAATCAGTTATTTTTTGTAAGTTTTTGTGTGATGTACCGCTTTACAATGGAAGTAAAACTTATTTCTAATAATTAAATTGCCTCTATTTATGTATGATTAAAGTCATTGTTGAGCCAAATGTAATTGTGTTACATTACTTTCTGAAAACAGCCTAATATGATTTATGTTTTTTTGAATAACACTGACGATTTGATCTTAAATGAATGAATAACAAGCCATTGATATAGACAACAGAGGGACATTAAATGCCAAGCATTTCCCAAAGCACCAAATGTGAAATTACAGAGAGCAGCTGAGCCGCTGGGCCTTGCCTTAGTGGGTGGGAGAAGTTGGAAGGAGTCCACTGGGATGTACGGCCAGAAAGGCAAAGTGGCGACTTCTGAACATATTATCCACAATGACCCACAGGGATTACTTCAAGCTACCAGAAGTGGTGCTGCAGGAGTTAAAAAATCCTGTCTACAGCAGCTGATACTCTGATTCTTAATAGGGAGAGTACTGCATTATCCTGCATCCTTATAAGTCTGTAGCTTATCAAAGCAGCATCGACTGCAGTGCAACAGCTGAAGGATAAAGCGGAGTAGAATCTGGAGATGTAAAAGGATATTTGAAGTTTCTTTAATAGAGGCAATTGTTGCACAGTGGGAGAAGTTTATCATTCTGGAGAGTGGAGCTGGAGAAGCTCAGACAGAGCCAAGAGTTACTCTAAAGCAAATGGAAAGAATTCTCTCTCTCAGTGGGCAAACGCCCTAATCATAACTTCAGAGAGCATAAGGAGTGACAGTTGTCATTGGCACCGCACATATGAAACCCCAGCATGTCTTCCCCATCAAGGAGCAGCCAGCATGAAATCCTAGAGGACTTTACACAGCTCTTTACTTTGTTTGGATGGCAGGGATATGAGCAGCACTGAGAGATGCTTTCTTTGCTATTCTTGGCCTGATGGGACGAGCATCAGCACACAGTTCGACTGACTGAAGGAACTGAAAATACACAGGACTAATACTCAACATCAACATGTATTACAATCAACAGTCATGCACAATTAAAGGATTAGTTCACTCAAATTAAAATAATTGTTTAAAATGCAGTACAATGTCCCAGTTGATTTTGATAATCCGCAGACCTCATCATGGAGGGTTTACACTATAAATACCAAAGAAATGATGAGAACCCCTGACAACAACTTGTGTTTACTATCAAGAGTGATGGGAATTTCAAGTTTAGCCATGCTAGCAGAGTGGCTAAAGGCAAGACATTGTCGGCCATTTCACCACTGTGTTTAAGAAACAACTCTGTACAATGATTCAGAGTTAAATATCAAAACAATTATAAGGATGGACTGCCGAAAAACCGTCTTTAGACATTTGTAGTTCCCGCAGCGTCTGACCTCAGCTGCTCTCCTACGCACGTCTTCTCCTGTTAAGTTGTCATCCAGTAGTTGCATAAACACCAGCTTCACAATGCCCCTCTCAGGTGTGTCTCAGCACAGGAAGAAAGGCCCAGGTGAGCTGTACAGACACGCCTTGCCTGGGTCCCAGTGCTACTTACTTTGAAATTGCTATATGTAACTTTCAGGACCAATAAAAGCACCATAAAAGTCCCATGTGGAGGTCAAATCACTACATGTACAGTATGTACAGCGCTGATGTCGAGTTTAAATTGTGTTATGGAAGTACAAGAGAATATGGCTGACTGTAATGAACAGAGTGCCTGGGTGAAAACCAGAAAACTTAACCAATAAATCATATGGGACCTGAACTGGACTTTACATTTAAAGTCACCAGTTAAGATTGGGTTGGATTATTTGAGACAGATTTGGCCTCATTTTTGGCCACACTCAAACAAAATTTTGAGGAATTGCTCTGTAATTGATGCTAAAATGTTATGTAAAACGCCTTTAAAGAGCAAAAATGTTTTGTTTGTTTTTACTTCATCCTTCCTGACTGCCATTTCCGGTTTCTCTCAGCTGGAGGATGAGCTGCTCACTCTACAGAAGAAACTGAAGGGGACAGAGGATGAGCTTGACAAGTACTCGGAGGCCCTGAAGGATGCTGAGGAGAAACTAGAACTGTCAGAGAAGAAGGCCGCAGATGTGAGTTAACCACAGAGACGCCATCTGAAACACATTATTCACATTACAGTGGAAAACTAAAGTTTCAGTTTAAGTATCGATCACCACTCTTTCCGATGGACTGAACCAAAGATCACTCCATTATTATAAAAAGACCTGTAATAGAGACACATTCAGGCTCTTCTCTTAAATTGATAGTATTAAGTGTTGCTTCTGTTGTAGTTTACTTTAGTGTTTGCTTAATTCTAGTGTGATGAAACACAGCAGGAGGGTAATTAAAACACTGCATTAAAAAATCTTTACTTATTGGTCTAGTTGTAAAAGTCCCTTGGTTTCTATTATTTCTACATATCAAAGGAATAAAACAGGCAGTCAAGAGGACCGTCACGCCTGGGGTTTGCTATGAGATTAAATTTCAAAATCCCCTTTCGTGTATTAATCACAGACTGGCACTGTTCAGAAAGTCAGCAACTGAGCTCCTACTTGTGTTCTGCTGCAGCACTTACAGATTAACCACAGTGTTGAACTAAAAATCCCTAAAATGTATCCTGAAATGAATAATTTGTATCTTACAACTCAGACAGTGCAGAGAATCACTGAGGTGTTGGTGTCTCCAGGAGGTCTATAATGGAGCTTTTTCTCAAGCACAGACAAAACTTGGCCAGTCTGTAGCTGACTAGGAATCCCAGGAATGCAGCTTGAGCAAACAGAGAACCCCGTACTGCAGTGTATAATGAAATCAATGCTCTGGCCTTTTGGGGGGGGGGGGTATTACACTCTGCTCTGTCTGAACTTACAGTACACGCCTTGTCGACCACAACAGTTGACCATTTTACCTTTAAAGACCATCTATATAACTAATGACATTATTTTACAGAAATCTTTTTTTTTCTCTCTCTAAAGACAAAAGTTTGGCAAGAAGAATACGGAGACAGCCAGGCAGGGGGGTTGGCATTCATAACCAATATTTTTAAAATTACACTAAAAATACAAGCTACTGTGATTTTTACCAGTGACGCCAGCTGATTCTCCTTTTTCAATTTATAGTTACGGGGTTGCTTCTCTTTTTAAAGGTGCTGTATGAATATCTTTAGTTGGTAAAATGTTAGGAAATAATGAATTCTCACAGCCCAACATGATAACAAAAGGGAACTCTCACATTTCTCAATTTTCATCTTAGTTAATTTTTTTAAGAAATGATTCCTGCTTCAGTTGTGATATTTACACTAAAATTGCATCAAATATATATCATCATATGAAATGACCCCTACACAGTTTAGTCCAAAACTACCAGTGAAAGCAGTTTAGATAAGCCCCCTCAAAGTTAAAGGTCAAAATACAAATGATTTCTGTCTCAGGTGACCAATCATATGTCAACAGTGTGCTTTTTGTAGGTAGGCCCACTTGTATCACAAGTGTGATACAAGGACAGAAAGAAAAATAAATCTTCTGAAAGGCAGGGAAGAGGAGGAGGGAGGCGCTGAGGGAATGTGTCGGCACCCGATGGCTGTGGGTCATGTCTACAACCCAATCAATTTACATTCCAGGCTGCTGCAGGTCAACAACCCCTGCTGTGTTGAAGAGGATTATTAAAACTCCATCCAACCCTTAACACTCCCTCCTCCCTCTTCTAGTAATTCTTTGGATCTTTGATTTCTATCTGGTTTACAACTTCCCTTTCTTTCCCTCACACACTCGTACTTAAACTCTTCTTCTCTTTTCTCTCTCACACAACCCCATTCAACCATTATGATTCCTAATAGACAGTCTATGATTCATCTAAATCAGACCGATGAATCAGATGAGGTAACCATAGGACTGCTTTTCCTCTCTTGGTCTGCTTCCTGCTCTCCAATCAGAGCAAAAAAATGCAGCCTAAGCAACACCTTGCATTTGCCATATAAGTCCACAAAAGAAAATCCAGACTCTCCCTTTTTTAAACACACCCACTGACTTTACGCTCTTCTTTTGTGAAGGAAAAGAGGACTGCCTTCCCGTCCTAAATCCTGTGATGTCATTTGAGACCAGTCTTCCTCACGGGATTGGAGGATCTCGCTGTAAATTTCCTGAAAACTCCCTGCCCTTTTTCCCCTATCCCAACGCTGCACCTCCCTTGTCTATGGAGGACCAAAAGTGCCAAAACTAAAAAAAAAAAAAACAAAACAAAGAACAACATAAATTATTTGATAAAGAAATTATCACACCATGAAATGCATCAAAATAATATTAGAACAGATAAAGGCACATAACTGTCTCATACTGACACATAATTCGATATTTCTGTTTTAAATTAGTTGTTTTTATTTTAATTTTTTACATAAAATTTTGTAAGAGTGACTCCATTTTCATTTTCCTATTTAGTTGTATTTTTTTAATGAATTGATATTTTTATTGGCTTACATGTATTTTTTATGCATTACTTCCCCTTTCCAGTTCCCCCCTCTCTTTCTTACTTTTCTTCAAACTTATTTATTTTGGTATTTTCTTTTAACATTTCTTTCTGCATTACTGCTTTAAATGAGATCAATGTAATTTGAAGTGTATCATGGGATCAACTTTTTGCCATTTGGTTGATCAGATTGAAGTGTATAGATTGAATGTACATAATTTACTCACAAACCAGGTGAAATGTTTACCTTCAGTCAGGAAGGGGATAATCAATCAATCAATCAATCAATCAATCAATCAATCAATCAATCAATCAATCAACAGGGGAAAATATGCATTGCA
>JAQLOL010000004.1:19288807-19305235 GCA_029783665.1 Naso thynnoides
GGATAATCAATCAATCAATCAATCAATCAATCAATCAATCAATCAATCAATCAATCAATAGTGGAAAATATGCATTGCATAAATAAATAAATTAATAGTTAGGGGGTAATAAATAAGAAAAGTAGTACACCAATAAATATTTGAATATGGAAATATATTTAAACATGGGTAAATTAAATAAAATGAAACATAAAATGAATAGGTAAAAACACAGGGGGATCTTTACATAAGTAAAGTATAAGTAAATTAATGCATTTAAATTAATTTCTTAAGTCATTTCTTTCTGTCCCTTTTATTTTTTTATTTTGGCACTTTCGTTCTTCCATACAGAACTTCCTGCCCGAGATAAAAAGTTTTTCTCAGAGCAACTGTGACACAAATCAGTAACTTTTAAGGGGATACAGCTGGTCAGTCGAGGTAGCTTTCATTTTTTTGAGAGGACTCCCAAACTAATTAATCGAAATCATGGAGATGGTCAAGAAGAAAATCCAGTGTCTCCAGCAACAAGTTGATGAGGCAGAAGAGCGTGAACACGCACTACAAAGGGAGGTGTGCGATGAACGTGAACTGCGCGAAAAAGTGAGAAAACTTATCATTTACCCAACTTCACTCACATTTATTTTTAATCTTAAAGACTGGCATAGTCTACCTGTCGATTAGGCCTATTATTATGATTATTGAGAATTGTACAGAATTAACTCGTAAACTGTGAGTGCTGGACTACAGGTAGTCGCGGTATCATTCTACCATAAAACTCCTACAAGATTTTAAAACTTAGACTGTGAATCCCATTGATATAGGCTATTTAATAGACTACATCTGTGTTGTAATGAGTTGTGTCGATTTTGAGGCATATGGGAAGGTGGGGCATTATGGTAGCGACACTCCTTGGCAGACTTTCGATCGGCTGCGTTACCTAAATGAAACCTGTCTTGTTCCTCTTAAACACCTAGAAATACACCGGCACCCTCAAATTTATTTTAACCTAACCTGATGTCATGGTTATTTAATTATTAAGAGGGTGGCAGGCTCACAAGTCTTTCAGAGTTTGGATTTCCTGAATTTCTGTCCCACCTGGAAAATGGTTTCTTCCTGATTTGTCAAGCGTCCAATAGTCTAGTCTTTGTCTCTGTTTGTCCTTTGAGCTATTTGCCTGAATAATATTTGGCATGTAGGCTTTGGGAGTTAGGAGCTGTAGTTTCTTCCTCCACCTCTTCAGCTTCCAAGCAGGAAGAAGAGCATAGACTGGTTATCTGTGATAAAAGACTGTCAGGAAACAGGCCCAGGAGAAGCAGTCTGTTGTCCTACAGACGTGTAAGCCGACATGTTTTGAACATGAGAAAAGTCAGGCGTGGCTCTACAGCTGTAGGCTACACAACAGGATAAAATCTGTCTGCTCTGCATCAGCAGTTCTGTTCAAGCCTTAAAGCGCAGAACTCATCATGGTGGATGAGAGTGAATCTAGTTCTGAACCTGACTTACGTCATGTACGCTGTATGTGGTCATATGGTTTACCTGTGTAGAATAAATAGGCAGAGTTCAGGCTACTCAGACCAGTTGACTGCAAGAAATAAGATACATGAACAGATTACACCTAACCCTAACCGCAGCCGCCAAAAAACATTTTTAAAATCAGTAATTGGCATTGTATAACTGTTCCAACCATCCCGAACGTTATCCCTCCTCTTGTGGCAGCAGCGTGTTTCCTGGATGACCTCTGATCTGTGACCTCACTGTCTTCCTGTCTTTATAGGCGGAGGGCGATGTGGCCTCTTTGAACCGCAGGATCCAGCTGGTGGAGGAGGAGTTGGACCGCGCTCAGGAGCGACTGGCCACTGCCCTGCAGAAACTGGAGGAGGCAGAGAAGGCTGCAGATGAGAGTGAAAGGTGAGAATCAACATGGACCTCAAGCGTATATTAACCACAAACTGTAGACTTGTCATCACCTACAAGACGGGAAAATGATTGCTTCATGGATTTCGGATAGTCATTTATGTACTATGAACAAAACAACCTTTGTTTTTAAAGCGGTTGCACGAATAGAACCATTGCTAACACTGTATAGATGATAGCCCCTCTTAATTTGCTAGAAAACAATAAAAAGTTTTACTACTACTTTAAACATTTGTTCCACGCATCTTTAAATTAATAGGGGCCTAATTTGGCCAAAATTGTTTTGACTGTTCGTGATCAGTGAAGCAGAGAATCATACATGAGAAGGTGGCACAGCTGGAAATATCTCCTCCCCCAGGAGGGAAATTTGAGGTTTATTAACTTAAAACTGGTATGAACTGCACAAGAAACAAATTAAGTAAAGATGTGAAAAGATCAAATTAATGCAAGCAAAAAAAGGAATGTAAACTATAAAGTATTATGAGTATATGAATATATTTCCCCCTCAAAAATATTCTAAATTCAGATGTGAATTTTATCCTAGTTTAAACTTTGTAGAGGTGTCAAGAATGTTTTTGTCTGTTTTGTAAGTCACTCTAAGTAATTGTATCTTTCATGGAGAGCGTTCCAGCAAAAAGTTCAAAAGTGGAGTCTTGTCATCTGGATATGTTGAAACTGAAACCACGAAAAGCACTCATTGTCGTTCATAATTGAATCATCGAAAATAAAATGTCACCCAAGTTTGTGTTTGCGGTCTTGTTGAGAGTGACGGCTGTCTTTCTGTCTCATCCTCAGAGGCATGAAGGTGATCGAGAACAGAGCCATGAAAGATGAGGAGAAGATGGAAATCCAGGAGATGCAACTCAAAGAAGCCAAGCACATCGCCGAGGAGGCAGACCGCAAATACGATGAGGTGTGGCCTCGCAGAGTTTCGGTTCTCACATGAATCGGATGTCATTTTTCTGTTTTTGCTCAACTGTTTTTTTTTATTTTTCTTTTTTAATGTCAGGTTAGCCGTAAACTGGTTATCCTTGAGGGTGAGCTGGAGAGAGCAGAAGAGAGGGCAGAGATCGCTGAACTGTAAGCCTGAAAACACTGAAGAAGTTGCATGAACGCTTGTGGTTACACAGATAACTGTCAACATCAAACACTGTCAGAAAATATAAACACATTTTTCTGCTCGTACAGTAAGTGTAGTGACCTGGAGGAAGAGCTGAAGAATGTCACCAACAACCTCAAGTCGCTAGAGGCTCAGTCTGACAAGGTGAGTGCTGTTAATCTATCCTGAAAAGTACGGAGTCAGAACAATGGGATATTTATTCTGGCAGTAAAATGGTCTTCTTCAGCTTCTGCTCCTTATGCTTCTTCGTCTCCTTCCCCATAGTACTCTGAGAAAGAAGATAAGTATGAGGAGGAGATTAAAATCCTGGATGACAAACTTAAAGAGGTAAGGCCCTGTCTCTTTGAGCTGTATTCTTAAATGAAAGCTGTGTCTGGATGATTAATGTGATTATTGTCTTTTCAAAGGCGGAAACTCGTGCAGAATTTGCAGAGAGGACAGTGACTAAGCTGGAAAAGACCATAGATGACCTAGAAGGTACACTTAATATTAATCCTTCCTTTCAGTCCTGCAGAAATCTGTCACGTCTCTTCAAACCTTCATCTTTAATCCGTCTTGAATCTTTAATCTGATTTCTCTTTTTCCTGCTGATTTCCCTCCATGGTCTGCTCACTTCTGCATCTTCCTCCACCTGCTCTCTGTGTTCTCCTTGACCTGCAGACGAACTGTACACGCAGAAGCTGAAATACAAGGCTATCAGCGAGGAGCTGGATCAGGCCCTCAATGATCTGAACACCTTGTAACATTGTGCATTTGGCGCCAGATGTTTTCACTTTCTTTTCTTCTCGCCTGTTTGGAAGCACTTTGTTTCTTCTTTTCTTGCTCAGCTCTCATTGCTCCTTGCTCCTTTAGCATTAAACTGAAGCTCAATAAAAATATTTTTCTCTTTTACCTTGTCTCCTGTTGTTTGACTTTTCACTACTCATTACATTCCTTCACAAGTGTGTTTCTTTCAACGTGGCTGATCTAAAATGACCCCTATTTATACTTTACATTGTATTTATACTTATTGCACTGGTGATCATTTTATGTGTTCGCTGACAGCCATTGGATTTTATATCTGCTGCTGCTTTTTTATTGCAGAGAACCTATCGCGAGCCAAAGAGGAAAACTTAGGAATACATCAAGTCCTGGACCAAACACTGCAGGAGCTCGGTAGCTTGTAAAACACCAAGAAGAACATCGAACAATAAAAAACAAACATTGCTAAAAGTTTTTTTCTACATTCCATCCATTTTCTGTAATTTCACTCTTATTCCTGGTTGTTTGAACAAATGTATCCCTTTTTTATAGTATTTATGGTTCTTTTGTTTCTTTTTCTTTTTTAAAAACGATTTTGGGTCCATTCATAGAATCAGTTTCGGTGCTGGAAATTGTGTTGTACAACAAACTCTGAGCCCAAATAAAACTGACAATGATGCTGATGATTATCATAAAATATGTTTTATGTGTTGACTGTGTTTGTCCTATGTGTAAGTACGCACGGTGCATACAGAACGTGTTTGTGTGTGTTTGATTCGGGGAATTTCAACACACACAACCGAAAACTCTGAAGAGCAGTGAGGACTTGCTCTTCGTTTGACTTGTGCTGACATGCACAGTGTCCTCTGTGTTCTGCTAAGACAGTGAATTCCTCAAACACAAAACTGAAGATATTGCTTAGCTACCGGCCCTGTAGCCCCACAACAGTGATTTCTTTGTCAGATAAACTATAGCTGACAATTCAATCTCAGTTATAACCTCTCTTCTGAAATGGCATACCGCCGTATAAGGTTAATGTTTAAGATTATTTTGTCATTAAAAAGTAGCATGTTGGCGATCAGTTAAGACGTTTTGGGACCTATTAATATAAATGAGCTAAATTAAATCATTATGATGCTATCTGAGCAGATCTAGTCAGGGGTAGGTCATGGAATGTAGTTGAAAGCTCAGAAAACAACTGAGTTGGACTGTTAATCGAGTTTTTCTTTTGTCAAAATGAGGGAAAAACCTCTATTAAAATACCTCAGTGTAAAGTTATGTCCTATTTTAAACTTTTTATTCAGCAGTTTTATAAGTAAAGAAGTTTTATCAGCGATATGTTTGCAATCAGTCTAGAAATACTTAATATGCAAAATGCCCTCCTTCAGAGTTTTATTGAATATATTATGTACAATAACCAATTAAGTGGGGGGGAAAGTATTTGTGTAATAAAGGAATATATTTAAAGACAAGTCAGTTGTACATAAATATACTTAGTCCACTACAAATGTAGTTATTTTCAGTTCTACATGTTGTAATTCGTACAGTGAGTTAACGCCCTCTGCTGCTCGTCCTGTTAACAACAGCTGGTAAATTCCGGGCCAGCAGGGGGCGTCATTTCTGTACATTCAGATCACTGCTTCGCCGGGCGGGATTTCCGCAATAATATCAAGTATGGCGAAGACATACGACTATTTGTTTAAATTACTGTTAATCGGCGACTCTGGTGTCGGGAAGACCTGTGTTCTGTTCAGGTTTTCAGAGGACGCCTTCAACTCAACGTTTATCTCAACGATAGGTACGTTTTGTTCATGTGAACTGTGTCTCTCTGTCTGTTTACAGTATGCCAAAGGTCTGTCTGAGGCTAGGGTTGCTTGCTGGATTGCTACGTAGACGGTCGGTAGCTGTTTAGCTTCATCCTTGATAGAGATGTCATGTTTTTCAAACGTCATGAATATAATAAGTCTGTAAAAGTGAGAGAACGAGAAACACTGTTACGCTTGTGTTTTTGTTTATATGAATGTTTGCGTAGCATAATGAAGTCATGCCGGGTGGCTCTCCTGCTAACTAGTTATCTGTTAGCTAACGTTAGCGGTTAGCGTAATAGCTCTAACGTTAGCCCTCGGGCCCCGTCTACAACCTGAAAAGGCAACGGAAAGCCTGAGATGTTTAGCGATGCAGCTGAGAAATTTAAGCACTGTAAAGGTACGGTTGTTCTTTTATCTACATATTACTGCCGTGTGCCGTGACAAGAAGCCCAGTCGCTTGTTATTCCCAGTCCAAGTGACATTTCGTGTGTCACAACAATGTGACAATGTTTGACAGCTATAGTATGCTAGCAAGCTAGCGTTTCGATTGACATGCATGATCCTTCTTTATCCTTCCAGGCATCGATTTCAAGATTAGGACAATAGAGCTCGACGGCAAGAAAATAAAGTTACAGATATGGTAAGTTTATCTAAATTCCTTTGATACAGTGCGTGTGAGATTTACGGCGTTATTATAAATGTTTAGCCAATAAACAACGGATGGCACACATTTGCACACCAGGCAAGGTTTCCCTTACAAATATAGGTGCCAACAGGACGTATTCACAATTAATTCTTCACTTTAAAAGTCCTTTAGTGATTTTGGGTCATGCACAAGAATTTCTATGTACCTTAAAACAAGTGTACAAATGGCAAATTAACTTATCTTAAAATCTAACGTCCACGTTCTCCATTGTAAATTTAGAAGAATTGTATATATCATTGGATGAAGTTGTCTTCAGTGACAAAATCAAGGGTTTTGTAGCCTGTAATTTTAATCACTCCAATTCCTGCCTCTACTATACCGAACCCTATGTACCTTACTGCTGTGCTGTTATATTGGAATGATGCACACCTGTCATACTTGACCTCGGTCTGAAATGGGTAAAAACTTTCCTTTTCATGTTTATTCTTGAATTAATAAGTGACACTTGGTGTTTTTCAGGGATACGGCTGGCCAGGAACGTTTCCGAACAATCACAACAGCCTACTACAGAGGAGCGATGGTGGGTATCTTCACATCTTGACGGACAAATGTCACATAAACCCACTTTCCAAGGAAGCCAGAGTCCTTTAACTCAGCCAATACTGTTAAAACATTTGACTTCCTTTTCCCTACAGGGCATCATGCTTGTCTACGACATCACCAACGAGAAGTCTTTTGATAATATCAAGAACTGGATAAGGAACATAGAGGAGGTATTCACAGACCCATTCAGACCCTCCATTACATTTTAGCTATTTCTTGAAAGATCCAAATAGCTTAATGTGAAGGGTTGTTTTTCTTTAATTAATTTTCACTTGTCTTGATCCAGCATGCATCATCTGATGTTGAGAAGATGGTCCTTGGCAACAAGTGTGATATCAACGACAAGCGGCAGGTGTCCAAAGACAGAGGGGAGAAGGTGAGAAGACTGGCTGAAGTTAGTCTTGGGCGATGATGCTTCAAATTAGTATCACTATTATTTCAAACTTTAACCTTGATAAAATCAATGAACAATTATTTATTGAATTCTCTTTTTTTTTTTAATCACTGAATTGCTTAGAATTTTTTTCTAATGAAGCATTAATTTTTTTTAAAAATAAAATTACATTTGAACATGTCACAATGTAATCCAAAACAAAGGAAAGGAACAAAGTCACTTAGGAAACGCAGTTTTATTGGGTCATTTAGTTTAATGCTGAAGTTATGATGAAAGGGAAGCTGACAACAATCTTGCGACATTCTTAAAATAGGTCAACTGGTTGTGGTTGTGTTAATACCTTTGTTTGTGCTGTTCTGCAGCATCTCTTGCATTCTTCTTAATGTCGGTTTTCCGGTTATTTTCGGTTAATTGCCTGGCCCTAGCTGAAGTTAAAAAAACAAGATGTCATTGGGTTAAATTTTACAAGAAATAATACCATGGTTTCATATTACATTGGTGTAATGTGGTGAAATGGATCGATAGACTTGTTGAAATGTAAATTAATGCAACTTTCTCCCTTTTTCCTTTAGCTTGCATTAGAATATGGGATAAAGTTCATGGAAACCAGTGCAAAGGCCAACATCAATGTGGAAAATGTATGTAGCCGTTCTCACTCGAAATGTAGTATGTTTAACAGTACAGTATGTCATCAATGTAAAAATGTGTTTCATTTCTGGTTCACAGGCATTTTTGACACTCGCCAGAGACATCAAATCAAAAATGGACACAAAGTTGGTACGAAAAACTCTTTCAGAATAAGTACTTAGTACTTGGCAATGTAAGAAATTGTTTAAAAGTCGTTGCTAAAACCGTATAAGTGGCCACTGAGCCAACAGCTCTACATGACAGTTCAGTGACCTGTTTGTCACTTTTGCAGGAGGGCAACACACCGCAGGGGAGCAGTCATGGTGTCAAGATCTCTGAGCCTCAGAAAAAGACCAGCTTCTTCCGCTGTAGCCTACTCTGAGGACCGAGGCCTTCAATACTGGCTGCCAGCTGGCTGGACATAAATGGACTGTGCTCGCTCTTAGCACTTCCTCCCCCCCTCCTCCTCTTAACCCATCCATGGCCTGTCCTCCCAGTCCACACAAATCATTATATTCCAAGTAAGCGGAGGTCTTCCCCTCCTCTCTTCCTCTTCTGAAAGCTTCCAATGGTGCATCTCTTCCACTTCAAGGAGATCTGTTGTTTTCACGGGTCAGAGTGCTTGACTGGTCGAGGACTCAACCCGGAGAATTGTCCAGGTGTTCCTTATCACACAAAAGACAGGCTCTTACTTCTGATTGTTAGTCTCTTTGTACTGTGCACTTGTATATCACACAGCCAGTAGCACAACTGAGAATAAGAAACTATTAAATTAATGTCAAGGTTTTGGGATTGCAAATATAAAGTGATATTTAGATCTATTTTTATTAGTCCTTTTTTCCCTTTGTAAGTTATAAAAGTGAACCAGAGACTGAAAGGCTTGAACTCTAATGAAACAAAGTTGCACAGGCTTTTTTTTTTTCCTTTTTATTCCAGCACTTAAGAATCATATCACAAGTAAGGCACTCAAGACTCAGTGAGGAATTGGATTGAAAGGTTTTTCGTTTAGTTGTCTTCTTTGGTTTGCCTGTATTCATTGACAATCATTTGATGTGACTTAGAATGGGTGCTTCATCTTCCCCACATCATCACACTCTGCCTCCAGCTCTTTTTAAACTTTTAGCTTTAAGATGCTGGAAGGCAGTTTGGCAACACAAAATCTAAAAATACATCAAATTATCAGCAGAACATTAGTGACGGTTTAGGCCTTGTCTGGTTTAGTAACCTATATTACATCTGTATAATGAAAGCCTGAATCCTTCACAGTTGAGTAAAGTTTGATTAGTTCAGAGCTGGTTAGACATTTTCTTGAGGCCTAGAGGACATCTTTAGATGTCTTGTCCTAATGGTCCAGAATCCCCAAAATATTCAGCTTACTGTAACATAAGACAAAGAATAGCAGCAAATCATCACACATAAGAAGCTGTGAGCTGTCAAATTGGCCATTTTGCTTGAAAAATGACTTAAAAGGATTATCAACATAGTTGCAATCTGTTTCCTTTCAAGTTGTTGAGTTCTTTATAAGATCACAAGTGTTGCCTTTGATTTAACCTGAAGGTTTTTTAGCAGCTCTGTTTTAGTCAAGCTAAATGACGTCTCTGGTTATTTGATCAACAATTAAAATAACTGTTCAAGTTTTACACTGTAAGCCCCGTTTCCCTCTGCTATCCACACAGCTCTCCTTGCACTTTACCAGTAACTTGTGTTTTGTGTGTAGTCTGTGCCAAGTGATAGTTTTGCAATACAATTACTTAAACATTTTGATCTATTGAGTCTTGGTAGTATAATGGGCATAATTCCTAAATTTTACTACGCATATTTATAAATGACTTGATCTCCTTTGCTATTACACTGCTAGTGATCCACTGTCCCGGTGTCAGTTCACTGAAAAACATCGCCCAAGCATACTTATACAGTTACATGTATTTGTGAAAAGGAAACAAAATAATAATAATTGCAAGCCTCTGTTTCTCTGTTACTGCCCTGCCAAAGTCTTATTTTAAGATATGTTGTCTTGGCTTTTTTAAGAACACTGGCTTGATAAGCTGAAAAGTAGTTCCATCAGTGTTCTCTTGAGTTTGAGGGTGACCCTTACAGCTAGGTGGCACTGGAGTCACAGTATGCATCACCAGAACTCAAATTTTAATCAGTATTTTGTTAAGAATACAAGCCACAGTGAACTCGACTTGTGCAATTCAAACGTGCTATTTAACATTGATGTTGAGTCTTTTTCCATTGTTCCTCATGTTTCCCTCCTATAATTTGTTACCTGCGTGAAAATCAAACTCCTGTATGCACAATATCGAGGGAGGATCTGCCTGCTCTTCTTCTTCTTCTTCTTCTTTGTTTGTTTTTTTTTTGTTTTTTTTTTTAAGTATCAAATAATTTGGGACCTCATGAATACCAAGGCCATTTGTCTTAACCGCTAATACTCAATTTCGTCATAGGTGAGCCTATGCATTGTGAATCTTGGGCCTGTGCATATGTGTGTAATGTAATTTTCAGACGTACTTGTAGACCTGTACAGTTGAATGTATGGGCTGTTTGTTTTTGTTATTTCGTGTCATTCACTGAGCCAAAAACAGGAAATGCTCTGTTTGTAGAAATGACATTGCGACATCAATGCAAGTGAAACTTAGCATGATGGCAGATTAAGTAGAAAGAGTCTGGATGTTGACATGTGGAGGTAGTGCCGTTGTCTCCTTCGAGTGATGCTGTAGCTTTAAAGTCTAGCAGGAACATAGGGAGCAGACTCGAGTTGTATCAATTCCGGCTGAAATGATACTTTCCTCCCTGATTTGTGCTTGGAAATCATATCCTTTTCTTAAGACTCCTGTTACATGTCGTAATATTCTGTACATCCCTTTTTACAACCATATTTTCATTCCATCAATTGTGAAGTACACAGGGAGAATAATAAAATACATTTCAGAAAAAAAAGGAAAAAAAACATTGTAAATATCACATTGAAAAAAAGAGATCTACTTAAATTGTACTGTACTTTCTAAACCCATATGAAAATGTATCTACAATTTGTAGATATGTGTACTTTTGATTTAATAAAATAAGATTATAAAACATGACATTTACTGTTTTTATTGGCTAACTCAAAGAGGAAACTACACTGTCGGTTGACCCCGCACAATCACAATGGAGCTTGACTGCTTTCATGACAAATGGCTTTCCTTTTATCAGCCTGCTGTGACCCACTGGAATATTCTGGGATGTGTTTCTTTTACAGCCCGGTGTAACTGAACCTCACCACGTCCAAAACAAATCTACTGGTGGTGGTCATAACTAATGAGCCTTGTCATGATGGATTGGTTGATGATAGACATGCTGTCACACCATGACTGCTGTTATTTCTGCATTTGCAATAATAAAACAAGAATTGGATGTGAACTCGGTATATTAGTTCAGGTCAAACGAATCCAAGCTGTGTACAGTAATTCTCGCATAGAAGACAAGACAATTCAAAGTCATTCACAGGATTTACTCTGGATGCTAAATGTCAAAATCTGATTATCTTACACGGATAAGGATGTTTTTGGTTTCTTTTTTTTAATATACCAAATAAAAAAGCCAAAATCAAAGCATTTATGGAAAGATATGTGTTTTTAGGGTAGTGATGTCTAGATTCCCCACTTTCCAGTCATTATCCACTTTTATAAGTCCATCACTATGTGCTCTTCAAATCCAGAAATGCACATGATCGCTTCTTTTCTTCATATCCTTATGTGAAAGGTGCTGCGAAGAGAAATTTAATAAGGTGTGATTTGATTTTCCTTTAAGAAGTCAGGCCTAAAAACAAACGGACAAGGATATTAATTACTGCAGTCGTTGATACATAATGAAATAAATAGATGTGCTCTTATGCATCGTATGCAGTTGGGTTAACTGTCATCATATGGTAAATGGTTGACTGTGTCCCACCTGAGAAAATCCGGAGCTCGAACAATCATGTGCTGGAAGTCCTCCAGAGACAGACGTCCGTCGTTGTCAAGGTCAGCCTCGTCTATCACCTTCTCACACACCATCCTCACCTCGTCCTCGGTCAGCTCATTGCGGGTCAGTTTGTTCAGTGTCTTCTCCAGGTCTGACTTGCAGATGAAGTCGTCATTGTTGAAATCTTGCAGAAAAAAGTAAAAGGGGGAGAAACCGCTGGCTGATTAAATGAGACACTATTATGATAATAAGTTAATATCAGTAATTTAAGTTGTTTTTTAAAGCAAAAATACTAAAAACTCGTTGCTTCCTTCTTTTGCATTGTAAGTGTGGGCTGTTTGGTGTTTATTTTGTAAGCAGGCTGCATTGGCTAAACATATTTGCTAGGCTTTACATATTCATTCAACCGGTCTTCATTAGAGAGTTCACTTCAGGTGAGCCCGTGCATTGTTGCCGGTCATTCTCATCATAACACAGAAATGCTTTTATAGTTTGTCACCTTCTCTGGTTTTTCTTCCTCCTTATAGGTCTGAATAATGAATGAAAGGTTTCCTTGACCCATGACCAAGGTTACGTGTATGTAACCTCTTAATCTGTCAGCGTTTGTTAATTAGGGGAGACCCCCGTGCTGAGCACAAACTGGGCTTTGAACAGCTCTGTGCCTCCATAATGGGCCTTTTAATCATTTATAACATCCCATGCACCATCCGTCATGCCTACAGATCTGAAATCCCCTCACCATGCTCCATTTTCATGTGCTTGTACCATATTAAAATTATAAAACACGTTTCCTCAACTATTATTAAACTAAATAAGGTGAAAATATTAGTACATAACTCAAATTTTAGAGACTGAATAGTTTTGATGAGCCAAGTTTGAGCATGTTTTAGTGACAGGGAGCTTCTTACACTGTAGTGACAGATTTTTTACAGTTCAACCGTTTCTGGAAAGAGTTCCAACAAAGAAAAAGATATATTTGGTAAAGTTTAGAAGAAAGGCCAGGGGGCATTTAAAAGGAAAAAAATATTGTGAAAAGGATAGTTCACCCAAAAATGAAAAGTCAGTCATTATTTACTCACCCTCATGTTGATGGAAGGTCAGGTGAGGTTTTTCAGTCCACAAAACACTGCTCGAGTTTCACAGGAAACAGGCGTTGCAGTCATCTCCGAAATGACTGAAGGCAAATGGTGATCAGTTTTTAACCATTAAAGAAAATACAAAATAAAACATAAAATGCCTCCATACTGCTTGTCTGAGGTAATCCGGGTGTCCTAAAGCCACGGCATGCCAAGTTGTTTTGAAAAACGTAACTGGCACCATGTTTTAAGCCTTATTTTTTAGTTTTATTTGCTTTTCTAATGATTGAAAATTGGTCACCATTTGCTTCAAATGTTTGCAAGCTGACTGAAACGCCTTTTTCCTGTGAAACTCCAGCAGTGTTTTGTGGACTAAAAAACTTCACCTGACCTTCCATGGGTAAAAGGGTGAGTAGATAATGAATGAGTTTTCATTTTTGGGTGGACTTTAATTTATCATCAGCTGTACATATACAGCAGTAGGATGTATTGGACCAGATGTGGGTGAGCCTTGATGCTGATCTCAGCTGAAATGCCGTACAGCTTCTATGGAAGGTGCTTGCTACCTTCCTGCTGATCTTTTGCTAAACAATTGGGACATACTGTCAATCTCAGCAGAACACAAAGAAATTTAAACTCCTTGATCAAACAAATTGTGCCACGTCTTTTAATATTTTACCATAAATTTTGAAAGCGTAGTAGGCCTTGAGGTCACGTGGCGCCATCTCACTCAGGACTGAAAACATGTCCAAGAAGTCGTCCAGTGTCATGTTCCCCTCGCCATCCTCAGAGAAAACCTCAGCGATCCTCTGACGGAATGGGTTGTCCTGGACAGAGGAAGACCAGGACTTCTGTGACAGTCTCATGATAACTTACATCAACAAGCCAGTGCAACTAATAATACAAAACTATGAACTGGTGGCAGTTTGTGTGTAGCTGTTCAGTTTATCGCTCATGTCTGATTTTTGTCTTTTCTGAGAATTCATTAAATTTTCACAGTTTGGAATAATAAGACTTTGAGGGACAAATCTAATATTCACAGTCTTACTCTCCCTTTCTTAGGACATGTGTGTGACCGGTGTGCTCACACACGTTTACTTCATTGGCTTTGTGTGAAGAGGCATTTAATTGACCCATTTCCAGCAAGTGTGTCCTGCGGGACTCACCAGCATTCTTCAAGTTTAAAGGAGTCGGGTAACATATAACCTTTCAAAGAATTCTGTCGATTAGTTGGCCATTAATTATGGATTGGGAACACAGGGAGAGAGCGGGTCTGCAGGGTGTGTGCGGGCCGGCGGGTCTACCTTCAGCTCTGGCATGCTGCCGATCAGCTCATATGGTAACTTCACATCTGGCTGGTTGGTGTAGTCAAGAGGAACGAGCTGCGGTGCCAAATCCCGATAGCGGTAGAAGAGTCTAGGAAAGGTTTAAAAATTTACTTTCAATATTAAATTACAAGATATCTTCTCAGTATGAAGTTTAGATGAGCATTTGGTTGTTAAGACATGTCTTAAAACTCGACATTTGAGCTATGATCTAGTTTTCTAACAGTAAAAACACTTAAACATGACTTCCAGTACAGTAGAGTTCTGAGAGTAGATTTTACATACAATGTGATCTCAGTGGTAGGCTGCCCCACAGTGGGACTGGTCTCCTGATACTGTAGTTTAGAGTTACAGTAGTATTGTGCAGAACAGAACAAAAATTCAGCTGTGTTGCACGAGTAATGACTTGAATACATTAAGACTTTGTACCTTTGTAATGTCAGTGAAATATTTTGCTCACCTGAGAATTTCTTTTCTTGTAAAATATGTGCAGTCCTGCAAATACAAACAGATCATGGCAGGAAAGTGAAGTTGTTGCAAAGAACATTAGGATGCAGCTGTTTCAAAGCAGTGCAGTGCGAAATGCACTCATAGTTTTACTCAAGCAAAAATACGAAAATATTGAAAGTAATAGTACTCATAGTGCAGAATAACCAACATGTAAGTGTTTAGTTAACTACTTTATATACTTCTGGTTATTTTCATCTTAAAACAGCAGCTTCCTACCTACTAACTATAGCTATGAAATCAATTTAGTGGGGAAATAAAGAACATTTTTCTCTGAAATTTAGTGGAGTGGAGATTGAAAAGCTTCAAATGGACCATAAATAAAATTATACTACTTCAGTACAGTGCAACTATAAGGGTCTTAATGAAAAACTGTGTATTGTGTCACTGACCTATGAGCATGAATTGTCTCTGAAGTGTTTTTCTAAACAGCCAAGTCTGAGGGTCTGACAAATAAAAATTGAATTATCAGACACCATCAAGAGAAGCTTTAAATAAGTTCAACACTTGGTTCTTCCTCTTTTTTATGAATATAAAGTACTAAGAAGTCAGACAAGTATGGTAATCTTGTTTACAGATGCCGGAAGCTACTGATAAGAGTGGCACAAAGACAAACAGGATTGATACCAACCTGATAGGCATCCAGCTGTTGAGCCGTAAAGATGGTCTGTTTATTCCCCATGTCTGAGCACACCAGCACCGAGCTTCAGGTCCATCGCTGCTCCAACATCATCTCTGTTTTTAGGGTGTGCGGATATGTCAGATATGAAATACTGGGACAAAAGGACGCCAGAGCCAAAGAGGAGATCAGGTGTCGGGCTGCCACAGGGCCCTTTGGTCCCCATTATAATGGCAGCATTTCATCGTTTTCTCCATTGTGAATAGCAGCCCCTTTGACAATGAATAAGGGCTGTCGTCCAGCATCATGCCAAGTGGTATCAACCCCCTTTAGTGCCACTCTATGGCCAACGCCTCGGTCACCGCTCGGGTTACACTCTATAGAGGCAGGGTTTTGTAGTGGGCAAATAGACTTTTTGATGCGAGACAAGTTTTGTTTCAGCTTAGAACTTGATTATTGGATATTTATCTGTACACTGGGTAGCCTACATTACCTTTTTTCTTAACAATCAGATTCAGGTCGGGTATCATGTAAAGGTCAAGTATTATGACCTAAACCTTAACTTGAAAATGTATTAATTTTACCCAAGGTGAGTGGAAAACATGAGTTGATGCGTTGAAGTCAAAATTTGTCTCTTATTTTTCCATTCCAATTTCAATAAAAAGATGCACACCATGACTAATGCATGTATTCCACCTGTACCTCAATTTACTGTGCTAAGCATTAATGATGAGAAAGACATTGAGCAGAACAACAAGTGGTTTAACTAGCAAAAAAAGAAATTTTATGTTTAGTTATGTACCCCATGTCAATAAGTACCAGCCTCTGGGTCTGGGCCCTTCAAGGGATCCCCCCCGAAATTGAAGGGGTCACTTCACCAAATGCTCCTGTGACACAAAATAATGTTTGGATCTTATTTTTTTGTTTTTTTTCATCCAGTATTCTTTTCTAGAGATTCACCTTTTTCCTAAAAAAAATTTCAAAGTGATAATAGACGAATTGATGAATGAGACTAAAGGGGTAGGACTGAACAAGTTTTTAAACTCCTCCTACTCCTTTTCGAGCATACTTAACTTTCTGGACTTTTGTTTCATTAGGCATCTTTGAGGATTTTGCTTTGTGTG
>JAQLOL010000004.1:19305335-19327220 GCA_029783665.1 Naso thynnoides
TTTCTGGACTTTTGTTTCATTAGGCATCTTTGAGGATTTTGCTTTGTGTGTTTGCTTTTGTTTTGTTTTTATTTATTCCTTTTGTTTTTATCGATGTATGTATTTGTGTTTATGCTCGAAATAAAGATATCAATCAATCAATCAATAAAATGAGTCTTATAACATATTCAGTTCAGTTACTCATATCATCCAAATTGGTTTTCCAGCATACTTGAATTCTTTAGTTGATATGATCATGAAACAGGTTTTTAAAAGGAATTACTTGTGATATTAAAAAGGTCTCAAGAAATCTTAAATTTAATTTGAACACCACAGAAATCTGTGAAACTATTAAAGAAGGAAAGTAACTCTCATGTCTAAGCTGAGACAAAAGGTGTCACAACCAGATGTTATATTATTTTAAAGAGTAACAGGCAATAAAGGTGAGAAACCACTGTGCTACGTCACACACAGTGTCAGCTCTACGATAATTTACCACACTTGTCATTGATAATGTGGTACCTTTGAGGACTTTCATGTCTCTAATACATTAGTCTTTAGTTGATGTGTGCTTTGCTGCTGTCTCGCAGGAAGCTTCTCCTCAGGCAGCGGCCTCCTTCTTTGAAGAAGCTGTTTGCTCACTCCCGGCCTGGAGGGTTTACATTCCTTTATATTCCTTTTTTTTTCAAGGAAATGACTGGCATCAGTTCTGAAATGTTCTAAATACTGACAAGTCATCAAGATGTGCTTCCAGTGCTCAAGGGAATGGGAGGAATAAAAAAATTGGTTAAGAGAAGAAGATACAACTGGAATTTTCACCAAATTCAGTTTAACTTGCAAGAGGGAAACATCCGGAACTTCACAGGCTTTTTAAGGTTTGTTCATGAATTTTTATTTATCAAAGGAAAACAAGAGGAAAAATACTTCATGTCACTGAACAAAATAGATTAATTTCTGTTTTTTTTCTCCATTTTTTAACTTTTTACACTACATTAGGTAGCTGTCATGAGCAGTCATATTTTGCAATGCCATATCAAGAAGTTAAATTTCCTCCTTGTATTATTTGTTCTATATTGCATATAGGGGCAGAGTATGAAAGAGATGCCACCCACATCTAATTGTCTGTCTAAACTGAGCACAGTGGACATTACAGATCTGCAGACGCGTCAGGAAACTCCTGAGCCATCCAGCTCGGATTCTACAGCCCAGAATAAATTTAATGTTAAAAGTTTTCTCAGGAGAAATGCTTTTGTTCTTCTCACAACAGCTGCTATTGTTCTAGGTAAGACTTACCATTGTGTATATCATCAACAATTCTCTTTGTAAAGTAACACAATAAGTCTTTCAATCTCAATATGAAATTTTTATTTACTTTTTAGTCTAATCTGTATCTAACTAGGGAGTATTTCAGATACATACAAGACCAAACATTTCAAAAATTGTATTATATGTAAATGTTTTAAAGATGAGTTCTAGTTTTAGTAATTACTCATAATTAATTTCCAGTCAGTATTAGAGAAGTTGTAAGTGGTGCACATTAATTTAGAACAAAATGTTTCAGGTGTTTACTGCTCGTACAGCCATCTGGGGAGGTTGGGGGGTGGGGGTGGGGGTGGGGGTTCTGTATACAGTTGACTCTCTTAGTGAATGGTTTTCCAAAATGCCATACAGATGTGACACTGCCTGAGCTTCATGAGGCATTATTTTAAAAACAATGATGATTCTCTCTGTGAAAACTAAATTTTATAGCAGCAGTTTTGAGGATGACTCTAATATTAACAGGTCCTGCCTGCAGTCAAATGACAAAAAGGATCTTTTCCTACATACTCTGATTGTAATTCTCTCTACCATGTCTGTGTTATTTTCTATAGTTCACTGATTACTCCAAGTTCTGTATATGACACAATATTGAGCACAGGCTGCATCTGTTAGGGTTAATGATTCTGTCTCTGCAGAGCTTTGTGCATTGACTTTGCTGCATTTGGCATTTTCTCTGGATGAACTGGTTATTTGATTGACATACTGACATGTTGACTTTTGCTTTTGTGTCTTTGAGGGATCGGCCTTGGATTTGCTCTGCAGCCTTGTAACATGACAGCCAGGGATATAAAATACTTCACCTTTCCTGGAGAACTGTTGTTGCGAATGCTGCAGATGTTGGTGCTTCCCCTAATCACCTCCAGTGTGATTACAGGTTAGCTGCTGTGTTGATGGCCCAAAACAAAAAAAAAACTCACTTTAAACCTTATCATACACAGCAAAATAAAAATGTCCTTTAACCCTCCACATCACCCACATTCTTAGTCAAAGCTACCTTACTGAGAAAATTCTTCCATTTCCATTCTATTTGAAATGAGAGGGACAGAATATTCGAAACATTCTTAATATCATGCAGTCCGAGACAGAAACACCACCACTATCTACAGTTTGAAACTAAACATTACAAGCCTCACATAAGTTGAGTTTAATGTTGAGCTTTGGTATCGGATTGCATCAAATTGTACAGGCGTGTTGTTAATTTACCATCTGCCTTGATTTACTAGTTTAAATGATGAGACCACTGTGCTAAATGTTCATGCGTGCTCAAGTTCTGAGTAAGAGTGTCCAACATATGAAAAATTTTAGTACCTGTCAAACATACTGAAAAACTGACCATTGTGGTTTTCATTTGTTAATACACTATCTTATTACATGTCAGCAATCAACCTGACACCTAGAGTCTGATTCATATGTTGTTTCAGGCGTATCAACTGTGGACAGGAAGGCTTATGGGAAAATGGGGCTCCAGGCTCTCTGCTATTATGCCCTGACCTCCGTCATGGCTGTGGTCACTGGCGTCATCCTAGTTGTTCTCATCCAGCCAGGAAAATCACCCAAGAACGCCTCAGCGACCTCTGGTGGTGAAGCAGAGACTGTGCAGACTGTGGATGCCTTTCTGGATCTGATCAGGTCTCTATGACAACGGATCTTTTTACAGAAAAAGATGTCATCATTCACTTTAAGTTAACCTATACTTTTTTTCCCCCTTTCTCCTTCACAGAAACATGTTTCCTTCAAATTTAGTTGCTTCATGTTTCAGAATGGTGAGGGGTTTTTTTGTTTGTTTGTTTTGTCTTGGGGTTTTTTTGGTGGGGGGGTCTTTCTCATTAATGTATGATGCTTAAGAGAGATGATTTTCTCCTTCTTTTATCCAGTATAAAACAGTTTATTCCAAAAGTGAAAGTCTTGGTGTCTTCAATCTGACTCAAACAAGCGAATCCAGTAAGACTGATAATTATGGTCAGATATTTATATTTGATTAGAGTAATTGTGATCATGACTTGCAGTAACATTACTGGGAACCCTACAGGTGGTACAGTCCCAATGCCAGGCACCTCGGATGCGGTCAATATTTTAGGATTATTGGTCTTCTGTATTGCCGTTGGAGTTGTGCTGGGCAACATGGAGGATGAGGGAAAACCTTTAAGGGACTTTTTTATCTGCCTGAATAAATGCACCATGCATCTGATCAGCATAGTCATCTGGTAAGAATAAGAAGCAGCTATGACTAAGATGTGGAAAATAAGTTGAACCTAAATTGTGACTAAGTAATCTAGTCAATCTCTGAAGTTTAAGTTTCTAACGCAGCATCCTAATAAATTCTGGTTTTGCCTCCCACAGGTATTCTCCATTTGGAATCCTCTTTTTGGTTGGAGGACAGATTTTGACACTGAAGGAAATTGGAGTTTTTGGTCACCAGCTTGCCATGTACTCTCTCACTGTGATCACTGGGCTGCTGATTCACAGCTTCTTCACCCTGCCCCTCATCTATGTCATTGTCACACGTAAGAATCCCTTCAAGTTTATGGGAAGTCTGTTCCAGGCTCTCTCCACTGCCTTTGGGACGTCATCCAGGTGAGTAACACTTCCAGTCTGCATTGCTGTGTATACATTTAAGCAAAGAGGGATCTGGCTTAAAAAATCCCTGACGTGACACAAAATCTACTCTAAAATTTGCACAAATGGGGTATATTTTCCAGTTCTGTGACCCTGCCTATCACCATCCGCTGTCTGGAGAACAACCTCAACATGGACAAAAGAGTGACACGCCTTATTCTGCCAATAGCATCCATTCTGACCATGGACGGCACAGCACTGTATGAGGCAGTGGCTTCCATATTTATCGCCCAAGTTTATAACATGGACCTTGGTCTGGGTCAAATCATCATCATCAAGTATGAAAAAAGGAGAAGTTTGTTTATTTGCACATTAAACCTTATACTAAGGATATTTACGATCATATACAATGTTCTACAGCATTACTATGATCAACGGCACAGTCCTGAGAGCTGGAGCTCATTGCTGACGTCACTGCTAGCTGAAACAACGGAGGTTTGGCAATGAGAAAATCATCGAAAAACAAAATAAATGCTCTCCTGCACCAACACTAAAACACAAAGTTAAACAACAGCTTATAACCCGGAAACAGCTCTTTCAGCTACATCAGGAAACAAACAAACAGCTGTTCCTCGTCCTTTAAAACTAGTGTTTATTTGTTTTTCGACTGATTGTCTGAGTGCCTATGGGACTCTGTTGTTTTCAGCTAGCGTTGGCATCAGCAATGAGCTCCAGCTCTCAAGTCTGTGCCATTTATCATAATACAGTAATGCTGTAGAATGTGATAGTAAATAGCCTTAGAATAAGGCCTAATGTGCACAAAAGCAAAACATCTCCTATCATGTTCTATCAAAGCATGTTGTGCAGTTACTGTTAAAAACAAACCTTTCTGAATATTGTCTTCGCATATTGTTGTTTTCAAACAATTAACTTGCTCTTAATTTCATGTGCGCATTAAGTTTTAAGACTTCTTCATAATCCAAACTTTTGTAATTTCAGTATCACTGCCACAGTTACAGCCATTGGAGCCTCAGGCATCCCACAGGGCAGCATGGTAACCATGACGATAGTGCTGGCATCAGTTGGACTGCCCCTTGAAGGAATTTCCTTTATCATCACAGTTGACTGGATGCTGTATGTGTCTCTGTGTTTGTGTGCTTGAGTGGCCAGAATTTGAGCAACAATCAGCCATGTTTATGTGATTATAGAGAAACTAATTTAAAGACAAGAATCTGAAAATGTGCTGCTGCTTATGCTATCTGTTGCAGATGCATGTACATATTATTTCTTGTTAGATTACTTTCAGTTACACACATAATCAAATACATTAGATTCTCTCATCGTGTGTATTTGTGGTCAACACACTCCTTACTCAGAATTTCCTGCATGTTTGTTGATAGAGATCGTTTGAGGACGACCACCAACGTGCTGGGTGACTGTATCGGCGCGGGTGTTGTGCAGCATCTGTCCAGACAAGAGCTGCAGAGCTCCGGCCCTTCAGCAGAACACTTGGTCGAAGAAAACTGAGGCAGCAGCACCACAGAGCATCCTTACTTAGTCTTCTTTCATTGCAGAGGGTTTGTCCTTTTATATATATTTTTAAATTCAATCTTGAATAATGCTTAGAAAAATAAATGATGGCACAGGTGCCAACATGTCATACTCTTATAACAATTACAACTTGCTTGGTTTGCTGTATAAATTCTTTCAGGATTGTGTTTTATACATTGTAGATTGTAGAGTCTGTTATTGAAGAGAGACACTTTAATTGTAAAAAGACTTTCTAAAGCTAGTTAATATAGGCTATTTCACATGAGTTAGCTGGCTTCCTCATCAGAAATGTTTTAATTAAAGCAAGAAAACATTTTACATATATGTAATGAGTTTCAGAAACATTTTGTGGGATATTGCCATAAGATCTGAAAATGCTCATGTTTCAGACCTTTTTTATGTAGCCTGTGTTTGCATGTTAACATGAAGTTTTGTTTCTTCTTAACAGACAAAGTGAAAGAAAAAAGAACTTTGGGAAATCAGAATTGGCTATGTTTACTCTATGTTTGCAACCTTGCTTCTGAATTCAACTGTTGAACTGTAGTTTAGAAAAGATTGCAAGCATTCTCTCCCTTAGACTCTTTTCTGTGGAGAAACTGCAGGAATTGGGCAAAACTGTTCTCGCTAAGATTGTGAAGGATTTAATTATATTAGACTAATAAATTATATCAGGTTTGTGGGTAAAAAGATTGTAAATTGTTGGAGTGATAATTTTGGCCACTTTGTGCGGCTGAATATATCGTAGTTCAATCATTATCAATAACGCCTCACTTCAGCTGTTGAAAATAATGTTGCATTTGAGTGAAACATATTTTGCAAATAAAGTCACTCTGTAGCTTTTTGTTTACACCATTTATTCTGTGTAATAATTCACAACAGAAAACATTAAATATACACATTTACATCTTTCACAGGATATCACTTCCACCACTGCCATATATTATAATTTATGCATATTTACATATATTACATTGCCACATACGGGACTATCTGCACATTATTCACTGGCTATGATTGAATTTAAAGGGCGAATGGCTTTCTTTGTACCAAGACCCTGATTTACAGATTTACTATGTACATGTCATGAATATCTGTGCAGCCCAACACCTGTGACAGGTTGATGTCAGTGACAGCCGCAGCTTCCAGCCACCATGTCATTGTACTGTTTCAGCACCACATTCTCATCATCATCAAAGTAGAGCAGGTTGATGGAAAAGAGCTTGTCCGGCACGCAACATGGCATCTCGATGCCTTTGATCAGCTTTAGGGCGTTGATGATGGACTGGACAGTGGCGTGGTTAGTCGGCCTCATGTTCTGACCCAGAGGGAAGGGGCAGGAGCCTTTGCAGTGGTAAGCGTTGTAGCCCCGGGGAGACACGATCCAACCCGACCAGCCGATCTCCTCAAAGTCGACGTAGAGAGGAAGGCGCTGGCAGGGGAAGGACACACCGTCCTCCTCGCTGTAGTCCAGAGAGCGAGCACTGCGAGAGGATGGAGCTGAGATTGGAGCCTGTGGCAGGCTGGAGGTGGCTGTGGTATCGTTTATGTCTGATGAAGGAAAGAAGAGCATTTGGTTAGAAAACACATAATTTCACACTGTATGTCTTCTAACAGTAACAGATTCCTAAAAGGCAAAGTTGAGCTGCACTGTTCTGTTCTGTCTTCCTGGTTTGATAAAAAATGCAAAACATAAATTTTTCAACCAGTCTTTCTCAGTAATATGACACAGAAAACACTATTTTAGATTTGAAAGAAAATGTAACAATGAGGCTTGATTACAGTTCAGCTGGTTCACATTACACACATCAACCTTTTCACTGTTCAGAGTTTTTTAAAGCAGACAACCGATGAAAGCATTTTATTAGAAACCAGTTAGCTTTAGACATCAGATGTCTTTCAAGAAATGTGCCCAATAAATTATTTATAAGGTTCAAATTTATACAGACAAAATAATGGTGATGGGAAATGAATGAGGGGGGCATTGGGGGCCCAAGGTTTACCTTGGCCTCTCAGTTATTATCTACACCCCTGTTCTTCAAGAATAATTTCACTGAAACACTATGGGCAACCTGCTCAGTCAAATTACATTAAAATCTCACCTGTGCTTTCAAGTGTAGAGCTGCGGCCATCATCTGTGAAGAGGACTAACATGGGCTGCTTGCTCTGATGGTGGTTGCGTCCTGAAGCAAAACGGATCATTTTCATATCCACTGGGCTTCCCCCCAGAGTCTGCACCACCACATGGAGCCCAAGGTTACTGCCTTCATCTATCATCCAGGAGCGGACCTTCACCAAGAAGTTCACATTTGTCAGTTAGAACACAGAATTCAGACACATATGCTCAGATTTTGCCTGCAAAAGTTGACACAAGCTCAATGAACAGAACTGGATACTTACAGCTTGCGTGATGGTGAACACTTCCCAACCAGTAGAGTGGACTGGAATGAGTCGAGAGGACAGGAGCTTCTTCTCCTGAGTGTTGTTGTTTCTGCTGGTGTCAAGCAGCTGATAAACACTGACCTGAATGAAACAGAAGAGATGAAGGATTACAATAACATCCAAATGAAAGCTGCACTTTTATTTAAATTCACTCTAGTTGGTTATACATGTGGTTTATGGGAGTCTACATACCTGGCATAAATGATGTCTGTGGAATGTGAGTGTTGCCTGAGGTCTCAGTTTGAAAAGATGGAGCTCTGCAGTGAGGACCTTCTCAGATCTGGCAACTGTGGACAAGTTGAACCTGTACTCCACCTGTTCACTGCGCACTGCAATGGAAATCATACTGTATCATTAAAAGATCAGAACAAACGCGACTACGTGCAATTAGAGGCCAGAAGCAAACGCGTTCAAGCAGAAAACTGATCTTACATTTGTCAAAGAAGCTGCGCACTGTATTCCCCTACAGAAGATACGGATCCTTGGTCACACCGTCCACATCTGCAACCGTGTTGTACAGATCAAGCATGTACTGAGGTGGCTGCTTGTGTCCGTGAATAGCAGGGGGGTCCTCCATCCCAAAAACTTCCAAAAGTCTCTTGATAGCAGCTGATCGGACTTCCTCTGACTCGTTCTCGGTGGTGAACTGATTCTCCAGGTAGTTGAGCGAAGGCCGTGCAACGGCGGTGCACACAAACGTGGCGACGCTGATCAAGAACATCAACATCTCTGAGGTTTGGGTAGATTCCTGGTGCGTCTGTGTCCTCGAGCCACACAGCCGGTCAGTAGCTTGGAGTCGCAGTGACTGCAGAGTCCTGGAAGCTCGACTTTTTATATCAAATGCTCCCGTTCACTCTTCAGTGCCCTCAAAGCCTTGGTAAACAGCAGTAAAGATGCTATTTGGTCGCAAATGTAAATCACCAATCAGCGAATATAAAGGGAGACTAATGGCGGTGTTAACAAGGTGTGAACCCGATTGTAGATTTTATTCATGCCCATTGTCTGCATGTCTGGCAAAAAGGACTCAAATAAACTAAATCCAGCCCTCGATGAAAGCTTGGCACTCATCGTATTGTTGTGGGATATGTTTTTCCTCTGGTGCATCAAGTTATTAAAGAGAAATTCACAGAATATGAGCTGAGTAAAGTTGAGCTTTTGGGGAAGGGAACTCACCGTGGGAGGTCAACTGCGCCTCAGTGAATCCATTAATTTAGAATAATGGGCACAGCGTCTTAGGTGGAAACCAATTACTTGGGAAAAAAAGATGAGTGTTGCTGTCTACACGTTGCGAGATTTACATAACTGCTTATCCAGTTACAGCTGGATAATCAGCAACATGCAGGGTTTTTTTTTTAAACTGAACTGCAGAGGCACTGATCCAAGGCACGAAAGCTTATGTGGTGCTAAATAGATTACAGATACTTCGAGCCAGTGATCATTTTCACTTTTGATCATAAAAGGCAATTTTCTTTAAATAATTGACTTAAAAAGTTATAAAAGTTATTAGTGCTTCTTACAGTGTAGGCTAAATTACATAGGCTAAATACTGGAGGTCTGATAGGCCTCATGAAACCGAGTTTCCAAGTTAACCTTTGACGACTCTATAGCCTACAGAAATAGGCTACCTTTTTAAGTAGATAAATAATTACTATTAACTCTGAGCGCCTGATAATAATAATAATAATAATTCAACTTGTTCTTTGCGGTGAAAGAAATGACTCACTGCGCAAGTTGGCTGCTTTGATCTTTACGCACATTTACGCACGAGCAAAACGCAGGAAAAAAAACTTTGTTTCTTCACAGTAATCAACATTTAAGAGATCAAAGTTTTTTCCTATATGACACCTTGAAAGCAAGCCATAAAACGTCTGCTTTTAGGATGACAGAAGCAGAAACACTAAAGTGTTGTTTCACACGCTGGTAACAGAATCTGGGGCTATTTACTGCACGTGTGTTTTTTCAAAGGGGCACTTGCAAAACTGGTTTGGCTCTTCATGTGGTTCAAAGCTTCAGTTTGGCTCTTTGAAATTTTAGATCTTGACACTGATTCAATTTGTCCAAAAGGCACACTTTGAGGTCTGCCAGTAGTTTGCTTCTGTTAAATTAACTTGTTATAACTCAAACACAAAATTTATGTACTCGTTATAACTTAATTTGCATAATAATTTGAAATAGTAGGCCACTAGCCACAGTTTTTTTTTTTTTTGTAGAATGCTATTAGTCCAATTCAAAGTTTATTTTTAGTCATGTACCAGCCATACCTTAACAAAATGTAACATATTTTATTTCAGAAAAAAATGATGTTCAGGCATTTCACTTGCAGGTCCTCACAAATTGTTGTATTAAATTTATTTACAAAATTATCCTTTTTACATATATTACATATAATACAATAATACTTTATGGTAGCAAAACAAATGTTACAGTGTTTGAGTGGGTCATCAGTGGTCTGCAGCTGCTGTGAATAAGTGATTGGAAACTGTTTTCCAGTAGGGGGCGCATGGTTCAGTTCTGGCAGAGGCAGGAAGTGATGGAGTGGACGGTGCGAATCTGCCCGTGCTGGTTTAGGAAGCTGTGGCTCTCGTAGCCCTGTGGAACACAGGAGCTGGATTGTTTTTCAGCCCATAAATGGCAGAGTTCTGGATCTGATGGATTCCTGCAACACAAAATTAGGAGAACATAAAATTCACTTGGTGCACTACAGCAAACAACCATTTAACATGCTGTATGCCCTATAGGTTTATGTTGACATGTTTAAGAGTTATAATCAGCTTTAGTTGTATGATAATTCTGAGAAATAAAAAAAATGCTGTTATGAATGTATTGCAACAGTGCATCATATTATGGAATTGGATTGTTGAAGCCAAATAAAATAAATCCAATGCATTAAGACAAGCATTAATATCTTACTGATGTAAAGCATGTTGATATGCCTCAGTGTTTGAAATGTACTATATAAATAAAGCTGTCTTACTTTTAACCCAACTAACTGGCCACTGGGGTGGCAGTCACAAACTCACCCTGTGCAGCAAAAATTTGAAATCAAGTTGAAAGACCAAATGTTTCAAAGAAAATGTAAGGAAAATCTGTCTAATAAAATTCACAATATATTGAGAATATGTGCATCTGTGGGATGGTGCAACCATAAAAATACTGAGTTGGTAAAACATGGGTTTAAATATTAACTCGGTGTAAAAACCACAGGTTCTTCAAAATGGGGGAACAGTTTGATACACAATATATTATGTGATGCTATCAACTTAAAGTCAAACAAACAAACAAACAAATGAAACTTTTAGGTAAATAAACCTCTTGTTCTTTTCATATGTCTAAAATCAACTGAAACTGCTAAAAGTATGCCACTATCTCAAAGTGAAGCATAAGGGAACATTTGGTGTGTGAACTAAACTAAAAAGGCCATCATGATGAGTGCAGAAGGTGTCATAGCTCACAGGTAATTGTTACCAGAGGAGGTGTGTGTGGGTGTGCGTCTGTGTGTGTGTGGGGAGGGTGGAGTGGGGGGTAATGAAGCAGCTGTGTTCATGCTTACCTGAGAAGACATCGGTTTCCTGTAGTGCAGCCTCCCAAACATCTGCCCACATCTATTTCCTGCAGAAAATTAGCAATACAGAGAGAGGGCAATCAGCTCACAGCTGCTCGCAAATATTGACCCGGGTGAGTTTGGGGGGCCAGCTGCTGTTTAACATGCTAACTGCTTTGATTCAACACCTGCAGGGGCCATTTGTGTTTGTGCTGAGCTCGCACCTTTGGTGCTGAGACACAGCAGACAACCAACTGTCCAGGAAATCAACATTTTTAAAACCTAAATCTAATTATTTACTTAGCACATGAAGTCTGGTTTTAAAATTACAAATAATAATGAATCTATTTATGATAACAAGAGGGTTGTAAAAGATCTGAACTGAGTCAAAGTGGGATTTTTGCAAATAAGACACATTTAGAGAAATAATAAATCTAAATCTTTATTTTCTGCACAGCCACGAAAACAGTTTAAATCTGGTGTTTATATCCTGAATAAAAATGATCTTGGACTACACTGAATTCTGCCAGTCTGTCATGTGTATTGCTGCAGGTTGTGTATGAGTCAGCATGCAGCACATCCTGCAGTCCTTCACACCAGGATGTGCACCGCCAGCCTCTGGCCAATGGATTAGCTTGATTAAGTACCCTCTTCCTCACATGTGTTTGATGAATGAAGATACTTCATCAGTGTCTGGCACCCGACAAGACCCTCGTTTCCTTACAACTTGATCACAAAAGAGGGCGTGAAACCGGCATCACAAATGAATAGCTCTTCTAGTGTTAAGTTTGCCATGCTGAGAAGAAATGAAGCTTAATTTGAAAGGCTGGATTCAAAACCGAAGTTGGATTCACATCTTCTTTGTGGATGAACAAGACAATTTGATTTTTGAGAACCAGATTTAAAGCTCTTTTTGGGGGGATAGTTTAAAGTTTACACTTACTTTGAGCTTTTCCTCTTTGACTCCATCTGCATGTTGGACTATTTCATAGTAATACTCCACATATGGGACACGGTAGCAGCTTTCTTTGAGCTCACAGGCCGTTATAGTCTGGATGAGGTCTGCTTTGTTGGGGGTTTCCACCAAGGTTGAGTCAAACTTAGTGGGGACGCAGGAGAATCCCTCTGTGATTGATAGAGAAAATGTTATAAATGTGTCGTCATGAAGAGCATCTCCATAATCATCTGAGATCCAAATGTAAACAACAGAACTTTAAAACACACAATGGTCAGGTATATAATACATTTAACAACATCTTTATGATTTGTATTTTCTCTGATGACTGAAAGAGTTTTGTGTAACAGTTCCAAACACGCAAAATGCTGTTGTTGTTTTTCTGTTGTTGTTGTTGCCTTTTAACCACATTAAACTCATCACTTATGTATACACTTAGCTAAAATCTTGAAATGATGGAAAAGAAAGGATTTGCAGTGTAGCGAACAGTAGTGAATCCATTTGTGGATTCACAACTGTGCAGGACTGCTTTGACTATGGGCCTCCATATACCTTAATTACAGAAAATTATGTTTTATTAAAACCCTGTGCAATTCATGTACACTGTATTAGGCATTGTACTCCATTTTTTAAGAGTAGTTTTAAATGTTGATTAGGCAGAAACAAAAAAGTTCATTTCATTTGGATGTAAAATGTTGTTTGTGTGAAGGAAGAGGGGGAAAAATTGTGTTCATTTCTTTGTTCCCTGTTAAATTTGGTTTAAAATTGTCTTGCATTAACTAACCTGTTTATTTCATTTTTCATTTTTCTGTTTTTGCTATAAACAGGCCAACTGAAAAAAGTTACTGGACATTTTTGCAGTCTGATGGTTAATGTTCATTATTTCTTGGGACATTTTTATTTCATTTGTTGCTCTCTGTTTAGTTGTTTCTCTCCTCCTGTTTTGTTGGTTACAGACAGGTTTGCTTTGGGTACACACATAGGCCTACATAGGCTACATACACACACCTGGTGAGCCCTTGGACCGCGAGCATCCTCCCACGTCGATGACCGTCTCATACGGCGTCTCTGAGTAATAAGTCCTCAGTGCAGGGACACGGATGCACTGAGTCAGCTTAATCTCACAGTGGCACTCCTCGATGACCTCCACCTCCCGGGGTCCCTCGAACAGTAGCACCCGGTCCACACGCATCCCGGTCGGCCTGCACACCTGGTTCGTCCCGCAGGAGGGCAGCTGGTTCTGCGGGTCCGCGCTCTGCGGGGCTGCCGGTCCACGCGCTCTCCCCTTTTGAAAGGCGAGAGAATTTATAGTTCGGTTCGGACATGTCAAAACATGTTCCATTGTGCTTTAATGGAAGTAGTCTGTAGCCTATGTATCACTTTATTCAGAGGAAAGATGTTTTTACACTTGCAGTTTAAATTTGCTTTTGTCATTGAGTTTTTTTTTATGTATTTTTGCACAAAACTGTATGAATTAATGATTTTATTGTTAGTAAAACAGTTCTTAGTGACGCTTCAGTAAATAATAATTTAAAAAAAAGTTATAATGAAGGATTTTGGATTTTCAGCTGAACGACCTTGACTAACAATAACAGAGACACAGCGCGCCCTCGTGGCCACGTGAGGTGATGACACTTTGCCTACCTTTTTGCTCCTGAGGAATTCCAGCATTGAGGAATGTTTAGAATATTCCTGCTGTCGTGCCTCATGCGATGGCCTGGATGCTCCCCCACAGTGGGACCTGCACATCCCCACATCCACACTGACAGGACTGCAGGAGATGTCTGCGCAGACAGAGACAGAAACACGGAGGTGAATTTACGTCAGGCAGCGAGAGGGCACACTGGTGTGTCACCGAGTTCTGTGACCCGTCAGATTTCGTGACCCCACAAACCATTGCCCCTAAATCTCACCCAGAAAATCCTGCACAGTTCACGAAATCTAATTTGTTGCTGAATAACGAAAAACGGTCCGCCACGTTTTCTCTCAGTGAGTAAATATAATATTCACAATTTGCACAATATGGTTGAAATTTATAGACATTTTAAGCGCCTGAGGATCCAAACATCACTAAAGTGTCATGCAACAAAGTTTTTTAAAAAGAAGAATTTTTAAAGATCATTATAATTTTCTTAATGGATACGAAGTTCTCATAATGACGTTAAGGTGCGCTGATTGATTCACGATGTCACTTAATGAAAACATTCCACCTTAAAAATTGCTGCCAGAAGATAAAAACGCAGCAAAACTTCCTTTTATTCGTCACGTTGTGCTGGAAATCAAAGCTTGCTTAGACACGTTTGTATTTCCTGCCATATTAAATGAGAGTGAACTCTGCACTGCAAGTTTCCTCTAAACTGTTTTGTTTGAATGTTGCTTGATAAATAGGCTAAATTCATGATCATTCTCATATTGCCGAGCCAAATACAAACAACTACATCCACGCCATCACTTTATTTCTGCCTAAATTCATGATGGTCATTTATATTGAATCGTGCGGTCAATTAAAGTTGCTAGGCGCGCAAATTTACCACCGCAGGAACGCGGTTAAACAGTGCGCATGTACGCATGCGCGCACGCCAGAGGTGCGCTCCAGTAGTCAACTGAATCAAATAGCACAAATCTCTGATTACATGGTTATTATCTAAAAGTAATATTCTGAATATAGTTCAGCTGAAGCAACTTGGTGGCTTTTAAAATAGCTACATGTTTGACAGCGCATGTTTTGACTTTTGCTGGAGGATTACAGATGTGCGTTTAAAGGCAAATTCAACCATTTCCTGTTGGAGGAATATTTACCCTGAAGATGTGGTGTGATGCGGTGCTTTACCTTGCCCAATGTAGACAAAGTGGCTCTGTCTTTTGCAGCACATTCTCTGTGTGAACAGGTTTCTGTGATCTATGTGTTTGCTTAACACCCCGGTCACTGGAAAACACACACACACACAAAACAAAACAAAAGAAAACAGTAATTAACACTGTAATCATAATACATTCTATTTTTAATTGAACAGATTCTGATTTATTTGTCTATACATAAGTTAAATATGGAATGACAGGGCAGGAATTCACTGTTTTTAAGGTCATTTGTTAATGAAAAGCATTAATTAGGAGCTATTTAGGCTGCATTTATTGTGCAGAAATAGTTTCTAAAGAAGAAGAAGAACTTTAGTTTAAAATAAATATTATGTCACTCTTAATCTGGAAATATTCATTTTGAATTTGCATGGAGAAACTTGTATATCTATCTAAATGTAAGATGAGTTAACCTGTCAGTTCATCTGTGCAGTTGAAAGAAGACATGCGACCATTTTACATACAGTTTCCAGAATATAACCCTCTGCTATGACTAATGTTTCCAGTCTTATCACAAGGGGATAAGCAACTTACCTATATTTAAACAGATTGGTGTCAGTCCACTCAGAGAGCAGCTGCATCACAGCAGCAGTAGAACAGAACAGAACAGAACAAACAGTACTTACAGGTCAGGTGAAGGCTGCACAGGAGGAGAAGGAATGGTCGGGGTACATCCATGGCTTTCGTCTCAATCTGCTCCTCAGCTGCCAGATTCTCAGTGTCCCTCTGCTCACTGATGCCTCTGATATTTATACGGGATCAAGCTTCAGCCCCAAATGTGACCTGAAAACAAGGTCTCAAAGTGGTGTGGAGTCAGAAAAAGTGAGAGCTAATCAAATTTCCATGCTGAATGCTTACAGGCAGGGACCACTTCAAAGGAAGTCTCTACAGCTTCTCCGTTTCTGCTGCAGAGACCTGGCGGCTCGTGTGTGTCGACAGGCCCGAGCTCACCCTGATGAAGTGCTTAAGTAGCCTTGAGCCATTAAAGCGTCGCTCATTCAAAGGCATTAATCATCTTTTATCTCAGGGGGAAGGTGTTTAGCACCTCCGACTTAAAACAAAACTCGGCCCAAACACATAAACAGGATCAGCGTGGGGGCCTGAGCCTCCCCTTCACAAAACTCCAGCACCTTTGTGTTTATTCAACATGACACCAAATGGTCAGATCCCTCAGAGCTGCCCTTCAAACCTCAGCTTCTCCTCAGAGGAGAGAGGAAAGATTAAGAATTAAATAACATAAGGAGACCATACTCTTTGTGTAATATGTTTTTAGTCATGTCAGTCTGTTTCTGTAACATTTTTGAGGTGAAGTGGAAATTTAATAAGAACACATTTTTTAACAAAAAAACCCCAAACACACCTCACCTAAAGAGACATCCTCAACACTTTTATTTTGACCAAAAATTCTTATTTTAATCACTGGGAAACAGCTTAGCTATGGTATGATGTTGGCATTTGACTGATTTGCTCTTCCTATCTTAATAAGGTGTTAGTCCGTCTTTGATGTGTTGATGTGATCCCCTCATTTTCTCCGGGATCAACGGATCATCATTCAGAGAGCCGTCAGCACTCAGACACCTTGATTAAAGTGACGCCCACGCCAGTTTCAATTGTTGATTCCTTTCATGGACTCACAATAAAACTTATTGACATTGTAGCATAATCCTGGTTCAAACCCGGATTACTGGTTAATTACTTGATTTAATTATGTTGATAGTGTAACATGTTGCCAAAAAAATGTAACATTTTTGTAAAAATTATCACCAGGACTCTGGGGTTAACAAGTTTGCATTCACAACTAAATATGAACTTTGAGGTTGATTATCAAACTCAACTCAAGTAAAATGAAAAGTTGTGTTTGTGCAGTTATTTCACTACAGCGTTCATTAGTAGATGCTCTGGAGCTTTTAGCAGTGTCACATGGTTTTTCCACAGGAGGTAAAGCATATCCAGTTATTATAGTCGTGTCATTTTTAAACATTTTAAAAACTTCTCATGCCTGATACAAAACTCTCTGGCAAGAAGGCAAAATGACTGCTGAGGGTCATGTGATACAACTGAAAACTGCAGAGAAGTTACTGGATTTTGGAGAGATTTTATCGAGTACAGCAGCTATTTCAAAGTGAAAGAATACTATGGGTTTTACCTGCTTTTTACAACTCCTAAGAACTGAAATCTTAATACTCTTCAGGCAGCTTAAATATCATTTTTTATATCTGTCCTTGTCTTTATCCATCTTTATCATTAGCACATATGGCACATTGCACAGTGATTCATACATTCTTTCCCTCTCATTGACTGGCCTCTTTTTCTTTCATTATTGTCCAAATATTTTTGGAATTGAGTTATCATTGTAGTTTTTTGCCCTAATAATTATGAAACCATTCCGCCTTTTATGACAAACACAACTGTTAGAATGCAGCCTCCAGTAAATCTAGATTCTTAACAATAGATTCTTAACATAACATCAACACCACACGTGCTGAGATGATCACTGGGTTGATGATTGGATTATAGTGAGTCACTGTCGACACAAGCAGGCAGCTTATGTGCGCTGACTGCTAGAAAATCCATGTGTCCAGTCTGGGTAGCAGAGGTGGACGGAAGGGTCGGGCAGCAGACAGTTCATCGGTTTGTCTGTTCAGACGGTCTGGCCTTGTGTCTGTCTGGTTTCACGGTCAGTGTCTGGGTCACTGTAGCTGTGTGGCCCTGACACCCAGACTAAGACCCTCTGCACTGACTCCCTTCAGCCTTTGGTTGAGGCTGTGAGGGTAAAGACACCTTTTTTGTTCCGATTTATTGGAAAATGAGAAGAATTTAAATGACAGTTGTTCACCAGTGCAGCCTTCTGCAACACAGTCCTTTCATAAAATTAAAAAAAATCATTAAATAAGAAAGTTTGAATAGCACTACATTTACTGCCAGTTTTCAATAAATGTATAATAATAAATGTCTACCACTGGAAACTGCTCTTAAACTGCAGTTATAACTCTCCATCGGTCCCTTTACCTCTGACCGTAGTGATGGTTACAAGCAGTACAGTGTTGAGATAATCCCACCAGTGTCCTGTTCAAGCACCTGCATCAGGTGGTATGCTCATGTTCCGGGGTCAAAGAAACCTCTGCAAAGCCGGTCGATTGTCTGTCTGCGTGGGTGGAGTCCGGCACATTGAGATTACAGGGCGTCATGCAGTAATGCTGGATTATACACCAGGAGATACCACTGCAGCACAGGCACACAGCTGGTGAAAAGAGCAGCGGCACTGGAACACAGTCTGAGGCAGTCAGTTATCTGGGGAATAGTGTTTTTCTTGAGTTGTAGATGGTTTTGAAGTCACACCATGCTGCTCATGCCATTTCTGATCACCCCTTCTCTTCAGGTTTTTATTTTTGGAAGTTTGTTTTCACAGTAATTTATCACAGTGTTGTTTACTAAAATCTTTGAAGAAGTGAGATTACAAAGGAGAGCACCTGCTGGTGTTTGGGACAGAAATCATGTATTTGAACAGCAGAAATAACGTCATCAACACAGAAAGGAGAAAAAAGACCTTAAGAGGAAAAACATGTGAGTACAGACTTCATGAGGGGTTTTCTGATCATTTCTAGCATCTTAACAAATGTTGTTTTTGCACCCTAAAGTGTGACATTAACTTGAGTAATTTCTCTTTCTCAGGGGCTCACCTGAAGCCCCTTCCACGTCAGGAAGGCATCTTAACCGTGACGTCCTTTGTGGGGGAAAAGGAGGAGATGAAGGAGCAGGAGGTGATATGGTGCACTGCGTATGGGAAGGCCCTGCATGATCTGACCCATTCAGAGAAAGTCATGAATGATCTGACGCTTGGACGGCGGGCAGGGCTTTATGAGCTGAGAGGAGAGATCGGCTCTGGTAACTTTTCCCACGTTAGACTGGGGATACATGACCTGACCAAAGGTGAGACACTGCGTATTTTGCCTGTTATTTACCCCAATTCTCCCAGCTTCAGTGATCAGTAATGTCTGTGTAGCTGCAAAATTCAATTGTGATCTATTTGAGCCGCATGGACGATGTTTAAGTTCCTGCTAGTACTTTAGAATTAGAAACTATGTGGTACATGCCAACCAACATGAATATACATGTACTAGAAGAGTTCCATTGGTTTTAAAGCCTCATTTTGCTGCTGATCTAATTACGGTGCATGTGTGCCAAAGTTATCACAATGAATCAGTCAAAGTGATGATACTTTAGGCAGAAACAGCCGCACCTCTCACATCTCCTCCAGAAAAAACATTTAAAGCTCCACTACAAATACTGCCAATAAAAGCAGGTCAGGTCAGCTTGACTGTAACTCTAAATCGGTGCAAATCTAATCTTTCACTTCTTAAGTTTAAATAGTTTGTCAGGAAGTGTTTCTGTTATATTGTGAGACATTTTTATTAAATTAGCAGGCACAGGCAGATGGTAGTTTTTTGGAGTTTTTGCACATACCACATTAATGTAGAGAGGGATTACCAATGCATGAGTCTATGCATTGTTTTCATAGGAAAATCCAGCATTTAAACAATTATCACAAGTTGCCCATTATTCAGATGAACTTCTCAGGTGTGCTTGACACATTGTGTGCAAACATTTTAATTTTTGAAGTACTTTAACCTGCAATATCAATTGTTGGTAAAATGTAGTGAATAGGGCCCAACTGATATAATAGTTTGCTGACATTATTAGCTGATATTATTGTTATCGGCCTGGGGCATTTATATTGATATTGGCATATATCTTCTTCAATATGTGCCAATATTCAAACTGTGCTTGGAAAAAATGCTTGGACTAATAATTTTAAACAGTGTAATTATGTGGTTTTTCCCGCAGAGTGCAGGCCGTTGTCTAATAACTAATAACTGTTGACTGTTACTAAGAAGTGTTTATTGGTCAGGGCACTGATGTTTGGAATAAATTTTGTTAAACTGTAAGATATCCTGCCCCCATTACATATGTTTGTCACAAGTTTGTAATGATTATATGTATTTATTCACATGATATCCGCTGAATTTTCTTGCTTCCTAATATCTGCATCGGCCCTAGAAATCCCATATCAATCAGGTCATAGTAGTTATATGAACATTTCCCTCTGAATTGTGCTGTAGTTGAAGTAGAAAATGACATGAGAAGTTCTGTGTAAATTTACTTAGTTGCATTCCATCACTGGTTTATTCCCTGTTGCCTCACTGTCTTTGCCTCTGTGTGTCTGTCTTAATCTGGTAGAAAGAGTGGCTGTAAAAATCCTGGACAAGGTGCGCCTGGACAAGCAATCACAGGAGCTTTTCGCCTCTGAAATCTCTTGTATGGAGAAGCTGGCTCACCCCAACATAGTGCGCCTGTATGAGGTGGTGGAGACGGTCAAGCGGCTCTACCTGGTGATGGAGTATGCTGGTGGAGGAGAGCTGTTCTCCCGTATCAGCAGCAGAGGGCGCCTGTCGGACCTGGAGAGCAAGCTTGTGTTTTCTCAGGTCCTGTCTGCAGTCAGGCACATGGTAAGTCAACAGCAGAAAAAAGAACATTGTGAACAGTATACTGATACACATTGCAGGATATTAAAACAACAAAGGCTTTTTAGTTGAAAGCACATCATTTTGAAATGCTTTAAAGCTGTCGAGTGATAAATCAAGGTGATGATAATTCTCAAAAATACAGCTTATCCAAAATCAACTGTTAAACTTTCTCCTGCTTTTGCTATAAAACCAAATGAATGTACAAAAGTCTCAAAGATTCTCTCTTTCCCCAGCATGACAATAATATCGTGCACAGGGATCTGAAGGCTGAGAACGTCTTCTACACCAACACCTACTGCATTAAAGTGGGCGACTTTGGTTTCAGCTTGTCCTCCAACCCTGTCGATGTCCTTCACACATTCTGTGGCTCTCCACCTTATGCGGCCCCTGAGCTGTTCAAAGAGAAAGGCTACATCGGTCAATATGCAGATATGTGGGCGTTGGGTATTATGCTCTACTTCATGATGACTGCTTCTATGCCATTCAAAGCGAATAACACGGGCAGGCTTAGGTCTTGTATCCTGCAGGGCTCCTATGCCATTCCACCATATGTACCTGAATCATGCCAGGAGATCATTAAGGGCCTCCTGAGGCCAGTTCCTGTGGACCGCCTCACCATGGCACAGATCATAGACAGCGACTGGATGAAAGATATGGAATACCCCCAGGCCTATCCAGCTTGTAGCCCCACACCCCAACAGCTGATTGAGCCATACCGAATCCTCAGCTCAGATGAACTGAATGTGAAAGCAGTGCTGGAGGATCTTGGCATCAACAAAATCCAGCTCCTCAATAACAGCCCGGACTTAAGAAGCCCCATTACTGGGACTTACCGTATTTTACTGCACCGCATTCAGAAGAGGAGGTCTGTGGAAGCTGTGGGCTCCAGCCACATATGCACCAAAGAGTCCCAGAGCAGACTCACGTGGCGAGCAGGCTCAGATGGCCTCCTAAATGAACACCGCTCTCAAGTCTGTATCATCTTGTAACTGAGTTTCTTAAAGGAGTAGTTAGACATTTTGGAAATGTGATTTTGTTTTACTTTCTTTCCAAATTACAACACTCAGATTATTGTACTTGTGATTTAAAATGCTCTATTCCCTGTTATCAATTTCTGTCATTTTATCATGTCTATTTTAACAATTTAATCAAATGTTTTAATC